>JBAJHW010000003.1:72323353-73523353 GCA_037013535.1 Intellagama lesueurii | reverse complement strand
CATACAAATCAACTCTACCAATGTTAAATACCATCTCCAAACTAATTTACCAAAAAAATTCTTTTATCCTTACAAAAGGATATCCTTACATTTTAAAATTATTTCATTCCATACATTCTTCCAAGTCTCAGTATTTATTTCTCCTCCTGGATCTACTTCCCGTAATGTTTTTAGAGCCTCACGTTGGTCCTCTATTATTTATTTATTATTAAAAATATTTATACGTCACCTTTCTCCCAAAGGATTCAAGGCAGCTTACAGCATTTAAAAGAAACAAAGTTAAAAGCCAAGTAATAAATTATTGTAATATTCTAAAATCATTAAACAACTATCATATTAAAAACTCATAATAAGAACAATATTAAAAACACAAGTAAAACAGAATAAAATGCTCCCTTTGAAAAAATTATCTTGGTCAACTGGCCATTCAAAGAAAAGCCTTTCTGAGAAGAAAGGTCTTTGCCTGCTTGTGAAAGGACAGCAGAGATGGGAACAGCCTGGCCTCCTGTGGGAGGGAGTTCCAGAGTCTAGGAGCAGTGACAGAAAAGGCCCTCTCCTCTGTCCCCACCAAACATGTCTGTGAAGGTGGTGGGACCAAGAGAAAGGCCTCTTCTGATGATCTTAATACCTGAGTAGGCTCATAAAGGGAGATACAGTCTTTTAGATAGTGTGTACTGAAGCTATTTAGGGCTTTATAGGTTAATTGTACTTATTGTCCCTTTCATTCTTTTATTCTCATCTTCTTTTTTCGTCTCTAACACCATTTCTTCAAATTTTGTAAATTCTCTACATTCACCATTTCTTTTCACCTATTTGTTTGTTGCATTTATAACCTACACTCACTTCCTAGCATTATACTCATGAAAACCCCATTAGCTAAGAGACTAATCAGAGGCTGAGAGACTCTGGTCAGCTCAAAATCAACCAGAGAGCTTCACAGCTGTGTGGGGACCTAAACTGCTTCTCTCAAATCTCAGTTCACCACTCTAACTAGCTCTGAGGTTGGAAATTTATTAATCACTGTATTATGTCTGAATCAGTTAATTGGTAATTAACCCAGAACCTGAAACATTTCTTTTAAAGAGGAACTTGCTGCATTACTCATTACTTTGCTCAGGCATTAGACCATTACTGTTAGTGTTACTGCAGCTTGGAAAAGTGATTAGTTCCATTGCTTGTTATGAAAGACTTAATGCCAACTTTATAATTGAAAAATATATGAAAATGCTCTCCGGTTCACTGAAACACTCTCTGCATTTCTAGCAGCAAAAAAATACAAATCCAATAACAACAACATTCTCAAGCCAAATAAAAAAATGACCTGCCCCTTCATTGCAACTAAAGGTGAGGTGATGAAGGAAAGTCTTTCTCCATTCATAAGCAGCATTCACCACCACCATGTCACAGATTTTATACAGAAGTCACAAAACCATGTCATCTGCAGTTTTTAAATTTTTTGTCTAAAAGATGGAGTTGCTGCTGATTTTCAATTTTTTTTCTGATTTTCTAGTTCTCTGGGAGACTGGAAGCCTATGTATAATGAATGTCCTTGGTCCTTTACTTGTTGTTATGGGCCATCCAGTCACCTCTGACCTATGGTGGCTCCATGAATGAGCAGTCTGCAAAATGTCCTGTCCTCAACTGCCCTGCTCAGCTCTTGTAAATTCAAGCTTGTGGTTCCTTCGGGGAGTCAATCTACCTTGTATTTGGTCTTCCTCTTTTCCTGTTGCCTTCTGCCTTTTCCAGCATTATTATCTTTCCCGGGGAATCCTGCCTTCTTATGATGTGCCCAAAGTAGGACAGCCTCAGCTATGTATTCTCTATCTAGAAAACTCTGGAAAGCTATGTTGAAATTGACTTGATGGCATGCAATTATTATCACACAGATGTAAATTGCATTAAATTCTGTGGAAGTATGACTTCCTGCACCCACCATGCATAAGACTGACTGTAGCCATGACCAACAATCCACCACTGTCAGCTTGCATGTTTAGACTGGGCATCATCCTTTTGTAATCTCCTTTGAGTACAACTCAGGAGATAGAAAGGAGGGAGACAAAAAATAACGTGTGTTTGTGTTTGTGTGTGTGTGTGTGTGTGTGTGTGTGAGAGAGAGAGAGAGAGAGAGAGAGCGTATGAAGGAGAGTGAGCAATGAGGAGAGAATCCAAAAACCTAAATACTCCTTCTGCATTACTCTTGGGAAAGTCCCTAGTGAACTTGCATAAGGGTTGTGTTTCACTTGGTTAGGCTGCAATGGATCTTGCTCCCACTCACTCCTAGTTTCTCCCTAGATCAGTTCATTTCTCTTCTCTCTTTTTTGTTTGTTAGTTGTCCAGCTAGTTACTTACCTTCCCTCCCTCTTGTCTTGTTATCTTGTTTGATACTTTCCTGTTGTACAACACCTTGTTCACAAATAAAGGCAACTGAGGCAACATTCTCTCTTTCTTCTCCATCTCCCCAAGTGAAACAAGCGCACACATGCCAGTAACAAGTAACAGCAGACACCCATCCCTAGTCAACTGCTAAGCAGTGTATTACAGCCATGGCTATTATTTTGCATCTGGTAACTGCAAAATTTATTTTTATTTTTATTTATTTATTGGATTTCTATCCCGCCCATCTAGACCAAAGGTCTATTCTGTGTGTGACTTGTTAAAAATGTAACAAGTTACTTTAAATGTAACAAGTCACTTCTAAGCTCTGAGTAAACTGGGAGTCACAGGGATCCTAAATACTGAAACCATGGACTTGTGAAGTTGTGACACTCAGCAAAGGTCAAATTTCTAATGGCACAAATGGCAGAATCCACAAAGTTCTCTGGCTCAAATAAGAAAAATTGTCAAATTCAAACCTTTCTGACAGGTAGACCTCACCACATGAAGTACTCCTATTTGTTGTTATCCAAGAGCTTGTTAAACAGCAGATTTTATTTTTGGTTAGGGCTTGGTGGGTGCAGGAAGTCATGGCATGTTTTGCTGGCATGTTTTGCGATCATATCTGAGGACGGTGGGATCAAACTTAGCAAACTAGATTTTATGTTCAAGACATAAAACTACCAAAAGCTTCACACCCTTTATCTACTCTGGGACTATCATGCTACAGCTGTAGACAACTAAACTCTTATTTCTATAGTATAGAAAAGGTATTTTGAAGAAGATGTTCTCTTGTGCTACAAGAGCTTTCCAAGGATGAGAATCAAAAGATCAAAATGAGGTCAATACTTGAAACCTAGTTCTTTTTCTAAAACATTCCTGTACTGCAATGCACGTACATGCCTATAACACATGTAAAGGTGATATACTATATGTCATACAATTTCAATTACTATTTGAAATTCTCTGTAGTTTGAAGGTTTTCTTCATGCAGAGGGTGGCAGCTGGCAGATTACAGAAAATGCTCAAAGCCCCAAGGTACTTAAAGAAAGAAGCAGAGGTGGTAGTGTTTGAAGTTCACATGATCAGTGTTGAAGGCTAATGCATTTGGGAGTGAATACTTTCACAAAGTAAATCTAGGTAATTTATTTTTTATGTGCCTTTACAGATAATGTGCCATGAACAGTGGTGGCATTTTAGCATCATAGAATGAATTAGAAAAGCTGAAAGCAAGGAGGGTGTTTTAAACTGCCTGGACAGTTTGTGTGCAGGCTACAGGAGTCAGAATTCATTATCATTAAGTTTAATCAATTTCTCTGGTAATGGTCTGACTGTAGTATGCATGAACCCGTTAAAGCTCTCCCAAAAAATCCATCTGCAGCAAGCTAATAATGTAATGAATCAATATCATAGTGCTATAAATGCAAATACTGAGTTGTGAAATATTAATAACAGCATATCCAACTTTTGCTTGCTTAATAATGATATTTTACTTTGAACATTACATAATGGATCAGAAACTGTATGCACTAGCACTTCAAATTATACACAAAAAGGTGATTATTCTGAATTCTGAGAACCTAGGTCTTGACCATTATTACCCTAATATTAGTAAAATACAGAGAAGATAGCACATGCCAAAAAAGGGCAAGCATCCTCATAAAGAAAGAACTTATTTTGCTTCAGAAAATGCATGCATAGCTTCCGTATCATTTTATATGAGACACTTCATAGATTTAGCTGTTAAAGATAGATACTTAGCTTACTGAGACTAAGGGTCCACAGTTCGGCCTTTCAAAAAGGACCTTGCATTTTATGTAATAGTATAATATAATCATTAGAATAATATACAGAAGCTATTTGCCACTGGTTCAGCTCAAACAACTCATTTGTTGAAAGGCAACAAAGTTCAATCATAGTACAGTTTCTATCCTCATATGCTGGATATGCTGTCAATACTAGAGTTTGTTTTGTTGACAAGGAATATAATTACTGAAGCTGAAATACAAAATCATTGTCTAACAATTAGTGGAAGCTCTCAGATCCATAGTTCATATATCCCTCCCCCAGGGCCTAAAAGATATTTAATTGCTTACCTCAAAATTCTGTTATTTGAATGTCTGACCTACTGGCCTAGATCTACTCAACATATGACGCAGACTTTTTTTTAAAAAAAAGTCAAAGTGTGCTGCTTATATACCACATCACAAAGCACTCTCTGGGCACTTTACAATTTAATTATGCAGACTACACATTGCCTGACCCCCACCCACCAGCAAGCTGGTTACTCAATTTACCAACCTCAGAAGGATGGAAAGTTGAGTGAACCTCGAGCCAGCTACCTGGGACAGAACCCCAGGTCATGAACAGGATTTTCATTGCAGTTCAAATACTGCACCACAAGGTTCTGTAAGACCACTGGTCATTTAGCTCATCCACAGCAACACCTCTTTTTCTACTGAAGCCCTTTGTATAAAACAAAACAAAACAAAACCTGAGGAAAACATGCTAAGTAATGGATCTGGTATTTATTTATTTATTTATTTATTATTTAATTTATTTAAACTATTTTTATCCCACCTTTCTCTTTTAAAAGAACCCAGGGTGGCTGAAGATAAAGAGTGTGTTCTACACAGATCCAAAGGTCTGCTCATCTGAGTGGGCAGAAAGAGTTGCAGAATGCATCCTAGCAGCTACCCATCTAAAATCTAGGCTCTAAACTCTATGAATGATCACAAAATGGAATAACACACACTATTGCTAGTATTGTCAGAGCAAGGAAGCAATGCATTATAGGAGCAATATTTCCTGTTACACATTTCATGTAGCAAGGATACAACAATGTTATATTTACAAATTAATGTCCAAAATTGTGTTGCCTAATTCTGCCAGCAGAAATGATTACATTTGCAGCAGGATATGGTCACTACTCAATCACACCCTGCTTGGATTCTTCATTCTGCACCAGCTGAGTGGCTTGGCACACGACCAGGAATCCAAGTGGGAATTAGTTAATTAGTTGCAGTTTGCCACTGTGAGTTACATAATTTTCCTTCTGCTAGCATAACTATGTAACAGGATTTTGGCCAGTATGGCAACTGGTAATCATGCAACAAATGTTAACTCATGACCTCTGAGCATGGTTTGAAAAGAATCATTTGAGGGAATTTCAGAGCATTTTCCTTTTCTGAAATGTTATTAAGAATTAATTAAAATGTATATTAGGAACACATTGCTGATCTGTTACTCACAGTAATGAGCTACAACTAATATGTTGTGGGGGTGTTAAAAAAGAAAGTTACAGTACTACATGTTAACTTTAAAAAGTAATGTTCCAAGCTGAATACTTACTTTGCTGCAACCCCTTGCAGATCTCTTCCACCCACAACCTTATACTAAAGCTAGAACAAGTCACTACCAAATGGATTATATAAGACAACTAACTGAAATAACTATTTTCTGGAAAGTTAAAGACTATCTGATTATTTGACTGGAATTAGACATGAGAGAACTGCTACCAAAATAATATCCCACATCTAATTCTTCCTTCTTTTCCAAAACATTAGAAATAACTCACTGTTATCATTAAGAGTTTTGAGGCATCCTAAAGACAAATAGCCTTGTTATCATAAGTACTTTTGTTGAGTAGAACTCACACCATCAGACACAAGTTCAGATGTTTCTGAAAATGTGGGATCCAGTCTATGAAAACTTATGCCATAATGCATCTTTTAGTATTCAAAGGGCCACAAGACTCCATGTCAGTTTTGCTGAAACAAATTAATGTGATTACCCCTCTGTGAACATGGGCACTGGGTCCTCATGTTCTGGGATAGGAAAATTAAAAGCATAACATCATATCACATAGGGAGTTGAACCATATGATTTGGGGAGACACATATACAGGATTACTTCTGGCAGCAGTACCATACTTCCCATAGTATCTAGTTCTAGCTTCCAATATCACTTCCCACACTATTCTTGATTAACTTCCCAGTACTGCAGACCAAGTTTTCAAGGGAACAGGAGGTTGTATTCCCACTTCATCCAGCTAGAATATCCTATAAACTGAGTGCTGCTCACAGAGACTCTGGGAGCCAAGCCAATGCTCTGAAATTTTACTTTCTTAGCCTTACACGTCTCTTGAAAATGTTTGTTTCCACTTTTGATAAATTAAAACAAGTAAACACATCGAATTTCTCTTTGAAGTAAATTTCAAAATGGTACATCAAGCTGAGCAAATAAGACAGCATGTTCAGCATTTTCAGTCTATAATATATTGATAAGTCTTTTGCTTATTATAAAATAAGCAAAAGACTGTTTTTTACCACTAATCATTTCACAAATCAGTATCTGTGAAAGCCAACAGGCTCTGTAATCTTGGATCATTATACTATTTACTACAGAATGATTCTGAAAGTGCTCTAACAGATTCATTCATATTATGGTCAGATCATTAGTCCAGAGATGAATTACTTAATGATAATACATTTTGACTCCTATAGATCATACATTGTCCAGAAAGTTAAAAAATACTATACCTCAGCATCCATTTTGGCCAGTTCATTATCAGGTGTGTTCAGGCCATCATTATTCATGGTGCAGTATTGCACAAACATTGAAAATAATACAGTAGCATTTAACATGAACATTTTTGAACCTGACTGTTTTTCAGATTGTTGAGCTTGTTTTATTTAACAGAGTTATTCTGATCTTTTAAGCTGGTTGAATCCCATTGCTATTGCAACAGATCCAAAATGGGGCTCAAGCCAGCTTCTGAATGACAAACAGATAGGATCTTCGTGACAAACTCTATTCATCTCTCAGTATTATTTTTTCTGTATTCAAGAATCCTAGTGTGCACCTTTAAAGTGGTCATCTTTATAAAACAACCCCCAATATTTTTTTTCACTATTCTTGGTCTCTAAAAGAAACATATCTGTTCATAAACCGATCATTTCTATTATGACTTCAACAAAGTTAGAGGCTTGCCCTACCCTTAAGTGGCAGGAATCTCTTGTTTCCAAGAAGAAAACCTTCCCTTTCTAGCATCATAAGTAGCCATCCTTCTCTATACATTATTGTCAAGATGCAATCTTGGTGCTTCAGATTTTTACTGCATTGCTTATATATCATTGCTTCCTTCCAGCTTCTATGCTGTTCTTGGCTTCTTTCTCAACTACTCAAAATAATGGTATACTGCATGTTTCCTGAACATCAGATTGCGAAATTTTATCTAGACTGCTATTTATTGCTCCCAAAGCTTCAGAATTCTTTCTGAAATCTGTTATACTCTCTGCCCAACCACATTATACGGTGCCTTTAATAAATAAACTTGCTAAAACAGACATTTTCAGAAAAATATATTCCTAAAGTGCACTCTCTAAGAAGAAGATAAAATAAAATTGTTCTTCAGTAGAACTTACATAGTCTTTGGGGTCTATTTCCAATGAAAAATGGGCTGGATTGTTGTTTGAAGGTTTGAGTTCCAGAATTTCATATGTGGGATTAACCAAACGGATATTCTGGCGGACCCATCTATTAAAAAGCACACAAACACAAACTCTCTGTTACTAAATAATTACACAGTATTGGATTGATTCAGGTGCTCCTGTTTTTCTAAGATGGGTCTAGCCTGTCTGGAAAAAGAATATAGAGTCATGCATTTACTGTGATGACCTTATGCCATTATTTTTACCGTTATCAGCATTGGCTTCCACACAACTTTAGTAAATATTTCCTATACCTGATATCTAAAATCACTGAACACGTCCTCATGGTCCTCTGAGACCTTAAACAGAAAGCTTAAGCATTCTACCAATTAATTCCCTTTCCCCAAACCAAAGCTATATCACTGTTTAAACACCAGTAAAAGTCACTGAATAGGAGTCACATAACAATTTTAAAATACTGAAAAATGAAAAGAACTGTAGTATTCGTGGCCTTTGTTTAATTATTTCTAAACCAAAGCCTGGCATGTTTATAATAAATCTATATTTCTTTTCAAGTTTGAGCATGATGTAAACAATTATAGCAACAGTTGGGCAAAGATGATTAGATTAGGCATCCTTCACTCTTGAGAGACTATGGTAATGTACTCTGAATAGAGGACTGGGAACAGCATCTAGTGTGGCTGAGAAGGCCAATTCGAGAGTGACAATCACTTCCACACTGGAGACAAATACAATCTGTCCCCTGTCCAGCTCCCTGATTTTGCTGCTTTCGGGACTGCCTCTTTGCCTCGGCCTGCTGGACAAGTGTCTCTTCAAGATGGGAGAGACCATGATGCACCGCCTGCCTCCAGGCTGAACGCTCAGATGTCAAGGTTTCCCATCTGTTGAGGTCCATTCCTAAGGTCTTCAGATCCTGCTTGCAGATATCCTTGTATCGCAGCTGTGGTCTCCCTCTGGGGCACTTTCCCTGCACTAATTCTCCATACAGGAGATCTTTTGGAATCTGACCATCAGCCAGTCTCACGACATGCCCAAGCCAACGTAAACGTCGCTATTTCAGTAGTGTATACATGCTAAAAATTCCAGCTCGTTCTAGGACTACTCTATTTGGAACTTTGTCCTACCATGTGATACCAAAAATGCATCAGAGACAACACATATGGAACGTGTTCAGCTTCCTCTCCTGCCGTGCACAAAGGGTCCAGGACTCACTGCAGTACAGGAGTGTGCTCAGGACAAACTATAGACCTGGATCTTGGTATATGCCATCAGCTTCTTATTAAGCCATACTCTCTTTGTGAGTCTAGAGAACATGGTAGCTGCTTTGCCAATGCGTTTATCCAGCTCAACATCTAGGGAGAGAGTGTCAGAGATCATTGAGCCAAGGTACACAAAGTCATGAACAACCTCCAATTCTTGTGTGGAGATGGTAATAGAGAGAGGTGAGTCCACGCCCTGGCCCATGACTTGTGTTTTCTTCAGGCTGATAGTTAATCCAAAGTCTTGGCAGGCCTTGCTAAAGCGATTCATGAGTTGTTGGAGGTCTTCAGCAGAATGGGCAACAACAGCTGCGTCATCGGCAAAGAGGAAGTCCCACATGCATTTCAGCTGGACTTTGGTCTTCGCTCTCAATCTAGAGAGATTAAAGAGCTTTCCATCTGATCTAGTCCGGAGATAGACACCTTCTGTTGCAGTTCCAAAGACGTGCTTCAGCATGACAGCAAAAAAGATCCCAAACAGGGTTGGTGCGAGGACACAGCCCTGTTTCACTCTGCTTCGGATGTCAAAGGGATCTGATGTTGAGTCATCAAAAACTACAGTGCCCTTCATTTCCTCATGAAAGGACCTGATGATCTTAAGGAGTCAAGGTGGACATCCAATCTTGGGAAGTATTTTAAAAAGGCCGTCCCTGCTAACCAAATCAAAGGCCTTTGTAAGATCTATGAAGGCCACAAAGAGTGGCTGTCGTTGTTCCCTACATTTCTCCTGCAACTGTCTGAGGGAAAATACCATGTCAGTGGTGGATCTATTAGCTTGAAATCCACACTGTGATTCTGGATAGACTCTGTCTGCAAGCACCTGGAGTCTCTTCAGCACAACACAGGCAAGCAGCTTCCCTACAATGCTGAGAAGAGAGATGCCACGGTAGTTATTGCAGTCGCCTGTCTCCTTTGTTCTTATACAATGTGACAATGTTTGCATCCTTCATGTCCTGTGGTACTCCACCTTCCCTCCAGCGAAGACAAAAGATTTCATACAGCTCAGTGGTGATGATCTCTTTACAGCACTTCAGCACTTCAACAGGGATGTTATCCTTCCCAGGTACCTTGCTGGAGGCAAGGGAATCCAAGGCCGCTTTTATTTCTGCTAAAGTTGGTTTGCTGTCCAACTCTTCCAAGACAGGCAGGCACTCGATGTTATTTAATGCCTCTTCGGTTACTACATTCTCTCTGGAATATAGCTCAGAGTAGTGCTGCACCCAGCGTTCCATCTGCTGTGCTCGGTCCTGGATGATCACGCCTGTAGCAGACTTCAAAGGAGCAGATTTCTTCTGTATTGGACCTAAAGCCTGCTTGATACCGTCATGCATTCCCTTGATGTTACCTGTGTCCGCTGCTATCTGTATCTGAGAGCAGAGCTGAAGCCAATAATTGTTAGAACATCTTCTGGCAGCCTGCTGGACTTTGCTATGAGCAACTCGAAGAGCCTGCAAGTTGTACTCACTAGGACAGGCTTTGTATGCTGCTAGAGCTCTCCTCGTTTCCTCGATGGCTGGCATCAACTCCTCCGAATAAGCTTCAAACCAGTCTGCCATCGTTTTAGTCTTCTTGCCAAATGTGGACAAGGCGGTGTTATAAACAGCGTTCTTGAAATGTTCCCATCGTTCAGGTGCATTTGCATCAGCCGGGGCTGGAAGAGTTTCCTCAAGCACTTGGGCAAATTCCTCCACTTTTCTTTGAAGTGGGCCAAGAATTGTGATCAGCACCAACTCTACCGTTAAAGTCTCCGAGAATGAACAGCAGCTCTCTCTCCGGGATTTTTTTTGATAGCAGCTGCCAAATCGTCATAGAATTTGTCTTTGACTTCTGTTGTAGTCGACAGTGTTGGTGCATATGCACTAAGAAGAGTGACCGGTCCCGCTGATGAATGGAGCTACAGAGACAGGATTCTTTCACTCCCCACAGTAGGAGGAACAATGGATCTCAGCAGAGTATTTCTGACCGCAAAGCCAACACCATATTCCCTGGTCTCATTCAATGGTTTTCCCTGCCAGAAGAATGAGAATTTTTTTTCTTTGACAGATCCCGAGTCTGGCAGTCTTGTCTCTTGCAGGGCAACAATGTCCATCTGCAGCCTACTCAGTTCCATGTCGATGACAGCTGTCTTGCGCACGTCGTCTATTTCCTGCAGGTCGTCAGAAAAGCCAGGGGTCATTGTCCGAACATTCCAGGTGTCCAACTTTAGGGCAGAAGTTTTCTTATGATTGTTGCATGGTGCAGGGTTATTGATCTGCTTGTCGGCTTTCACCCTAAACCCCACGCACCCCATGAAGTTAACAGACCATGGCAAGGCAGCACCTTACTGGCTGGGGGCTGCCCAGCTTAAGGCGGGTGGTAGCTACCTAGTGAGGTGCAATGCCCTCTCCCACCGTCTTATGTAGCCCCTGGCATCATGCTCTACACCAATCAAGCAAAGACTTATAACCAGTAACTTCTACTTCCCGTGTTATTTCGACACTGTATGTGAAGCTGGAGTGTCCTCTCCAGAGCACGAAGCCTGGGTAAAATAATATGGAGGATAGGCTGTTACCCAAGTAGCAAATCCACCCTCTCCACGTCACTGAAATAGTCCAATGGAAAGGCAAGAGCCAATACAACTGGTTCCAGCGACGTCGCGGGAGTTGCCAGAACGGCACGAACTGCCTCCGAGACTCCGGCTCCGGATTTTGCCTCGAGGTTAACTCCTGAAGTCTTTTCCATCAGTGGATATAGCCACAAGGCAGTGGAGGTTTGAAATCAGAGTTTTCCTTCTTCTAGATGGGCTGCCTTCCAAGGCTGACGAGCCCCACCTACCTGGGCAAAGATGAAGGGCACTCTTAAGGAGGTGCAGTCTGCTATTGGGCAGCTGAATTTTGCCTGCTGGGTAGTCAGACTGGGTCAAGCTTGCTGTGCACGGCTGGCTAGAGCCAGCATGGGGGTCAGAACCCAACAACACCACATAAAGATTACAATTGGGATGCAGTTAGATTTGAAGATGTGGGAGGAGTTCCTGGGATGTTTAAATGGTATGGTTCTGTGGCAGACCCTATTGCAAGACAGTGAGCCCTTGCAAATTTAATCAGATGCTGCAGGTGAGATTGGTTTGGGTGTATTATTTCAAGGGCAATGGTATGCTTAGAGGTGTCCACATCAATGTGTAGGTCAAGCAACATGCAGAGATGTTTATAATTTCCCCCTATATTGGTGGTGGTGCACATATGGAAGGATATTTTTATGAATCACAGAATCAAGTTGCTGTGTGATAATAATGTGGTGGTAAGGGACGTTAACCAACATCATGCTCTGAGTTGGCCAATGAGGCTCATGGACAATTTTGTGCTCATGTGCTTAAAAAGTAACACCTCTTTCTCAGCCCAACACATCCCAAGTGTCCCGTCTTGGACTCTGTGATTAATCTGGATTTACCTTAGTTTATTTTTATGTTATATGTAAACCGCCCAGAGTAGACACGTTCTAGATGGGCGGTATATAAATCTAATAAATAAATAAATAAAAATAAATAAATAACAATATTGCAGATGCCCTGTCTCATTTTCAGGATGAAAGGTTTTGCAAGTTGGCTCCTTGTGAGTGAGTGAGAATGACACTGGAACTGTTTTCAACTGAGCTGTGGGAACTTGAGGACAAACCAGAATTAAGAGAGTTTACAGGAATCCTCTAGAGAGCACTTGTACCAAATTGCCTCAAGCCAGGGGGCGACATAGCTCACTCATTTAGGATCAGTGCAGCTCTGGATGCAGCTGAGTTAGGCCTATCCAGTCAGTGCATTATGGCAACTGGGAGGTAGCAATCAGAGGTGTATAAATCATATATTTGTTTGGGAATGTTCACTCACAAGTAGACTCTTTGATTTCTTTCCAATTGCAGGTTCAAGGAGTTCAGTCTGGATATGTGGCCACAGCATTGTTCACTGGACAAGTGTTCACTCCACAGCTACAGGATATAGACCCATCTGGGTCTGCAGAACAAGTTTTGGATCTCTGGTTGGGTTGGAATGGAATGAGCTGGCATGCACTGCTGTGCTTGCTGAAGAAGAAGGTGAAGGGCCATCAACCAGACATGGTGGTACTACAACTGGGAAAGAACAATATAGTGGTAGGAAAGAGCTTTGATGTCTACTGAAAGGCCAAGGTGGATTTGGAAGACTAAAAGCTCAGTTTCCCAGTATTGTTGTGGTTTGGTCTGACTGGCTTGAGAGGAGGCAATGATGATGGGCCCGGATCCAGAGAAGGTGAACACTGCAAGAAGGAAGATAACCAGTAGAGATGGGGACGAATATAAAAACGGATCGGCTTTTTCGACAAAAATAGCTGATTCGTTAAGTATTCATCCCTTCATATTCGTGGGTTCCAGAGACCCTCACGAATATGAAGGGATGAATATTTACCTGTTTTTATTCATCCTTCGTATAAAAAAAACCATTCTGCCTACCAACCGCCGATCAGTTGACACCCCCCCACAGCCAGCCACCCCCACAGTCTACCCCACACACACCTTCCTCTCCCTACCTTAGCACCCCCACCAACACCCCCTTACCTTAATCGCCACTGCCGAGGTCTTCATCTGGCCTCCCAGACACGACATGGCTGCCCTTTGCTAAGATGGTGGCTGCGGCTTCATTTATGGTAGGGAAGCTGCAGCTGCCATCTTTGCAAAGGGCAGCCTGGATTCCCTTAAGTCAGTTTTTTTTTTTAATAACCCCCCACGAATCAACAAATAACTTCGTTATTCGTCGCTTCATGGGGGCAACTTTGTGCTTCGTGATTTGTCAACTTTTGACGACTCACAAAGCGGGATGACTCGCCAAAATGGTGAGTCGTCCCCATCTCTAATAACCAGTAAGAAGGGGCAATTTGTGGTTGAACATGGTGGTGGGCTAGTTCAGCACCCAGAGATGTCATTTCAACTGGTTCTGTTGTAGTGTCAAGAAGTGGAGAATGGAAATGTGGCTATACCATATTCATGGTGAGCTGTGTTGTTAGTTGCAGCTGTGTTGTTAGTTGTAGCTCTGGTGGGAGGTGATGATTTATCACTCTTTAGCCTCTTATGGCAGATCAAAGCATGAGGACAGATCCAGGTGGGGAACGCCTTCCAAGAGATGCCCCTTTAAGGGACAGGGTTGGGAAGATCATGTGCACGCTTACAGCTGCACGTTCCCATTCATGGTTAGAACTGACAGAGCCACTCAGTGGCCTATGCCCATGTGGTTAACCCAAGGTCTGTCACAACTGGTTGCCATCAGTCACCGGGTGAAGTGCCTGATCCAGGGATTTTTATTTTATTTATTTATTTATTCGATTTCTATCCCACCCTTTTAGACAAAGTCTGCTCAGGGCGGGTTCCATTAAACATTATAAACTAAAACAGTTAAATCCATCCTCCATGCTAGCACCAAGGCTATTGGCAGCTGTAACCAATAAAAGCTGTGGCCATGTTTTTCCAACCATGGTGTGTGTGTGGTCATTTAAGTTTCCTGGCTCCAGGAGGCATCCATCAAGTTCACTAACAAGTGCTTGATCCCAGATTCATTCTGTGGGCTGCATACCATCCTTTGTCAGGGATGGTAGCTCTGGGACCAGGAAAATGCTGGCAGGCATTATTTTGGGGAGGCTTCCTCCTTTCCAGAGACCTCAGCACCAAGTGGGGGGTTCCTATAATACTTACAAGCCAGCCAATCTGGTGGCTGATGGACGAGGAACATTAATTTCCCTAGCCTCCAGGATTGTGCAGATTAGCTTGCTTTGTCTGTTGACTGGTCTTCAGTATTTAAGCACAGGACCCATTCCAAATCTGATTTCAAAAACACAGAAAGACTGCCCCTCTCTGCAACATTAATGTGCCTGCAGTTCTAATTATGGTCTATCTGTAACATCTAGGTCCAGCCAAAGAAATACATATATTTATATACACCTACAGTCCTTAAAAGCTGTAAAACGTTTTACAGCTCAGTAAAACTAGACAAAAATGAATGATAACCAAACCATAAATGATGAGGCCTGTTTTTCTTTTCAGTACAAATAACTGCCAAGATATACTTATAAGTAGCTAACTCCCTCAATAGCATTTGATTTAGAGCCACAACATTTGATTTAGAGCCACAAAATTGCAGTTCTTCTTGCTGCTGTTGTAACTTTGAGCATTCAGACAAGATGACTGTTCTGTGCCTTCTGTGTAAAACAGGCTCCCCCACCCTGTTTAACTCCCACTTTTTATCCACATGTGTTAACTACCCTTTCCATTTTTATAGTCTTTGTACTTACGATTAAAGCATGATGATAAATCTTTAGGCTTCAATAAATATTAGAATCTTTTCTTATATTATTGAAAAACAGGAGCCTAAAACCTCTCAGAGAGACATATTTCATAATCAGCCTATTCAGCACTCAACAATCCATATTTTTAATGCTATTACAGTTTTTGAAAATATGTGGACAAAAGATATAGCCTTTAGAAAAATTATCCAAAGAAAAGGTCATCCAGTATTACAACACTGGATTTTTTCTAACTCCGTTTTAATTTCATAATGATTTCAATTAATACAAATGTCATTGTAAACCATGTACTGTTCATAACAGGGTGCACTAGAAGAAAATGCAGGATGGAACAGGATATGGAAAAAAAATCATTGTGAGACAGTATGGTGTTGAACCTGACTGCATTCTCACATGTTTTGCCATCTTATTCTGAAAAACAATATAGCTGCATTATCCCCTCAGGAGAAGAAAGAAGTAACTAGCTTACTTCAATCTCCTTATCCCCATTAGTTCATCCAAGAACAGTCCAGGGTTAATGGAAGGAAAATGTATTGACCACATGATTTTAGCTGCTGTTATGATTGCAGCATTCATAAGATGTTATAAGTTGCAACACTGGGAAATCTTCACCATGAGAAGAGCAGAATTCTTTCAGAGCATTTTGAAGCACCAATGATTCTTGTTCTTATGAAGGGATAATGGAAAATACCTGAGACCCATTCTCTCAATCTATATCACCTCACTTATTTTCTTGTATCTAGTGCACTCCACAGACAGCTATGGAGCAGCCTTCATCCTTTTAAGTGGAATGTTCAAGGAGATATCAAATATTTTTCTTTCTGAATTGGAGAGACTGTGCAGCAGCAATTGATGAACCAGAATTGCCAACGTATCTTTCTATTTCTAATACTGTTTTTTAAAAAATGTAATCATAAAGTGATCAGTTTCCATGACCTCAAGTGCTGCTTTAAACTGACCCCACGCTTTGACCCAGAATGGACAGTTAAGCAATGCTTGAGGCGAGACCATTCTGCTCCTCAGGCCATCAACCAAGCCAAGCAAATGATCTCTTTGGCTGCTGCTACCCATTGTCCTGGCAATCGTCTTTGAAGCCTTCTGTTCTAAAACTCTCTGCTATCCAGAATGAATTAAAAACAGCATGGCAAAAGATAATGGACTGTACTACTATTATATTTTATATAAATTAGTATCATATAAAATTATAGCTAATTTCCATTTAAGCTGATATATTTGAATGAGGGCGAAGAACAAGTCCTATACTCACTTTCCAAGCTCGCACTCTACTTCAGGCATTGTTGTTGGCCGAAGTTTCTGTGCGTTCAGTTTCAGGGCATACCAAAACTCTCCAGCTTTCTCTGACAGGAATATAACGCTGAAATGAGAGGTTTAAAGAAGCTACAACTGACTTTGCCATACTTATTACAATAATAAAAGAGACAAAGCAAGCGAGAAGATAAAAGAGGTCAACAAAATGGATTTTTCTATTATGTTCCCAGTAACTCCCCCACATCTTATTATCCTGCCAAAGATACATTTTCAAAGATTTTGTGCTTTCATAATATTTGTACAAGAAATAATTCACAATTTTAAAAACTGTATATTTAATAAATTACTTCTGACTTAGGCACAAGAAGAATGCCTAATATCTTACATGTTCTGTATTAAATATAGACCATCTACCAATGACATTTCAATTCCTATTGGAGTTTCAAATATTAGAGTATGTTCTGTGAAATTATATTTATTCATTTGATTAATGAACATGGGCTTTGTAAAGCAGTTTTTAAACACTACCACTGAGCCTGTTGTGCAAAAGCTTCCTTTTAACTCTTCCTCTGAACAGCTAAACAATATAACATTGGTCTGGGGGGGGCGGTCGGTCTTCCATTTCATGAGAGGCTTCTGTTTTTGTGACCATATTTTGGCATTTCTTCATTTTTTAAAAATACACTGAATGGCTCAAAAAATGGAAGTAGCCCAGCCTCTCTTAACCTCAGAGGCCATGCTTATGAATGTCCTCTTAATTTCAGAACCACGACACATTGCACATGGAAGGTTGCTTGCTGTTCATGAGAAACATGCCTAAAGCCCCATTGCGCATGAACAACCAGCTTCCCTATTTTTTAACATGCTGGCCACTGTAATTTTCCCCTAACGTGAAAGCATACATCCGTGTGACGGAATGCCCACGTCACTCCTGTCACTCATAGCTGAAGCTCAAGTGCAGGAGCCTATGAGAGGACAGGAGGGGCGGAGTCAGGGAGGCAGTTAGGGGCAGTTAGAGAGAGAGGGGAGAGGAAAAAGGGAGAATGAGAGTGATAGGTGTGGAGGAGAGAAATTGAATAGTCAAGATAGATAGCTAGTCAGAGAACTAGAGAGAACTGATAGTAATAAGTTGGTTAAAGTGAATAAATCAATAAAACAAATGAAGAATTGAACATGTAACCAAATATAGGAAGTTTTAATGAGTGATTCTATACAATGATTAAAAAGAACATCTGTGATTCAAATTCAATCTAAATAAACAAGTTATGTTGGCAGCAAGTGTCTGATTCAAGTATTGTGCAAGTGTGGATAAGGGATATCCACTGGTGGCAGCGAATGAAAGAGAAAACGTCGCCAGAGTGAACCTTGGTTTGGGGAAAACAAACAGGGAACACTGGGTGGAACGTCACAATCCGAATAAATTTCTTTGGGGTGCATAAGACTTTTTGTTCTTGGTGATTTTGCTTTTATGGAGAAAACACACCGACTTTTTACATTAATCCTTTCACTCACCTCATTTTTAACATTAAAATGTATTTTTTTTTCTTAGAATAAAAACTTTTAAAATACTTCTGTTTGTTGTTAGGAGATGTTTTTGAGGCCTGCTATTTTAAATATATCCGTGAGAGTTATCCAATAGACTAAGAATGTCATCCTTATCAAGCTGGGTTTTTTTTTTTCTTGTTCTTCTTCTTTGCCTCTTTCCATAAGATAAATAGAGCAAGCACGTACAGCATAAGAATGTAGTGTTGGTTATTCATCCCTACTTCCCCAGAGATCAAGGAAGTAAGACTGATTATTGTTATCATGCTGAAGTTATTATCTTGCTTGTTTCTGAGTAAGGGGTGTGTATCAATTTCACTTGTGACACTGCCATATTCAATGATGAAGGAAAGTTTATTGAGTCTGCTATTAAATATTGTTGGCTATGCTTAGTTAAGACATTTTTACATGCCAGAGACCAACAGCACATTGGATTAACCCACTCTCAGTCTTGAGGACTAGAATTAAAAGGAATGGCAGAGGGGAGTCACCTGTAATAATATTCTTCACTATTATTTTTAGAATAATAAACTGTTTTTATTAATATTATTATTTGCCATAATGTGGATTTGAACTTACTGTGACCTTTCTCAGAGTTTTCAAGGTAACAAGTACTCAGAAGTGGTTTACTATCCTGTTCTTTTGGTAACACTCTCTAACTCTGCAGCTATATTAAGGATACACAGGCTGGCTCTTCTTCTGAGAGGCACATTGAATTTCTGACCCTTGGCTTACCAGCCAAGTGCTCCAACCAACTGGGTCATCCAGTCACCTCAGTTTTTAGAATGCTTAGGAGAAAATACAG
Source organism: Intellagama lesueurii (assembly GCA_037013535.1). Taxonomy (NCBI): domain Eukaryota; kingdom Metazoa; phylum Chordata; class Lepidosauria; order Squamata; family Agamidae; genus Intellagama; species Intellagama lesueurii. The sequence continues at coordinate 73,504,359 of JBAJHW010000003.1, read as the reverse complement.
TTTGGTTACTGTTGGAAAGAATCAAGCAATTAGTTATGTGTGTTTTGTTAAGGGTCCCTCAAACTTCCACCCCATACTTTGAGCACCAGTGTAGACACTTCTTCATCCAGGGCTATTAATAACAATGTTATGTCAAGTGTTATAATGTTCTAGGGACCTTTTTCTCTTGCTTTCTACACCAACCATATCTTTGTTTCTGATTACAATTGAGAACCCATATTGTTATCACAAATATCCCTAGGATAGTTGGGTTGGAGCACTTGGCTACCAAGTCAGGGGTCAGAATTATGTATTTCTTGTTTTATATATTTTTCTAAAATCATTTTGGCCTATATCCAACCTTAGTGAAGGAAAAATGTATCCTAGTGGATTTCCTGTGGCTTTTCCAGATGCAAAAGGCACACTGCATTTCTCCTTGTGGTCCCCCTAAGTATGCCACCCACTGTGCCCCTTAAGTATGCCACTGATTGTACAAATGCTTGTAGAAATGGTGCCACAACTGGTTGTGCAGTCAGTTGGCTGGACAACTAATTCTGCAATGAGTTGCACAGCTGGCAGTGCAATCACCTGTACAACTGGAAACTGCTGGATCCTATCAATCCACACAGTCCAGAAGAGCACACATGTTTGAGCAGCAGTACCTTTCCCTGGAGCAGGGTAGGTCAGCACACCCCTTGCCATGACATTCTTCCTTGGAAACAGGGGTACCGCCTTCCAATGCATCCTTCATCTATGCAGGCCCAGGGCAACTGGCAGTTTCAGAAATGTGTGCTTTTCTGGCAGGAAGAAGGAAAGCAACCTCCCTACAGCTGCTCCTTCCCTAGTCAAGGAAGGAACTAGGTTGGCTTCCTCATTGTCATGGTGTATTAGATATGGCTTTCTATTTGACATTTAACTGAATAATAGGTAATTAACCAACAAAGGAAGGACAGCTCCTGAAGCTGAGGCTCCAATACTTTGGCCATTTCATGAGAAGAGAAGACTCCCTGGAAAAGACCCTGATGTTGGGAAAGTGTGAAGGCAAGAGGAGAAGGGGACGACAGAGGATGAGATGGTTGGACAGTGTAATCGAAGCTACCAACATGAATTTGACCCAACTCCGGGAAGCAGTGGAAGACAGGAGGGCCTGGCGTGCTCTGGTCCATGGGGTCATGAAGAGTCGGACACGACTTAACAACTAAACAACAACAACAACAACAACAACAAACAAAGAGTCTGGCAGAGTTCAGGGTTCCACCTGGGCTAGTTAAGCCATGAAAAGACATTGTAACATCAAAACTGAAAGACTGGCAGTCTTATTGCTTCCAGTTATTATACTGAATACTTACTCATGTTTTTATTGTAATTAGACATAATTGATTTCACCATTATCTGTATTTGTGAAGTTGCAGCTCATTTTAATTCGTATAAAAATGAAATGAAAGTTGTGGATCACATCATTAATAGTAAATAACAAACGCAAAATAAATTAGTTATCAGTTTGAATTGCCTGGCTGAAGCAGTAGTGTTAACACTGAACATACAGCATGAAAAAGAAAAATCATTGACTGCTGAAAGTGACTAAAACCTTTCATTTGTAAGTCAGTTGCACTGATGGTAGTATCAGGTTTATGAAAATTATGTTTCATAATAAGAAGGGCAATACAACCATTGTAAAAATAATTATTACTAAATGACAAGAAATTTGTCAGCTCTTTTGGGACTATATACGCTAGCAGATACACACAGTGGATCTCACCTTCCATCTGAGTTGCCAGTAACAGCTGGAGAGTACTTTACTTCATAGTGAAATGTTTCTTTTGGCTGAAGAACAAGTTTGCTTTCACCGGTAAGTACAGCAGCATCTTTCAGCACCACATCTAATGGCAAAATGTCATTTGTGGGATTAGTTATAGGAATTCCAATAACAGTGGTCTCCTAGAAAAAAAAGAAAGTCAGAAATCATGTTTTCCCTTTACCAAAGATGACAACAAAATCATGTTTATTTCAATTGCTTTTTGGCATGCACAAAGTGCATGCCAGAAAGCAATTTAACAATAACGAAGTAGTCCAGTTAATTACTAGGTTTTTACCCAAGGTGCTGCTTCTTACCTACAAAGCCCTGAATGGTTAGGGATCAGGATACTTGAAACATAACCTCCTCCCATATGTACCCACCCGTAATATGCCATCTTCCTTAGAAGATGTTCTACAAGTTGCAGCACCTATGTTGGTGGAGACATCAAGGGAAAAGGGGAAAATGAGAGGAACAACAAGAGAGAAAGTTCTCTGGGTTTCTACATTTACCAACACAAAAAGGCCATATATGTTAGAAAATGCATAATTCCTGAGTACAGGTCCTTTTTAAATAGCACCCCATATATAGAACTCCTTCCCTATTAAGGGCAAATTGGTGTAATCTTTCTTCACCTATAAGAAAACATTGTTTCTGTAGAAATAACATTTTATTTAGGTTTGCCTTCTCAAGAGTTTTTAATAGTTTTACTCTGGATGATTTAAAGATTGGCCGGTCTATATTTAATCTCATTCTTTGGAATAGGCATCTTTTAAAGTTACATATCATCTTGGAAGTCCTTTTCAATAAAAAGACAAGTCATATATATTTTATGTAATAAATAAACAAATGTCTCAGTAATGATGATTTGCCTGAGCCACCATATGAACATTATGGCTGAAAAAATTAGAAACTTGGTTGCCCACATTTATGTTCAATAGTCATATAATTATATCATATATAATTTAATATTAATATTCATGTTTAAATTATCACACCATTGCTTTACACATACAACAGGCACTTAGAAAATACGAAGTGCATGTGTTTTCAAGAAAGTGTTTCATACATCAATGATCAGGCAGCCAAGATTTAATAACCAATATGTTTTAAGGATTTATATTCTACCGGCTGCATAAATCTCAAGACTTCTAATAACATAATAATAAAAACTGTAAATATTATTGTGCATGTTGATGTGCTACCAGATAATGGCTAAAATCTTGTTTTCAAAGGCAAATTGCCATAAGTTAAGAAACTTCCATAGACATTATCTGTTGCACACCAAGGCACATAACTCAGCATGCAATAATGTCTATAGAAATTTCTTAATTTATGGCAATTTACCACTAAAAATACACCTTTTGCATATCAGTGGAACAGCATTTCAGCCAATGTGAGAAACAGCCATCACTGGTAGATAATTCCACAACCAGGAGGTAAATCAAGATTTTACCTCACACAGTGGAATAAACTACTCTTCAATTTTTGTTCTCAATCCTTTTGTCAATTTGCTTTAAACTCCTCCACAACTCATTACACTCTATTAATATCTGCTTTTGACACATAAGCTTCAAAGGAAAGATACAACCATTTTGATGAGATGCTGCTATCAACGAATAAAACACTATAAAAACAGTAAGAGAGTTGGGGTTGGTTTATAGCAAACATTTTACTGAAGTATGGTACAAAGAAAAGGATGTGTGATGTAAATAAATTGGGATAATGACAAAGTTTATGCACGAAATATATTGAATCACAAAGGAGATATATATCTTTGCCTTCTACTCTTCACAAGGCCCCCTTCATTTACACCTCCCCCCCCCAAAAAAAAACAGTTTGAACTAAATATGTATGGAAGTGTTTAATGTTTCACAGATGGTAGAGTTACATCCATTTAAATCATTCAGTGGCCTTGCATCAATAAGATACATTAAGTTTGCCATAAAGTACTTTAAAACTGAGATTAATCATCTAACTGCTGTAAACAAAATTTAAAGTCTCATTACTATCTTAGCACTATGAGTTTCCTAACAAAGCCTCATAGAGGTAACCTAGGCTGAACTAAGAAACAATTCATTTTTTTAAAAGAAATCCTGTTTTATTAACAAGGGCCTTGGCAACAGTCAAAATATCTAATATAAAATGTTGAATTATACATTTGCTGGAATTGTCCTTTTTTTTCCATGCATAAACACTTTCAGCAATATTAGCACTCAGCAATAAGATCGTGACCCTTGTTCTGGAATCAGAAAGCAACAAGACTCATAACAACAAGAGTTTAGAAACGTCAGTTTCTTCTGTCTCCATGATGGAAGACAAAATACTCCAGCCAAGGGAAGCAAATTATGAAGACTTGGGAGATACAGAACCCCACCAGTATGAAAAATTCTACAAGTCTTGTTAAAAATCCTTTACGTCTCTCAAAATTCCTCTAATGTTTACCCCAAGCAACACCTCTCAAATCACCTTGAAATATTGTTTCGGACAAAGTGTGATGCCAAGTTTTTGCCCATTACTTTAAAATCTGTACCAACCCCTGGACTCCCAACACAATATCTCACACCAGTGCTTCCAGGTTCAAACAATATTGCAGCATCTTTCAGACCTAAATAATTTAGAATGTTTCTAGAATGACTTGGTAGCACTTACAAATCTCATTCTTTTGAAATTTATGACTAAAAGTGCCACACTGTTACCAGACTTCTGGAGTCCAAATAATGTATTTAGTCAGCTGGGCAATTCTCCCTTTTACAAAGATTGATTGTTGGTGTGAAATTATTTTCATTGAGACCTCCACCACCACTGCAGCAATGTGGAGAAAGGAGAGAATGAAGCAATAGAAGCATGACAGTATTTGAAAAGGTAAAGGCTGAACTTTATATTGAGTTGATCCCTAGAGAACAGAGACAGAACAGAGAGCAGAGAATGCCTGGAGCAATCCATGCAGGTCACAAAAGTTATTAAATAGCTGCACAATGGGTCCCCTATGCCTGGGGAAAATGCACATGTTGTTCCACAGTGGTAACAACAACAACAACAACAACAACAACAACAACAACAACAACAACAACAAACAACAATTGATGATTTGAACGCTGGGGAAAATGAAAGTTTATTGAACAGAGAAAACAGAGGATATTTTGAGCACACCACCATCCAGATATGCCATAAATAGGGAGCATCCATTCCACAGAAAGTGCCCAGTATGGAAGTAACCAGTGAAACAGCCTTACTAACAACTTGCATTAAAAGCATGTGTGTTTCTGAGCCAGGCTTTGCCCTTTGGAGATATAAGCTTTGTTGTTGTTTAGTCGTTTAGTCGTGTCCGACTCTTTGTGACCCCATGGACCAGAGCACGCCAGGCCCTCCTGTCTTCCACTGCCTCCCGGAGTTGGGTCAAATTCATGTTGGTAGCTTCAATGACACTGTCCAACCATCTTGTCCTCTGTCGTCCCCTTCTCCTCTTGCCTTCACACTTTCCCAACATCAGGGTCTTTTCCAGGGAGTCTTCTCTTCTCATCAGATGGCCAAAGTATTGGAGCCTCAGCTTCAGGATCTGTCCTTCCAGTGAGCACTCAGGGTTGATTTCCTTCAAAATGGATAGGTTTGTTCTCCTTGCAGTCCAGGGGACTCTCAAGAGTCTCCTCCAGCACCACAATTCAAAAGCATCAATTCTTCGGCGGTCAGCCTTCTTTATGGTCCAGCTCTCACTTCCATACATCACTACTGGAAAAACCATAGCTTTGACTATGCGGACCTTTGTCGGCAAGGTGATGTCTCTGCTTTTTAAGATGCTGTCTAGGTTTGTCATCACTTTCCTCCCAAGAAGCAGGCGTCTTTTAATTTTGTGGCTGCTGTCACCATCTGCAGTGATCGTGGAGCCCAGGAAGGTAAACTCTGTCACTGTCTCCATATCTTCCCCTTCTATTTGCCAGGAGGTGATGGGGCCAGTGGCCATGATCTTAGTTTTTTTGATGTTGAGCTTCAGACCATTTTTGGCGCTCTCCTCTTTCACCCTCATTAAGAGGTTCTTTAATTCCTCCTCACTTTCTGCCATCAGAGTGGTATCATCTGCATATCTGAGGTTGTTGATATTTCTTCCGGCAATCTTAATTCCGCCTTGGGATTCCTCCAGTCCAGCCTTTCGCATGATGTATTCTGCATATAAGTTAAATAAGCAGGGGGACAATATACAGCCTTGTCGTACTCCTTTCCCAATTTTGAACCAATCAGTTGTTCCATATCCAGTTCTAACTGTTGCTTCCTGTCCCACATATAGATTTCTCAGGAGATGGATAAGGTGGTCAGGCACTCCCATTTCTTTAAGAACTTGCCATAGTTTGCTGTGGTCCACACAGTCAAAGGCTTTTGCGTAGTCAATGAAGCAGAAGTAGATGTTTTTCTGGAACTCTCTGGCTTTCTCCATAATCCAGCGCATGTTAGCAATTTGGTCTCTAGTTCCTCTGCCCCTTCGAAATCCAGCTTGTACTTCTGGGAGTTCTCGGTCCACATACTGCTGAAGCCTGCCTTGGAGGATTTTGAGCATAACCTTGCTAGCGTGTGAAATGAGTGCAATTGTACGGTAGTTGGAGCATTCTTTAGCACTTCCCTTCTTTGGGATTGGGATGTAGACTGATCTTTTCCAATCCTCTGGCCACTGATGAGTTTTCCAAACTTGCTGGCATATTGAGTGTAGCACCTTAACAGCGTCATCTTTTAAGATTTTAAATAGTTCAACTGGAATGCCATCACTTCCACTGGCCTTGTTGTTAGCCATGCTTTCTAAGGCCCACTTGACTTCACTCTCCAGGATGTCTGGCTCATGGTCAGCAACCACACTATCTGGATTGTCCGGGGCATCCAGATCTTTCTGGTATAATTCCTCTGTATATTTTTGCCACCTCTTCTTGATGTCTTCTGCTTCTGTAAGGTCCCTACCATTTTTGTCCTTTATCATGTCCATCTTTGCACAAAATGTTCCTTTAATATCTCCAATTTTCTTGAACAGATCTCTGGTTTTTCCCTTTCTATTATTTTCCTCTATATCTTTGCACTGTTCATTTAGGAAGGCCCTTTTGTCTCTCCTTGCTATTCTTTGGAAGTCCGCATTCAATATTCTGTAACTTTCCCTATCTCCCTTGCATTTTGTTTCCCTTCTCTTCTCTGCTATTTGTAAGGCCTCGTTGGACAGCCACTTTGCTTTCTTGCATTTCCTTTTCTTTGGGATGGTTTTTGTTGCTGTTTCCTGTACAATGTTACGAGCCTCCATCCATAGTTCTTCAGGCACTCTGTCCACCCAATCTAGTTCCTTAAATCTGTTCTTCACTTCCACTGTGTACTCATAAGGGATTTGGTTTAGATTATACCTGACTAGCCCAGTGGTTTTTCCTACTTTCTTCAGTTTAAGCTTGAATTTTGCTATAAGAAGCTGATGATCAGAGCCACAATCAGCTCCAGGTCTTGTTTTTGCTGACTGTATAGAGCTTCTCCATCTTTGGCTGCAGAGAATATAATCAATCTGATTTCGGTATTGCCCATTTGGTGATGTCCATGTGTAGAGTCGCCTCTTGTGTTGTTGGAAAAGAGTGTTTGTGATGACCAGCTTGTTCTCTTGACAAAACTATATTAGCCTTTGCCCTGCTTCGTTCTGAACTCCAAGGCCAAACTTCCCTGTTGTTCCTTTTATCTCTTGACTCCCTACTTTAGCATTCCAGTCCCCTATAATGAGGAGAACATCTTTCTTTGGTGTCAGTTCTAGAAGGTGTTGTAGGTCTTCATAGAATTGGTCAATTTCAGCCTCTTCAGCATCGGTGGTTGGTGCATAAACTTGGATGACTGTGATGTTGAGAGGTCTGCCTTGGATTCGTATTGAAATCATTCTATCATTTTTGAGATTATATCCCAGTACAGCTTTTCCCACTCTTTTGTTGACTATGAGGGCTACTCAATTTCTTCTACGGGATTCTTGCCCACAATAGTAGATATGGTAATCATCTGAATTGAATTCGCCCATTCCCGTCCATTTTAGTTCACTGACGCCCAGGATGTCAATGTTTATTCTTGCCATCTCCTGTTTGACCACATCCAACTTACCAAGGTTCATAGATCTTACATTCCAGGTTCCTATGCAGTATTCTTCTTTGCAGCATCGGACTTTCCTTTCACTTTCAGGCGCGTCCACAGCTGAGCGTCCTTTCGGCTTTGGCCCAACCACTTCATTAGCACTGGAGCTACTTGTACTTGTCCTCCGCTCTTCCTCAGTAGCATGTTGGACGCCTTCCGACCTGAGGGGCCCATCTTCCAGCGTCATATCTTTTAGCCTTTTGTTTCTGTTCATGGGGTTTTCTTGGCAAACATACTGGAGTAGCTTGCCAGTTCCTGCTCCAGGTGGATCGCGTTTAGTCAGAACTCTCCACTATGACCTGTCCGTCTTGGGTGTCCCTGCACGGCATAGCCCATAGCTTCTCTGAATTACTCAAGCCCCTTCGCCACGACAAGGCAGCAATCCGTGAAGGGGAGATATAAGCTACATTCTTCTAATTTTGCTATTTTCTAACCAGGAATAAATAAGTCTTAGGTAATTGGTGCAGTAGAGCTGTTTCATATATTTATCTATTTCTGAAGCAATCAGAGAATTTCTGAACTGTGTTTGAGAAGTTCTGTGCATATATTAATTAGAGAATTGCTTCAAAGGACTGCTGTGGTCTATACAGGTTTTTAATATCCTTGCATCCTGCAAGCATTTGGTTCCTTAGCACTTTTCCAACACGTAGAAAATGGAGATCTTTTCTTTCATCCCCCAAGTTTGACTGCAAAGATTTAATTTAAAGATTACACCGCATTAATACTGGCTGAAATCTTGTGCGGTTATGTAAATGGAATAACTTCTAGATGTGAATCGCCATAATTTCTGTAGGCATTATCTGCTGCATGAAGAGTTGTGCAACTCACTAAGCAACAAGATTTCAGCCATTGTATTTTTAAGTCTCCTGGCTAATATAGCAACTAGAAAGTTCTTATGGGAGGAGATATTAGAAAGGAACCACTAAAATGTACAACTCTGCACATGTATTCAGTGCTGTAGTCAAGCCCCTAATCATGACCAGAGTTCAATCCTGTCAGATTCAGGTAGCCAGCTCATGGCTGACTCAATCTTCCATCCTTCCAAGGTCAGTAAAATGAGTATCCAGCTCACTGGGGACAAATTGCTGTTTGCATAATTATGTTGTAAACCACCCAGAGAGTGCTCTAGCACTATGAGACAATATATAAGTCAAAACGATAACAAGGGACTTTAATATTCTGTACTTCTGGATTATTTTGCAGTTAAGCATGAGTTAACAGAGAACAGAAATAGAAATCTCTTTTTCAGAATGATTTTCCTTTGCTAAGGAATTCAATGTTAGTGTATTTTTCTGAGCATTTAATGAGATAATTTGCATAAATATTAGTCACATATGTACTCTGCCCAACATCAAGATGCACTCTCAGCTGAGCTGAAACAGTAATTAACTTGGCTGAATTCTTTTAATATACTTTTCTATATGAATAATATCCAGTGTTCACGTATTTGTACATGTATATAACATGTACAAATGCAAATACAGAGAAAAATACATATATATCTAAGTATTTTGCTATGAGTTAGTTAATTTAATTTTGCTTGTAAATTGTGAGACTCACCTCAGACATTTTAGGATTGCCATAACGACTGATAGCAGTTTCCAATAAGGTAGCCAGGTTTATCTGCCCCAGCACATATAGCAACAATACAAAATATGTTATATATTTTTCTATATATGTTGGTTTAAATCCAGTTAAGTTGTAACTTGGGTTACACCCACTGAATTAATGGAACTTACAGAGAAATTGGCTCACCAAGTTCCATTGATTCAAAGGGCCTACTCTAGTTGTGACTTACTTACTACTGGATGTCTGTGATTATCTGGATTCTATCCTTATTTCAGAAATGCCTTTCAGTGCCCATTTAGCACATCAGCTGGTTCAGATTCTAAAATAATAATAATTGCATGCCATCAGATCAATTCCATCTTATGGTGATCCTTCTCAGGGTTTTCTAGATATAAAGTATACAGACATGGTTTATCAACCCCTTCTTCTGCTTTTGGAACATGCATCTTGCCCAAAGGCACACTGGCTGGTTTTTCTCCTATAAGGCATACTGGGAAATTGAATCCCTCACCTAGTGCTCCAACTAAGTGAATTATCCATCCACTTCCTCGGGGTGGGGGTGGGGAGTAGGTCTAGCCCCTATAGAACTAGAGATACTTGTTTTATGAGAAATAAGCATTTTCATGTGATTAGCCAAGAAGTAATGTCATCCACTATTTGACAGGATCTCACAGATGCGTAAATTAAAAACTGTGGGTGACTATTGCTGTTTGCAACTGCTTGGGCCCCAGCTGGCTTACAAAGAGCTGAACTCTATTTGCAGAGCTGCTTGTCTAACCCCTATGAAATATTGGTTCAGCCTGAAGCGGTGGGACTAAGAAAAAGCAGGGCTGTGAGTAAAAGAATTTGATCAAAAAGAGCAAGAAAGCTGAAGAGGCCAGACCTGCTATTGCTATTTGGACCACTGAGGCTCTTGCGAACTTGGTTTAGGGTTTAGAAGATTCCACATGTGGAGCTGATACTTCTAGGTATTGGACACCTAACCCAGTTGAGGAAGATGTCTTGGATTTTTATCTGAATTTGAGTTCAAAGGGACACTTGAATTTTGCAGTTCTACCAGCAACTTCTGTACTGGTCCTGTTGCCTAGGATTTGGGTGCACAAGTTGTAAGATTTTGTTGTTGTTATAATTACTCATGTTGTCTGTTATATAACTGTGAATAACAAAATACCTATTTTGTGAAATTGTGTTTGCAAGGTTTATCAATAGATATCTAAGTAAGAAAATAACCCCATACAACTTAAAAGTGTTACACTTGCAGAGTGCAAATTCCTTCCTTCCAGCTCTACAGTCCTATGAGTCTATGGTTCTGTGATCATTTAGAAACACTAAGTACAGTTTTATCTTTCACAGGCTTCTGGGAACTTAAGTAGGTGCTGCCCTGAGGAAAGCAAGTTAGCAAAAACAAAAGGAAAGAAGGAGAGGGAGTACCAATGAGCAGAAGCTTCTTTTTGCTTGTTATTGTATTTTTCTTGAGCTTAGAGCTGCTTTGAATCTTACATTTCTGAAAGAGATTTCAAGCACTGTAAGGAAAATATAACGTCCTCTGACTCTCTGAACTACTTAGATATATATCCTACCTAATTAAATGGGTTGTACACCTTGATAAATGTGCATAAGGAATTAATATATCTCTATTTATCAGGAAGGAGAGACCGACAACGTTATTTTCCTGGTTGTCAGCTCCTAGAATCCCTTAGGAAACATGGTCAGTGGCTATTCTGGCTGAGGGCTGGTATTCTTAAAACTTTGCTATGACTGTCATTCTGTGTTACAATATAGCTCAGAGCAGTGAAACAAAACAACAGCTGATGTCTGTGGGCATTTAGGAAGGAGGTGCCACATTGCAGTGGCACTTGCTCATGTGTGTTTGCGTGTGTATGAATATGGCAAAGAAAATTAAGCTAAGAGATTTCCTCATTACAATAACATATTTAATCAGTATCTCTGAAGGAAGTAATTTTTTAATTTGCCAGATTTCTGCAGTTTGCCCTCACTTTTCCTTGCTTTTTTTCCCCTGCAAATCAGATAGCAGTGTGTTGCTCATGGGGATTCCTAAGCTACTTTTTAGTGGAGTTTTGCTTCCAAAAACATCAGATTCATTAGAAGCCACTTAAGTAGCAAAATGCCATTATTTCTTTATGTATATGTACCAGCAATGAATGCAGCTAGTTTAGATGATTCCTGTCTCCCCATTTTACTCCAGAAGTAACTTGCAAGATAAGTGTGGTTGAGAAGTACTGGCTGGCCAGAAAAATATTTATTTTTATTTATTAATTTATATTATTTATATACTGTCTTTCTCCCCATAGGGGACTCAAGATGGCACACAACAGATAAAACAACAGATATAAAAATACCATATAAATATCACATTTAAAAAACAATTAAACATATATTAAGATTTTAAAAATCAAGTTTAAAATAGTTTAAAAAACATTTTAAAAGCTACAAATTAAAAAACCAGCACCCCTGAGACAACTTACTGCTTAAAAGCCTGCCTGGAGAGAAAGGTCTTTGCCTGGTGATGGAAGGACAGAGAAAGAGAGGGGCAACCTGGCTTCTTGGGGCAGCACGTTTCAAAGCTTGAGAGCAGCCACTGAGAAGGCCTTCTCTCATTTCCTCACCAAACAAACTTGTGAAGGTGGTGGAACCTTGGTCCAAGAGAAGGACCAAGAAAATACAAAGATTTGTGACTCAGCACAGGTTTGAATTTGAGTCTCCCTGTTCCAGTTCCTCTTAACCATTGTACTACACTGGCTCTCTCAAATCAGTGGTTACTATGTAAATAATGCCAATATTGAAACATATTCATTTTTAAAAGTGCAAAAGTTAATGTGCTTAATTTTCATAATATGAAAAAAATCCACATTTATTTTCAATGAAATGCAAATTTATTACTATGCAAATGAGACTACCTAATTTGAACACTGTGCAAATTAGATCACAGTGTCATCAAATCAACCACACACTCATCTAAGGTCAACTCTCCACCTAAAGCAGGATACCATCATAACTCTTCTGTCCCATATCTTAGTGAACAATTTCTAAACATGCTACCCATACCACCTACATAACACCACAATGCCAAGTACATTTTTTTTCATAAAGCAAAGAACTATGGTAAATTCAAAGTGACTTTCAGGGAGAGAAAGGTGCATCAACATCTAGTTGTAACAACAGCAAATTTGCTGATCACTAAATTGTAGATGTTTGCTTCAGTTTCAGAACTTCTGCTGTGCAAACACCATTAGCCTCCCGCACCCCTTATTTTCATCTCCACCCAGCCCTAGTGGTCTTAAACCTTATGATGCATTTAATATTATTCTCTGAAAGCCCAAAGCAGTTCAAGTCACTGAAGGAGAATTACTGCACATTTATACCAGCAAAACATTTCAACAGAACATTTTTAACACAGGAAAAACTGAGTTCTAAAGTGTTGTTTCTGTGAATGTTTTTAAAAAGCCCGCATCTGTATTTATTCATCGGACACTAGGTTTACAGCATTTTGACTCTGAAAAATGAGTTACTTATGGCCAAACTCCTATTTGCTTCTACCACACGTATAACATTCTGTGGCATGGACAGTTGTACTTTTCTCACCATTTTTGCACTATCTCCTAGTAGAAGTCCCATTACTTAGAATGGGGTGATCTCCAGCTATCACAACTGCAAGCCAGAGATGAAGGAGAGACTGCAGAGTGCTACACCCACGTAACAGTCACGTTCCACATTTGTTATGAGGATTCTGCCCTTGGCTATATGCTTATAGCATATGGAAAGCAGACAGCTAATGAGTAATTTTTTAAATTATTCTAGTCTTTGACATGTTGGATAACTCTTTTTCACAAACCCTAACATACAACTAACCATACAGTGAAAAGCCTTCTGTACTGAAAGACAGTAGATAGGTTATGATCTCCAATAGCTCTTTCCTGATGCTCCGAAGAACTGACAAGTGTTACATATTTTGCAATCACTGTGTATTTATCAAAGTTTTTCATTCTAAACAGAGCTTTTTCACCCTTTTGACAGCTACTTCTTATGATCTGCCAAGATAATCTGAAATGATTTATTTGTTAAAGCAAACTCATAGTTATTAATAACAGACTCTGCAAAGTTCATATATTCTTTTATCAGGCACACTGTTATTGTTCTTTCACACAGCATTATCGTGCACTGTAAAACCATGATTTTAAAAATCAATCTTAAACTATGCTTCACATCTCAGATTTCAGGGAAAAATGATAAAAAAAAAGTCAGCTCTGTGTAATGGCATTCACTGTATGAGAAAATGTTCTTGAATTCAAAATGACAGAATAATAAGCATTATCACTGCTTATATATCCATAATTATAGGCCTTGTTATTACATTGAATAAAAAAGAAAAAAAGAAAAAAGTAGGAGTCACATTAAACCAGGGGTGGCCAAACAGTGAGTCAGGAGCTGAATGCATCATTTTACATTTGTACAGTTCAGTTGCAACTGTTAAGCCAAGGAAAGTGTCCATATGTTTCTCTAATAACATGGCAACAGATTTGACAACCCATGCCTTCTGTAGCTACTAAAGTGCAGGCACCATTGAGGGCAAACATCTGACATGCACGAGGGGAAAAATGAAGAACCGAGCAAGACAGAGAAGATGAAGCAGGCTGCTGACAAAATGGAGGAAAGGGAAACAAAGTAGCTGTCTGTAGGAATCCGCCATTACACGGCATGGCTGCGACATGTGCACGGGATAGGGCGAGGCCACTTCTGTGCTAGCTGTTACCGGGCAGTTTGTACTCGACGCCCTATTGGTTAATGTGAACTGTTATGTAACCTGTTGTGCTAATAAAAGGAGGTGTCCAGGATGGCTAAGGGGCTTTATGCTGGAACACGCTTTTGAACTCCGTATTAAGTCTGCAGACTGTTTTATTTCAGAGATCTCTCCCCACACCGCTTGTCTTGGAGCCGGACTCCGACAGTTGTCTACTCTAAAGAAATGAGGAAATATTAAAGTTGTTAGATCCTGAAGATTGCCAAAGATGTGTGGTATGTATGGACAGGAGGTTGACCAGACAAGTCAAAAACATATTGCAGATGCTAGCCTCAAGATATGAGTCATTCTTTTCCTTTCTTATCCATTCATACTGGGCAGGATTTAGCTAGGAGGGAGGAATTAAACTGAATCCTGCAAAGCCTTTTCCATTTCCACAGTGGACTTAAGACCGGGAGAAATAATACATTTACACATCCCCCATGCCTTTTCTATCCAACTATGCCATACAGGCTGGTCAAGGGACAGGAGAATTAATCTAAACCCACCAACTCAGAAATGTCAGACTAGGCTCCCCTGCAGTATTCACAAAATAATCTTATGTAGTAAATCTGTATAAGATTATTCAACTGAAGTCAATATCATCTCCTTCCAGCAAAACAAAGACACCTGAGCAGAAGGAGATGTTAGTAGTATGTGTGGATCTTTTGTGAGACTCCACATTGTGTTTACAGATCCTTTTACTGCAATTCAGACCATCCACATTTCCTTTTGCTGGATTATTGACCACTCATCCAATACTGATCCATCGGACAGAACGTAGGCTCCCACCACCCAAAATTATGATTAGTACAGTAAAAGGCAATGTCAGCTATGGCAGATCACTGCACTATTTTCACTATTATATGCAGTCAGTCAGCATTTAACTAATTTATGTGTAATGTGTTTCCTTTCATAATGGCAGTTTCATGACAAAGAACAGTACATTTTAAAGATGTCTTTAGGAAATTAAAATAATTACTTTATTTGCTTTAGTCATACTAAATTTTGCATTGTTCCTAGGCTGAGGATACACAAACTTCCAGTGAGCTTCAAAATGCTTAACTCTTGTGTTCCTGATCTTCAAACATTTTAATGAAGCAATATAATTAGGGGGAATTCAGTTTATTTGTATCATCCAAATGGTAGGATCCACAATCAGAGTATTGTGAAGTTATATCCAGTGAAATTACTACTGGGAAATCTCTACAAGTGTGTTTTAGTTAAGTTTAGAGGCCATGTTGCTGATATACTGTTGGGGATTGAACATGAACCCTTCTCTAGGTCAAATCAGTCAGTGATTGAGGAGGCATAGCCTTACCAATTATTTTCTTTTTTGTTTTGTCACATAATTTGTGATCTTCACATCTAAATAAATTGCTCTAATTTGCACTTCCAATATCAATATGTGGATCAAAATTCATTTGTTCTCTGAATTCACATTTCTCTGAATTTTACAATGCAATTCTGATATAAAAATTCATATCACAAAAAGTTCATATTAGAGATAGTTGTATATAAGGCTACATATATTAAGAAAGGATGTACCAAAAAAATGCAAATAGTGGGGAAATAAATGCAAAATTCTGTGTTTTTCAAAAAAAACAACAACCCATATATTTTGGAGAATAGACATATGATTTAAAGTATACAAAACTGCTATAGACTAGGCATAAACAGATGTGTCTATTCGCAGTTTTGGACCTGCTTGAATTATCTGGTGCTGTTTTCTCTTTGAGTGGAATGCACTGTGCATGGAATGAACTGTGGAAAGGCTGATGATCGATGACCCTGCCCAGAAGATGCAGAATTGTATAATCTCTGCATTCTCTTCCTCTGATTCTCTACAAAATATGGCATCTACACTGTCACAAATTAACTGGAAGATTTTCCCCTTTCTTCAGGTAAATAGAAACAGCATGTTTACACTTCCCCCAAACTCTGAAATTTCAAAACAAAACAAAACAATCTGACTTCTCTGATGGAACAAAACATGAAAAATTCCTAGAAATGTTGTGGATATTTTGCTAGCTAGAGGTGTAACAAAGAAATTACTTTAAAAGAGAATCTTGTGCTTACACAGAGATCCTTACTGAGCTGAGTATCTGTAGCACATTTTAGATTACCAGAAAAAGATGCACAATTCTGATGGGTTTTTTAAACCCTTTGTTGCTCTTTGGCTCATTTTAAAGAAGGTTCCACATTTGCAATCATTTTGCTGTTGTGATTCATTGACCTTATTGAACTGCTTTTTTAAACTGAACATTATCCTGCGGATCCTGAGTAGGAAAGTGATTTTTAAAAATATTTGAGTAATATATTTGATACACGTAATTGATTGATACAAATCACGATTATGCTAAGAAAATGTTTGGGTGTGGCTACATTTTGCAAGGCATACTCAGTCACCTGTATGTA
Organism: Intellagama lesueurii; assembly: GCA_037013535.1. NCBI lineage: Eukaryota > Metazoa > Chordata > Lepidosauria > Squamata > Agamidae > Intellagama > Intellagama lesueurii. Next base: position 73,487,674 of record JBAJHW010000003.1, on the reverse strand, counting down.
TGTGTATTTTTATGTGTAACCATTAAATAGAAATTGGTCCACAATAAATTCTGCATGTGTCATTTCAAAAGTTAAACATATTGAAGCAGCCTCTAAACAAACACAGAGGCTTTGTTTGCTGTTTCATAAAGTGAAAGCTCACAGACTATTAATATTTTAACAGCCTATTTCAAAAAATGGCAACATTCTTAGAGAACAATTTAAAAATTGCTTGTGGAAAATGCTTGTCTTTCACCATTTCTTCTTGAATTGGTATATTATTTTTCCTGACTATCAAAGAGAGTGCAACCGTCTGCATCTTAAAACAACCACCTTTCTGTTTCAACTGCAGATATAGTTCCTGGGAGGCCTAGGAAAACAGCAATTATATTTTCATAATGAATTATTTACTCAAGCCTGTGGAAATCAAGCTATGATTCAAAAATACTTATGAAGAGGCACAGTATCAAATAATTAATTTGCCTATTTTCTGTTACCCAACATATTTTTTAACAACATCAAGATGTTACCATGGAATGCAATGATAAATCTTCAAACTCTTTCAAAGCTTGTCATAGTTTGAACTTTGTGAAGTTACTCATGACCTAATTTTGCAGGACTATTGGTTTTATTTCGAGAGCTTTCTCAATTCTGAATACAACTGGTTCCATTGTGAGCTGGGCTAAAAACACTTGATATTATTTGATTCTGTTCTCATTAACAGTTTTTTCTTTCTTATCCATTTTCTTCCTCTTTTCATAAACATTTGCACTTATTTCTGAGTATTTTCCTAGGCTTCACAACTCTGATAAACAGACATTTCCTCTAAGTGGGTCTTCTGTGTCTAAACTTCTATTATATCTTTATGGTGTAAAGTTTCCTTTTTTAAGATTTTGACATATCAGTAATTACTGAGAAATACTGCTGAGTTGTATATTCTGTCAATGGACCTTTAAAAGAAGAAGCAGTCAGAAAACACAGGTATTCTACAAAATATGTTTACTCAGTACTTAAATGTTTATATCTGTTTTTACAATGCAATGAGTTCTGTTATCTTAAACATAAGCAGCAAACACAACTTTGTTTAGAAACACCTAAAGTACAGCTATAGAAAGTCTTCAGTCTACATGATGAGCGAGGGCTGTTGGGCTGCCCAGATGTTGTCGGACTGCAACTTCCATCAGACTTAGCCAGCACAGCACCCATCCTAATCTACATTAAACTGATCTTAACTATTGTTTTCTGTGTGCTGCTTCCTTTGAGCTTTTTTACAAACCTTGGCACAAACATAAATAATTAATTTAAAAGGATGATTAATTAATTTAAAGTTTTGTGATACATGATTTATTTATGTCTATGTATTACAAAATACATGATGAGATGAGAAACCTAGACAGCATCTTAAAAAGCAGAGACATCACCTTGCCGACAAAGGTCCGCATAGTCAAAGCTATGGTTTTTCCAGTAGCGATGTATGGAAGTGAGAGCTGGACCATAAAGAAGGCTGACCGCCGAAGAATTGATGCTTTTGAACTGTGGTGCTGGAGGAGAGTCCCCTGGACTGCAAAGAGAACAAACCTATCCATTCTGAAGGAAATCAACCCTGAGTGCTCACTGGAAGGACAGATCCTGAAGCTGAGGCTCCAATACTTTGGCCATCTCATGAGAAGAGAGGACTCCCTGGAAAAGACCCTGATGTTGGGAAAGTGTGAAGGCAAGAGGAGAAGGGGACGACAGAGGACGAGATGGTTGGACAGTGTCATCGAAGCTACCAACATGAATTTGACCCAACTCCGGGAGGCAGTGGAAGACAGGAGGGCCTGGCGTGCTCTGGTCCATGGGGTCACAAAGAGTCGGACATGACTTAATGACTAAACAACAACAATTACAAAACACCAATGAGTCTCCACTAACTGCTAGTTCAATGTAGGAGCTGCCTTTAATATAGGCAGTAGAATACTTCATTCTAGTAACTTCATTCTAGTAAAATACACATCATAAGTATCATTAATATGTATTTATTTCTACTATTGGTGAAAAATCACCTTACCATTAACTTTCAAGCACAACTCAGCAGCACAGAGTCAATGGAGGACACAAAAGAATGGTATACCCAGGGCAGCATACTGGCTCCTATTTTGTTTAACAGCTATACCAATGATTAACCACTTCCTCAATGAATGGAAAGTTTTATTTATGCTGGCATGCTTGCACTTGCTGCTTAGCCAGATAGATTTCAAATGGTAGAATACCTTCTATTTTTTTTATTAAAGTTTTATTATGTGGTCATAGACCTGATTATACAAAGATAAAATACATAAAATAAATACATAGCATAGTATAAAATCTTGCTATAGTGTTTTGCGAATTCTCATAGATTAAAATAAAAACTGAGCCACTAACTGTGTTATTATTTGATTCTCTCCGGACAACAGAAACTTCAGATAGCCTGTGGGAGGTAGACCAGTATATTTACTCATGATTGAACCAAGATATCAAATACATTTGATCCTATATAAGCTACATTCTAAAATGATGTGCGCCAAGGTCTCAATAGTTTCTTTCCCACAGGGACAAATCCTTTCATCATATAGGGTGTTATTAAAACGCCCTTTTAAAAGGGCTGAGGGAAAGCAGTTAAATCTAGCCCTTGAAAAGGCAAAGCGATCTCTCGGTGCTGTAATTTGGTATAGGTAGTTAGCTGGCTTGGGGAAGTTAAAATTTAGGCGAAAATACAGTGGTGAACAAGTCCTGTCTGCACAAGCTAGAGAGTATTGAAGGTCTATATCTTTGATACATTGAATAAGTATTGGCTTAATGCTACCTTGAAGCTGTCTCAGTAGGAAGTCCAGAGAGAAGCCTAAGAGATGTGGTTTTTCTGTAAATCTCTTATGCCATGAGCTGGCAAAGACATCTTTCTGCAAATAGTATAGGTAGCTACAGATTTTTGGGGCATAGACCACCTTTAACCAATAACGAAATGCATGTAGCCACACTTGGCATTCTACTGAGGGCAATATCAGCTTCGAGCCGCAGACCAGCTGAAGAGGCGCATCTTGGCATGGCAAATAAGGATCGCAATGTATCTGATAAAACGCTTTCAACGGAGGGGTTAAAACCCTTAATCCAAACAGCAATACCCTGTTTCCCCAAAAATAAGACCTAACCTGAAAATAAGCCCTAGTATGATTTTTCAGGATGCTCGTAATATAAGCCCTACCCAAAAAATAAGCCCTAGTTAAGTTAAACCACCTCCACCATTGTGCAGCATTGTGCAGCAACCAGAAGATAACATGACTGTATTTGAATAAATGTAGATTGTTGTTCATGGAAAAAAATAAAACATCCCCTGAAAATAAGCCCTACTGCGTTTTTTGGAGCAAAAATTAATATAAGACCCCGTCTTATTTTCGGGGAAACACGGTACCATACAACAGCTATTCAAGGATTTTATGCTTGACTAAACCTTCTAACAGATGCTTTAGAAGAACTTGGACCTTTATGATAAAAGTCAATGTATACCCAAGTCTACTAAAACTGAGATATGTGCCTTTCACCTGAGAAACAAACAAGCATTTCAGAAAATTCAGGTTACTTGGAAGGGCACCAAATAAATCATTGTTTTACCTCGCAGTACCCAAGTGTTGCTTTGGATCATATACTGATTGCTAACCTAAAAGCAACACTGCCAAAATACAATGCAAAAGGTCTCCACAAGGAACAATTCTTTGAAAACTATCAAGAACCACTTGGGGCACATGAGGACAAACACAAAGAACTACAGCCTTGGCCCTATGCTACTCTGTGGGCAAATACATTAGCCTAGTGTGGTATAGTTCAAACCATTCACAACAGACAGATGTAGTGCTCAATTAAAGCTATAGAACCATTAATAAATGACTGTAGCCAACTCCTATTGATAAAGTCAAATTCCTAATAGGCCTTGTACCTAGTGACATATGGAGAGAGGTAGCAGATAACAGTGAAAGATTCAAAGAATCTACATCAAATGTATACCCACTCTTTGGCTACCATCCCACCCTCCCAGATTCAAATCAAGGGAAAAAATTCAGAACATTTGTGAATCTTGAAGGAAGAGCAAAAAATGCCAGGAAGATTTGAAGTTAGCTGCTCCAAATTATTTTGATGTTCCTTGTTATTGGGTGAAAGTAGCTGACATTTATTAATTGTACCGTGGTACATCTGACGTGAACAAAGGTATATCTTACCATCTCACCCACCACAACATAAGAGCATTCAGGCTACTCCTTCAATGCAAGAGCTCCCTTTAGTATACTTCATTCTAGTAAAACAAGCATATCACTAAGCTATATTTATTTCTACTATTAGTGAAAAGTCATCTTACCAAAACTGTACATTTGATAGCCAGAGTTTTTTCTGGGGGCGCTGGTATACTATGTATCTCCAGGGAAAACCACACTTTGCAGCATGTTTGACCTAAAAAAGTAAAAGAACAGAAGAAGAAGGACACAAGGAATGAATTTTCAGTCTCAGCTGAAGCTTCTTCAAACACTGAAGTGTTTCCTGTGTTGACAGCAGTTATACCCTTTAAACCTCATTCACTAGGGTAAATAAATGACTTTCTGATCCCATGACAAATCCAGTATACTGAGGGTTAACAGCAGAATTAGGATACAAGGCCAGTGGTCAAAACGTGGTTACATTAGAGCCTTGAACATGATGGGAATAAAGATGAGGACATAGGTCATGCACTCAATTCCCCTCTGAAAATGGTTAATATGAGCTGCCAATCACCCGAGTGTTGTAATGATGTTCAAGTGAACACATTTACAGGTGCCTCTTCAGGCTTTCATGTGAAGGTCTGTGTGACTTCCAAGTGGGCAAGGCGCTGGGCATGGGATTTACTTGCATCTGTAGCCTGCCCTCCCCACTCCCACTTAAACCCTCCATAGTGTCAACCCATGTAGTCTGAACAGCACTACAGTTTACAACTCTTCAGGAGACAATGTTATAAAATGCCTAACTTGTAAGTCCAGTTTTGTGTGGATTTTGCAGTACAATATTACTCTGAGGGACTACATTGTTCTACCATTGAACATGAAGGTTAATATTCAAATTACACAGCCATGTTGCTACTAAGTGAAATGTCCTGGCTCTTGATTTTATACAGGCAATTTTACGCCACAAGAGAACCATCTTTTGAAGATTTCCCATGGTTTGAAAGCAGCTTACCAGCCAGTAGAATGAGGAGGGTTCTGTTCAGTTAAAACAACTTTATATAGAGAAAACATTAGTACTGCCTTAAAGTGGATCCACTATTAAAAAGATATACCAAGATGCATCTCACATATATAATCTTTTGCACTCCTCCCTCTTAATAAGAAAGGCAGGACTTAAAAAAAGAATTAAAATAATGTACTCAGAGAATAAACACACGTGTTTTGGAGGCCTGACTCCTGTGCCCTTGGAAGGCAAGCAGCCAGGTGTTTGGAAAAGTTGTGAGATGACAAAAAATGAGCAACCTGTGCTTCCTTGGCAATAGGAATGACATTTTGGCCAAACATGACTAAATCAGTTGAGATGGAGCTAGAACAAATAGCACCATTGCTGAGGCAACATAACATTTATGACTGCAAGTTAAAATCTAGTTGTCTGACAGAGACTGGGAAAAGGAATGTAAAGGTCCATCAGACCTAAGGATAACTTCCTTCTTCCCAGTACCAGGAGAGACTGCTAAATGCACATAGACGAGAAAATTACCAAGAGGAATTGAGCTCATATGTAGCATTCTAAAGTATGCAAGGAAAAAATATTTTTGTGCAAAATTAGAATAGCAGCAAACAGAGGAAATAGGGATTTGCATGCAACCTACATTGCTTCCCTGATGTCAGCTCTACAACTTCTTGCACAGTGTTGTTCGTGGATAGAGGATAGTACATAACTGACATGGGGAGGATTGGGAATGCAACAGAAACACAGAAGAAAACCCCATGAAAACATAGCCAAAAGGCAATAAAAAAACCTGTTTGTTTATTTTCTCCAGGTACTGGCAGGATTTCCCATAGCTCATCTTGCAAGCAATCCTGCAGCATTTGCACAGGAATATCAAATTTTCCACCTGCCTAGGACGTAACTGAAAAGTGTTTCTAGATTAACTATTAAATGTTACTAAATGCTTCACATTTACTTTCAAAGTTTAGAAAAATCGTACTTAAATGTTTTAAAATGTAAATTATGAATACATTAATTAACTGCTGAAGGCATGGTGCAGAGCAAGGCAATGCTATCAAAAAAGAACAATAGATTATAGTTGTAAAATCTATTTCTTACATGAAATGCTCCTAGCGACTTATTAGGAAAGCAACCTTAAAATTTTAAAATTAAAGTCATTATGACAGCCAATATTTCATTACAATTATCTTCATAAATTGAGGGGAAATATTGAAAACCATTACTTTCATAGCCCTTCACAAAAACTCTTTATAACAAGCTTAAAAACTATGTACTATGCATTGTTTATAGCTTAGAAATCAGAAATATTTACATCTTCTCAAAAATATATGATGTTGTAACACAGAGCCACTGTGGCATAGCAAATAGAGTGATAGACTAGAACTCAGGAGACTTTCATAATCACATATCAAAATTATTTGCCTTCCCACTGAGGGTCACCTGCCCACTAATGCTGAAGATTCTACATAAGCATTCCTAAGTGAATGGGAAATAACTCTTACAAATGCATGCACACAGCTCCAGACAGATTGAAGCCCTGTGATCTGACTTTTCACCATGGTTTCTCTTTTCTATTTGTTGTAAAAACTCTTTTTAACAGCTCCTGCCATCTCCAGTCCTCATTCTTCTTAAGTTTGATTCTTCATTCTTTTAGCAACACAGGATCCTTCAGCCCCGTAAAGATGAATGGATTACTTTGCATTGCACTGAACCACAAACATCAGGAAATCTGCCATGACACTGTCTACACAGGCTTTAAGATCTACCTCAGAGACTTGCTTTCTACACTATGACAACTGTCCAGGAATGAACACACAAGATAGATTTTCTTAATGGTAGTATCAAAGTTTTGGAATGCATTTTCTTTGGAGATTTGCCTTAATTCCTAAATAAAGTCTATCATCACTAGAAAATAGGTCTCCCTATTGAAGTACTATACTATTTATTTTATCATCATTTTTGCTGTTTATTCTGTAATGCATTATTATTATTTTGTTTAAGCTGCTCTGGGTACTGATTCACAGTCCAATATTATGATTAACAGTAGTTAATAGTCACACTGTTAGTTAATACACTAACGGTATAATTGTTTACACAACAGCTCTCTCTTCTTCAGCCATATTAAGTGCCCTTGAATTTGCTTTAAAGAATTGGTATGTTATTTCCTTTCTGGACTGGATTGTACCCACGTCTGGCATTTCTTCATATGGTATTGTTCTGTCTGTGTTACTAAGCCTAAGTGAACCAAATCCTGATATTGTGCACTAGTCCCAAATTGTAAATGTCCAGAAGTTACAAATTTATCAAATACTTGGTAAGTTCTTCATTTTTATTGATTTGAGCTGTCCCAACTCAAGGACACACCTTGAAGAGGAATTTTCAAGCCTGAAAGAACAAGATAATATTTTTTCTTCTCAGTTTCCAACATTCATGCAAAAGGTCTCTGCACAAAACTAGAGACCTTTACTTCGAGATGCAAAGTATACAAACACATATACATAGTGAAAGAACAAAATCAGAAGAACTGGCTGATTGTGAACAAAGATGCTAACAACCCTGATCTTTAAAAGCCCATGGAACAAAGAGACAGCTGTCATCAGTTTGCACATTTTCCATGACCTGTCAGAGCGCTTTTCCCCAAGGACATTGACAAGATCCTTCCAGGCCATGCTCCTACAGATTGCCATACCAAGGGAGGCCAGAAAGACTTCCACTAGAAATCAGGCCTTCTCAGTTGTGGCAAGATCCTTCTGGAGTGGGCTTCCAGTCAAGCTGCACCTGGCCCCCTCTCTCCCAAACTTTAAGAGGTAGCTGAAGATGATGCTCTTTACTGAAGCTTTTCAGGCCACCTTCTTATAAACACTGCCAAACTGTGCTGCTCGGCAATCTATTGTTTATGCTGATTGATTTGGTAGTCTTATGTTGTTTCTTGATTTGGTTTACTTTATTATATTTCTTGTTGTTTATTGTTATAATATATTGTACCATTTGATTTGGTTTGACTGTTAACCACCGAAAGTAGTGCTTTGCACTAATCAGGTGGTATAAAAGTTAGATAAATAAATAAATAAATAAATAAATAAATAAATAAATAAATAAATGTTATTTACATATTTTTTGTGAAAAAACAAAAATATCTATTTGTTTCTCAAGAGCAGTTCAAAATAGCTTGCTGTTTCATGGGGTGAGTATAACAATTGTCCAATGCTTTGATCTTTCATGTGAGGTTGAGACAAACAAGGTCTTATATCTCTACATCAGTAATACTAATCACTGTGGATGAAATAAATCTGAAATGTTTGCCTCCATTTAGTAAACAGATCATTTCAGGAAGCACTAGATGTCTGTTTGGACTTGTGATTTGTGTCAAAATTGGCAAGGGAAAAGGAGGTCTAAAATGGACATGTAGATTTTTGTCATTTACAAATATAAATCCTACATTCCATCTATTTACCTCACTGACAGGTAGCCCCTATCTGGAAGCAGATGGGGGTTTCTCCTAACAGGTGGGGGGAAAGGCACAAAAGTAACAATAGAATGGAGTGCTTAAATTGGTAACTCCCTTCTGTTCTTCCTCTACCATTAAATCTATTGACCTAGCCTTGCCGTTTGTATTTTCCCATTTTCATGGAGAACCAAAAATGCACAACTCCTGTCATCGACTCAACAAGAATTAGGTTGGAGTGTCACCAAAAGAGTGCAGGATAGATCAACCCAATCTGTGTGCCCTTTATAGGGGCACGGACTGGGGGTGTGGAATGTTCTGCACATCTCTAGTTATAATTCTATGGCATTTAATATTGCTTAAAAAAAGAAGTTTGTATCTGCAACAGCAAGCTCTACATATTTATAAGGTTATTTATGTACAGTATCATAATATATCTTAAATAAATGCCATTTGATAAAATATTATCCTGACAACAATACAAAATGTATCTAAATGTGCCAAGAAGGGATGTCAAGCCATGGCATGCATCATGATAGTATTAATATACCTTTGGCTCCCTCATTATGTATATTGTATAGTGTTACAGAGGAGAGACAATGAGGGATCTTCACTGCTCCATTATATCCAAGCCCTGCCTCCAATCTATCAGCTATATCAAATAATTTTTGGGGGGTGGGGCTTTCAAGCAGAGCTAAAAGGGAACTGTATCTGTTTGCAATATCATGATGAATAACAACAGGAGTGAGCTATAGACATCCGTGGTTTTGCCTGTTCCCTACTTCCTACTTCCTTTCCAATGCAGTGGTAGGGAAACCAGAAGCTTTTACTTCTTGTTTTGGTTTTTCGTGTGTTGTTTTGTTGTGTTTTGTTTTTGTAATGCTAAACATTTGGCAGGTTCAGAGAAAACAGCAAGCTACACTGAATCAAGCATGGAAGCAATTGCTTCAAATTTCCTTCTAGTGACAATGTTGGGGCAGAGGAAAGAGGAGAGGGTGGATATTATATACAAGCCAGGGGCACACTACAGCTCATTCCCAACATGAGAAACCATAGTTTATCATGACATACAAACTGGCAGACCTTTAGTTTTGTAACAACTTCCCTAACTTGTTTCTATGCAAACAAAATCCTGTATATTGAGAGTGCCAGAAAGGCACAGATGTACCAGATTCAAAATGGAGAACTGATCTACTGTTATACCAGATGCCAATATAAAAACACCTGCTGTTGCAAAGGAGATGCAACCCAAAGCTCACTAGCAACATATGGAGGGACTACATTGCTAACAATTACACTATGTTTTATTAATAATTTAAAACAGGCAATTACATCAAATGCGCAGAGATTTTTGTGCCACATATGCCATCCACCACAAAACCTTTTACTGCTTGTGGTTCCATGAACGATCATTATTTCCTCTGGCTGCAATACAACTTCTATTCCTGGAATGTTATAACAACATTTCATTAAAAACAAGTTGAATTTCTCTAAAAGAAAGAAAGTTGATTGCTACCAGCAAAAACATATCTGCTTGAAAAAAAGCCAGGCCTCCTTTGATAAAGACTTCACCAGTGGATGAGGAAACACATAGAGTGTCCCAAGACTTTATTTCAGGGAACAATCTTTTTTTAAATGTTGTAGGACAATTCAGAACTAATGGGAGAAAATGTTAACTATTAAGTGCTGACCTTATCTTAGTATAAGATCACAGTCAGTGTAATGTAGTAATTCAAATGCTCAACTGAGATTTGGGAAATCTAGGTTCTAGTCCCCAGTCAGTTATGAAATTCATTCATTCATTCATTCGACTTTTATACCACCCATCTGGCTGCCAAGGCCACTCTGGGCAGTTTACACAATTAAACAACATATCATTGAACAACAGTTAAAACAAAAACCATAATGGCATAAAATCAAAATTAAACACAGATACACCAACAAAATTCAACTAACAATAACTAAAATTATATAAAAAAGAAGGTGGCATGATTGATAAGTGTTAAGAGCATAACTGTATCAGGATGTTATAAGGTCCGGGAAGGCTTGTCTAAAAAAATCATGTTTTTAACAATTGCTGAAAAGTTCCCAGTGAAGGAGCCAGGCAGATTTCGGGTGGGAAGCTTTTCCAGATTTGGGGAGCAACCACGAAGAAGGCCTGGTTTCTAGTCTTCACTTTCTGGGCCTCTCTTGGGATGAATAATCTCAGCCACCTAGCCTGGGAGGATTGTATAGGACAGGCAGATCTAGTCAGGAGGAGGCATTTTGCCAGGTATCAAGGTCCCAAACCATTTAGGTTTTGAGGTCCCAAACTCATGAAGTAACCTTGGGCCAGTCATATTCTTTCAACTTGACTGGTCTCACAGTGCTCATGTAAAAATACAGTAGGGAATAGGACAGTCATGTATATTCCCTTGAACTCACTGAAGGAAAGACAAAATAAAATTCCACTAAAAATTAAATATGTAAATAAATTATTTTTACAATTGGCTGGAAAGGTTATCCCAAAATAACAATTAAAGAATGAGGCTTTTATTGAGTTTTGGGATGTTTAAAATAAATATATTTATTGCCACCTTGAAGCAGAATGCAATTTTCCTCTAGTGATGAAGGCTTCTTTCAATGGGAAGGTAAGATCTTCAATGACCTCTTCTACCTGTAACCCTTTACACCTCTACCTCCAAAACAGGGTGTGGAAGAAATATGGAGTTGCAGAGTGGAAGGGAAATAGCTGAAAATATCAATATTCCATCAGCAGATGGAAACTAGTTGTGATTCACCATTAAAATGTGTTTGCTTACTGCAGCCATTCTCAACAGGGGCATATGGCCCCTAAGGGGGCCCTGGCACATTTGAAGAGGGCCACAGACTAGAAACAATTCTTCACACATCACCTTATAAGATCACTCTGCGACTTATGCAATCCTGATTTGGCCTATATTTCTTTCATATTGTGTTTATGGCTGTGGCCAAAAAAAGGTTGACAATGGCTAGTTTACTGGACTGACTACACTCTCATATAAAACAGTCACAAATACAGAACTCAGTTCAAATGTTTCCATTGCTCCCCATCACCACCTGCTACTTATGCTAAGCAGATATTTAATTTCAAATGCTAATTTTGCCCACCTGACATAACGTTTTGCTCTTTTTACGATTATTTCAACATGAGAACAATTCAGCAATAGAATGGGGGGAGGGAAACAGTTTTAAATCTGAATCTTCTTCATAGAATAACCTTTTTAAAAAGTATTAATTGAAGTACATTGAATATCATCAGAAAGACAATCCTAATTATATAGGCATCCCTGCAATTAGAGAGAGAACAAAAAGCTGCAATTAGAGAAATCATCCTACAATAACTACTTCTACATTTAAAGGTAATAATAATTGATTTTCACTAGACTATTCTCTTGGGCTACACAGTTTCAAGAGATACACAATGTGGTGTAGTGGATAGAATGATGGACTAAAAAAATTCAGGAATCCTGGGTTTGAATCCCCACTCAGCCATGGAAGCTCAGTGGAGGTATGGAACTGGTATAGAACTGGTGAATCCACCCCTTAAATATCTCACTTACCTTGAAAGCCCTATTAGGGCCTCTATAAATTGGTTCTGACTTGATGGCACATACTATGCAATCTTAAACGTTTTTTGGAAATTGCTAATAATCACCTAGTGCTTTGAGAATACCTACCACTTGATGCAGTACATGAAACAAAATTCTATTGCATAATTTTGCATCAGCATAACTGAGATTGGCCATCAGAAACATTTAATTTACATTAATTAAAAACGTCTAATCCCCCTTGTTTTAGGTTCTGAGTTACAAACAGATGTATTTAACCAAAATGTTTCAGGCTACAGTTCACAAATGCTTATATCAAATAAAATGTGTTAGACTATAAGATGCCACATGACTCTTTGTTGTTTTTGCTACAACAGACTAACATGACTGTCCACTGACACCTTTGAGGTGAATTCAAAGGCTTTCCAATAAACACTGCATCGCCACCAAGATAGCTCAGTGGTTTAGGCATCTGGCTACAGAGCCAGCAGTTGGGAAGTCAATTCCCCACTGTGCCTCCTGGACTTGATGATCCATAGGGTCCCTTCCTTTTCTGCAAGATATTATTACTATGTTTACACATTATACAATTTTTATTTATTTCATCAAGATGCCTTTCATAATGTTAAGGCATCTTTCACATTTCCCTTCTTAACGCTCTCATCTATTTATTGCTTTTTCATTTAAATCTCCAACATATTTCTATAGTTCAAATCAGGGATGGAGAGATGCTCTTCCTGAGGCATTTTTGAAGTCCCCTAAGCCCTCCTCTCAAATTTAAAAAAAACATTACAAAAAAAGGTCAATTTCTGGTCCAGAAGCAGTGTTGTTACATCAAAGGACTAAGGGAATCTTCTAGGGCTCCTAACCAGACAAAAATAAATGAAAAATAAAACTGGAAATGGTTGTTTCTGTGGCCCATGTAGCTTGAAGTGGAGCTGAGAGCAAAAGTTTGGACCCCAAGCCACTTGAGCTTGCCCACCATTTGGCAACACCGTACTGGGCTTCCACTGAGCAGAAAGTCCTTGTAAAACAATTACCATCACTCCAGCTGAGAGTTAAGGTTTCTTCATGGATAACGCCACTTGTACTATAGTAACACTTGTACAAGCACTGCAAGCCCATGTTACTATGCTGGTGGAACTTTCAGCTTAGAAGACATTCAGCAAAATACCAGCCAATGTTTCTTTGTTTCATCAACAGAATCAATCTGCCTTCTACTCATGGAGCATGGACTCTGCTCATGACCTGAGTGTGATCCCATCCTCAAGTAGCTGGCTCGAGGCTAATTCAACCTCCTATCCTTCCCAGGTCAGTGAGTTGAGTACCCAGCTTGCTGGGGGAGGGAAGAACAATATATAGCCTGCATAATTAAACTGTAAACTGCCCAGAGAGAGCTTTAAGCACTATGAGGCACTTTGCTTTTGCTTTTCTACTCAACGCTTTTGAATAACTTATCCCCAGTTGCATATTTCTTCTTTTTCCCTCCTTCTCATTCTGCAATATGTACAAACTTTCCATTCTTCAGTTTGTCAAGTTCACTAGAAACAGATAATTAAATCTAGTGGTATTGTTCCACCAGGAGAAGGTTTCTATAATTATCAGAAAACCCATTTTCACACTGAGCAAGTGTAACACCCAAAAGTTTGATTCTGCTTAAACATGGAACAAGCCATTCCACAAACTTTTGAACAAGCTAATGCACGGTTCCTTACAACATCATTAAACTAGGTCATCAGTAGCTTATGACAAGAATGGTGGGACCCATCCTGAAATTTTGTGGAAAGCCACACTGCTTGTAGAAAAATAATTGTACTGGGTGCAAAAAAAAAATGGTTGTAAAAAAATGACTGCTTACAACAGTAATGGATTCAAATGTATGTTGTAATACAAAATGTGTGAATAAGAAGTACAGAAACAGTAATAGTGAATAGTGTTGTGTTAACATTTTAATATTTTACTGCTGTTGTATAGGAGATAATGACAGCTCGCAACATAGTTTTGTAAAAGCTACTGGTAATAAGTTATGTGTAAGACTGAACACATTCTTTGTGAAGTTTAAACACAATAAATGAACTGTTACCTGCCATTATGCAGTGTGAAAAACTAATAAAAGTGTTGCATTGGCAGATAGCTATTTTAACAAACTATTAATAAATCAGATATAGAACAAACCAAGTTTCTATAAGACACCGTATTGATTTTGACATGCATGCACTTCAGATGTACAAACCAACTATTTTCAACGGATTAATTGCAAACACTAACACATTTCTACTTGTGCCACATTCATTATTTATTCTTGGAGATGGGTCAGAGAAAAATTCAAATGCCTGCCAATATACTATCAAGGAGGAAGCATTTAATTCAACTTCATATAATATCTGGTCAAATGGCTCCATTTTATTATTACACAGTAGAATTCTATATACAAAGGACAGGAATTCCTAAAGTAAAACGAGAATCAGTCTGCTTATATCCAGCAAAATGCTTTATTTAAAAAGACGCATGGCTTGGCATATAAAATATGCATTTCACTGAAAAATGAATGATGATAAGACATTTGTAAAGACTCAATCAAATTACCCATAATAATAAACCTACCAGTGTCTGCTGCATTGACTGTTTGCAATGCCTCTGTTGGCACTTTCTGAGAGGTCTGTATACCATCTGTCTTCTGCAGTAAGTTGTTTTGCTGTTGTTCTGCATCTTCAGCAACAAATACAATTACACCTAAAATAAATAGTTACCAGATGTTATTTCAGCCAAGGCATTCATTTCAAAAGATGAACTTCTATCATTGTGCCAATATCCACACAACTTTACATATTAGACAGATTCAGAAATTTAATTCTAATTGCACTTTGATATTAGATGTTTTATATCGGCCCAAAGGGATAAAATATTATTTTAGTATGTATATATATATACAGGCTTTCACGGCTGGTGAAAGTTGTAGGTTTTCGATGGTTGTTGTAGGTTTTCCGGGCTGTTTGACTGTGTTCTTAAGGTTTTTCTTCCTAACGTTTCACCAGTCTCTGTGGCTGGCATCTTCAGAGGACAGGAGTCAGAACTCTGTCTGTGCTCTGGTTTCTTAGATGTCACGGTCATACACAAACCTGACCTCCTATTGAGACACAAGGTCTACAGAAAATCCACCCACACAGACCAGTACCTACACAAAAACTCCAACCACCACCCATGACAAAAAAAAGAGGCATAATCAAAACACTGGTAGACCGTGCAAATCGGAACTGTGAAGCTCAATTTCTTAGCACCGAACTCAACCATCTGAATGGGGCACTACAGGCAAATGGCTATCCAAAAATAAAATCACAAGAGCCATCAAACCAAGAAAACAACACCAAACTGAAGAGGAAAAACAGCCACCCACAAATAAAGTATTTCTGCCATACATCAAAGGGGTCATGGACCGCATGGGGAAACTTTTGAAAAAACACAACCTACAAACAGTATTCAGGCCCACCACAAAAATACAACAAATGTTATGGTCAGCAAAGGACAAAAGGGACCCGCTCATATACCGGATACTTTGCAGTTGTGGCCAGGTATATATTGGAACCACAAAACGCAGCATCCGCACCAGAATCAAAGAACATGAGACATTGCAGACTAAAACAACCGGAAAAATCAGCAGTAGCTGAACACGCCCTGAAACAAGCTGGACATGAAATCCTATTTCAAAAGACAGAAGTACTGGACAACACCAGCAATCATTGTGTTAGACTGCACAGGGAAGCCACTGAAATCCACAAACACCAGCAGAGCTTCAACAAAAAAGAAGAAAGTCTAAAACTCAACAAAGCCTGGCTCCCAGCACTGAAAAATATAGCCTGCAAAAGGTCAACGAATTCTACACAGCCACAAGGACCGGTGATCACTGCACACAAAAGACCAGCAAACGACACCCATCAATCACAGTGACAGATCATCTCTCCCCCTTATCACAACAATATACCCACAACAAAAAACACCATAACCACCCAATCTCCTGAAAAGGACAAAAGCTGATCCCACAGCTATAAATACTCAACTATCCCACAAACTGCACCAGAGCACAGACACAGTTCTGACTCCTGTCCTCTGAAGATGCCGGCCACAGAGACTGGTGAAACATTAGGAAGAAAAACCTTAAGAAGACAGCCAAACAGCCCAGAAAACCTACAAAAACCATAGGAAAAAATATTCTTAAAATTGGTGCTTCCTAATTAGCATTACTGACAAATGACACCTCCTTGGACTGTTTTCTAAGATCAATTTTTACTATTGATTGGTAAATTTTAAAAAATGCCAAAGATGCTATGGTCAGTCAAATCACTTCTGATGTGTGGTGACTATATAAGTTACGGACTTCAAAAATATCCTGTCGTTAACAGCTCTGCTCAGATCTTGCAAACCAACAACATCTCATATTAGGTTGTTCTCTCTTCCTACAACAATGGCATCATTCAAAATGGTCTACAGGATACCTTCTTCAGCTCACTACCATTCACACTTGTTAAAACACAGCCACAACTGCTTTGTGTTTGGGTGAGAAGTGGATAACTGATGAAAAAAACGAATCAGCTTCTGGTATTTTCCCTTGCCTGGCATCACTTTGTGAATGGTACTGAGCAGAAGAGGATATCCTGTAGACCATTGTGACTGATGCCATTGCTGTTGTCAATATTCAGGCTGCCCTTTGTTATGTAAAGACTGGCATCTTTTTTTCCTGCTGGCAATGCGGGCATGATATTGTGCAGCAATACTGGGCCATTTCCTGGATTTTTGAAGTGTGGATACAAAAGTGCAATAACTCACATTCATAACCCAGGGGTTTTTGAAGAATTGAATTTCATCTGCTATTGAATACCAAACAGGGTATGCAACTAGAAGTTCCCATCTCATTTGTATTTAGTTTGTTGTTTTCCTGTAATGCTTCTCAGGAATTCTTTTAAAAAGACTATTCTGTTAATCATTTGCAATAAAATAGTAAGCAGTAAATAGGTTAGGTTGAGAAAGCCTCATCTTGAAATTGAAAGAAGTTGAAAAGATTATTATGTCCTTATCTAGAGCCAGAGGACTGTGCAGGTGGGATATAAAGACTCACTTTCCCATTAAAACAGGCCTACAGATAAAAATCAACTGCAGCAAAGAAATTTGGAAGTGCTTCCAAGCAGTTTTTAAGCAACTAATGAAACTGAATATTATCCATTTTCCCCACGCAAAAATAGTACCGTAAGAAGCTAGAAAACATGGGACATGTAATGTACATCTGCAATATGGGCCCAAGGCAGTAAAAGCAAAACAAATGTGTAAAAGTAATCACAATCCTGTTGCTCAATCAATCAATCAATCATTTATTTACGGTCAAAGACCAGCAATATATTGCAATTAAAATATATTACAATTAAAATATAATTTCCATAACCTCTAAAAAACAGGTGATCCATTTTAAAACATTAAATTCCATGTTAACATCTTCCTTTAAGACATCTAATAATGTAGTAAACAAGCACAGATTAAACATAGGCCAAAAGCCATTATTGCATCATTGAAGGTTCATTGTCATAACATTAGGCCAGGGCATCCAGTAGCCTCACAAGGATAGGAGGCTACAGTATATTACCACAGCACAATATTTAGCCACTTGTAGAGTAATGTCTAGGACTTTGTCTAAAAGCAGCAAAGTTATATAGAAATCTGTGTTTCTCCCAGGAAACTTCTGTAGAATGGACAGTAGAAAAGACCTTCACAGGTCTTGATAAAATGAGCAATGTAACAAAACATGTCCCACAGATTCAATCTCTTCCCCATTACAGGGACATAAACGTTCAGTGTAGGGGATACCTTGAAATCTTCCTTCTAAAAGTTTAGAGGGCAGGAGATTGAATCTCGCTAGAGTGAAGGCTCTTCTAAACTGAGGGAGTGTTAAATTGGACAAAAAGACATGAGGTTTAAAGTTTCCATTTTGTACTGCACTGAGTTTGTCCGGCAAGCCTAAGTGCTCCTGTTGCTCAATCAAGGCACATTTCATCAAAATATTTCATCTGGATTCAGATTTCTTACATCCTGACAATATTATACCTTCCTCTAACTGCACCTTTTGTAAAAAAAACTTAAGCTTCCAAGTTAAGAACCTGAGTTTTAAAAAAAAAATCTCAGACCAAAAGATTGTAGAGCCTAAGACCATGAAAAGCTTTTCCCAGTTGGTGGAGTCAGTTCCAGGCTAGATGGACCAATGGCATGTCACAGCACCTTTACAGATTCAAATAATTCTCCTCCATCCCATCTCAATCCAGAGTCACACAGATGGAGCCTGGTAAATTCAGAACACACCATAATTCATTTATTTGTGCTAACCGGGTTACCAGTGTTTCAAAAGCCCATAACTAGAATATGATTGTTTATCATGCCAAAAGAGAAACAACTCTCCATATTTTGACTATGGGGAAGTTTAAAGAAGCAACTTGAATGTAAGAGCGGTAGATGTCCAAAATACTGTTAAGATAGTAACAATCCTACATGCTTTTTAACATTAGATATCAATAGGAGGGGAGCTTTTAGGACCTAAAGGGACTCTCCTTTACCACTAAGCTATTGATAAAGTTATTTTTCCTGTCTCTGACTTGCCCTTCCTGTTTGTTCAATTCACTTCTTTTGTTAGTCTCCCTTTCTCTCTCTCTCTCTTCCTGACATCTAAGCATTCAGAAACCATGGAGGGGTCTCTTCCAAGTGGTAAGACTCAGTTTTTCCACTTTTTTTTTTACTGACTTTGACTACAGTCAGCAACTTTTTTCCACTTAAAATGCTTCCAGATTGATTTTTAACATATAAAGTGCTAGTCACTGTGAAATGGGCTGGGCTACTTTTCACACGTTCTCTGTGCAGTTGTTGTTTTTACCTGATACTCTGCTAACTATAAAAGGAATTAACCAAAATCTCCAATAAATATTAGTAGTCAGAATTAGCAACATAAAACCAGCCATACTAATGGTGGATCCACAGATACTGGAACATTTTGAGGAGCAAAAACAAAAGTGTTCTAAGCATATCTGAGGTTTTTCATGCCTACATTTCATATTCTCATTTATTCATGTATTATTATTATTCATGTATTCTCATTTTTACAATAGGAAAAGGAAAGCATATCCTACTGGGAATGTGTGGAATAAATTGAAAGCCCCTAGAACTTCAAATGTGAGATGGCAAGCCCAGAAGAATTGTATAGTTGCCACTAGCTAACCAGAGGTCGGTTATGTTCCATGTGATGTCACTAAATAGGGAATTGCTTACAAGATGAGAAGGTTGAAATAAAAGTCTGCTAGAGATGCAAAGGAATTTGAGAATATTTCTCTGCCTTGGAAACACCCTGGAAGAATCTCCACATAATTTAGAAGCTACAATGAGGTACATTCAAATAAGGGTGTGACTACACAAGGGAGAGAAATGCAAATTCGCTTACTGTGAAATCTTACTGGGAAATTCAGGTTTGCCCAGATCTGCTCACGTTAACTGGCCATACAGGGAGGAGGAAATCGGATAAACAGCCTTATTTGCTGCTTGTTAACATAGCTCTCCTGTAGACCTGCAGGGAGGTGCAGTTATAGGAGAACTAAAATCAAGACATTGAAATGTTCTTGCTTCTGTTTTCACTTTAGAAGCAAAGCAGTCTGAAACTGCAGTTTGAACTGAACTGCTATAAAATTTGGATTGTCCTGGAGGATTGCTATACAAGAGCTAAGCATTTCTAACTGAGGCTTTGGAAAAGCAGTCAGATGTCAGAGGTCAGGTAATTAAATCAGTAGTTAGTGTGCCTTGTGGGATCATGCAGCAATTATCTCAACACTTACAATTTAATGTTCCGCATTATCTACACATTAAACTATTTTGGAAAATACCTTTAAATTCTCCACGTTTCCATGGGGATATATTCAGAGTATAAGCAGCTGTGTCACCAGGTTCCACAGTGAGAGTTGGGTCACCACCGACTATTAGAAGATCTGAAGATACCTAATATGACAAAATATGAAAAGAGTCAGAGCGTCTTAAATGTATCACACTGTGTAGATAATGCGAAGTATTACATTTCTTTTAATCTTTCCTACAGTGCTTAATTAGCTATAGAATGAAAGGAACACTTTATGCTGTGCCCTCCAAACGTATCAGAGATGAATTTTGGTACAATTAATCAAGTTAAGGTACATTAATTCCTTGAACTACTCCATTCTACCAGCATACTACAACTAAAGATTTCAAATTCAAGGCCTCTGTTCCATGTAAAGTTCTTTAAGGCATGCACTATGCATAAGAAAGAAAAGGAAATAGCAAATTTACTGCATCTTTAAATAGATTTCTTATTTACCATTAGTATGTTAAAAATTATTTTAATTAACATTTCATCATTATATATTTCACCTTATTATTCCTCATAGGAATATCCCTTCTGTCAATTTTGAAACTATGTTGAAGTCTCCTTTCAAATAGACATACTGCATAATCTACACAGGTAAAACAATGTGAAATCACCCAAATCTAAACTGTCCTGCAACTGATACTAAGAATACTAATTTATTTAACAAAATACAAGTTCAAAGCCCATCACTTTGTGGCACTTTTTTACAATTGCAGGAAGAATTTAAGAAATAGTAGGAAGGAATTACAATGATCGTAGAAAAAAGTCTGCATGTGAAAGGGCAAATCACACTCAAAGGAGCAGTGGGGTCATACATATCACTATAGTAGGGAAGTGAACCACATTTTTCTTGTTTGTTTCCTTTCAGGTTCTTTAGGGGGGGTAACAGCAGTCCAACAGCAAAAATACTCCAAGAACAGAAAGGACCAAAGAGGGGGAAATTCCAAAGAAATGGAACAAATGCACTTCAAAGTCAAGGAAAAAGGACAAAAAAGGAAAGGATCCAAGACAGGAGGCACAGAGACAGGCAGCCATGCAGTTGGGTGGACAGGCAACAAAACCCAAAATAGAGGGTGCCAGAAGCTCACACCCACCCATAATGAACAGTGAAGCAAACCTTGGGACACACTGGGTCCCAATCAAACTGCCTATTCTGGCCCCTCTCCTGGACATTCTCATTGGTTGCCTACAGACTTTATGATGCTGTTGGGTGAAAAAAATCCAGGGTAATTTGACAGACACAAAGTGAAAGAAAGTTTAAATGAAAGAAGGAAACATGAAAGAACTTGTAACATTTGTATATCATCTACTGAATGGAAGAAAGGTGGTACAGTGTAATAATTAGTCTTAGATGAGGAGTGTAGAGATCCTAACTCACATCAGTGTGTTTCTTTGGGCTGATCATTATCTCTTTGTAACATAAAAGCGGGGATGGGGAGAAGGAAGTACTCAGGAAATTGTTTTCACTTCCTTTAGACTTTCTTCTTTTTTGTTGAAGCTGTGCTGGTATTTGTGGATTTCAATTGCTTCTCTGCGTAGTCTAACATAATGATTGCTGGTGTTGTCCAGTACTTCTGTCTTTTGAAATAGGATTTCATGTCCAGCTTGTTTCAGGGCGTGTTCAGCTACTGCTGATTTTTCCGGTTGTTTTAGTCTGCAGTGTCTTTCATGCTCTTTGATTCTGGTCTGGATGCTACGTTTTGTGGTCCCAATATATACCTGGCCACAACTGCAAGGTATCCAGTATACTCCTGCAGTGGTGAGGGGATCCCTTTTGTCCTTTGCTGACCGTAACATCTGTTGTATTATTGTGGTGGGCCTGAATACTGTTTGTAGGTTGTGTTTTTTTCAAAAGTTTCCCCATGCGGTCCGTGACCCCTTTGATGTATGGCAGAAATACTTTGTTTGTGGTCACCCAGTGCATTTCATGGCTCAGTGGGGATGGAAAGGTGGATTGCCCAATTCTCAATACAACACTCAAACTGCACTGGTTCTAAAATGTACAAATGCACTTACTTCAGATTTTCTTATTTTAAATTACACCCTTGACTTTCCATCAAAAAGACATTTCAACTTATTACATTTCAACTTACTTTGTAATATAATAATGAAGTTAGGTGCTGGCCAGCCTCCCCATTTTCATCTTTTCTCAAGTAATAAACCATTCAAGAGGTACTAAGAAACCTCAGTCAAAAAGGTTCTTATTTCAGTGGATTTTTATAAACCAAGAATCCTGTACTGTATTCATTTGCACTAAAATGTATACATGGCCATGCTAGTAACATGGATCTGTCTTTCAAGATATATTTTCTTAGCAACTGTATCAATAATGCTAATTTTCTTAGCACTCCTCCCTGGTATTTTATCATTTTTTATCAAATCCATCTTACTATAATTTCAGGTACTGAATATTTATTCCCATAGAAGAATTCTACAACATACACAAATGAATAAATGTGAAATATCCATAAAACACTACTTTATGACCCATTACTTTTTGGTTGAACTCAAAGTAGATAAATGGAAGATCCATGCAAGCATTACATT
Organism: Intellagama lesueurii; assembly: GCA_037013535.1. Taxonomy (NCBI): domain Eukaryota; kingdom Metazoa; phylum Chordata; class Lepidosauria; order Squamata; family Agamidae; genus Intellagama; species Intellagama lesueurii. The sequence continues at coordinate 73,465,005 of JBAJHW010000003.1, read as the reverse complement.
ATTGACATTATTTTTGAAATAAAGCTGTTTACATTTATCTCAATTTTCACAATAACCTTCTATAACATTATTATTGTAAAGAATACAATAATTTACAATAATTTTAAATTATTTTATTATTGTGTAACTGCTATATTGTAATTATTATTGTAGATAATTGTATCATTGTGCTGTAAACTACTGTAATTTACAATAATAAATACAATTACACATCAGAAGTCTGATAAAAGTATAAGTCATTTGAACCTTGAGCATTCAAACATACTAAATGTTTACCTATAGGTGGCATTTTCAGAGGGACAGTCACACAACAAAACCAGTAAAAGATTTTGGGTCACAAAGAGTGAGAAATGTATTTGGACATAAACTTAGATGAGCCAAAGCCAATTCCTCAGGTGTACAGAGGGATAATCAAAGTGGATAGGTGCATATAAGGTAACTATAGAGACAAAGGGAGGTAAACCTCATATATTACCCTCATGTAGTATTAAGGCTTAATGGTGTTTAACATGCTGATATTAAACACCATGAGGGTACATATCACCTCTAATTTTCTCACTGCCATTGGCAAGAGAAGAAGAAACTAAAGTATGTTTCCTCCAGCAGGGAACAGTAAGGAAAGCAGCCAAACTTTCTCAGGCTCAGCCAAGAGCAGCTGTTAATAACAGGGAATCTTCTCCTCCTCACTGGCAACAGCTGTGCACAGGGACAGAGATAAATTTCCTTCAGGAAATGCAAAAAGTACTTTCCAGTGTTTCCCTTTATTATACACTATTATCCTTTTTTGGTAGCCCACCAGCTTACATGAGAAGTTTAAGCTCAGTATTAGCTTAGCTTTTCCTTTCTCCACTGCCCTGGTGAAAGTTACTGACTAAGCTTTCCTGTTTTCTCTCCAGTTGATCTCTGCTTGTAATCCTCTTCCAGTTTTCTTTGTATCTAGAGCTCATTTCAGAATTCTCAGCAATCAGAGTTTGGCCTATATGTGGCCTTTCCCTTGGACCCACCACCTTCACAGGTGCATTTGATGGGAACACAGGAGAGGGCCTTCTCTGTCGCTGTTCCAAGACTTTGGAATTCCCTCCCACAGGCTGACCCCATCTTTGTTATCATTCCACAAGCAGGCAAAGACCTTTCTCTTTAGGCAAGTGTTCGCTCAGTAACCAGCTACCTGTGTGTGAATTTTAGATAGATTGTTATGCATTACCGCTTTGACTGGATTTTTAGTACTACTTGTATTTCTCAAAGTGATATTTTTTTTAAAAAAGGATACTTATTGATCTTTGCCTTAACATTGCCTATTAATAATGTAAGATGCTTCCTTACTCATTGTTCGTAGTTTTAAATATTGCCTTTTAATGATGTTAACCATCATTGTATCCTCATTGTTTTCAACTTTCAGCTTTAAATATTGTCTTTCATTGTTGTGAGCTGCCTGGGTCCCTTTCAAGGAGAAAGGTGGGGTAAAAATATTTTAAATAAATACATCCAATACTTCCGAATCAGATTACTCTAACATGCTCTATATGGAGGTTCTCTTCAAAAATATTTTGAAGTTGGGGTAAAATACCACAGCTAGACCACTGTGTGAAATCCCTTTTAGAGACCTCACAACATGGCTCTTAAATCCTGGAACCAGGATATCTGAAAGACAGTCTCCTCCTGTACACACCTGCCTGGAGCTTGACATGGTTAACATCTGTCATTTGTTCCATCATCCCAGGAGGCTTGTGGGTGGTTACGCAAGACAAGGCCTTCTCAGTCAACACACTGATTCTGGAATTCCCTTCCATGGGATGTTAGGCTGATTCAAACTCTGTTCAGCTTCTGTTGGGCACCTATAATTTTACTGTTCCAAAATGTGTTTGGTCTCTAGGACTGTTTTTCTGAATAGCCCTTAAATTCAGTTTTAGTCCTAATTAGAGTAGACTCACTGAAATGAATTGGTCTCTCAAAAGTAATGCAAAACCTATAGATTTCAGTAGGCCTATTGTAGTTGGTACTAAAATTGGATTTAGCCTGGGGATCCTGTTTCAAAGCTAGGCCTGCTCATTAAGGTCAAAAGGCATGCTTTTCAGACCAGAGAAGTCCAAAAAGATTTTTTTTTCATTAATTAAGCACTGAGATAAAAGGGCAAGAGGAAAACGAGAAAATGGCTATGTCAGATTCTGGAAGCTAAAGACGTATACAGATAGCAACAGGAGGCCTTTGTCAGAGATGTCCACAAAGCATGACTTTCTGTAGGTCCACCTATAAGTTCTGTTTCTTCCACAGATAGAGGTTTATGTACAAAAAAAAATGTCAACACATTTCTGCCTGAAGATCAAAAGACCAGATTATAAAACACTTCCTTGTAATTCTCCTGCTTCCTGGTGCTATGAGACTAATTTTACAGTCACTGCAATGTACTTCTGCTGCAGATATTAAACTCATATTAATCCAGAATTGGATAATAATTTTTCCATTACAGCTTTTCAGACAGATTTGCACATTTTATTATATAGCTGGATTATATGAAAGGGGGAATGCAATATTAGTGCATTATTGTTGTGGTATAGCCTCACATAGGTAAGGGAGTATTTACCCTTGCAGTATTTCTCTGCTGAAGTTTCCTCCTCCTGAGAATGTCATTACTAATAAACTATCATTGTAAATTGAATGTAGGTAAATTATATATTAAGTTTTATTAAGCTAAGAAAGTTATGCCGTCTGCAGGTTGCGCTAGGTATATCAAACAGAATCATATACTTGTGCTTAACTACACAGTGAAGATAAGTCAAGACAAACAAGCAGATAACATGGTTAACTCATACATGATAACTAAAATTACATATGAGGAGGCATTTACACAAGAAGCATTACCATATGAAAAGACATGGACCCTTGCGATACAGCAAATATTTAATGTGACTCTGAATGTATCCGATTTATCACATGCTAGAAAGGATAGTTAACTATTTCAGTTTTCAATAATGTAATCAGAGTAGTTAAATAGAATTGGTTTTGCATCTGCTTCTTCTTTGTTTTCTGAAAAGATATGGTATTCATGTTTAGCATTTTCAAAGCAGATGATAGTCAAAAGCACTTATTCAGCTTGAAAAGTCGAACTGGTAGATAAGCACTATCTAGTCTAATACACATTATGTAGTTTTTGGATGAAATCCATACACACATGCAACACAAAACAGGAAAACATTATATCATCATCATTGTAGAACTGTAGAGCTGGAGAATTGAACTCCCAACTTCTGGCTCCACAGCCAGATACACTTCCACTATGGGGGAGGATAGTTAAGTATGAAAGAAGTATAAAAACATTGCTAAAGAAATATTTCCCTAAATTTGAGGTGATACAACTGGCTATACTTTCGTAATGGAATATTTTCCTCTGGATTGTTTATATCTCTGAGAGCCCTTTTTTCCTTTAAAAAAAAAATTTCATTACATCGATGTTTTGACAACATTTCCTTGATGGGTACAAGTTTTTCTGCTATGTTCGTGCCTCTTGCAGCAGAGAAACTCATGGTCAGGCCTTGTTTTCATTGCAGCTCTACTGCAAGGACCCCAAGAGGAAAACATGAAAGGCCTCAGGGGAAAGAGTGCCACCAGCTGGAAGGATCCATAAATAAGTGAAGCACAGAGGTCGATGACATTAAGTTTTCCAATGCACCAACACTCTGCTTGCTAAATTAAAAAAAAATTAAAGGGACATACAGGCAAACAACATCACTGCTGGAAGCAACACAAGGTAGTTTGCCAGAAAAAGTATTGGTACAGCCATGCACACAGGACACCTGTAATTGTTGCATAATACATCCCACAGCAAAAAAGCAGAAGCCTCCCGGCAGGCGGGATTTGATGCAGAGATAGCACAGAGGGGGAGCAAAAGATTTGGTAATGGTCGTGCATCGTCTGAACACAAAAAAGGAACTTGAATTTCAAGAGAAGTAGCTAGGAAACATTTTGCACATGTGACTGCAGCTTTGCTTTGGTATTTCTCCCATTCTCCAGATGATGCAAGGCCTGATCCTATATGATTCCCTGACTCTTCATATTTTTTTGTTCTTCCTGTAAGGGTGATGCCTTCCCACCCACCCCAAGACTTGTTCTGGAGACAGAGTTTAGTAGTATGGCAGTTCCTATGGAGAGTTAATTTGCATGTTAGAGGCTCCCAGTCAGAATCCTTGTAATTAGGTCTCAAAATTAGGTTTAAGAATTTTAAAAATTGTTCCAGAGGCAAAGCTATAGCAGAATAATTAATTTAGAGCTCTCTTTCTTAGAGTTGCAGTGCAACACAGTGCTGGGGCAAAACTTTTCCACCTGATCAAGACTTCATCTTTTCTTCCTTGAATAGTGCAACTAACAAGGCTATGTTTTCCAAAGTAAGTATTTAGTGAAACAGATGAAGTACTACAGAAGTCATTAAAATATTAAGTAACTGTTTACTACAAGCATTGAAGAGTATTTAACAGTAATATGTTTGTGATTAGTTATCAAATGTACAATATATTCAGTAGAGTTTTAAGGAAAATGCTTCATTGGATTTTGATGGATTCTCTCCCCAACCCCACCATTTTACTAGGAGCAGCCCAACAACTATTTATTCTTAATGTAAATTAAAAACAGATTTTCACTACTATTTAATATATCCTTTTTGAATTATTTCTGCACACAACTATATGGAGAAAATAATTAGGAATGAACTATATATTTTTTTTAAAGCAATACTGTGCATATTATTTTGCATAAACAAAATACGAACACAAAAAGACTTAAGCAGCAGACCTGTGAACTAAAGGCTCCATTTTCCAACAACACGTATTTTTGAAAACTATATCTCAGGGATGTTGACAAGTCTTTGAGTCTGACTCCCAAGTCCAAGTCTTTGGTACCAAGTCCCAAGTCCAAGCCCCATTAAAAACAAGCTTTTTTCGCCAGAAAAAAAGGGAAGAGTGGGTGGGTTCTGAGTCACAAATCAAGTCCGAGTCATTGAAAAAAAGAACCAAGTTGAGTCACCAATGCAACTTAAGTCTGAATTGACAGTGAGTCCCGTGACTCAAGTCCCCATCCGTGCTATATCTTTGAAGGATTTCTCACCATCAACCTGTAATTCTGCAAAACATATGTCACAAAAACATGTGGCACTGTATTTGTTTCTGCGAGTTTCTGAGTTCATTTATCTTGCTCTGCATACCCTCTAAACAGCTTCTAGAAACAGCCTATATAAATGGCAACCTGCAAGTAGTTAGCTCTGTTGTACCAAACAAGAAAAACATGTCAGCTTTTTCTATACAATTCAGATGCATCATGGATTGTTAGTAACTTGAGGAACATATGCATAATCTAATTAAGTTTTTAATTAAATGACTTTGGTACTGAATTAATGGCTTCATACATTTCATAATAAAAACCTGAATACTAATGCTGGTGTAAAATCCAAAGGAAAAAAATATTACCTAATTACCATGTCTTAATTATAGAGCAAAATATTAAGATGGCTGTAAATTGTTACAGCTTGTCATCCACACAAAGTTCCCATCTACAACATTTTACAGTAAAATTTAAAACTGTCTAAGGGGGTGTTCTGTTTGCATTTTCAGCATGCAAAATTTGGGCATTCAGGATAAGGCTCACAGTTTATATTTAAAAGATATTACCATATCTAAGAAACAGAGACATGTTGGTTTAAATTTTTATCAATAAGGATTGGGATTCAGGTAATTCAGAAACATACAGGAAAAAATTATTCTAAATGTTGGGGGTGGGGGAGAGAGAAATGGCTTCCTTTTAACTTGTCTTCTTTTTAACTATGGGAGAGATAAATATAATTTTGCCGTTTCCCTTTTAGTTTTACTGCAGCAGCATTTCCCTTCTGCTAAATGATCTGGAATGACACTGCAAAGCACTATAGATCATTTTAGTATCATGAGGAGAACAGCAGTCTCCAGCTGGTCGCTGGCCAGAATAAGGCACCTCTTACTAGTTACTTACTGATAGTTCAGATCTGTTATCTGGCTCCGGAGTCTGAAGTCAGGAGACTGACTCCCCACTTTCCCTCCTGTGAGAAGAGCCAACCTGTGTAGCTTGGGGCAAGCTTTACAGTCACAGAGTGTCCCCAAAGAAGGCACTGGTAGACTAATTCTGAGTACTCTGAACCTAACAAACCTTGAAAGTGTTGGCATATGTCAGAAATGACTTGGTAGCACATAACTATTGTAACTAATTGGCATATTGCTGATATAATCAGACTATGACACCCTGGCAAAAAGAACAAAAAGAAAAAAGGATGCTACCACAATTTTTCATTGATGTTACAGTGTCTCCCACTCTCAAACATTTGGAATCATTTTGCCCCATAGCCCCAGCATCAATCAAGTGGCCAACCAGTAACCTCCTGAAAATTGAGGTGACAAATTTGGGAAATTTGTGATGCATCGTTAAAGCTTTATCATACCAAAATTGTACATATTTGTTCAATGCTTAAATAAATTTGCACACTCAGATCATGTACAGAAAAGTAAATGTTCCATCAAACTTTGACTCTAAGGTTGACAAATGGTCCTCTGCAAAAAGAGGTGACTGTTATACCTCTGGTTGGAGTTTTCTGAAATATGCACATGAAATCTGAAAGTGACTTTGACAGGAAAAAGTATTTAGTCCACAACCAAACTGCCAATTCTATGACACATGGCAGGGAGACAAATAGCAGCTATGTACAGTCACTAATGAAGACGACAAGTACACCCTACGCTTTAAAAACCACACTGAGTTAAAGCAATGCTGAAACTGTTAACAATCAATTATATAATTGATGCACCATTTAAGCCTGTCTCATTTTTTGTAAATTCTGCAGTAGCAAATCCTTCCATTATAAACATGAGAATATCCAACAAAGTGAGGAAAAAATATTCCAGGTATCATTTGTCATATGGACAATATTTACTCTGAAGACTGGGCTATGAAATGCTTTAATAGAGGAGGAGAATATTTGTGAAGCAGAGCAACTATTTTTATTTTGTGACAATATTACACTTTTTGAGCCAAACCTTCATTCAAGCCTACATAGTGTTACCTTGTATTTCAATTCACTCTTGGTAAAATTGGGCACCATTATGACCTTCTCTGTAATTTGTTTGACTTGGCAATCTATCTTAATATGATCCAGCGCCAATGGTTTTGTTGCAGTCCCTTTCAGGAGAAAGATATGACTTGTGCCATCTGCTTCATTCTGTAATATAAGCTTCCCCTGTTATAACAAAAGAGGTCAACATTCATTACAAATACTTTTGCATAAGCCTAACAGCCAGCTTAAGAAGAAAGACTAAGGCCTGAATGTGAATTGAGAAAGTATATTTTTTCCGAACGTGTTCTCATCTCTACTTCTTATCAACGTGCTCACAAATTCAGTTATTATTACCATACTTAATATCTGATAAGGCAGGGGCAACAACCTCAGGAGGTCCAGAAACTGTGCAGACCCATTCTTGCGCTTTGGAAGGCTAACTCCACTCCCACAATCCCCACTTCCCCAAAAAATGTCTTACAATTTTTTCTTAATTGAAAAGTTTCCCTTGTCCTAGTAGCCAAAAAATATTTTTAATTAAATGAAGTGGGGTGACGTAGGAGACCCAGGGATGCTGGAGGTCCTTAAAAACAGCAAAATTGTTGTCTTTTCTCCCCCTGGAGGATAAAATGTGACTTACTGAGCTTCTTCTTTTCCCAAAAACATTTTTTTTAAAAAAAAATCAGAGGTGTGAGAATGCTGGGGGGTTGAGGTGCTTAGGGGGTGCATTTTGGATTCCAAAGGCTCCATCCATTTTGGACCCTGAAAGTTCCATTGGTCCACTCACCCATGTTCTAGAGCAGGCATTCTCAACTTTTTTTTTCTACAGCCCTTTTAGGAGGTTTTTTTTTTCAGGTTCCAGCCCCCCCCCCCCCATCAAACAAGGAAAGCCTTTGGCTCTGTGCAAACAAGGAGACAACAATAATAGATAATCTTTGGCTCCTTTCATATGCGCCACATTGAGAATAGCTGTTCTAGAGCTTGGTATAGCATAGCATCTCAGGTAATCATATCTTCAATGAAAGAGTGCAACAGTTCTATTTTAAGAAATCAAAATGCAAGAGCTAAATCCACTTATTAGTCCCACCTAGCAGAACCACTGAAAGAATGGGACTTGTTAACACTTAATGTAATTCCCATTAATTTAATAGGTCTAATTTAGCTGGGACTAATAAATAGACATAGCCTCAGGTTAGTATCAGCTTCCTGCACTGTTCATTACGGTGAATGGTGACAACTGTTTCATATCTAATACATTATGCACAACTGTTCTGAGTCTCTTGCAAGAAAGCAGTTTAAAGTGTAATAAGCAAATTTAAAACAAACAAACAAATACTAATTAGGGCATCTCAGCAGAACATATACTCTTCATGGACATTTAACAAATACTACCACCAAACAGGGCAAATCATAGACTAGCATGTACTATTCTCCAATAAGTTAACAGTCACAGATCAAGAACAAACCCTTATTTATGATCCTGACTTGAAAAAAGTGCAGTGATTCCTGAAAACTCAGCCTGGATGACACAATGAAGGCCAAGCTGCTTGTTCATTTAGCCACCTCTGTGAAGCAGAAGATGCAAAGGAAAGGGAACAGGCACTACCACACACTCTTCAAGGTCTCTGGCATATCACTAAATACAGTGTATGGACAATTTGGTAATTACTGGCTAGAGATTAGTGCATTGTTTGTGAGAAATCTTAACAGCAATTAAAATCCTACATAGATAGTACTACACAGGGCATGTGTAGAAGCTAAATTTTTTTATTTTTGCTTACTTAAAGTTAGCAGAAGATTCGCACATTCATTTATTTGGAAGTCACACAATACTCTTCAAGCATACACTTGTATAGTATTTTTTTATGGATGTGTTAAGCCAGAATGATAGTTGTATATAAAAGCTATTCTCGCATACAGAAAGTGAGACTTAATTCTCTTACCTTAGTAACACATTCAGCAGTTGGCTTGAACATGAGGGTGTAAGAAGTTGTTTCACCTGGGGCAACATATATAAGAGGAGGGCCAAAAAAACAGCACCCCTTTATAATGGCATTAAGTTTCCAATCTTGTTGACTCATGTTAGTCTGAAACAGAAAGGCATCCCAATGACATTTACAGAGGCACAGCATAGTACTGGAAGACGGCACAGTGTAATGGATAAGAAGAAATTAGATGTAAAATAAAGGTACTCATATTTTCCAATATTTCTAACTAGTATATTTATTAGTGTTATTTCTATAGCAAAGTAACAAACAAAAAGACCTTGTTCTGAAAGAGTATACAGTCTAAATATCAATAGCAGGGAAAGTAAAACAAATAGGAGAGGGAGAGACAAGTACAGCAAGGAATAGATTTAAGTAAATGCAATTACATGTACTTGAACTTGACTATACCTGGGAGTGAGCATTAAGCCAAAGACCTTTTGAAAAATATAGGATTTGCCAAGTAGTAATACGTAATAAAATATGGGTTAAGTGTATTAACCCATGAGTCAAGTCATAAAGGGAGTTTCTTGGATCCAAAAGTAAGCCGACTAAGCTAATTTACCTTTGGTCGAAGAAATCTAAGTTCACAGCAGTTTACTGTCTCCTCCTTCCTACACAGAATCAAGCCCATCCCAAACAGTCTAAATACTGAGCAGTGGTTCTGAATAATATGGGATAGGTCATGGAAAAAAGCTACCACCAATTGGGAAAAGGTCTGTATATTTTGTACGTTTGACTATTTTGTCCAGTTTTCCCCCATCCACACCATTCCCCCAATAATCAAAGGGGCTCTCCTGACTTTCCAGAGAGGATTTTTAGGGAATGCAGGGTGCTGCAGAAGAGGAGACGGCAAAGATTCTTTCCATAAATTTATTGTAGCATAAACAAACATAATTTTTACTATTTTAGTGTAATTATACACTTGAACCCAAGAGGTATGCATGGTTTTCCCAGTAAAACAAACTAAATGCAGGAAGAGTTAGCCCATTTTCCATTTATATACATATGACTTGCTTTACCTCAGTATTTTAAACCATTAATGATCAGCTTTATTTAATTTTCAATAAGCAAAATGGACGTACTATTGGGATGTCTTGTGTCACGGCCTGATATGCTGGAGTTACGAATTCTAGTTCAGCCTCAGCAGTATCTGTATTCACCACACATTCTATCCTAAAGAGCCGGACGTCATATTTGGATTGTAGGAGAATCTGGCAAGGATACCGCCCAGGACATTTGGGTATAAACTTTATAGGAAGCTCAACCGCATCATGTTCTGTGGGGTGGGGGGGGGGGGGAATATAAGTTTTAGTACTGTGTACATAAAATAAATTGTTAGTTTTGCAAGATTTAAATGGATTAAGGTAAGAATTAAGACAATGTGGTTACCTCCCTCCCTGTTCTCATTAACAATCATAATTGTATGTGTTCCAGTCAATTTCAGTTTACAGTGCCCCATTCTCAGGTTTTCTCCGTACACAGGACTCAGTAGTTTATGTCTCCCTTCTTCCAGAAGCGCTATGGGGATGTGTAACTAGCTCAAGGCTACATAGGCTGGCTCTTCTCCTGGGAGGCACAATGGGAAACTGAACTCTAACCCTCTGGCTCTACAGCCATGTACCCAACTCATGCGCTTCTGTTCTCATTACTTGCATTTTATACAGTTATTAAGTTATCAGTTTTGGTCTGGGACTAGTACTGTAGTTTCACTTAGGTGAAAGTTATTCCTATTTAGAAGGGATTTTAAAAAAATTCTAGAAATCTGCACACAGCTCAGAGCTTGAAAATGTTAAGTTCCCAGCATGCACAATAGAGATCAATGCATGACATACTATCATAGTATAGGTACCAAAAATAAAAGTAACTTCTTAAAGGGCATTTTGACAAAGTGGCCTCATGGACAAAACCTACTTGCTTAACTGCACTATCTACAGCATCACCTCTAAGTTTGTTGCAAATGAAATGATGCAAGAGGTGGATCACAGCTTTTGATTCTTTTATTCTCTTCCCATAAATCTTACAGAGTATATTTTAAGCAATGCTGAAAAAGTTACGAGGACCTTGGAGTACAAATTCAGACATATTTGTGAATTCAAGATTAAATTAGATGTGATGAGCGAGATCAGACATTGCAATACTCTGCAGTTGGCTTAAAAAAAACCAAAAACTCTAAAAGCAGCTGTCGGTGCAATGGCCAAATCATATCAGGCTTCTGGCACACATCAGAAGCTATTATTTGTCCTACACAGAAAAACATACAGGCATTAAATTATAATGGCTGCCAATAACATCTACACTGGTTAGTTATTATTGTGTTATAAAATTGTTTTTAGTGGTGAATGAAATCCTTCATAACAAACATTTACAAATAAATGGATACCATAGTTTCTAGACTTTATATTTTAATGGCTTGGACACTTGTTTCTTTCAGAAGGCTCAAGTTCAGGAAAGGAATAACAAAGCATTATATAATATGCCTCCAACATTACCAGGCTATCAAAGAGATTATAGATTGCACCTCAGGTTCAAACTTCTCTGAAATAAATTAGCTTGTTCTTTCATAGAGGCAAGATTAATGACCTGCTAATTTATGAATTATTGCCTCTTTTCTGTTTTGTCACCAAGTTATTATCCCCACTGGCTATTTTCCACAGGAACGCCCCACATTTGTCAGTTATACCGGTAATAAAGCTTACATATTCCTGGCTCATAAACATATCTTCTATGAATAAGACTGTAAATATCTCTTATCATTCATGCAAAACACAGGAGATTAAAAAACATTTAAATTAAAAGACACTAATATTTGATACATAGTTGAAATACTCGTTACTTCAACAGATAACCCACTACATTTCTTTGGATGGAAATATTAGCAATTCTAATATTCACCGCACCTTCGTACACCCTACTCCTTGCATTATTTTTCTAAGTGGTTCAAACAGCCTCTATCTCCCCTTGTGGGAGGCAATTCATCATGCTTTGGGCCTTTTTCACACCTCTGGTCCTCCTCCATTATGTGCATTTAAAAAAAATCTGGCTACTATAGGGAGTGAGGGGGCTTTTTCAGTTTTTTAAAGCTTTTTAACAGGAAAAATACATTTGGAATGGGCAGGGCAAGGGAAGAAGTACAGAACCCTCAAAGTCCAGGGGTAAGTTGTATGGACCTCAGATCTCTCGATGGCCCATCTGTTTTATCTAATAAACTTTCATTAGCATCATTAGTCTAATTTTGCTGCATATGCTCTGTTCTTCCTATGTGTTCATATGGTTTTTGCAGACATTATATTGGATCCAGGATCTGTTTTCTGAAGGTGAAAGCATTCCATGTGAGGAAGGCACCCACACCCAACTTGATCAGCCTTTGCCCAACACTACAGCTCAACTAATTTAACAGAACATCCAAATCTTTGTAATATTTCTAGGGCTGTGGAGGGATGACTGTGAAGAGAACAAGAGACATTTACTTCCACCATTCTGAGTTCTTGCAGCTATATCTGAATCAAATACATTATATTTTACAGGATTTATGACACACCATAAAGGCTGCTATTCATCAACACATGCATTCTTGTAGCAATATCTAGATATGTACAAGTACCCAGTTCAGCAGCAAAAGGGGAGATGAGCACAACAGTGACTATTCCTCATTGTAAACCATTCTCTTCCATCACAGGGAGTAGGGGTTTGTTACCAGTGTTGGCAGTTCTATCAATACTACACAGCAGTACTTCTATTGTATAGATTGTCACTCCTTACAGCAAGAGTGATTTACATCCTAACCAGGCCTCCGAAGGTACTGGTGTCATTGTTGCATTGTTGCACAATCTCAACCACACCCACATCATAATACTTACCTGCGTGATTCTGTGTTTTGCTGCAACACTGATGGGCACCTCCTTCTAATGTAATCACATTTGTATGTGGCATGTAATTCATAACAACTGTATACTGTCACTGAGCTGAGATTTGAACACTGACATTCGTCAAAAAGTTTAGAATTGAGAACGTACAGAAGTTAGAAAAAATATAGTGGTATATTATTAACGGAAGAACAGATGATCTCAGGGAAGACCCTTGCCTTCTATCACACTGTATATGCAAAACAAAATATTCTTGCACATGACATACTTTTTAAAAAAGAAAGGGAATAAAACAGGAGCATGATAACACCATGTTGGAGAACATATTTGAAGCTCCAGGAAATTACTTGGAAATAAAAGATATTTCTGATTAAACTCAACACTGAACAATTGTCTGAGGCAAAATTTATAAAAAGAAGAGATGACAATCAGTTGTTGAAAATAAGTCATATTTTAGAATACACACATATAAAGATATTCAGAAAATTGTTTCTCCTAGATAGTGTTATTAAACGTGTAAATATTCATGTCTCCTAAACTGAGTAGTGAAAAAATGTGTCAAAGTTAGGTCTGAGCAAGCATAAAAGTCACCATATTGTGAGTGATTTGCCAGCCAATGTAATAGATTTGGGATACTGAATCCTTTTGAATACTTTATACTGAAAAGTTTATTGGAGGATAATTGGCTTGTGGGTCTGCCTGTTCTATTTACTGCCAACATTAACAGTGAACACTATGTATCATATTGTGCAACCTACTAATGTTCACAAATACATGCTAAAATCTTTATAATGTAAAATTGGATCCACTTGGTATGTGCAGCTGCTCTTATTGCTAGCTGTTCATAAGGCAACTGTTTAGGCAGATCATCATAAACTGAGAAACCACCTACACAATTAAAAAATATATCTTAAACAAACCATTTTGCACACAATTTATGGGTGGTGTAGTTCAAATCTTCAAGGACTAAACTGATGGTGAGTCATAGAAATGGTTGTATGTTGAGTGCTAACCAACTACCTGAACAATGGACCACCTCAGCTTCACAATACTGATGGGAAAAGGAGATTTCTGCTCTGCCACTCTGTCTTTAGCTTTGATGCTTTCCATGAGAAGGCACTCACTGCCCTATCTTGTACTAGCCATTGATTAAGTCAACTAGAATTACTTAGTATTTAGCAAAAGCAGAAATTTAAATTGCTCATCTTATGAGACTCAAATATTTACTTATTTAATAACACAATCTAGAAGAAAGAAATGTCCTGTGAGCCACTCAACAGCATAGCTGTCTCTGTCCCCCAATAAACATATCTATGTTGTGCTTATTGTTAACTATAAAATACTGGGTAGCCTTGTGTTAGCTGAGACTCTAAAACTATTGGAGTAAAGATTTGAAGATTAAAATGATTTATACCCTTTTTGTCTATGGGTTTAACCCACTGATGCTGGTATCTCCTGAAAGAACATGAATAGCTTTTCTGTTATGATTGCAGAGCATTCTGGGGACGGGGGTGTGGAGGAGTAAATGGCAAAATGAGGAATTGGGGAAAAGAGAAAAAGAGAATGGGAAAATACTCTTGCAGTCTGCAGCACTAGTAAATTGCTTCAGATTGTTTCCTCTGCTCCCCAAAATAGCAATGTATTTGGTATCCCTGTACAAGGTTTGTAGTAAAAGTTTTCAGTGGATCAGATGGTGTCTTTGATCAGGACTGGATGTACAAAACCCAAATAGATCATGTATAAATGGTTTCAGACTGTATTTTTAAAAACTGTTTATGCATGTAGTAATCAGGTGTCTGTTACCTGTTCCTTCTGCAGACAAGTAGTCTTTTTGTCCTGGATGTATGGAATTAACTCTGCTTGATGACAACACAGGTATATATATTTTTTCAGGGACTTCAAAACACTCAGGCATGCTTACTTCTACGTGGAATTCAATATGTTTTTCAGAATATTGAGGACAGTTCTGCAGAACATCTTTCTGTAAATATCAGAAGTTTTCATTTCAACAATGCATGCAAGTATAAGAAAAATCCTCTGCTTTTAGCAAGAAAATTTAAAGGTAAAGTTATGACACTTATTGTTGGTTCACTTTGGAAAAGCTAAAACTTGTGGGGTGGATATTTTTTGTATATATCCTGTTTTTCAGCACTATCCTAACTCCATGGTAGCATGTACAAGTAACATTTCAGAGAATGTTTGCAACCAAAAAAAGAGACATTTATTTCATAAATACTTTTCTCCCCTTCCAGTGAACTCACAAGATCAGCTTTTTAAAAACACAAACCATAACAATAGCAATTCAAAAGCAAACAGCAAAAAAGCAAAGGGAACTGAGTGCAGAGCTTAAGGTAAATGTGTTCTTCCTATGATTAACTGGTTTTCTCTCATGAATATATTTCCTCAAAGATATGTCCATCAGCAATCACATTTGAAAATTAAGCCTGTATTATCTCCCAATGATCACTTACAAAAGAAAGCACATTAAATGTGTAGATGAGGAAAATGTACTGTGCTATGTGCTGTTCAATGACAAAAGTCATATTTTACCATGGAGCACATCACTTCTAAAAATGTATTATTTGTACCATCTAGGGCCTCTTATAAATAGCTATATTAGACTGATGGAAAATACGACAGTTCTGACAGCTGATTAATCCAAAACATGGCATGAGAGTTTAATCTGAGCACATGGACAGGTTCATACAGAGGTTGAAAGAAAGAAATCAATTTGACCAACCCAGGACTGCTAGGTAGATGGCACTCTACAGTTTTGCATGCTTGAATTCATTTCACCTAAGCAGAACACTATTTAATTTGAGATAAAACAGGATGGAAATATTTTTGACAGAAAATTCTACTCCATATAACAAAACAAAAATTCATATTTTACTATTTCCTTTTATTTGCTTGACTACGATTAAGTGAAAATCCAGTTAATAGAATAGTAACCTACCTACTGAAATGCAAAATATTTGGGAGTGGCTTCTCTTTGAAGGGACAATTACTTTTTGAAAGAACCCAATGGAATAATTATGCCAGTATAAGTCTGTTGGTGTATTTCAGCAGAGAATGGTCACTAGTCAAGAAGTCAAAGTTTGCATTTTTTTTGTTATGCGCAACAGCATGGTGTATGACATGAAGTGCAACAACTGACTTCTTAATTAGTTACAATTCACCATTGAGATATAACCAAAGGACTTGTGCCAGTGGCCATAAATAATAGGATACTGGCCATAATGTTTACAAAACAGTTGCTTCTGACACAAATTACTGATTTGGGTTTTCACAACTGCCTCCAGTGTTGGTGTCTCCTTGGGAGGATGGTTATAAAGATGATCATGATTAATCCACCTCAAAATATACTAATATACCACTGGTAGCTGAACTAGCCACCAGTGATGTGTGTTGTACACACACGAAGTCCAAAGCCTTTCAGACTGCTTTTGGTTTTTCCTGGGATGAAACAGGCTTGCCTCTGAAGAGAACTGAACTGAAGCTAGATCCTGGTTGAGGGTTCATCTGGGCTTCATGTTTCAGAGAAAGGAGGCGGAAATGGGCTTAGCACCTGTGCTTTGTTTTGGGGAAAGGGAGCAGAAGTTGAGTTTGAACAACAGAGAGGTTCACTTTCTACTCACCTTCCAGATCCACTATTGGGGGTTTTGGAATAATGAGGGGACATTACTGCATTCATTTCTTTCACCTTAAAATAACACATACTTGATAATTTTCTGATATGACAAATAATGAGTTTCAAACCATTTTTGCTCTTCTTCTGCTCTCTGGCCAGTGATGGGAAATCAGAATTTTAAAACTATTTAAAGCAGGAATGAGTACGTTCAGAGGGCTTGAAGGCTCAGTTTGTGCCCCTTGCCCTCTCCACAAGTCACAGACATTCCAAAGATGGAAATTTTTGGCCAAAACAAGTACCTCTGTTTTCTGTTTTTATTTTTGGAGGAGGGGGGGTTGTGAACCCCCAAAAGGCCCAGAAGTAATAAAATTGCTTCTCCTGGAAACTCCAGGAGCAGAAAATCACAATTTGGGATAGTTCTTTCTTCAAATTTCTTTTATCTAATGGAAGGTTCTCGCAGACTCTTAGAGGACCACAGACCAGCAGAATATATTTCACCCACAAAGCCTGAGCAGATTTTACAGTGAAATGAACTCTGACATTCAGCTCTGAAAAGTTCTGCCTGAAACAGAACCTTTGGTCTACAGGCTCCCTGAAAGTTCTTTTAAAAGCAACAAGTAATGTAACAGGTTAAAGATTTTCATTATTAACACCAACAAATTAAATTTTGGAGCTCACCAATAATTAATGAAATGCATCAATTTTTCACACTAATATTCTAAGCTGCAGTATGTTTACCTCAACTTTTGATAGTCCAAAAACTGCAACTCGAACACTGCTGCTCTCAAGTGTCCCTGTGACCTTTCTTCGCTCATACTCCAAAGCAGACATCTGTTGTTGTGCTGCAATAGCCAGAGCTTTCTCTCTAGCTTCATTGATTAGGGGGATTTTCAGCTTTTCCCGAAGAATATTAGTAAGACAACATTTCAGAAAAAGAACTGGCTGCATTTCATTCTGGCCTGCAAGAGACAAAGCCAATCGACAGCTGTCTGTACCTCTACATGCAACACTATTCAAAACAGAAAAATACAAGCTAAAGATTCATTAGAAATGTATACAGCTGAAGTGTGTGAGGCAATTTTAGCATACTCTTCTGTTTTTCCACCAAATCCTAGCATGTATAAATTGAGAAGAAAGTGTTAAACAAAAGATGTTTTATAATATTTGATATTTGATAGGGGGTTGCCTCATCTCCTCTCTTTTAACCTTCTGTGATAGAAACAGATCTTAATTTTCGTTTCTTTATAATATGAAAATAAGAAAACTTCTTTATTTGTGAAAGAAACAAAGACTTCTTATACATAACTTCTGCAAACTATGAAAATACCAAATCAAACTTTTTCTAGAGTTTAGACATATTAAAGGGAGGCAAATATATCACAGCTGCTAATTGGTGCATGATGTAAACAGACTTAATTGCTAATGTATAAGTAAACATGCAATCGAAAATCATTTCCAGGAACACAGTTCAAATCACTGGTTTTGTTCAGAAGCATTACATAAAAACGATTTCTGAATGTGCTAAAAACAATGCAGTTAAATAGAGATGGGTCAAGTGAATTGCTGAGAGGCTTTATATGTCCTTTTGTCAGTGCTGTATATCTCTGACCCAATGGTGTTAAAGTACTGTAGCTATATTTCTCTTTCATATTGCTATGTCAGTATGTGACCTGTTCTGGAGAAGCCTAGAGGCACATAGTCTCCATAAGCATCAATTCCTTGCTGACAGGGCTGTTTGGCCCTCATTAAATGGACATATAGAAATATGTCTGAATCACAACCCATGAAAGAAAGGTCACTTGTGCAGTATCTGTAGCTCTTTCAAGGTAATTTGCTGCATAGATCCATGCACAGTGAATGAAGGCTATCCAAGCCATTATCTTCAAGAACTGCAATTACTGATAAGTAACCTTTCCTTCTCCTTTGACTATCTGTGTGGATTACTAGCTTGTGGACATTACCAACCAGCAATAAATTCTGATGGTATCATGGTCATAAGATACTAATTGCACAAAGACAACAAATTTGATCTTTGTGGCCAAATTAAATAAGTATTGAAGCATACTTTTTTTAAGGGCCTTTTAAAAGAACTAAGCATCCCAGGGCTAAAATATTTTTTTAAATTAGTTTGAAGCTTTCAAAGATACTTCATCTTATACTTTGATAAATGGCCAGGACATATATCAAATCTCAGCACAGTCACATCTATGAACTGTCACCTGGCACAGCACTGGTGCAAAAAGAATCATAACCAGATGCTGCCAAGAAAGAACTCTGAGACAATTTTGAAAGAAGCTATAGTTTTTACTGATATATGGAAAATAAAACTGGGCTATTCATATTCTTATCCCTGGGGAGATCCAGCCCTTTCCCCCCGAACCGGCTGCTCCACTTACCAGTCACAACGTGGCTGTCATCTGTGTCACTGCACCAATTGCAGAAGCAGCCTGGTGGGCGCTTCCCCACCTCCCTGCCAGCCAACCACTCAGCAGCTGAGCAGGAAGACCCTTCATCCCACCTCCTCGCCAGAGTGGTCAGCTGTGGAGGGAGGTGAGGAAGTGGCGGCTAGGCTGCTTCTGCGATTGGCACTACAACATGGATGATGGCTGCACACACCACATGGTGACCAGTGAGTGGACCAGCCAGTTCAGTGGGGAGGGGCTGGATCTCCATAGCACCTGTGGTGCCAATATTTGTATTCATATCCCAGGGATATGAATAAAAATAGCCTAACTCTAATGGAAAACTTTGAAAACAAAGCTAGGATGTTTTTTCTAAAGAATTTTGTGCATTAGGTGATAATCTGCATAATAATTTGACAATCATTTAGGAACCAGAAAAGGAAACAATGATATTATGCCCAAAATTCTTATGCTTCACATAATAAATTGTACTAGAGAAGACCCATTGAATCAATGGAGATTTAGTGAGTCAACTCCTCCATAAGGTCCATTGTGTCAAATAGGCCTACTCTAACTGCAATTTATTGTGTTAGAGTATGCCCATTGAATTTATGAAAGAGTTGACTCACCTAATTCCAATTGTTTCAGTGGGGCTACTCTAGTGAGGTTTACTATGCTAAGCAACAGGATTTCAACCAACATATTCCATGGACTTCCTGATCTATTGCAAAATATTAGATTTCTTTCTATATTCATTGCATTTGTAAGTTTAACACACGCAAAAACAATTCCCTTTCCCTGCCATTCATTCTGCCACTACCTTCTGGCATATTCCTACTGCACAGAACATTTGGGCTGTCCATTGGAAGCAAGCCTGAAGGTAAAGGTAAGCCACATGTTCCTTCCACCAGGTACACAAATTCTCCAATCTAAAGCACAGAAACATGCATTTCAATACTGAAAGCAATTTATGCAGAACAGATTAGAAGACTTTCAGATAATAAACAAAAATCCATCTTACTTCAATATGCAAGAATATTTAATTGTCTGAAAACTTCATTTTAAAATCTCTTAAATAAACTAAAATGGGTGTATTACATAATATGTTACAGAAAAACTTCAGCATTTCCACTCTGGAAAAAATAGTATGAATTGAAGCATCTATTATTCTTTTTGTTCTTAAATCCCCCACCAGTGCTGTTTCCATCAATTGCGTGTAAGGAGTGATATGACTTCGCTCATGTGGCACAGGCCTTAAATGCCACATGATGCCATAGGATGAACCTCTAGAAACAGTAGTATTTGGTTATTCAGATATTAGCTTGGCTCCATGGGTTGAAGCAAAGACTCAATGTACACAGTAGCAAAAAGTAGACTTTTTACTCCCTTCACTTTGCTCTGTATTTTGTATGCAACAGCATTGAATAGAATACCTCACATACAACCATGTCAGTCTGTCAATCAGATGTGATGTTTCCACCCATGGTACATCCTTTGGTTTACCAAGTTGAAAGAGTAGAACCCATTATTCATATATTTTACAAATATATGCAAAGATTAAGAACATCAACTATAGTGCCAGATTATGCTGGATCTCTGATCATTACAAACTGAAAGCAGTATTTCTGTCTTTATTAAGACAGTCTGGTCCTTTTCATTAACTTTAAAATGTATATTCCATTTAACAGGCACCAAAATTTATGGTTCTACCTGTAGGCAGTTTTGACACCTGTAAATAAAGATCAAATCATGCAAGACAGTACTCCCTTTTCTTTTTCGCCAAATGTTTATTCTTGCCATTAAAATAATGTCAAAATGCCTGAACTCTTCCATTTATATTCCTATGAAACAGTATATTTTAACAAGCACATGCCATAAAACTAATTGCTTATTATGGAAATCCATTCTCTGTTTTAAAAATCAAGTAATAAAGAGATCTGTTGCTTCCTTCCTTGAAAAATACAAAATGTTCTCATATCATAAAAATGATACAGAAATACAGTGTCCATCTACTATATTTATGTCTACTCAGAAGCAAATCCCACTGAGTTCAGTGAGACTGACTTTCAAATAAATAGGTAAAGAATTACAGCCTTATACTAACAATTCTAGAAAACTATAAGATACTAACTCCATGCAGTTAGTCTTGACATTACTATTCCATTTCATTTAAATGAAATAGCATTGTAGCAATTTTTTCATTCTAATAGCCATCATAACAGAATTGATCTACATCAATGTATGTTTTTTTTTAAAAAAACTATTTACCTGTTCATTGACCAAAATAACTGCACAATAACGTTTTCCCACATTAAAAGGAAGATAGTGTATTTCAAGAGTTTTAGAACTTTCTCTCTCCAGAAACATTATATCTGCTGGGCTGAAGAACTCTTGTAAGCAGTTTGATTCATTAGCTGTCAAAATACAATTTAGAGGTTTATATACAGGATCAAGCCTGGTCAATGGATCTTCTCTGATAAACACACAATGCAGGCTATAACCCAAAGACTATAAACACATGTTAAAAGTGACATGTGCTGTTTGTAATCCCTAATCAATAGAACTGGATAATTGCAATGAAAAATTAACATAACTGACAAAGTAAATTTATGCTTTCCATTTTTGTCACTTATAACAAAATAACTGCTGGATAGTTCAGTGGTTTAGGCATCCATCGGCGGAGCCAGAGGTTGGGAGTTCGATTCCCCACTATAACTCCCTGAAAGGGGATGGACTTAATGATCCATAGGGTTTCTTCCAGCTATGCAATTCTATGATGATGATGGTGATAAAATCAGACCTCTGCATGATGGTTAAGTTGAAAGAACAGTTTATAGGAGGGCAGGAGGGTAAGAGTTGAGAGGTATAAAAAAATTAAAGATCCAGGTGCATGCAAATCCTCTACAGTAAAAATGTAAAGTTTTATTATGTGGTCATAGACCCAATTATACAAAGATAAATAGATAGAATAAATACATAGTATAGTATAAAATCTTGCTATAGCATTTTGCACATTACTATAGCTGAAAATAAAAACTGTAGAGAACCATCCTCTACAGCAGAGGTCGTCAACCCCCGGTCCGCGGCCCATTGCCGGCCCGTGGCTTGAGCCCGACCGGGCCGCGAAGACAGACCTCCCGCCGCCCCCCCCGCACGCACTCCCCTCTCCACAGCTGCTTTGCTCACGCACGTGCATGCCAACGCAGGCGTGAGTGCTCCCTCACCCCTTCACGCAAGCGCCCGCGTGCGCAAAGCAGCTGTGGGGAGGGGAGTGCGTGCAGGGGGCGGGAGGTCTGTCTTTGCAGCCCGGCGGCACCAGCGGCAGCGGCGGCGACGGGGGGTGGCCAAGAGCCGGGAGGCAGAGCATGGCCGGGTGCTCCGGCTGCTGGCCTCCCAGCGGCGGCAGCGGTGGCGACGGGGGTGGCCAAGAGCCGGGAGGCAGAGCATGGCCAGGTGCTCCGGCTGCTGGCCTCCCGGCAGGCTCCAACAAGGCCGGGGTCCACGCTCCTCACCGCCCTCAGCAGGCCGATGCCACCGCTGGTGCCTCCAGCTCCGGAACCAGCACCAGCAGCTGCATTTGAATTTCCCACAGAGGGCGGCGAGGAGTAAAATAATTTTTTTTTAGTAAAATTTTTAAAAAAGACTCCCAGGCTTCCGCCGCCGCCACTGGCACACACTCCCTCACCCCTTCAAGCATGCACCCGTGCACAGGGGTGGGGTGGGCGCGTGGGTGGGCAGGTGCTCCTGCGCATGCGCGAAGCAGAGGGGGAACACACACGCGCCTATGGCGCGCACACTCCCCAACCACTTCATGCGTGCGTCGGAGAGCGCGAGCGCGAGGGGCCGCCCCACCTCCCTCAGAGGCTCCGCCGGTCCGCACTACAAAAAAGGTTGAGGACCTCTGCTCTACAGTATAGATCTAAACTAATTCTCTCCTTGATGAGCCATGTTAGAGTATAGCTAAAATCCTACTGATCAGTAACACTGGTGTAAGCACAATGGCATAAAGCACAGTGTTGAATTGCTGCTAATAAACAGGTTGCATCCCTTGCTGCACACCAATTCAGCAGCAATGTACCATTGTAATTTATGCCCCTGCACTAATGCCAGTATAACTAACCCGTAGGATTCCAGCCATTGCATTATATAAGGTTATAAGGTTATATTAGCCATACACAACAAAAATGTGTATCTAGGAACTGAAGGCAGAATAAGTAACTGTATTTTTGTTTAAGATTGTGAAGCAATTTATTTTAATTGTGATACAGTTCTTCCTCCATAAAGGCCACGCCTAAACGCCTTCATGTTTTGGAAATGTAGGACTGCTCCCAAGATCATTTTTTTAAAAAGAGGAAGGGAGATCCAGGTCTTAGAGCCTGCAAACCAAAGTTGTGTATTTCTAGATCTTTTAGCCTACAATTCCCATAAGCCCCATCTCAGATGGGCAATAGTGTGGAATTATGATAGCTGTAGTGCAGAACACTGATTGCCTCTATAACAAAATATTGTTCTCCATTTTAAAAACACAGTTTTAAGTCAAATATCCTAAACAATGGGCTTCTTCTTTTTAAAAATGCAAGTTATTTTCCACTAGGTACTTAAATCACTTATCTTAGCTGCCAATACAGAATAATGGACCGTGGACTATAAGCCAGTTCAGGAGTTTTCCTCAGAAATAATTGTTTAAAAAATGTAACTGCTCAGCAGGATATGCAAAGAAAAGACTGATCAAGAATATGTTTTACATTGGTCTGAGATCTGGCAAGAAGCAGACAGAGCAGGACAGAAAGCTGCACCTGGGGATGCAAGCATTTCTAGTCCATCTTCCTTTGGCTCCTTTTCTCCTCTTCCTTCGCTCTCCATATCACTGCACTGCACCTCTAAAACTAGAACTATATTAGGCAGCAATGCTACAGTTGCTTATCTGGTAACAGGTTCTATTGACATTAATGAGACTTTGTAACAGAAGTGCAATGTAATCCACAATATCAATCAATATCCATCAACTCACAGGCCAGAAGCGTACTTCTGCTAGCGTAAGGTGCACATAATTTGCTGTACCTCATTGTGCCCAACTGATAAGGTGTTGAGGCATATCACCGCTGGGCAAAAGGGCACATGGAGAAGCACATGACTGTGGCACTTCCCAGCACCCCATCAATTAACTGCAATCAGTCGCAACAAATTAGACAAGCTTTATGTGAATGCCAACAAGATTCTGGCCATATAATGGTTTAAATAAATAATTTACAAAGGTTTCACATATTCTAGAAAAATAATGTAGTATATATGCAATCAAAGACATGTGCCTGTCAGGAATGCATACCAGTGCTTGGGTTGTCCCCTTCTTTGTAAAATCCAGGAACACCTACAACACCATCTGTATTTTTAAGGATGCCCACTTCAGCACTAATGAAAAAGGAAAACAAAGTAATACATTAAATATCCTGGAATTTAATTCATATTCCAATAGTGTAATGCAACAATACTTGAAAAAACATTTTTTATTAAACAAATTGCTTTGAGAAAAATGTCAGGAGGTACTATTGAAAGGATCATGTGTACACTGGTAGCAAAGAAACAATATGTACATTAGGTTCTCTACTGAATGTTTTACTGTGTAATCTCTGTATTCCATCTCATATTTCTGAAGTGGGTGAAGTCCCATGAAAGCCTACATTAAATGTCTTTAAGGTGCTGTGGCGTCCGCCCAGGTCATTAATATTAATGTGATATCTGCATAGACCAATGGGAGTGCTGGAGGGGCGGAGTCATGAGATATAAGAGACTCAGCAGGAAGAGGAGTTTTAGTTAGAGAGAGTCAGGGAGATTGAGACCTTAGAGAGAGTGGTAGTTGAGAGTGGATGAAGGAGGATGTTTGTTTAAGAGTTAACATTGCTTGAATGATCATCATCTGTAACAATAAACAATTTCTATTTGATTCTTTTAAAAATTACACATTGCCTGGACCTCTATTATTAATATTAAACAATGGCAGCTGAAAGACACGTAGCGTGAGCTCTTAGTCTGGTGAAACAAGCAGGGGCCACGTGGGGATCGTGACAGGTGCCACAATGTTTTCATCTTTTCTTATTTTTATTTTGTTTTTGCCTGAAATGCTTGTAGAGCCTTACATGGCTACGTCTTCTAAAACCTGCATTTGAAATGGTGTCTTCTCTTTGTGTAATTGTACAGTTTATGTTGGGTTTGTGTACATTAAGTTTTTTGTTAGGTTTGTATTGTTAGTTATTTTTTGTTAATTGTACTTCTTTTCTTTTCTGATTTCAATAAATAATTTTTTTTTAAATGGAAACTGTCTCTTCTGCCGTTTCTAAAACTATTTGGAGCCTTGAACGAATCCCTTAAGCCAAAATGCAATTCAGCCACTTTAAGTACTTTCAATTACAATTCCATATAATTAGCTTGCTTATTTTAGTTTGTAATTATACACTCAAATTGTTCCCTTGAGACTATGACTTGCCACCTCATGGTTAGTCACATGTCACTGAACTATCCTATTTCAATTCATGCAGAACACTATTGAAAATATTGCATTGATTATGGCTTAATTGGAAAAAAGCCACAGACATTTTATTTTTCCTTACAGCAGAAATTTCATATTGTTTTAAATTGCCATGTCATGTTTTATTGCTTGCACCCCACCTAGAAATTAGTGGTTATAGGAAGGGATAAAAATATTTTAAAAGGAATAAATAAATAAATGTAGCTGGAAAGCCCAGCAACATATGAAATACACAAGCACACCTTCACAAACATTATACAGCTTAAACTGTGAGAGGAAATGGGGATTTGCAGTAGTAAACATATTTATACACTTGCAGAATCAAGCTGCATTTACTGACAGTGGCCACAAACAAACTAATGTTAAGCACTTTGAAGTCCCACAGCAAACATGTCACTGAGTTTATTCAGGCCAATGGACAGTAGCTATTTAAAAAGGATGCTTTTATGTCTTGTGCTGCAACTGTGCTGTTGTCATCCCAAAGTTCAAATCTTTAAGAAAAACTTTTACAGTCTCTGCTCACTCCAGAATGCACCACAAGCCTCAGATGGACATAATCTAATTTTTCTTTTCCATTACATCTTGAAAAGAACAAAGCTGTGAAGTCAAAACCTTGGCAATTTTTTCCCATTCCTTAGCAAAGGAATAAAAATGGTTTGCCCAGCAATCTTGTGATGCTCTTTGAAGCAGAAGGACTCTGTGGTATGCTCCTTCACCCCCAGACAACTGCTACATTTTGCCTGTAGCATTTATTACAATGGCAGAAAATTCTACTGTGCCTCCCAGATTCTATTAATACAGCCTTAATGGACTCTGGGAGGGATCCACTGTGGCTTCTTGGCCTTGGGGGGTTGTTACCCATCCCTACTTAGATCATGCCCATCAAATATTGAGACATGAGTTCAACACTCAGTTTTCCAGATTTAAAGTTTGACTGTGCACAAAGTAGACCTTACACAAAACATTTTGCTCATGTTTCCTCTTTGATTCTTGCCATCATCATTTCTGTTTTCATAAATATTTGGGTGTAATTGGTAATTGAAACCACAATCCAATACACATCTACCTACGAGTACACTCCAACATACTTATCTATCATACACCAGTGTTGTACAACTTACTGAATGAGTAAGAAAGAGCAACAATACATGAGAAATGTTTAAAAAGTGAACAGTTCGTTCACAAGACATCAACAATATGCAAAACATACCAAACATACCAATTTCATATTTCCTCTGTGGGGGAAAATAATTTTTTTCTGTAATTTAACCTTGCAATCAAATAACAAAATTATTGATGCTTGGTTCAAACTCAGTTCCATCATCTGTAGCCTGTGAAAAGGCATAACAATATTGATTCTAATTTCAAAGGAAGGTATTTAGGATAAAGGATAAGTATGAAGCTAAGAATAAGGATAAGTATGAATAGTGCTGTTTCTAACAAACTGACCAGATTAAGCCCCAAAGTTGCTGATGGGCACAGAAAATCTGAAGCTGCACAATGCATATAATTGAAACATGGAATGTGAAAAGTATGAATCAAGATAAAACCAAAATAAAATTTTAAAAAAACAAGAAATGAGTATTTAAACATTGTAATACTTGTGGTCAGCAGACTAAAATAGACCGGCAGAGGACATTTTCAATCAGATAAACACAATGTGTTTTATTCTGGAAACAACAGACTTAAAAGAAATGGTGTGGCTCTAATGTGAGGCAAAACATAGCACAAGGAGAACTATAGGCAAAACTATAAAGTCTGACCAAACAGTTTCTTGAAAAAACTGTTAACATAACCGTCATCCATGTCCATGCTCCAACCACAGATGTTGAAAAACATGAAATTGAAAGCTTTTATGGAGGTCTCCAGGGGGAAACTGATCACATGCCAATGTGTGTGGTCGTGCTGATAATCATAGTTGACTGGAATGCAAGAATAAGATATAAAGCAGAACCAAATGTTCTTGGAGAATGTGGAAAGCGATTTCATTGAATTCTGTGAAGCCAATGGTCTGCTTATTGCAAACACATGCTTCAGACAACTGAACAGGTAGTTGCATACATTGATATCACCAGATACCCAATACAGAAAGCAAATACACTTTACAATTTGAAGCTGAAGATGGAGAAGCTTTATTCCCTCTGCAAAAACAAGACCAACTATGCCTATGGTACAGACCATGAACTGTTAAAATCAAAAATAAAGCAGAAGAACAATGATAAATCAATATAATTTCAGTTACTGGATAAATGAAAGACCTTGTAAAGAACTAACTTCCATTACTAAACTCAACTGACTCTGAATCTGAATAATAGATAGAAACATTATATATTACAAGGGAAAATTCCAAAAGACTGCTCCTGTAGCCAAAAAAAGAGAAAAAGGAAAGAAAAAAAAACCTCTTGAAACTCTAAAAATAGTTATTGGCAAGTAAGATTTAAAAATAAAAGGTAACAGAAATAGGGTCAGAATACTAAATACAATTAATACATAGGCAGAAAAAGAACTAACGTAATAATCATTACAAAAAAATAAAAGAGAAACAACCAAGAAGGTGAAAAAAGGAAAAACAAGAGATTCCTTCCTGAATGAAAAGGAAATTTAAACCAATATTAGGGATGTTGAAAGATCAATGTGGAATATATTCCATATAACATAAAGAGTAGACATAAACTGTATACTGACAAACTATACAAAAGAGATGCAAGGATGACAGATTCCTTGAATGAAGAATCCTTTGAGTCAAATAATCTGGGAGAAATAAAACACCAGGAGTACTGACTGGCATACCAACAGAATTATCTGAACATATAGAGACTTAACCTATCACAATCCAAAATAAGCCAACAAATATGGAAAACAAAACAATGGTCCACAGACAGGAAACATTCCTTATACTTTCCAGTACCCAAAAGAGGAAACACCAAAGACTGAAGAAATTATAAATGCATCACATCAATCACCCACACAAGCTCAACAATTTATAGCAAAGGCTTCTACCATGAAAGAACTGAGAAATGTCAGGTGTTCAAGATGTGCTCAGGAGAGAAAGAAAGAAAGAAGCGCTAGAGATCATATTGCGAATATATATTGTGAATATACCAAAAGGTTTCAGGAGAAATCTACTCTGTGCTTCAAGATTACAATAAAACCTGTCTGTGTGGATTATGAGAAGCCCATGTATCATTCTAAATGAAAAAGATGTGTCACTGCATTTAACTGTCTGGATGCGTAATGTATACTCTGGACAAGACGTTAGGACAGAAAATGGAGAGACAGAATGGTTTATAATTGGCAAAGTTGTTAGACCAGATTTTGCTAACTGGTCAATCTATATGCAGAATATACCAAACTGAAAACTGGATTAGCTTCAGATAACGGAGGCATGATAACAGGAAGATAAAAATATTGGAAGATAAAAAATATTAACAGGAAGATAAAAAATATGGAGATGACACCATATTACTGGCAGAAAATAGCAATAATTTGACAGTTGAGGAAAGTGAAAGTCAAAAGCAAAATTAAGGTTGGCTATTAAGAGACAAAGATAATGACTACATAAGAATTACATAATTTAATACTGACAATGAAGGTATCAGTATTCCTAGACAGGTTCTATACCACAGCCCAATCATCAGGTCAAATGGAGATTGAAGCCAAGAAATCAGCAGAAAACTTGAGACTTGCAAGGGTAGGTAGCCATGAAGGAACTGGGAAGGATCCTTACTTGTTGTGACATATTTTAGTGTCTTGCTGGAAACCAAAGCCAAGGTAATCCATACTATGTTATTCCCAATTGATTAATATGAATGTGAAAGCAAGGCAGTGAAAATTTTGTTCAAAATGTAGCATTGGAGGAGAGCTTTATGGATACCATGCACTGCCAGAAAGACAAATAAATGGATTCTAGATCAAATCTAGCCAGAACTCTCTGTAGAAGCAAAAAAAAAAAAAAAAAAGATTAAATTGAGGCTACTGTACTTTGGACATGAGAAAATGTGAAGAAACAATAATGCTAGGAAAAGTGGAAGGCAGCAAGAGAAGAGGAAGACCTAACATGACATGCATTGACTCAATGACGAAAGCCACAGCCTTTAGTTTGCAAGACCTGAGCAGTGCTGTTATTAATTTATAGTCTTACCAAAAGTTGGAAATGACTTGGTATCACACTGCACACACCTCCTTTTCCCTCTTCTGCCTCTCTCCTCATTCGAGGACTGCATAAGCATATTCATATATGCAATGCTTTCAATCTACTTGATTTACACTAGCTTCAGGAAACAAAAGCTTTAAAAGACCTCTACCACTACATAATAAAATAAAATGTACTCAGTGGAATTTTGTAATTTCTTTTTGCACTTACAAAACAGTTCAAGCATTGTTAATGAAAGGCAAGTATGTACAATTATATTTATGAAAAAGGAGGAATATCACACACAGCAAGTTATTAACACTGAAATGCATCTGAAGGAATTACACCAAGCCATTTCAGCTCAGAACTCATTTAATTTTAGCATCATATATGTTACTCTCACCCAACGATGAACTCTGATGGTGACACAATTATTCTATACAGTACTTATAAATCATTAGCCATAGTTTATATTGGCTTCAATTATTAGTAATCCTAGACTGAAGAACCATGCTAACTAAATGAAAGTCAGCAACAGAAAAGTATGCACTACATTACCTCCAAAATGCATTTTAACAGCTATATTTAACAACATACTCTCCCATTATTTTATAATAGGCTTTTCCATAAAAAGCATGGACAAAAATGCTTCTATTCTACATAAAATATAGTGTTATTTAATTTCTGAAATAATGATATCAGGTATATGAGCCTACAAATGTGAAGTCAGACACAGAGCATTCCTATGTTTAATTCCATTTTTAAGCATTTCTTAATATTAGCTTCTACTTTACTCTTCTGTTGCTAAAACTACCACAATGTAATATTCATATAGGTAATGCTCTTTCAATATACTTGATTTACACTAGATGCAAAAAACAAAGCTTTAAAAGATTGTGAAGTATATACAAAAGGTATGTGGGAGACATCTGTATTATGGTTAACTGAACCACTAAGGCTAAATATAATGGTATACTAGCAGATCTTTCTTCATTGCCTCTTGTAGCCCACCATGTTATTCCAAAGACTGCATCCCAAAGGGTCCTCCAGAACTCCAGATTTGGTTTGGGGAATAAACAAGACATGCATTGGGAAGATCACCCATCCCACCTCTGCTGAATTCTGCCAGCAGAAAGCTACCATTAGATTCTGCCCCAGGTTCATTAGTTCGAAAACATACCTTTTTACTTTTCCTTGTTTTATTTGATTTATTTGATTCAGCATCTCAGGATCCATGATGCAACTTGTTGATTCAACTAAAATGACACTAAAAATATTGCCAATTTAGCAAAAATCCAGTACTTTAATAATGTAATAAACTAAACCCAAGCTGCAGAGAACAGAGCATAACAATTTTTAGGGTGACTTCCAATATTGTTCTATTGAAAAGCTTACCTCCCCACAGTTCCTTCCCTCAGTGTCCTTTCAAAAACACAATAATGACTGGGTAACACTCCAGATTAAGATGGAGTGTGGAACAAAGAGTGGAAAGGAAAGTATCCACGGGGGGGGGGGGGGGGGGAATGGAAATTCAAGCAAATTTCTACTACATGCTATAGTACTATGAACCAATGAGAAATATTTTAACTGAGAAATCATTTTCCAGTATCAAGACAGTCTCCAATACCACAAAAACAAATACAAGAATAAAAGTATCTTCAAACAGAAAAAGTTGAACATCCTGGGAAATTTCATTCATTTAACTGAGAAAAGCCAAAAATAAACTTGGTTTATTTTATTTATTTATTGGCTGAAATCCATTAGCTGCAGCTACACCACTGCACTATGTTCCAATTTTCTAGAAATAAACAATTTCTGACACACACACCCTGAAATTCCCAGAGGTCCCATGGAATCCCTTTCACTCTGATGAAGCCATTAGAGACTGCGGGACAAGGAAAGTCTTTGATTTCACAAAATCGCCAACTTCTAAATCAGAAATTTTATTTCAGAAAAATCGCTATGGTTGATGACATCAGAAGTCTTACACTGGATAACTTATGGAACAGGATTTCCGCTATTAAATTTAAATGTCACTTTCAATCAAATATGATGGCCAAGCAGAGCAAAATTCTACCATAAAAATAATTCAAACAAATTATTTCATTAAAATAATTACAGCCAGTATTCTATACAGCTTTAGACTAAATAGAAAATCCGACCACTATAACACAGCTTTACATCATTTGTGTGCAAGCATAGCAGAACTGGTAATCTCCAGAAGAAAGCCCAGACTCTGCTTGTGCAATGACAATGAAGGTGCAAACCTGCATTACTATATATTGCAGAAGTTGAATAGGACACTGCTCTACAAACTTGGTGTGCACGTTCCTTTACAAGAATATAAAACAAGAATTAAAACAGACAATATCCAAACAAAAAAGAGAAGTAAGCAAAGTCCAACATGGGAAAACACAGGGAACTAAGTGATGGAAGGGGGGAAGGCCTGCCTGATGAACCAAGTCTTCAGCTTGTTCTTAAAAACTCCCAGCGAGGGTGCCAGGCGAATCTCAGGGGGCAAGATGTTCCAGAGACGAGGGGCCACCGCCGAGATGGCCCGGTTTCTAGTTCTCTCCTTCCGGGCCTCTCTCGGGGTCAAGCCCCTCAACCGACCAGCCTGGCTAGATTGAGTGACACAAGTAGAGCTAGGTGGGAGCAGGCACTCTGCCAGGTATCGAGGTCCTAAACCGTTTAGGGCTTTATATGTAAACACTAATACCTTGAAGTCAATGCGGAAACGAATGGGCAACCAGTGTAAGGCCGCCAGAGTGGGAGAAATGTGATGATATTTTTTCACCCCAGTTAAGTCTGGCGGCCGTGTTGTTTAATACTTTTAAATAAAATGTTAATATATACCAGGAAAATAATTTATATCTTCCTACTTCAGGGCATTTATCTACATGCCTTACTAAATGCTTAGGGTTTTTTTTTTTAATTTTTAGAAAATAAACAGAGTATTATTGAAATAATTATAAACTACAGAATTAGGTACAGACTAATCTATTTTTATTTAACTTCGTACCTGAATGGACCATGAATTTTGAAAGGACTAGTAACTTGCAGACTACATTTCTTCAACTCATAACATGAAGATTTGCATTTTAATGTACCCTGTAAGTAAACAGAAAGAGAGATTAGTGAGCAAATTCACCATTTATAGTTAAATAATTTTTAAAAAAAGACTCCACTCCTTTTTGATGCCAGGTTTTACAAAATACATATATCACAAGGAAGACAGAAAGTTAACTCTCATGTACCAGAAGAAACCACCAACTTGTATTGAGTACTCTGTTCCTCACTGTTTCTTTCTGTATTTATTCCATCATTAGTAGATCACAAGTAAATCCAATCTTTTTTTGCATATGTATGCAATATATTTTGTTTTTTGTGGGGGAATAGAGTTTCCAGTTGCATTACTTTGTCTGTCTTTTAGCTTGTGTGATATCAGTCCCTTGGGCAATTGCTAGGTATGTCCAGATGATATCATTGATGCACTAAATGGAGCATGATGTGGGAGTGAACCCTATTGCCTTTGCCTAACTTCTGCTTGCACTTGTAAAGACTACAATTGCAGTTCAATTTGTATCTTTTTTTTTCAAAAAATCTTCTATTTTAATTCTATAACCCTAAACTGATAGAGTACCAATTCATATGTTTACCATGTCTTGTCAGTTTACGTAGCACTATTTCACTTGCTAAACATTTTTTTAAAAAGAAGTTATTTGAATAATGTCAAAAAGAGTGGGTAATAAGATAGCAATAATGGCAGAGAAAGGTGACCAGGAAGGGAAGGTGTGTGATTAGTAGACACTTGAAATACACTTTCCCAGGATAAGTAAAATTTTCAGTAAGAACGACAATGATTTAAATGCCAGGGTGCAGTATAAAGAAATTTGTGTCAATCTAAAACACACTTCTATATGGGTCAGGCCTCTGTAGAACTAAAATGTTCCATTTCAGTATAGGAGAATCAATGCTTATTTTGAAAAAAGGATGATGATATAAAATTACACAGACACATAAACACAAACAAATGGTTTCCTGAAAATCTCTGTATGTATAAGTGAATGTGAATGCAAAGGACAAAGGTTTTTCTTCTGCTTGTGGAGAAGGTACAAATTTGTTTTTAAAAAATTGGACTGTGTAGGAGTTGGCTCATAGTTTTACAGGCCTTCTGAGTTCTTAGATAGACATACACTCACTTTTTGCTGTTTTTACATTTCATTTCTTCTTTTTTCTTTCTTTGGCTTTTTACAAAGATGAACAAGAAGGATGCTACGAGACCCTCCTAAAATTCTATGTGTGTTTTTACCCTCAGAATAAGTGAAAGAAAGATGCTGGATATAGTTCTAATAAATACTGTACTGAACCTGTGTTTTATATGTTACATGTGATCTATAGTCCCACTGCACAGTTACAGCAGTTATCTACAAAATTGTGTTCTGCTTTGCAATTCACAGATTTAAAAATGCTTCTAGTAAAATGTTCATAAAAATATCAAAAGACAAAATGGAAGAAGGCACAAACCAGGAGGAACAAAAAGATTAAAAAAGAAAAGAAAGGAAAAGACAAAGCCCAGGAAGAGTCTCTTATTTGCTGTGCATGACAAATGGACCATACCATCCAAAGAGAGCGGGGGGGGGGGGAGAATTGTGCACACATGCAGTGAGCTTCGTCTTTGCATGTCTTAATAATACCTCCCTGGTTGAGCATATGTGTAAATAAGGAAAGACTTTCTTGAAGTCACATGATTCTAGCAGTACCAGTTACCTTGTTTAGTCAAAAGAAAAGGAGGTTTTACGGGTCATCCTTACACTTTACAAGTTCTACATACTTTGCTTTCTTACTTAATAAATGGATTTTTAAACCAAAGACAATTGAAAATCTTAAATAAAAAGTTTAATTTTAAATCTGGACTTATCTTAAGATATCTGCTACTTGAAAAATAACAAGCAAAATAGCTTATTATCCTGTATTAAACATTAAAGACCAATTTCAACTGAAAGGTTCATTTTTTAAAACTGAAATATTCATATTCATATATTTTTACATGGTACTTACAGCAGGTTTCACATGGCTAATCTTGGTCACCAGGGAGAATGTCATGGTAACCCCAGCAACTCCAGTTAACGCCTTGGAAACAAGCAACAGCACAGCTTCAGCAGGATACAAGAAGCGACTAGTAAACTTCACTGCTATGCTTACTTGGCTCCTAAATGGGGAAACAGAGGAAATTTTGTAATGAAATTATGGCGAAGGCAAAGAAAAGTACAATGGTTCAAGGTGGCTAAAACTGAGTTGCTTTCACCAAGAGAAACAACAAAGTGGTAAAAACAAATTCACTTCTACAATCTAATAAAATTAGGTAAGAAAAGGCAGAGCCTCGACATGGCTTCCCAAAGCCATGGCATGTTCTCCACATGGACTTCCACTTTACCATCAAAGCCATTGCCCAGCATTTCTCCCACCACATTCACATCCTGTCTCCCCAAGATGTTTTCCTGATGGGCTTTTAAGATGGCTGCTAGGGCACTGCACAGTTTTATTATGTAACAGATATCCACAGATATAGATTTCAACCAAAACTCAATGTGCAATCTAAAGTATTGGCTTGTGGCAAATAACAGATCTAAGCAGTGGCACAACTTTCATAAATATAACTTCCTGCTGGATAACTACGTTGAGGGAATTCATCCCCTCTGCTGGACTGCAGCTGTGATGGATTACATCAGTGCTAAGCAGGGGCAGTGCTTGCTGATCCCTTGTTAGTATAAAAATGATCATTTGTTTCAGTAACCAGTTGTGTTTTCAAATTGCCATTGTTAGTTAAAGAACTAACAATTTGTCAAAGACAATTGACTGGCATAGTTGGAAAGCTGAAAATTTACCAATACAGGTGAATGGTTAGAAATATGAGCCAGCTCACTGTGATTCCTAAACTTAGCAAATGCCATATGCTATGTACAAACTTCAGACCAATTACTGTTAATAGAAAGATTTTAACGGCTACTCTTGTAAATAGGCTCAAAAAGGTCATAGTGATTTTATTCATATAGATCAAAGGGGTTTCTCCAACATCAGTAAGGTACTGGTAATCAATTTGATAATTCTAAACCATAAGAAATCTAGTCAGGGTGCTATTCTCTCACTAGATCCTGAAAACACCTTTGAAATGTATGCATACCACACTGGTTAATTTGGGTTCTATTCTTAAATCTTTGAAACAGATTAAGATCATCTTATTGTATACTACAGTGGTGCCTCGACTTATGAACTTAATTGGTTCCGGAACTCCGGTCATAACTCGAAATGGTCGTAAATTGAAGCACCATTTCCCATAGGAATGCACTGAAATGCAATTAATCCATTCCGGCCGAAGAAAAAAAATCACCAAAAAAAAAAACACAAACAAACCTGCAAGACCCATCGGAAACACGATTAATCTGTTCTGGCTGAAGGGGGGGGGGGGGAGAAAGAAAAGCAAACAAACCATGCAAGACCCTTCGGAAATGCAAAAAAAAAGCAAAGCAGAAAGCAAACAAACCGTTCAAGACCCTTTGGAAATGCAAAAAAAAGCAAAGCAGAAAGCAAACAAACCGTGCAAGACCCTTCGGAAATGCAAAAAAAGCAAAGCAGAAAGCAAACAAACCGTTCAAGACCCTTCGGAAATGCAAAAAAAGCAAAGCAGAAAGCAAACAAACCGTGCAAGACCCTTCGGAAATGCAAAAAAAGCAAAGCAGAAAGCAAACAAACCCTGCAAGACCCATCGGAAGTGGGGGGAAAAACCCAAAAAACAAACAAACCCTGCAAGACCCATCACAGCATAGAAACATAATCCCACCACCCAGCCCAAAACCACACTGCAAAACCCACCCAGAACAGTTTTTAAAAAGTAGAAATCAGCACCTTACCAGGCAGTCTGAAGCCTCCTCCGATCGCACACTCTCTAACTGCTGGGGCGAAAGAGCTACAAAGAAGCAGCATCTTCGCCACCAACGGTTAGCAATTTGAATTCCCCGCCTTTCCCCCCTGCCTTTTTCTGGTTGTAACTCGAAACTCCGGTCGCAAGTAGAAGCAAAATTTTGCGGCCAGAGCTGGTCGTAACTCGAAATGGTCGTATGTCGGGACGTTCGTAAGTCGAGGCACCACTGTACATTATTTAACACTGGTTTTCCTCCAGAATTTTTGAAGTGGATTAAGATTCCTAATCTGTCCCTCAACTCTCAGGTATTGTCAAATAGCATTTTTTTCCACACCATTTACTATTAAAATAAAAGGTTAAAACCGCCGCCTCCCACAAGTATCTGATTTGTATTTGGAACCTCTGACTTGGTTTATTAGACCGAATCCTAATATACATGGCTTAAACTATGATTCTGCAGAAGTTAAAGCACTACTTTATGCAGATGACATTTCGCTGTTTATCTTGAAACCACAGTTCCAGAACTAACAAAGGTAGTGAACATTTTTGAAGATACGCCTCATCATTCTTTCCATTGGTCAAAATCTAAAATAGTATAAACAAGAGGCAATGTATCATGAATTGTATTTGCGCACTAGAGTTTTTGCCGATGTACAAATATTATTACAAATTGTCAGATCTGGATAAAGTTCGCTATATGCTGGCGGCCGAGATGACTGACATTGTAGAAAGAGTCGCAGACTTCCTTGATACTATTGTTAGGAGACAAACCGTTGTCCCTTTAAGGATGTCTAACACTTTTCTGCCCTCTTGTTGCCTATATATGTAGTTACCTAACAAACCACCATGACTATGTCCAATTTTTACTTATGCCAATAAAGGTTTTATCTATCTATCTATCTTATTACAAATCTCAAAATACTAATCCCTAGAAATCTCTCAGAAATGAGAAAGTTAAATTTTAACAAACCAATTAGCATCCATTAACTGACAGTGTGTTTCCACATTACTGAACTGGGAAACTTTGGAATCTTCTGATTTGTCACTTCCATCTTAGTGGACTGTATTAGTATCCAAACATATTAGAGCTTGGTTTACTCCCCTTAACCTTTAAGCATCCAGAGATTTCTGGTATGTAATATCATCAACATTACCCTTTGACTCATTTTTTCATACTAAATTAATTGAAAATTGGGACAAAGCCATTTTTGCAGAAGGTATGGATAGATAAGGGACTTATTACTCTAGATAAAGAATTATTCCTCTAATTTTCTAAGCTGATGGCTAGAAGCATTTGACCAAATTCTGCTGTAGCATTTACAGTATTTATTGCTGTCTCAGTTTAGCCCTTCAGCATCTCCCCCAATTTTAGTTATACTTATTGAATCGGTAAGTAAAATCTATTCATAATTTAATTAATGTAAATTATATTAAAATATGTTTATAATAATTTAATGCTGGCCAGTCAGTTTCATATACAAGGTTGGAGACAAACATGAAATGACGAATTGGATTGTCCTAATTGGTTTAACCAGTGGAGGGTGATTTTGACTTCTATCCCCATTGTATCTGTGGATCTTAAATGGTAGCTAATCCAGAAAATTATGTTCCATGTCCATTGGACATCACAATACCTTCTTTAAAAAGGTCTGAGAAATAAGCTCATTGTTAGTGATGCAATATATTCAATGTGTCTCTTAAACATATACTCTGGTCACATTAGCCTCTTTTTGTAGGGATGTTATTATGTACATCGGTTTTGTACTGGAGCAATCTTTGCATTTTGCAAATGTATTTACTTTGTTAAATCATCTACCTGTCATATGGAAATTACCCACTGTCAAAGAAAATTGATTCTCTGTGTCCTTATAGTGACTAAATAATTGATACTGATATTCTAGAAAGACAAGTGCTCGCCTTCCATTGATCAACAGACTAAGGATCTTATAGCTCTTTCAATGGTAACTATCTAGACCTCTGATCATCTTTCCACTGAAATTTTCTGCTAGACTCCTTTCTGGACACTAGGATCTTTTTTAAATGAAACTTTTTTTCCCTGGCCCACCCACCCCCATTTTTTAAAAGAATGGATAATTTCTTTCTAGTTCTTTATTTAGGGGTTTTCTTTTCTTTTCTCCACTTGTATGCTTTTGTGTGTTTTTTTAAATCTTTTCTGACTCTTGTCTTTAAACAGACAAAACAATGAGTTAAAAGGGAAAGAAATCTGATTTGCAATCCTCGATCTTCCAGTGTGGGGAGCGGAGACAACTCCTCATTCTCCACCTGCAACCTCCCCTTTATTACCAGAGTGAGCCTGGAGCCCAATAGAAAGCAGAAACTCCCAGTGGTTTTCTAGAAATGTTTCTGTGCCTTTGGAAATCACTGTCTCTCTGCAGAATCTAGTGAGGTCAGAACATATACAGGTCATTTTGAAAACTACCGCTATCGCATAATACATTGTATAAGATATTATTTATTCATTTGTGAACCACCCTGGAAATAAATATTCAAAATATAAAGATAAATAATAACATTCCTGTTAATACAAAAAAAAATATGAAAAACTAAGAACACTGAGTTCTACTCAATTCTATCAACTGTGCTCTAAATTGTACTATCACCCAAACGGGCATTTTGGTCACTTTCAACTTCTTCTTTTTTAAAACAAAAGTTTTCTACACACTTCACCTGATAGTTTTTCAGATAACACATTCTGGGGCACATTGTTCGTCAAAGGCATGTTAACATTGCAAAATATAGCAAAACAATATCACTGAAGTCCTGTTTTTGTTAGATAACCTCCTGAATGTAAAGAAAAAAGAAAGAAGAAAAAAGACAAGGGAAATGGGGGGGGAGAATGTTGTAGAAAGTGGCTTATTTGAAATGGTTTGTATTGACTCAATGTGACCTACTATCTTTAAAAGATAAGAAGCTGAAGTAAGGATTTCTGCTGTTTCTTTTTGGAAAACACAAGTGTTTCAGTAGAGTTGACTATCAGCATGGGCAAGAGGAACATGTCGTCAAAACGAGACAATGGTTCTTTGCTACAGTTCAATCTATATGCTCTTAGAAATTGGTGAGCCATTTTCTACCACTTCAGTTGATATCAGGACTAAAATTCAGCTTTTATGCTACATAAAAAGACAACAAAACATTTTTCTTTCAGAAAGTAACACCTGCAGTGATTGTCGTTCGTATGTACATAACGCCAAGGGGCATTCATGAAAGACAAACAGCTGAGCCACAACGTAAGCTTTCAATCCATACAAAAGCTGTACAACTGGGCATATACAATAGTTACCATGGTACCTCACGTGGGACAATTGGGAATGAGCCATCATATGAATCTATCTGAACATCAGCTGCATTGGGGAAGATTTAACATAATACTGGCTGCAATGTCCAAGACTGAACAACAACAATCTCCTAATAGAAACTGGTACGATTCAGACATAATTCAGATATATCATGGTATAGGTTCACACTCGTCTTCACTCCAGCTTTCCCACACAGGAGGTAAGGACAGAGAGGACCACTTACTTTGATGGAATGGTAACAGTATTTCCTTTAGGTAATGTAAAATCTGCAGAATCTCGCCCCAAAATTGTAACATTGTACACCAAAGGTTTCACACTTGGGTTTTTCAATTGTATCTGTTGCAAAAAAAACATTTTATTTCTTTCTTGTACTTACTTGTGTACTTATTTACTCACTCTCTCACTCTCTCTTACTCTCTCTCTCTCTCTCACACACACATTTTTTAAAAAGCCATCACAAACCAAATTAAATTTTAAAAACTTAAAAGCAGCACTACAACAAAACAACTGTGTTTATAAAAACAACAAGAAATATAGCAATATTATTAATTAAAAAACTAAGAACACTAAAATGTCTTTAGGTTTTGCTCAAGAGCTGCAAGACACATGATAAAGGAGACTTTTCCAGGAGCAAATTCCTCCACGCTGCAAAGGCCCCCTTCCTGGCTGATACCAACCAGACTGATCTTCATGGCTGGCAACAAAGCACTACCTTTAAAGCCAAGACAGATTCATTCTCAACACAGGCAAAGTAATTCATCAGAAGGGGTGAGAAATCTGAAGGTAGAGGAACTGCATTATTTATAAAGCCCTGCAGAACTTTCACCAGCAGGCAGAAGGGAGATACAGCATTTTTCTTCCTCTTTCAGAATGCATGTTGGTTTTATTTTTATGTTTTTGTTCCCTCTGGAAGCAGTGGAAGAAGAAATCCATATGGCAGTTCTACAGTTACCATACATTTCCCCCCATGTCAGTAGCATGTCCGATGACCAGGAGAGGTTTGGATCATGCATATCCAAAGTGTCCTCTGTCTTGCCCTACCTGCCCACGCACTATTTGCCTCTACCAATGCTTCACATTTGGAAAGGCAAAGGCCTTGGAAGTTTTCATGGTGGCTGTAGGGGTCATTTAAGATAGGGACACCCCCTCTGAGACTGGCCTTTTTGGTACCACACCACTGCAGTCTTAAGAAAGAATTGTTGATTTTGTACCAACAATAAATTGGCTTCACAACTTGATACAAATATTTGGGGAGTTTTGTTCTTCTTGCCATCAGTTATGTCATAAGCAATCTCCAATGGATCATTGAAATATCTGAGCAGAAAGCACTCAGCATTTTTATCACTATGTTGCAGTTGGAGGCTGAGGCTAAGAGTCAGCATACTATTTTCTTCTGGCTGCAACTCGACCTATAAATCCAGGGGCTTTGAAGTCCTTAGTTCTACCCTTAATGCTCTCATTACTTCTACCAAGCTAAATAAAAACCATGAGTAATCGATTAAATCATTTCTAAAATAAAATCTCTAGCTAATTAAAAGCAAGTAAACATATACGTTCAAATATCCTGAGATACATTACTTAATGGTACACTCTACAGTGATCACACAAGAGTACAGCAGACAGATGACTCTTTTCTGGTTAATATTCCAAGAGAGGATGTGACTACCCAGAGGATGGGGGAAATGTGCTTCGTATTACTGTGAAACCTTGAGGAATTGTCCTTTTCATGTTGTTTCTGTTTATATTACAAAATGGGGAAAGCACAGCTGTCATAAAAAATAAAACTAAGTGTTTGTTTTTATGTTAGGGAATTTTAACATCAGGGCTGTGCTGGCCTTATACAAACCAGCATTTTAATACGACTGACTAAGCATCTGAAAGATAAGGTGACAAGGAACACAGCACAAGTAATGTAATTTCATTAATGTAATGGGCACAGAAGGCCATTGTAGCATCATGAATTACAGGAACAGTGAAACCTCAATTCTTGTTGCCCTTAAAGACATGGATAATAACATGATACTTGATGGGAGATGCCTTCATATTAACCTTGAAGTTCAAGAACTCGTTCTCTGATAGGAGCTATCCATTAGTGTTTACTATTTCTTTGACTGTGTTTCACATGTCTTATTTTGTTCATCTTCCAACTTCTACTCAGTTTTAAAATAAAGCAATCTACTGACTCACACATTTCTCAGACCTCTGTTGGAGTGGATCTCCTTAAACGATGACAATTCAGTAAAAGAGCCTCTTTGTACTTTATTTCTATCAAGAGCCATTTAAACATAAAAGTAGAGCTCTCTTTACCTTTCTAACAACAGTAGCATGAAGTGGACCAACAAACTCAATAGATTTTTGTGGTAAATACTGAGGAAGCCGCTCGTACAAATAGACACAAAGCATAAGCATCATAACGGGATTTGGATCAAAGATGTCAGTAGCCTATTTCAGGAAGACAAATAGAGTCTTGTAAGTTCATGCTTTAGATTCATCTAAATATCTAGTGGAACGCCTTCTCCCATCTAGATCTACCCGAATCACTTGCTTTAGCCAGGATGGGCGGCTGAGGGACCTAACACCGAGAGAGGCCTGGAGAGAAAGAACAAGAAATCGGGCCTTCTCGGCAGTGGCCGCTCACCTCTGGAACAATCTCCCCCCAGAAATTTGTCTGGCTCCCTCGCTGGGTGCTTTTAAGAGCAAACTCAAGACCTGGCTCTTTAGGCAGGCCTTCCCTCCTGTCAATACCTAATTTATTTATTGCCATCTTCAATTGTATTAATGTTGTTTTATTTTATTTTATTATTAATTGGATTGTTGTTAGCTGCCCAGAGTAGACTTCAGTCTAGATGGGCGGGGTATAAATTAAATAAAAAAAATTAAAAATTAAATCTATCTAAATATAAATATAAATATTTACCTATGTACTTAAGTGACTGCTAATTGGAAGATTTGACCTTGTCATTTTGCCATTTGACTATTGGTTTTTCCATATATAAAACCACTGCAAGAACACAGGATAGATCCTAGATATTAGAACTATAGGTTTCCAAGATCAAGAGACAACTAGCATATAAAATTATACTGTTGAGCAAGGAAGAGGTTTTTTTTTTTACTTTCAGTCTATTGTACAAGATCTGAAGACAAAAGAGT
Organism: Intellagama lesueurii; assembly: GCA_037013535.1. Taxonomy (NCBI): domain Eukaryota; kingdom Metazoa; phylum Chordata; class Lepidosauria; order Squamata; family Agamidae; genus Intellagama; species Intellagama lesueurii. The sequence goes on along the minus strand of JBAJHW010000003.1, from coordinate 73,422,017 downwards.
TGTGTAGCATGACTTAAATACAAGTTATCATATCAATACATTTCTCTTTTACAAAGATTTATCACATTTTAATATAGTAGAAAAACTGGAAGAGACTGCTAAACAAAAATTCTCAAATTTAATGCCTGTAGTTCTCTACAATACTGATATTGGCAAGTGGGAGGGAGGGAGGGCCTTTGTATACAGGAATTCTATCTTTCTCCTCAGATACATTGGGTTATTGACTCTGCCAAATCTGAGTGTTTGTACCTGGTACTGGAAACATGAGACAGGATAGGCTGTCAACATATGATTGGCTGACAAGACTACTTAACCAAACTAGCAGAGGTGGCATTGTACAGAATGGCACTGAAAACCTCAAGACTGATGGTCCTGGGGTACTGTAAAATTCATACTTTGGGCCAACTCAGGACTTCATGGGCCTGTCTCAAATTCTATAAGGTTTGACATATGGTAGAACATGTGTTAGATCTGATTTTCCATAATGGATGTGGGAGGGGATGAAGTCTATGAGTACAGTATAGAGGAGCCAGTGTATGATTTCATTTGTCACTGATTGATCATTCCATGATCATGTTTCAGCCTCTGACTGTGGTTGCCTGTAACTTGTGCAAGAGGACTGGTTCTTATTCTGGGTCTTAGAAACTAATGAATCTAGACAGTTTGATAACACCTCTGGGAACTTTCCTGCAAGCATCCTGACATTCGTGTGAATCGACATGAGCTTTTCAGGAGGGATGGGGTATACTTGTCTGATCTGGGAATGGAGCTATTCCTTCAGGATGTTAAGAGGGGCCTGCGTGTAGTGGTGGATGAGATGGGAGGGCAAGGGACATAGCCTGCTAGTCCCTGTGCCGTGGCGAGTAGTGTGGAAGGAAGTTGGGTCGGTGAGTCCCGGTGGCCCTGGTTTACCCCATCACTTTGTGTCTCGCTTCATTCTGGGGTGGGAGGGCAATGGCTGCTCCATCAGCGAGCGCACTTCACCGGATGGAGCCTCTTTGCCTTCCCCCACCACGATAACATGAGACAAATGCTCTCGCGCTTATGATCCTGGCAGGGAGGGGAGCGAGCACTTATTTAAAGAAGCACTCCACCCCCTGTTCGGCCTCTTTTGAGGAATTTTTGACCCGCTGCTTGATTGGCTGGAAGTGTTGGGGATTTTTTGCCTATCCCACACTGATTGAAAAGTGAGGTTGTTAAAGGATGGTTGCTAGGTTGGTCACGCTGGCGAGTAGTGCGGAAGGAAGTTGGGTTGGTGAGTCCCGGTGACAGCACAAGGTTATAGCTCATCCAAACTCCCAGCGCTGTGGATTGTGAGATTACAGCGTGAGGGGGGAGGATGTGCTGGGGCCACGCCCAGACGGAGGGCCACCAATGGAATCGGAGGCTTGAGGCCCGGGGGTGGTCAGAGCATGGCCGGCTGCGGTTGCACTGTCTATAGGACCAGACAAACTAGGGGTGTGGGACTCACCCATTTTCTTGAAAAGAGGTCTGGTGAGACCCAGTTATACCCATTGCGCACTACGGCAGGCCCCTCTCTGTTGAGGATATTAAAAGTATTACATTGATTAATAAAGCATGATAGGTTTACCCCATCACTTTGTGTCTCGGCTCATTATTCTGGGGTGGGAGGGCAATATCTTGTTCACTAATAATAATAAGGGGGTGATTTATGCCACTGATTGGGTCCAGCTAAACATTTTAAATCAAATCATAGAGTCCTTGATATTCTGAGGAGCAGGAGATGGTGAAACAAGTGGATTCATATCTTGAACATATGGCGGAAAACATGTAATGAACATGATCAGATAAAAGAAAAATTCAAAGAATTATGTGGCAATGGAGAAAAACATTTTATTTTTCCAGTGTTATGTCCACAAAGAAGTGCTTCAGGTAGTGTGAACAGTGGGGAGCCCACTATAATCAATCTGCACTACATTTTGCCCATGAAATCACTCATATCTTAACTTATTGTGGATCCAACTTACCAAGTATTTAATTTTTTCTTTTTCTACTAAAACTTTTCACAGACGAAAACACACAATCTCATTAATTTCTTTTTTTTTTTTTTGAAAAAAAAACACCAACCCACCAACATCCAAATAAGTTAGGATTGTTAATGCATACAGACAAATTGAATTAAGGAGTAGAATTTAGTCTATGTTTACTATGAATATGCGATTGAGCTTTCAGTTACAGGATTCAAGTTCTGCTCCTGCTCCAATTCACTGGAATTGCATTCAGCCCCCTCTAAAGCTTTAAATTGTTGGAGCAATACAAGCATCTTTACTGACATTGCTGCAATAGGCATTTACTTTGAGCTGTGACCTTGATAAATCAGAGCTTTGGACCAAAAAAAAAAAAAAAAAAAAGCTTTATCCTATAGTTCAGTTTAGCAGTAATGCTTGGTGACAGACTAAGCTGTACCAAAGCACAACATTTTTACGGAGCTTCTGCTATCAAATTATTTTTAGTTATGAGCTCACCAAGAATTATTGTTCTGTGTCTTAAGAAGAAATACCAAAAATACTTGGAAATAAAAACAGAATGTTCTTGTCTCAGGATATGTATGGCTGAATTTCCAGGCAATCACAGAACAAATAACTGTTTATTTAAATGTCTAGAAAACCACATATAGAAGATGTGAAACTCAAAGCAAACTAAGACGAATAAATGGGCTTTTGTGGACTTCTTTCAATATCCCATAGAATCTTCTCCCCTATTTCTGATCCTTAAGATTCCACTGGCTAATCTGCTAGGACACCAGTCAACATAGGAAGGCCATTTGAGCTTTTTTAAAAAACATAAAAAAACATTTACTGCTAGGATGTCACAAAAGGCAAAAGAGTCTTCAGTTGTTGTTGTTACCATGCCATCAAGTTGTCTCTGACTTATAGCAACACTATGAATGAGTGATCTCCAAAATGTCTTGTCCTCAGCAACCCTGCTCAACTCTAAAACTCAAGCTAGTGGCTTCCTTTAGGGAGTCAATCAATTTCTTCAGGAGATTGCTCATTCATAGGGTCGCCATAATATGGAAGCGATTTGATGACTTCTTTTTAAATCGTCAAGCTTCATAAACTGAAAGAAATTCCTTAAACCAGAGAATTCTTGTGGACACCTCCACAAGAACTGTATCAAGGTCTGAGAGTTACTTTTCCCCTTGCAAGCATATTACAACAGATATCTAAAGTTTCTTGTATATCTGTTCCTAGCTCCTTGGAAAAATATCTGGAAAAACTCTGTTGGGCAGTTGAAGCTCAACATGTATGTTGTGAGGGGAAGACCAAAATAATGGATGGGAAAGGCTTTATTATATTCACCTAACTTAAATTTAAATGGTAATTTAACATCAACTATTAAAAATTTGCACACACCCCTTAACTGAATTAAAATGTTGGGCTTTTCTACCAGCTTCCCTATCTCTGCTAAGAATACTTGGCAGCTGAAAGTAACATTTCATACTTTAAAGTAACCAAGCAGTCCCGTCCCCCCCGAAATTTAATAAGACATCAAGAAAAATTAATCAATTCATCTCCCTATATATACATTAAAAATAGCAAACCAACACATAGTAAATTGAAGAATGAAATTAATCTCATACAACATTAATAAGACTACTTACCAGGACCTCTATGTCAAGGTTTATTGAATGGAAAGCATTTACAAGGATCAAGGAATTGTGAAAATATTGCTCAGATGTTTTTGGAGAAGTATACATATTCACAAAGTGAGTTGAAATCTGCAATGGGGATTTAGAAAATCAAGCTCTTTCTTAATACTGAAGTAAATAGTTCTTTAACCAGAACTTTGAATCAACTGACAAGCAGACATATATGAAGAATTCCCTATCTATCTCTTTGCTATTCTTTCTAGAGTTCACATTGTTCCACTCAAAAACAGCTACTCTTTGCTCCTGTGACTACTGAAGCTCTTCCAGATGACATCTTATCCATGATATAGTTCCATGATTGGCTGCTATATTATAATGTGAGCTTTCTTGGACAAGTCTACTTCCTCAGACTGAGGACTTGTCCACAGAAGCTCACATTGAAATATAGCAGTTAGTTTTTAAGGTGCCACAATATTTTTGTCTTCTTTATTCCCCCCCCCCCCCCTTGTTTTGGCCTGATATGCTAGCACAGACTAGCATGGCTACCTTTTCTAAAAGTTCCACAATACTCTACTTCCTTGGCCCTGTTCTTTACCTTCTGGTTCTCCAGTGTGAAAGATTTCTTCTCTCTGTTAGTTCTGATCTCACACAGTTGCTTTCTACTGAGTCCCATCAGTGATTCATCTAGTCTAATATTGCCCTACTTGGCCTGGCAGCTATTCTCCAAGATGGCAGAGCAAGGTTATTCCCAGTGATTCCATTGGGTATTTTAACTGCAGATATTGGAGATCATCTACACAAAAATGTTTTTCATCACTGAACTAAAATCCCTTCACACGTTCCTCGTCTGGCCACTCCAATATAACCTCCTCCTGTCCTACAGTTACCTCACATTTTCTCCCCCCCCCCCCAGCTCCACACCTGCAAGCAAATCACTTCCAATCATTTCTGAGTTTTTTCATTCTGCCTAGTTTTTTTTTACTATCACCTGCTTATTAACCACTCCTGAGATTTTTTTTTCTGCTTAGTTTTTTTTACTGTCAATTGCTTATTGATGTCCTAAAAAATTATGTGTCATACAATAAAAGCCACTTCCAACAAAAGTTGAAAAACACTCTTACCAAATAAGGGCAATAGCTTGCTAACTGTGCAGCAAGAACAAGCCCATCAAGTAGATCTCTGTCGAAGTTTATAATCCATCTTGTTGGTGGTACATCACCTGTTTGAAAAGAGATTTAAATGTTTCACCCTGCAGAATCTAGGAGCCTGTTCTTATAACATTTCTACATTTATGTACATTTTCTAGAAAATGATATCATGAGTACATTGCTTTGTTTCAAGTAAGTTAGGAGTTTGTGATTGGAAGTAATGAAAATTCATTGGATGCCCTTGGGCCACACACATTCTCTCAGCCTGGCTTATCTCTAAGGTTTGTTATTAAACTACATTTTGAAGGAAGAGAGCCTTGTTTGTGATCATGAGCTTACTGGAAAAAATATGGGATATAAATGTAACAAATAATCAGATGTATCATTTTGTCCCACAATATTCTCTTACCAAATTATACTAATATGAAGGATGAACATCCCATAATGTACAATCACATCAAATCCTGCTGATAGATATGCAGACTGATATGACACGATCTGCACTTAAGCTCAGAAATGTTTAGGGGAGCATTTAGGCATCAGGTGCCAAAACATGAGATACTACACTAAAATGTTTCTAAAGATATCCTCTGATACTAATCTGAATGACAGTACAGAAAAAAGGACAATGGGGAATACATGTTCATATCCTTATATGTGCCATACTTTATTGAATGTGTTTTGGTGTTGCTTATGTTTTTTGGTATTGTATTCATTTACCCTTTTAGTATTATATACTGTTATTAGCTTAAATGCTGTCTTTTAATTGTCGTAAGGTGCCTAGCATCCTTTTTAAGGAGAAACATAGGTTGAAAATATTTAAATAAATAAATTATATGTGTACCTAACATTGTGAGATATAGAATACACATTGACACTCTAAGGTTCCGAATACACTTGCAGTTTTTTTTCATGTGTTGAATTATTTGGAGAAACGTTTCTAACAAATGAAATGGATTTTCATTATGAAAATGAAGCAACAAATTCTATTTATCAATGCAGAGCCAAGCTGATGGGTTCTGCTTTCACTTCAGTATGTACTATCTCAACAACAAATTATTTGCATTCCATATGCATTTGTGAAGAGCAAACCCTTTAATTAGAATTCTCCATATGTCTTAATTGACAATTATGTTACTCATCTTTAATAATTAATGCATCAGCACTTTGAATATTTACCAAATAGCTTTGCATCAGCAATAGACAAGTAAACACTGTTATGAACTAAAATGTAACTCAATTTCTAAACATGATCTTGGAAATCTTTAAGTAATTAAAGCGTTTCAGTTGCACTAAAAGCTTGAGACAACACCAGGGCAATATTAACAATTTAGCATGAGGATTATTTGTGGATGCTTGAAATCTCTGCAAATTGGGGTTGTCATTAACATCCAAGTAGCAGTCATACTTGTGACTTGAAACTGCCACAGGGAAGAAACACAGTGTTTCTTACAGCAGCAGACAAGGCATTCAGATATAAATCTCTTTATGACTTCCACAAATTGTGATTGTCTTATATATACTGGATTCATTTACTCTTTAGCTTTGCTGTTGATTTACACTCTAGGTGTGTGTGTATCTGTACCTGTTATCTGTTCATGCATATGTATACATACATGGGTAAAATTTGTATATTTTAAAAACTCAATCAAGGAAAATTAAAAGTCCATTTGGACTTGCTTCAGTGTTGATTAAACTCATCAAAGCTGGTGTAGTTTGGCTTAAAATCTCCCAGTTTTAATGTTGTTGTTTTTTAATGTTTGAATTATTTTACTAACATGAGCACTCAGAGTAGGTGTGCCCTTTGTCCCTTTGTTTCTTGAACAAACCTCTTGCTCTTTCATTAGATCTTTTTCCAGGGTTCGTCAGAAAGAAAGACGTAAAATGATTCTAATTAGCTGTTTCCAGTTAATGCAAAAGCTTCAGTTAACAAGAAGCATGGATGTAATTATTGTGTGCAGGTTGTGAACTAGCAAGACTTCTTGTGAGTTTGTTTTTTTTAAGGCACTTTACTAACACTGAAAATAACATCTAGTGCTTCACAATTCTTGGACTGAGCCTTGGCAGTTAAAAACAAGATTCTTATCTGAATTCTAGCAAAGCAAATCAGGGATATCTGGAAAATAGCAACAATGGATGATTTCTTGAACGCTTCACAGCTTTATTGTTAATAATCTCCCTGGTGTCTGATCTGTTAGGAATTATTAACAATGTGTTAGGAAATTCTGACAGAACCACACACAACATTTTCTCTTCAATGCTCTTTGCACTTCTTCAAAGTTACATAAGGCTTTAAAAATAAAACAAAAAAAAATGTTTCCTTTGGAGATTGTTCTTTAAAATGCTGTCCCAAAAAAGCTGCAGTGTGTGTGTGTGCTCTGTGCTCTGTAATAAACAACTTGGAATTTCACCTGGCCTTCACACCAGGCACAAAAAATCAATGACTATCGAAACAGTAAAGTCACATACTGTACTGAAATAACAAGTGGCAACAGGTACATTATATAATCTAAAAGTATGATGTTGGTTTTTATTACAAGAATTATTTAAATGGACTACAACCATTCAATATAAAATAATCTAACTACAGCATGTACACAGACTAATGTACATACAAGGGGCAATACCAATGTAGAACACACAAAAATTCAAATACAGAACAAACATGTGGTGAAACTTCAAAGATAAAAGCATTTATGAAAAACAAAACCCAAGGTCAACTAGGAAAAACTTAAATAGGACTTCAAAATGGAACACTTCACAAATCCTTTATTAGCACCATGCCAATCTGTATATAATTTCAGTTTTAATAACTGCACTGTCAAAGGAAGAATAACCATTCAGTTCAATCATTCTTTTTTAAACTTTTATAGTCGGTTTCACTCATACATCTGATAAAACATAATATTCATATTTTGCTTATAGATGTTTATCAATATTCAAAAGATCTGATCCCAATCACTTCTTCTGTACAATCCTCACTGCTGTCCACAGAAAGAGGCTCAAGTCAGCAGCTGCTACTCTTCATCCTTGCTGTTGCTGATCACTTAAGCACAGAGATGAATAAGTAGTGATTGCAGCAAAGAGGAGCAACAGCAATGGGCTTCAATTACTGATGGGCCTTTCTGTTCTGCAGCCTCCAGGATCCTTGTGTAGCTATCAACACTCCCAATTATCCCCCCCCCCCCAAAAAAAAGGCTAACATTAACTATCTGAGTTACACGGTTTTCAACATTCATTAATACATATCTGAATTTCTGAATGTCACAAAATTAGTGCTGTAACTTATTTTACAGTGTATCAACAAAACATGGAGTACTGTGATGTGAAGATGGGGTGCTGAAAATGTTAGGCAACTCTAAAATATGGTTACAAGTGTTCACTCGTACATCTGAGTTCTCAGACATTCACTAAAATTATTTTGGATTTTACATACGTTTCAGGCAAAATAAAAAATAAAAAATAGAGAAGGCAGAAATATTGTGGCATCTTAGAGACTAACTACTATGTTTTAATATGAGGTTTGACGGATCAAATCCACTTCCTCAAACATAAAACAGATTATATCGCAGATTTTTATACATGTATACATGACCCCAAAACAAAGAGAATGTTTCCTGGGAACAACTTGCTGACAGTGCAGCATTTCACACCTGGCAATGACCTTTAAGACCCCTGTTGATATTCAGTTCCCCTCCCAGATAGCATTGTTCTGTAAACAATGATTGATATTCTAGGACAAACTAACAATCATTGATACTCTAGTACAAACAATTTTCAGACATACATTGTAACATGCATTATATTGATATATATACATATTCTAAACCTATAACTATATTCTAGGCAGACTGTGCATATGTATACCCTCTCTTCCAGAAAGATTTAACAAAAAATATTTAACTGCCACATTTACACCACAAAGAGGTTCATAATTTGTGGCAGAAATGTTACTTGGCATTTAAAATTTATCTCCTTTTGACTTCTGAAATGCAAGATTGCGAAGGCATTCTCAAGCCTCCCATTAGTGATCCAAAACTGCACCTGAAGCATAAGTGAAAGAGAATTATTTAAACAAATTTGTCCAGGCATTCTAATTGCCTGGATAAGTGTCAGGGCTCCAAAGACTGCCACTGTATGGGGACAAATCTATGTGGAAGAAGTAATATATATAGGGCATTTGTTGCAACAAAGAGTCTATCAGAAGAAATGTCATCAGTGTGGTGGGGAGATGCAGTGCACACAAGATCAAACTTATGACCTGTCATTGAATCTGACTTCTCAATCTCAGCTAGATCAAAAACTGAATTGCATTTTTACACTGATGTTCACGTGTATGAAGCAAAAGTATTATTGCATCTTACTTACTAAAAATCAAAGCCATCATATTATTCTGCACTGAAAGACCTTCAGAAAGGATTTCCAAATTTCTGTAACTGTAGTTTTCCCTCAACTTGCTCTCAAGTCTTACACAATGATGAAATGTCTATAATTAACAAACTCAAAATAGCAATATCATTGAAGAACACATATCCCATCTTCCAGGAGACTGTACTGCATTGGTATTTCAATAATGAACTACCAAAGGGAAAGTGGGGTCAGACTGTTTTCATAACAAACAGGGTTTCTAAAGGTTCAGTTTTAATATTACTAAAAATAATATTTTAAAATGTAACTTGATTGTTCATTCTTAACCAATCTACACCAAGAAGAAATATGTTCAATACTTGAAGCAAGATCTAAGTATATGCAGTATATTCAATGGTAGCATGTTTATGGCACCATCAGATTGCCCCAATATATAAAGCTGGTATGGAGTCTTGCCAAAGAATAAGATAATCCTTAATATTTCCTATTTAAATAGCCTTATGTAGAGCCCCTACAATGTTAACTTATCATTGAAACTTCCATTAGGTTGTTGTAACCTATCAAATGGCATTCAGAGTGAGTTTATGTTGTTCTTGTTATATGCAGTTGTCACCTCTAATTTATGGCAACTCTATGAATGAATGACCTCCAGAATGTCCTGTTCTTAATAGTCCTGCTTATCTCCTGAAAACTCAAGGCAGTGGTTTCCTTTATGGAATCAGTCCATCCTGTATCTACTTCTTTTCCTCAATTTTTGTAGCATTATTGTTTCTTTTTCTGAAAGTCTTGTATTCTCATTATATGCCAAAAGTACAACAGTCTCAGTTTCATCATATTTACCTCTAGAGAGTTCAGGCTTAATTTGATTTGGGACCTACTTGTTTGTCTTTATGATGCTCCAGGCTATCTGAACTTGTTGATTCTCTCTCCACTCAGCCAATAAGTTGTTGGCTGCCTGGGGAGGCGGTGACGGTTGGCCAGGCTCCTTCATGGATTGGTGTGCCAGCGCCAAAGGCGGACCACTGCGCAGTGCAGAGCCTGGTAAGTGGGCCAGCTGGTTCTGGGTGTGGGGGGTGGGAATTGGTACTACCTGCAGCACCGAGTTTCATTTCTAATAAGAACACGAATCACCCATCTTTAATTTACACACAATTAAATCAGATATCATGAGAGTGCTCACGGGTTTTTAACTGGCAAGTGCAAAGGAAATATGGTGGAGAAAAACATGATTTGGCAAATGGTTGCAAATGAAATCAAAAAGTTCTTGCAAACTAAAGGTTGTGACTTCCTTTACTGAGTCAACCCATCTCATGTTAGGTCCTTCTTTCCTACTGCCTTCAACTTTTCCTAGCATTATTTTCTTTTCTGGTGAGACTTTTTAGTGAGAATATTATCTATCTGGCTGGGTTTTATACAGATTTTAAGAAAGTGATGCATGCTTACTTAGATCATCAGCTGGTCTGGATTCCAAGCCGTCATTTAAAAAAAAAGTTTTCAGATCTAATAGAAGTGGAGACACATGACAAAACTTGCAGTTACTGTGTTGGCCAACTGTTTAACATGAAACAAGACCTTCTGCATGATTACCCAGTGAATGAAGGCATCTGCAATTTGACAGCATCTCATAGATGTATAAAGGAAAGACTCATTCTCTCACGGGTAAATTTTGTAATTGTAAGAAAGCCTGCATAGCTATGCATTTCTAAGTGCATAGAAAGTAATGAAGCCATAGAAATGAATGCCAGTTGGAAGTTATGAGAGAAGCAGCCCCCAAAAAAGAAACTCTGCCAAGCTCTGCAACTATACATCTTAACCTTCTGGGGGGGGGGGGGGGGGAACAAGTTCCACAGAGTTATGGGAGCTAACTTAGAAGCTTAGCTAGGTGCTGCACTGAAGAGCTTGGAAAAGCAAGAGAGGAGCAGAAAGTGGAGAATAAATTCTTAGAAGACTATCAGTTTAATTTTTATTGAGTTTATTGGCTTTGTGACTGCTGTGATACTTACATTTCTGGAAAGAAGTTTCAAGTAGGAAATATTAATATCCTTTTGGAAGAATTAATTGCACATGCAGTTACCTTAGTATGGCTCTTTGATCTGCTTATTCAGATATTAAATGGGTTTTACACTTCAGTAAATGTGTATAGGAGACTACCAATCACTGCCTTCTAACAAACACAGATACAGCAAAGTTACGTTCTTAAAATACAGTTACCAGAATTCTCCAGCCAAGATGGCCAGCAATTTTTCTGGCTGAGGCATTGTGGATGGTGTGGTCTAAAAAGTAATTGTCCAAGATCTGTCATTAACAGTGAAATCAAACAGTAGCTTGGAGTGAGGGGGTGGAATCGAAGGGTTCATAATGATGAGAAGTGGAAGCAAAATATGGGAAGTGTCATATTGGATTAGAAGATGTATTGATATACAGAAAGAAAGGAAGGCAGGAACAGGAGAAAAGTTGAATATGGCAAGGAGAGACATTTTCTACTTATAATGTTCAATCTGTTTTGGTGAAGGAAATGAACCTTCTTCTCCCGCTCAACTTCTCCTGTTTATCTCCACCCTTTGCTGGTATTTTCTCCTGAAAATCAGATGAGAGTGTGTCACTCGTGGGAGATTCCTGTGGTATTCTCATGGATAGGGTGTGTGTGGCATCAATCAAGTCTGATGGTAAAAACCTCACAGCCATCTCATCAAAATATCACCAGAGGCCCCTCTGTGCAGCAAAATGTTGTTATTTCTTCATTTATGTGCATCAGTAATGTACATGGCAGCTTTATTTTGTTCGCCAAACATCCATAGAAGACAAATTTAGCTGAGAGGTCCTTGTTGGCCCAAAGAAACCAAGTAAACTGTTCACAAAGCAGGAGTTTAGCCTTGGATCTCCTTGTTCCAAGTCCAAAACCGTAACTATTATAATATATTCATTCTGTCAGATCAGTGGTTACGGTACTATATAAATTAATGTCATGGCTGAAACACACTGGGGGGGAGAGGGACAATGCAACAATTACTGTGCTTAATTTGTATAATATATAGATTTGTAATTGTGCAAACAATGTCATCTAATTTGAATAATATGTAAATCAGGCCACCCAGATCAGAAGAACTAGCATATGGCGGGCATACTTAAGACTTCCAGAATGTTGTGTATAGAATACTTTAGAGGAGATACTAGCCAGAATCCTGTTGGTATCTGTGTAAGGTTTGCATAATGTGGATGCTGAGGTACAGCTTGGTTGCCTGAATAGTCATACATCCAATTGCACAAGCAAAATGTGCCCTGGCACTCCATGACTTAGGAGCAGTAAGCTGCAGCAAAAGCTACAAAAATACTAGTAGGAATCTGGCCCAAATATAACGTTATCTGCTTACAATATAACTAACTAAAATAGCCTTAGGAAACTATGTAAAGGATTTCACACTGTTTCTTGAATCCAGTGAATAGTGAGGAATGGACAGATTTGAACTGAAAGGATTGGAAGGATATGAAAAACCAGGTAGGCATATAACCGTGCAGGTGTTACTTTATTACCCCATATGCTGTAATAAAAATACTGAGGGGGTTAATGAGAAGCAATATTTCAAATCTTCATATACTTGATATAAGAAAGCTGAAAACTACTATATGCATGTCATGAGCTGTTTCACAATTCTGCATCAAATATGCCAATGCTGTATTATACTCTCAAGTATTAATTCCATATCAGAAGAATATTTTACACATTATTTTAAATGTTAATGCTCTTCTAACTCATACTGCTTTAATCTAATTCCCAAGAGATCAAATTTAGCACTGCAGTCACAATCAATGCCACAGGAAGAACGGTACTGGCATTCATAGCTTTTACATTTTCACTGGTGTAATAAAATACCTAAAATTTGAGCAGCACATAGTACTCCTGCTGAGGTGAATAAGTCACACAATTGACTTTAAATGTGCTCTTTTCAAAGGATGCCTCAGTTCTCTGAGAAGTTGAAAAGCCCTATTTTGGCAAAAGCCATTTCCTTCCTGAAGAAATATCTAAATCATTCAAGATATAAATGTCCCTAAAAGTACTTTTTTTCCCCTGGGGAACTATGATATTGAGAAAGTGGGAGTCATCCATCACAGCTTCATATTTCAATATCTGAGCAAATTAAAATGTGTTATAACCATCTCTAAACTTGCTATAAAGCAGAGGTGGGTAAAGTGAGGGTCTTCAAATATTGGATTGCTGCTCCTAGCATTCCTCAATATAGCCAAAGCTGGGTAGAACTAATAGGAGTTGCAGTCCCATAATATCCTCTAGACCAGTAGTTCTTAACCTGGGCGATATCGCCCCCCAGGGAGCGATTTCGTTTTTCAGGGGGGCGATGGAACGAAAAGGGGTGACGCGGGGGCGAAGGAACAGAAGGGGGGCGATAGGGGGTGATGGAGCTGCCGCGCCGCCACCACCACCGCCATTGAGGAAGTTATCATCGCCCCCCCTCCCCGTGCCACCGGATCCAGAGCAGCTGGTGCTGGCAGCAGATGTGGTGCCGCCGCCATTGAGGAAGTTATCATCGCCCCCCTCCCCGCGGTGGCACCGCAGGGAGGGGGGCAATGATAACTTCCTCAATGGCTCAAGGGGGCGTTTCTTTCAAAAAGGTTAAGAACCACTGCTCTAGACTCTAGAGGATATGCCAGAGTCTAGAGCAGTGGTTCCCAACCTTGGGTCCCCAAATGTTCTTGGACTAAAACTCCCAGAAGCCTTCACCTCTAGGTGTTCTGGCCAGGATTTCTGGGAGTTGTCATCCCAAAACATCTGGGGACCCTACCACTATTACAAAGCTTTCCTAGAACACCAACAGTACTATTACAACAGAAAGATCTCTACAGTAAGTTTCCTGGACATGGTGAAACAAGATTTCAAAACAAAAACTGCTTTTAAAAATCTGATAAATTTTTCCTCACCTTTCCTGCAATCTTTCCACACAATTTTTCTCATCTTCTCAAAATGTCTGTTCAACCAAGTAAGAAGAATTCTTTCATATGAAGAATATATATTGCTAGACAGAGGATTAACGCTTATTCTTGGAATGTGTTCCACATCATCTGAATTGTTCTGATAATTGTCCTCAATAACAGAGACACGCTGAAGAACCAAAATCTGAAACAGACATAGTTTCTTGTAGATAAGCAACATTTTAAAAATTAACAGTCCAAGTACTTTGCTTAGAATCATGGCAGTTTTTCATATTTCAGTTAGATGCCTCACAAGATACCTACCGTATATTTCCATTTATAAGACGACCCAATGTAGAAGACAAACCCCCCCTTTTCTAACCCCAAATTAGAAAATTTGATCCCTGCTTTTCCCTTCCTTTTGCTAAGCCACGGAGCTTAGCAAAAGGAAGGGAAGAGCAGGGATCAAACGGCTCCCTTTTGACCACCACTTTTCCCTGCCTTTTGCGAAGCCACGGGGCTTAGCAAAAAGGAAGGGAAGGCTCCCTTCGGGTAAAGGCTGCACAATAGCAGCCCTTTGATCCTGAAGCCCTTTCATGGCTGCTAAAGCCCTTTCATGGCTAAAGCAGCCATGAAAGAGCTTCAGGATCAAAGGGCTGCGATTTACAGCTGCTTTATCCAAAGGGAGCCTTCCCTTCCTTTTTGCTAAGTCCCATGGCTTCGCAAAAGGCATGGAAAAGCAGCTGCCTTCTGTGTATAAAATGACCCTCAATTGTTTGTCTAATTATTTAAGGAAAAAGTGTCATTTTATACACAAAAAAATATGATATGTGTCTGCAGTAGTGCTAGAGACTGAATTCACAAACTAGTTTTCAAAGGGATAACGTCTATCATTTCTTTATCCTACCAGAGTTTGGTACAAACTGCCTTTTTTTCTTCTTCTTTTTTGCATCTGGCATCAACAAGTGAAATTAAGAGTGCAAAACTCTACATTCTACTCAAGAGTAAATACTATTTAAATCAATGAGACTTGCTTTCAATTTTTAATATGCCTGTTATTTTCTTGATTTTTTAATGCTTATTAAGGGAATCATGGATGCTCTCTAAGTTTTCTGTTTCATTACATTATTTGGACCACCAATGTCCTTCAGCTTCCCTGATTTTATTTCAGAAGTACATATATAATTTTTTTGTATTTGATGTCATCTTTATTTTTCTATTTCCATCTCTCTTCTATAAGCTTTAACATTTCTTCAGTAATCCACCTCTTCTTCTATTTATATTTTTTACTTTTGCAGTTGCTGTTTGTCACATCTAGTAATATTAGTTGAGTGCAAGTAGCACATATATCTGAGCTATCTGAGTGTGTGCTTTCATAATTTCAAGAAACCCCTTCTCACTAACAGTTGAAGGCCCTCTTTCCTTGCCTCAGTTGCAGCTACCCATGTCTCTTTGCTGCTTTCATCAGTCTCCACTCTCCGAACTTTCCTTTCTACAACAAACCTCAAGAACTTGACCATGATTTTAAGTGTTGATGTCTTTTACTAAAACTCTTTTCTCATTTAGGTCCTGAAATCTCAGCTGCTCCTCAAGAACCTCACATGGACCTTCTACCACACAGTCATTGTTCTAACATTGGAAATTGTTGTGTGGCGGAAACAGCAGTTGTTCTGTCCTGATGTTTCTATACCACAGAGAGAGGCATGATTTTATGAAACCAAACACTGAGTCAGTAGGAAGGAAAAGCAGACAGACAGTTCTAAACCATACTTGTCTACTAGATGTTGGGAAGCCTGTACTGTAGTATGGTTTCCCTTTCTAAAGTGAGCTGAAATCATAGCTTTGTTTTACGTCTCTCTCTCTAGCATAAATGAAGTAAAAGCATATTCATCTCACCTTGTATATTTGAAGCAGCACATCTGTCCATGCTCTTTTGCTTATAGCCTCAAATAGACAGTCATCCAAAAAATAAATGTAATTTTCCAGAGGGCTAGTTGTGTTAGCCTGTTGTAGCAAAAATAACAAACAGGTTTGTGGCACTTTAAAAATTAACAGGTTGCATCTGGCACCTATTAGTTTTCCATGGAACGTAGAACAGTTCATTAGACAATAGATAGGATAAGACTTCTGAATCTTCCAATCAAGATGAAGCAGTTTTGATTTTCATGTTCATTTCATACTAAACTTGTCCAACAGGAAATCATTAGCTACCAATGTCTAAGACAAACAATAGCAGATAAAGTTGTTCTATGATTCTATGATTCTACATGAAGAACCTTATACATTCATGAAGTACTATGTACTATATTCTACATCAGAGTATATAGCTACATAAGCTGTATTCCTAATGGACAACCTTGTACAAAATTGTGCATTTCCTCATTTATTTACTACGAGTCTGAAAATAGTGGTCTTTTATTTTTCAGAAATAAAAGAAATTTTCATGAGCAAAATAAGAAACAATGGTAGTTATAACGCATTTGGAAATAACTAGAGCACTGCATATATTTGTGCCATTGGAATAATACTAGTTCATTATATATAACATTAAGACTAAGACCAAGAATGATGTGCATAGATACAAATAAATTAGATATTTTACCTTCACCATAAGCTGTAAATGGGTCCATTTCTTATAATCCTCAAAATCAAGAAGAAACTCAGGCAAAACATGAGAAAGGGATGCTCCTTGACCTCTAATATCAATAGGGAAACAACAAGATTGACAGAAAAAATAATGAATAAAATCATGGGAAAAGATTTCTTTTCACTCATTCCCCACAAAGGTGTGGGATTCTTACCTGCCTTTCCCATGGAAACACATCTGAAACACATAGATACAGCATCCTGTAGAAGAACAATATTAGTAGCAGTGCCAAAAAAACAAAACTCCTTTTCACAATTCCATGGTTTTTTAGTCAAGAAGTAAATCCTCAGGAGAACTTACTACCTTATTTCAATAAATTACTCATAGATAAATGGTTATATATCCTTATTAAAACAGGTCTATAGTTGGCTATTGAAGAAGAAATAATACATCTAGCTTTTTTATTAGCTGCTGTTTCTTTTTTAAAAATCAATTTATTTTATCTGTCTGGCTTCTTCCCTCCCTTCCTCCCTCTCTCTCTTCCTCTTCCCTTCCTCTCTGAGATATATCCCTGTTGTTTTTAATGGTACAGACCTGAGCTTCCTTGACAGTGTTAGCTATATGATGACATATTTAAACAAATATGTCATATTTTCTTCGTTGAACCAAAGGTGCTTGCAAACAAAGGGTTCCAAGGAGAGTCTTCCATGTAGGCAGTGATCACAACCTGACAGGTTTAACTTCAGCAACATTACCATATTCTACCCGAATCACTCGCCATAGCCAGGAGGGACAGTTGAGGGGCCTAACGCCAAGAGAGGCCTGGAAAGAAAGAACAAGAAACTGGGCCTTCTCGGCAGTGGCCCCTCGACTATGGAATAGCCTCCCATCAATGATCCGCCTGGCTCCCTCGCTGGGTGTTTTTAAGAGCCAATTAAAAACTTGGCTCTTCAGGCAGGCCTTCCCTCCTGTCAATACTTGACTTATTCTTATTTTTATCATAATTTTCTGTTTTCCCATCTTGAGCATTACTAATCATTATTGTTTCGAATTGTTTTTAACTGTTTTAATTATAATGTTTGGTGGAACCCGCCCGGAGTAGACTTTGTCTAAAAGGGCGGGATAGAAATCGAATAAAATAAAATAAATAAATAAATAAACCATGCAGAAAAACATATGCAAAATTTGTTTTTAAAAAAACACGAACTTTCTTTCTTTCTTTCTTTCTTTCTTTCTTTCTTTCTTTCTTTCTTTCTTTCTTTCTTTCTTTCTTTCTTACCTTCCTATCTCTTCCAAGACTCATACTATTCATTAAATCAGCCGGCCGTCCACTCTAAAACTGGTGCTGTTGAACACCAGGTCTGTGTCCAATAAGTCCCAGATTATACAAGATCTTATTCTGGAGGAGGATGCAGACCTGGCGTGCATAACCGAAACTTGGATGGGCGGGGAAGGGGGATTTCCTCTGACCCTTGCCTGTCCTCCTGGTTATGCAGTCCAGCACCAGGGTAGACTGGAGGGGCGGGGGGGAGTAGCCATTGTTTATAGAAATACCTTGGAGGTTATTAGGCGCTCTTCGGTGATGAAGCCGGGTCCTGGAGGCCCTCCACGTGTTGATTGGGGCCAGGGATGGTATTGGGATCTTGCTGGGTTACCGCGCTCCCCGCGCCCCAGCCACTTCCCTACCGGAGCTGGTGGACTTTGTCTCCGCGGCACTGTTGGAGTCCCCGCAGCTTTTGGTCCTGGGTGACTTCAACATCCATGTGGAGGCAGAGATTGCCGGTCCAGCTCTTGAGTTCTTGGAAACCATGGCTTCCTTGGACATGTCCCAACATGTTAACGGCCCCACCCACATGGGCGGTCATATGCTAGACCTGGTGTTCTCCACTGAGCGGAGAGAGTGTGGTCTGATGGTGACTGATCTTGTTTCAGTTCCCTTGTCATAGTCAGATCACCACCTAATAAAATGTAACTTCTCAGTGGCTCTCCCTCCCCACAGGGAGCAGGGACCTATTTTAATGGTCCGCCCTCGAAGGCTACTGGATCCATTGCGATTCCAGGATGCCATGAGAGGGATTCCAGCTGATCTGTCTGGCACTCCTGTCGAGGCTCTGGTTGATGGCTGGCTTGCTACCGCCACTAGGGCTGTAGACACGATCGCTCCTAAACGCCCTCTCCGGCGCAGAGCTCGGCCAGGGCCCTAGTTTAATCAGGAACTGCGAGCTATGAAGCGAAACAGGAGACGGCTAGAGTGCAAATGGAGACAGAAACCAACGGTCTATAATAAGAAGGCTGTCAGGATCGCGACTAACCGCTACCTTGCTAAGGTGCGGGCTGCTAGACGATCATACTTCGCTAACCGGATAAGCGAAGCTTCAAATCAGCAGGCGGGACTCTTCTGTATAGTTCGCGATCTATCCGGAATTGGTCTAGGTGACAGGCCTCCTACTAATATCTCACCTGACCAATTTGCAGCATTTTTAAAATCTAAAGTGGAGGCCATCTGCCAGGATCTCTCTCCTTTTTTAAATACAGTGGATCGAGCAGAGATGTCCAGCGCTCCGTCCTGCCCGGTGAGATTTGAATTCTTTCAGCCTGTGACGCCAGACATGGTGGACAAAGCGCTTGATCGCTGTCGGGCCACCACCTCCTCCCTTGACCCTTGCCCGGCCTGGCTAATCAAAGCAGCCAGGCCTATAACAACGGAATGGGCCACAGTGATAATTAATGGGTCTCTCCAAGAGGGAAAGGTTCCCCTGGCCCTCAAGGAGACACTCACTAGGCCCATCAGGAAGAAACCAAATTTGGCGGCGGACGATAATGGCAATTACAGGCCCGTCGCCAATGTTTCTTTCCTTAGCAAAGTGGTGGAGAGGGTGGTGGCTGATCAGCTTCAGGCTCTTTTGGATGAAACCAATGCGCTGGATCCGTTCCAGTCGGGCTTCAGGCCGCGCCATGGCACAGAAACGGCACTGGTCGCACTGATGGATGACCTGTTGAGGGAGGCTGACCGGGGCAAAATGTCCTTGTTGGTCCTCCTCGATATCTCAGCTGCCTTTGATACTGTCGACCACGGTATCCTCCTGGGGAGGCTCTCCGAGCTGGGAATCGGTGGCCTGGCGCTTGCCTGGTTCCGATCCTTCTTGGAGGACCGTCTCCAGAGAGTACAGCTTGGGGAGAGCATTTCAGCCCCGTGGAGTCTCAATTGTGGGGTTCCGCAGGGGTTGATCATCTCCCCAATGCTGTTTAACATCTATATGAGGCCACTGGGTAGGGTCATCAGGGGGTGCGGGGCTTCGTGCCATCAGTATGCTGATGACACCCAGCTCTACATCTCCTTTTCACCTACCTCAGTGGATGCCGTTCTGTCCCTTCAGGGCTGTCTGGAGACTGTGCTGCAATGGATGCAGCTGAATGGGTTGAGGTTGAACCCGGACAAGACGGAGGTCTTGAGGGTGGGTGGCCCCTCCATTGGCGGTTTGGGAAACTCCCTCTCTTTTGGGGGGGTGACTCTCACCGCAAAGAGTGTGGTGAGCAGCTTGGGGATACATCTGGACCCGACCCTTACCATGGAAACCCAGGTGGCGTCCGTGGCCCGCTCCGCCTATTTCCATCTGTGGCGGATTGCCCAGCTGCGACCCTATCTTGATGGAGGGGCCCTCACCACTCTCGTCCATGCGCTCGTAATCTCGAGATTAGACCACTGCAATGCGCTCTACGTGGGGCTACCTTTGAGATTGATGCGGAAGCTTCAAATGGTGCAGAATGCGGCGGCCAGACTCCTTAGTGGGGTGAGAAAATACCAGCATATCTCTCCCACTCTGGCTGCCTTGCATTGGCTGCCCATTCGCTTCCGCATTGACTTCAAAGTGTTGATGATGACGTATAAAGCCCTAAACGGTTTAGGACCTCGATACTTGGCAGATCGCCTTCTCCCACCTAGATCTACCCGAATCACTCGCCATAGCCAGGAGGGACGGTTGAGGGGCCTAACGCCGAGAGAGGCCCAGAGAGAAAGAACAAGAAACTTCTAACTCCTATCCAGTTAGAAGTCACAGTCAGAAGTAAACATCTTTATCAGCACTTCCATCAAGTTTGATTTTGCAATCCAGTTCATGGCCAGTGGGTCTTATATTTCAGTGAAACTCAGACTAATGAGCCAATTTTATTAACTATATTGGGCAATTTCTATATTTTAAAAAAAGTTAGTGTGAGCTGCAGTGGCCTCTGTTTAATGCAAAGAGTCTGTATAAATCTCAGTATTCTACCATCATTGCAAAACCTGGTCTGCCACATTTAGTTTTTAGGACCCAAACACCAAATACAATTCATTCATACCTGTAGAAGGTAGTGGATTCAAGCCAGAAATAATGCTGTATCGATCACTATTATTTGCAGTCACAAAATGCAGTGATGCCATTATATGCCTGCAACAGTGTTGTACTATACATCTCAGACAATGGTGCGTCTCTGACTGCTTTCTAATCTTTTCAAGAATTGCTTGCTACCAGTGTCTGACAAGGGCTCTCTCTCTCTCTCTCTCTCTCTCTCTCTCTCTCTCTCTCTCTCTCTCTGTGTGTGTGTGTGTGTTTGTGTGTGTGTGTGTTTGTGTGTGTGTGTGTGTTTGTGTGTGTGTGTGTGTGAGAGAGAGAGAGAGAGAGAGAGAACATAACACTTTCAATGTGACATTTTTTCATGATCAAAATAAATATGAGTATAGATAATAATGAATAGCCAGTTCAAAAGCCAGGCCAGAATAAAGTGCAAATTAATGTATGTATTTATTAACTGCACTGTACACAGTCTGCATATCCACTCACATGGAGCTTTTACTTCTCTAGAGAAACAGAGGGAAAAGGTATATGGGGGAAAGATTATTTCATGATGAAAAATCCATGTGGACTCTGCTGGTTTCAGGAAACATATTAGCTCTCTGTACTAGGCAATGTTTCCTGATTCCATGTAGCAATGGCTGGAAGGGGAACCACACTCAAATCAAACCAGGATCCCAGGATCTTGACCAAATCATCCTATTTTCTATAAATCTTCTATAACTACTGCACCACCATATGGGCAAGCTGTACTTGAGCAGGACAGGCTGTGTACATTTTATGCAAATACAGCAGCCAAAATTCTGTTGCATAACTTTACGCCACAAAAGGCTGATGGCATCATCAGCTGCAGTGGTTTTTTAATACATTAACATTTTCAATTTTGCTCCAAGGGTCCCAAGGGGATCCATTATGTCACACAAAAACCATTGGGGGCCATGGACAGTAGGGCATCTTCCCTGGCTTCCTGTTAGTTTCCATGCTCAATTCACGGTGCTGGTTGAGATCTATAAGGCCCTTAATAATTTAGGTCCTTAATACTTGCTAAAAGTCTCTCACAAAAATCAGCCATCCAGCCCACCCAGTGCTCTCAAGCCATGCTGTCAAAAGTTGCTATAATGAGGGAGGCCAAAATCCTTGAATACGAGGAATTATGCCTTTTCAAATGTAGCCCCTAACCTCTGGAATAAAATGCCAACAGAGATATGTCAGGCTCTTTTCCTCCTTGCATTTAGAAAGACAGTAAAAACTGAATTATTTAAAGCTGCCTTTATCTATTGAATCTCCTGGGTGCTGTCAATAATTCTGTGATTTTCTTTATGTTTTAATCAATTTTAAATTTTTCATTGAGTTATTTATAATTTATGGTTACAACTGTTGTCTGTTCTATTGCTATATTATTTTCATATTTTTTGTTATTCTGGTGTACTGCGAGTTTATGAGTTTTTAACCCTGTGTAAACCATCTAATGTAGCATTTGTACTAATGGGGTGGTATATAAATTAGATAAGTAAATAAATAAATTTCAACCGATACATTATTACATTTTTTTATTTTTCCAGAAAAAATAATCAAAATGTAATCATAATAATAATGTAATCAAAAATGTAATGTAATGATAATAATGTAATCAGGATTAAGAGTTAAAAGAATTCATTGCAATACTCTTAAAAATAGTTCATTCTGAAACCAATATTGTGACTGAAATCCAGTAGTAAGTCACAACTAGAGTAAGTTCATTGAATAAATGCAACATATGGAGGAGTTGATTCACCAAATCCCCACTGATTCAATCGACCTAGTCTAGTTATGACCTGCTACTGGATTTCAGCCAATATTATTAAATGATACTCCTCCTATTGATCCAGCATCATAATTAGTGTTACAAAATGCCATCAAGGGGGAAATAAAAGGAAATTATGGAGTTCACTAAGCAACATTACTGTTTTCCAGTATTTGATTAATAAAATACATTACTACAACACTGGACAGCCATTAATATTAACATTTCAAGGAGGTAGCCACATTAGCCTGTTGTAGCAAAAAAAAACAGCAGAGACCTTTAGCTTCTTTAAGATTAAAAAGTTTTATGTAAGCTTTCATAGACTACAGCCCACTTCTTCAGATGCAGTTCTGAAAGCTTGCACCACACAAAATTTGTTAGTCTCAAAAACGCAGTAGGATTCTTTGTTATTAATATTAACTGAAAGAATCATACAAGACTTAAATAAAACAATAAGAATCCAAAATTGTTTAACTGTGTATGAAGTATGTTGCAAATCCTTGTCAATCTGATGTTCTTTGATTAGCAAAACTGGTAAAATGTAATAGGTTATGTCAGTACAAGAAACTGCTGCAATAAAGCAAATATTAATCTCTAAAGGGTTTTAAACTACTTCAGAAAAAACTCTGGACAAGACATAACAGTTAAAATACTTTGAAAACACTTACTTGAGAAAGGTGATCATCGTAGCATGTTGCCAATGGAGCTGTACCACTCGCTGAATGGGATCAAATGGCAAGGACTGGCTTGAACTAATTCCAGGTAGTAATTGGCCACTCAGATGGAGCAGCATGTCATAAATGGTCTTGATATCTTTACCAAGGTTTAATTTAAGCTTTTCATCAGATGATGTCATCTGAATTTTACATACATCTCTAGGCAGGGATCAGAGAATAAAAATGTCACTGTCATATCACTGTCAAAAGCAAGCTAATATTAAAAACATTATTATGAAAATTGCTGTGCAGAACTAATTAATGAATGTGGAGATCCAACTGTGAGATGCATTTTCTTATGTGCCATTGAGACACTTCCAACTTGAGGTGATTGTAATATGTTTTCTAAAGTATGTGAAATGTTCAAGGAGTAGTTTCCCATTGCCGTCCTCCAATGAGTTATTGTAGCCAAAAAGAGGTGTAAATCCAGTTCTGCTGAGTCCTACTCTGATATTTTACTCACTACATCACATTGGCTCACATTAAACACATGAGCCCCACGCTTATTTAGAGATGGAACTCTGGGGCCAGGGATATAATATTTACACATATGTTTTACCAGACTTTAAGCCAACAAACTACTGCTTAAAATATCAGTGCTAGCTTCTTTATTTTAATCTTGTACAATCTGCAGCCCAGAGAATTAAAAAATTAAAATATATTAAATGGCCATTGCAGTCACATTAAAACACATGGTTACATATCACAATTTAAAATCTATTCAGAAGAATTTCCAACTCTGTTCAATGGGATAGATATAGGATTGCTTCCTCAAACTCTTTGACAGGTAATTATCACATGAACATTTTCAGTTGTATTTTCTGATATATAAATAAAATTTGCTAGTTGTGTACTAAAAAAAGTAACTGCCTTTTAGAGTATTTACTAGTCTATAATATTATAATATTATAATAGTATAATATATAAGTATAATAGTAGAATAACTAGAGAAATTAGATATAATTAATGTACATATACAAAGTTTATAATGTGTACCTTTTTTATTATGTTACTTGTTATTTAGAAGATGCACCTGAAAATATTTTATTCCATTTCAGAGATTGCCTATGTAATAAGACCAACCTCTCTCCTGTCCCTTTTCTAGAAATACTGTAGATCTCAGCAGAATGTGTTCAGGCAATTGTACACCCCCAATTTGCATATCTTACTTCCTATCATGGCCTGCCTAACCATTGGGAAGAATAAGGAAACTACCTTGGACAGGACATGTTGGGAAGCACCAGCAGCACAAAAACAATTTACATCTACAAGGCTGTGTGCAGAATATAGCCTGTCCTACACCCCTCTGAGCTAGTGGTGAAGGTTTCTAGGTGTTGCAATCCAAGAACACCTGGGTTACCCCAAGGTTGGGAACCACTACTCTAGAGGAAAACCTAAACCAAAAAAATAATGCAGTGCATTTGGGATGCATTTTCAGATCAAGTGAAAAGTGAGTATGGAGCTACTCAGATTGTGAAAACACCAATATGTTGTTGACTGATAAGTTAACTGATTCCAGTATCTTCGGTTAACATAAGAAGTGGAGGTCAAATCTATTCATGCCCTATTTACAAGACTCTTCAGATTTCACAGAGACATAATGTATAAGAACCTATCCCCTACCAAATTACAGTACACATAAATCTTATTTTGCATTGCCATGGCCTACCCCATATCAACAGTAAAATCTCACTGCAAATGTTTAAGTAAAACAGTTACTCAAATTAATAAGACATTCAAGTTTTTAAAACGGTCTGAGAAAACAATCAACTCGTACCGTCTTAGAGAATGAGGGATGGAAATAGGATTTGGTCCTTTAGACCAACCGAAGAGAGAAAACCACTTCTGAACTGCTGTAATTACTTTCTGGAAAAAGGTATATTCCCCTGTGCCTTCTGCTGGAAAAAGTGACTGTTCACATTTGCTCCTAATTCGTCCACTGTCACCAAAAGATTCACTTTTCTTTATCCTTTCATTATCAAGTGTCTTTTCCAATTCTGTACAAAAATAACTGGATTTAGTTGTAATTATGGCTCCTTCTAGCAAACAATTAAGCAGCAAAGTATTACCTTCCTTTCACAGACAACTTTTGCTGAAAAGGAAAACAAGCCCTTTGGACATGTCTATACAACCTGAAGAGAAATTTCTCTGGTCTCTACCCTGAACAAATCACTAGCAATCACATCAAATCAAACAAAAGTCATATCTTCATACTCTAAGTTAATACATTACATTTACTAGGAAAAATGTCTGCTTTTTCCCCATTCAGTCTTTGGGAAACACCTTCCTTATGTCAAAGAGTAGCAGGAAACAATTTTTAGTGAATCTTACCAGAGCAGTAAAATTCAAATTGGTCTTTGCTAATACTCCCCCAATAAATTAATACTTATTGTGCAATGTCTTGGAAGAAACATACAAACTTATCAACCTAGCTCATTCAGTTTTGTTTGTTGTATACAATGGATTCTGTAACATATCTGCCTACCTTTAATTCTTAGGACTTCTAGAAATCTAGATAGAAAAACTATACTGCAAACCTCTGAACATAAGAAAATTGAATACCTTCAGATAACCCCTGAAAATTTCAGCTCCCTTAAACAAATATTCCTAGTCATCATACCTGCAACAGAAGTTTCATATGCAGAGTTGGTAATTGTGTCAAAGGTACTGGATGATATTTGTGAACATGATCCAGGAACATAGCATGGACGTTGCAAAGAGTCTGCAGTGTTATAGATTATCTCAGCAGATTCTATACATTTGATTAAAATAGAAACAGAAGATATACTGTACATGTTTCACATTACTATCTACAGTGAACGAACACCTCATTTTTATTTTCCCTGCTAACTGCTGTCTGTATTTCCAGATAACTAAATATCGATACACAAATACATCAAACACAGGAAATGAGAATTTTTGGACTACGATTCTTAGAAAATATAAGCAAGTATTGCTACTAGTTGAGCTGGCTAGAAGATTCTGGGAACAGTAATACAAAAGCCCCAACTTTTCATATCTCTAGTTAAAAATCCACATAGATATTCTTCACATAACTGGTGTTAATAGAGATCAGTAAAACAAGTTACAAGTTTTGGAAATTGGATCACATTAGATGTTATCTCTAGAGGGTAGGGATCTTAAACCAAAAGTCTAAAAATATAGTAAATACAGCTGATATGGTAGACTGTAAAAGTAAGGGGGGGACCTATAAAAGCTGTGTGATGTTGTCATGTTTTATACAGGCCAATGCAACATGCAAACCATTATTGCTAACATTCCCAATAAGTACTTTAATTGACTAATTATTCTTGCCATCAGAAATACAGTGGTGCCTCGCTAAACGATTGCCTCGCAGGACGAGGAATTCGCTAGACGGTGGCTTTTTGCGATTGCTAATGCGCTTCGCAAAACGATGGTGTCCTATGGGCGATTTTTGCTAGACGACGAGTTTTCCCCATTGGAATGCATTGACTAGCGGTCAATAGCTGTCAGTGCATTCCAACGGGGACCCGCACTCGCTAGACGAGGTTTCCCTATGGACGATCTTCGCAAGACGACGGGTTTTCCGTTGGAACGCATTGAAGAGATTTCAATGCATTCCAATGGGGAAACGTGCTTCGCTAGACGATGTTTTCGCAAGACAGCGATTTTCGCGGAACGGATTAACATCGTCTAGCGAGGCACCACTGTATGTGATCTAATATTCCTTCCATACATCATTTATTGAAAAAGTTATTCTTTCTTTTTTAAAACTTTATTTCATCTTCTCTTCACCTTCTTACTTGCCTCTTTCACCTACCTATGTCTTAATGCCCCTGGTCATTACTTTTTGGTTTCCAATTATACAGTCGTGTGAAAAAGAAAGTACACTCTCTTTGAATTCTATGGTTTTACATCTCAGGACACCATAAAAATCATCTGGTCCTTAGCAGGTCTGAAAAATAGGTAAATACAACCTCAGATAAACAACAACACATGACATATCACACTGTGTCATGATTTATTAAACAAAAATAAAGCCAAAATGGGGAAGCCATGTGAGAAAAACTAAGTATACCTTATGATTCAGTAGCTTGTAGAACCACCTTTACCAGCAATAACTTGAAATAATTGTTTTCTGTATGACTTTATCAGTCTCTCACATCGTTGTGGAGGAATTTTGGGCCACTCTTCTTCAAAATGTTGCTTTACTTCATTGAGGTTTGCAGGCATTTGTTTATGCACAGCTCTCTTATGGCCCCACCACAGCATTTCAATCAGGTTGAGGTCCAGACTTTGGCTGGGCCATTGCAACACCGTGATTCTTTTCTTTTTCAGCCATTCTGTTGTAAATTTGCTGATGTGCTTGAGATCATTGTCCTGTTGAATGGTGCAGTTTCAGCCAAGCTTCAGCTGTCAGACAAATGGCCTCACATTTGACTCTAAAATACTTTGGTATACAGAGGAGTTTATGGTTGACTCAATGACTGCAAGGTGCCCAGGTCCTGGGGCTGCAAAACAAGCCAAAATCATCACTCCTCCACCACCGTGCTTGGCAGTTGGTATGAGGTGTTTGTGCTGAGATGTTGTTTGGTTTTCACCAAACACAAGTGAAAATATGTGCATTATGGCCAAACATCTCCAACTTTGATCTTGTCTGTCCAAAGGACATTGTTCCAGAAGTCTTGTGGTTTGTCCAGATGCAACTTGGCAAATTTAAGCCATGCTGCCATGTTCTTTTTAGAGAAAAGAGGCTTTATCCTGGCAACCCTTCCAAACAAACCATACTCGTTCAGTCTTTTTCTAATTGTACTGTCATGAACTTTAACATTTAACAGGCTGAGGCCTGCAGAGTCTGAGATGTAACTCTTGGGGTTTGGGCAATTTCTCTGAGCATTGCACAGTCTGACCTTGGGGTGAATTTGCTTGTATGTCCACTTCTGGGAAGATTGGCAACTGTCTTGAATGTTTTCCACTTGTGAATAATCTTCCTCACTGTAGAATGATGGACTTTAAATTATTTGGAAATGGCCTTCTAACCTTTACCAGATTGATGGGCAGCAACAATTGCTTCTTTACTATGCTGATGTGTTTCCTCCTTGGCATTGTGCTAACACATACCTGAATGCTTCAGACCCGCAAACTGCTAAAGATTCAGTTCTTATAGAGGTGGTTGCACTTGCTGATGATCAATTACTCAAGGGTATTTGGTTAGCAGCACCTGGCTACTACTTAGTCTCTTAATTCATAGGGAAGCAGTAAGGGTGTACTTAGTTTTTCGCACATGGCTTCCCCACTTTGGCTTTATTTTTGTAAAATAAACCATGACACGCTGTAATATGTCATGTGTTGTTGTTCATCTGAGGTTGTGTTTACCTAATTTTCAACCTGCTAAGGACCAGACGATTTTTATTATGTCTTGATACATAAAACCATAGAACTCAAAGAGTGTGTGCTTTCTTTTTCACATGACTGTCTTTTTAGATACTTGAAATTTTCACTTCTGCTCCTTCCCAACAACTCAAAGCATGAATCTGTAGTAATCTGAGTTTGGTGGACTGAGACAATCTAAAACCAAATCCGAGTACATGTTATACATAACAATGAGTGGTGAGCTACCATTTACAATGAAATCACAGCAACCTATAAACAGGCAAAAAATTCCATGCTCACCATTTCTCAGGATAATTTGTTGGTCAGTTAGGTGGCAAGCCAAGTAGGGGTACACAGTAAGGAGGCAATTGTCTGTTGTTGCACCACACCTGAAGTGAGAATCTAAAAATGCAATAACTTTAACTGAAATTATAGTTCACTATTTCTTAGATTGATAGAGGGCATTTTTCAATTAACAGTCTCAGTTTCTTTTGTGCTATGATGTCAAATCTAACTGTACATTTTAATGCATACAGACCTAACATCTTGCACATAAATACTTCCCTTCAGTATGGCAGAAGGAGCAACAGTGAACATGTAAAGGAAGTCCCTTTTATGTGCTTTGCATATAGAAACATAACTAAATCAATAATGAAGCTGTAAAAGAACAGGGTACTGCAGGTATACAGAGTCAAATCAATGTATTACACCTTTGAAACTCATTAAAAACAGATATGTCCAAAACAATTGCATCCCCTGCACTTTATGTTTTCTAAGAATATGTACCTTCACAATCTCTATCTCTCTCTTTCTCTTTCTGTGTGTGTATCCCCATGCACATGCACACACGTATGCACACACGTGCCTTCACAGTCTTTAAACCATGAGTTAGAAAACACATTTCAGAAGCAAAACTATGGAATAACTGCTAGCTGTTGCAGCATTTTGTTACTGGACATTATTTCTTGGGATTAATTTTTAGATATCTTCTAGAAATGTTCATACATATTATAGATCATTTGGACATGTATGAAAAAAGCTTGAAGAAGAAATAAAAGTGTTGGAGGTGAAATACATAAAAGATAGAGACACAATTTTTTAATCAGAAATAGAAGCAAAGAGAAAAGAGTTGCAGAATGTTGAAATGGAAAAAAATCAGGGAAATTTAACATAACTAAACATAGATTATTTTAAATTCAGCAATAAGAACTAGAGACTGTTTGCTAGGGCCACACAAATTTAAAAAGCTAAAAGTTTAACTAGAGTAGTTAAAGATGGAATGGGTAAAAGGTGTAATTTGACAAAGGATAAATTGGGGGTGTTTCAGAATTTTCTTTCATAAGTTATATACAGCGGGGGGTAACTAGACAATATATTGAGAAAGATATGAGGAATAGACTTCAAGATATGAATAGAGATTTGATGAACAACCTGTTAGAGAAGAGATAGAAGATATGATTAATAAATTAAACAAGACTCTGGGAATAGATGGGTTGGACTGGAGTATTATAAAGCTTTTAGGAAAATGTTGATACCTTTTTATCAACATTTAATTTAATAATGGAAGGGGAAGAGATTCCATCATCTTGGGTGTATTCATTAATTATTTTAATCCCAAGGCCAAGTAAAGACTCCACAGATTCTGGGCCCTTATAAACCTATTTCTTTAATTACTCAAGATGGTAAGATATTTACTGCACTACTAGCAAAGAGAATAAATACTTTTATTGCTATATATATATATATTGCTCATGATATTTTATTACCTGTAGAGAACCAATTTATGGTTATGGATCAGGTTAGATTACAATTAAAAGAATTTGGAGAGATAATGGGGTTACAGATAAATTAGCATAAATTGAAGATGTTGTTTAAGTATGATAAAGAAGAAAAGGAGTTGTTTATGGAAAAAAATGATGTTAATACACGAAAGTCTATCAAATATTTGGGTATATATATTTCAAAGAATTTAAAACATTTGAAAGAGGAAAATTTTGCTAAATTGAAGCAAGAAATTAAAAAGAAATTAGATGATTTTAAGAAGATTGGACTTTGTTGGTTTGGTAGAATAGCAATATGTAAAACAAAGATTTTACCTAATATTAATTTTTTATTTATGATGTTCCTGATAAAGAACTGAAGAAGAGCTGAAGGAGTGGTAAAACATGATTAATAAATTCTGTAACAGAGATAAGAAAGTAAGGATTAATAAGGCAATATAGTATAAATCTCAAAAACAGGGATGGTTAGATCTTCCTCATATAAGGGTATGTTATATAGCTAATCAAATGAGATACATACTTGAAATTATATCTCTGGTTAATAATTTAATATAGTTAAATTGTTTGAATCACAGGAAATTGGTGGAAATGCTGAAAATATTTTTAAAAGAAATATCATTGTTTAAAAAACTGAAAACCCTTGTTTGTTTGTTTGTTTGTTTGTTTGTTTTATATGCCACCTTTCTCTTGATATGTTCCTGATTTAGAACAAGTATAGAAAAATATTTATTCCATTTATTTTTCGATTATATCCAATTGAAGAGTTAGATAAATTTTCAGGAAATTTGAATGGAATTTGGAGAATTTATTAAGGAAGAAACAAGTAATCAAGTTTTTTTTTAAATGGTTGGAAAAGATGAGTAATAAAGAGTAAATAATAGCACTATTACGATTGGAAAGAATATCTTGGTTTAATCTTATTAAATTAGAATAATGGATTAAAGAATGGGTAAAAAATGGTAAATGCAGGGATCTAACAAGTTTTGAAGAATTGGTAGTGCAGAAGGAAAAGGTAGAAGAAAATAAGATAATGAGTGGGGTAACAAGTAAAATTCAAAGATTTTAATAGAAGCAGAGGATCAGCAAGATGTTCTTAAAGCAATATGGGAATATGATTTAGAGTAAGAAATAAGTACCAAGGCATAGAAGAATATATTGGATAAAATAATATTGAAGTATATGTCCATAATGATAAAGGAAAAATTTTATAAGTTAAAAGGTATTTAACTCCAGAGCAATTAAATTATATAGATATCAAATATTCTAATTTATGCTGGACAGGGTGTCAGGAAGCAGGTACTTATTTCCAAATGTAGTGGGAATGTGAAAATATATTGAAATTCTAGAAGTGGTCTTCAATGAAATAAATGAAATTATTAAGTTAAATGTAGAAGTTTGCCCTAAGATAACTCTCTTATGAATATTTGATAGAAAGCAATAGAGTTGGGCAATGAAATAATTAATTTCAAATTTCTTAACAGCAGTAAAGGTCAAGATAGCAGGAAACTGGAAACGTAAATATGATTTTCAATTAAATAAATGGTACAAATAAATATGGAATATAGTTATTAATGATGAATTGATATGTAATACTAAACAAAATAAGGATAAGGTAAATGAAAATGTTTTTATTGATATTTGGGGATGTTTTATCAACTTTGTGTTGTGTGCATTTGCAAGAATTAAGGCAGTTTTGGTAGGGCTATGGGGCTCCATCGAGATGGTTGGACCGTGTCACCGAAGCTACCAGCATGAATTTGACCCAACTCCGGGAGGCAGTGGAAGACAGGAGGGCCTGGCGTGCTCTGGTCCATGGGGTCACGAAGAGTCGGACACGACTTAACAACTAAACAACAACAAATGGGGCTCCATAAATGCAGGGGGAAAGTGGTTATATCTCCAGATGGTCCCAGTAGAAAGGAGCACATGATGCATTACTGTATTGTTATGTGGTTTTGTGTTATTAAGGTTTTCTTTAGTTATGAACAAACAAACAAGATTTTGCAACTGTGGAAGTGGTAGAAAAAACATGTGGAAGGCCACACTACTAACTTCTACTTACAATGCTATAGTAAGTCACAGCTAGAGTAGGCCCATTTGAATCAATGAAACTTATGGATGAGGTGCCTCAGTAAATCCCCATTGATATAATTGGCAGAATCTAATGCAATGTACTATGCTAAGCAACATTTGGCAAACTGATGTCATAGATGTGAGTGTCTACAGAAAAACCTAATTCTTAATGAGTGAAAACAATGGCTTATTCTTATACTCTGAGGAGAGATGAGGTATTTAAACAATGAAACCGTTTATACTTTGATACCCAGATGAACTTCGGTATGACTGACATAGTTATCTCATCTCACACTGAAATTAATGCAACCAGAGGGAAATATTAGCCCAACTCGCACTGCCACACGTAATAGTGCTCTGAGAACTTCCCTCAAGTGTATTATATTTTACCTTGATACATGTAGCTGCCATGTCTGTTTTTGCAGCCCCTGGTCCCATCAAGTTCCCCTGTTTCGCCCATTCCCCCATCCAAGAACTATTCCCCAGCCAATAAATTGGGGGGGAGGGGTAGTAGAACTGAGGCACCTCCTAAACAGGCTGTACTGATTAACGTACCAACTTTTCAAACCAAGAAATGGACTTCTATCCATTTCTAGTTTTATTTTTATTTATTTTTCCTCTTGCATTTTTTTGCTATCATTACGGTCCTCAAAGAATCCCATAACAGAAAACTAGGCCACAGACCAGATGGTTGACCACCCTTTGCTTACATCTGTGTTGGACTGTGCCTGACCTAAGTTGCCCACATCTTCAGGAAAGCACAGCTTGTTTGTCTTTGGTCCCATTGCCTCAAAGGAGAGGTAAAGTGAGAAAAACTCATGGGAAAACGCTAGAATCCATTCTCCATTCTTCCAGCTGAATTATATCCTGCGAGTATATTTGCCTGTAAGTCACCAAAATCTTAAGGCTATCTCTGAGTTCTACAGAATTTGCACAGAGCAGCAGCATGATTTAAATATTACTATTTGCTATTGTCAAATATTAAGATTTGCTATTATCATAATTAAGTTAAATAATTTTCAAATGAAGTGTTTTCTGGACATTTTTCCCCTGCTAATTTGTATCTTTAGCACAACACCAAAAACAAACTTAGCAGATTACCTGTTTCTTTCATCATCAATGAAGAACAAGTTCTTCAAAAGGGATAATGGCTTTGAGAAACTGAAATTAACACGGCAGGTGAATCCAATACTGTTTCCTTCTCTTGATATTTTAATTTCATTGTCATTTGGAAAGTCCACTGTTAAGGGATTACTCTCTTCTTCCTCCTCCTCACCATCATTGTCTATCTCAGGCATTTCAACTTGTAATGCCGATGGTCTGAAAAATCAAATCAGTAAAATATGTTTCAAAATGATCAACTTAATAACTTTGAAAATATATGTTTTCAGATAACTGTTTGTGGTCAGTATTTTTTTAACTAGTTGTCACCTGAAAAGATATTTTCACAGCTAATACTTTAGCTTTACCAAATACTTTTTATTAGGAATTTATAAGTAATTGAAACAACAAGGTGTCCATGTTACATATAACCTCATTATTTTCAAAGTTTTATACTTTTACACTATTCTACTTTGTGAACAGTAAAAATATGCACTAAATCTACTTTACACAGTAGTAACTTCATGCTGATCTTGGATATTTCTTTATTGGGACTATTTATACAGCAGCCAGCATTAGCCCTGTGTCCCATTTAATAGTTGATGAATACAACAGCTTTTAGCCATGTTAGGGGCCCAAACATGCTCAATGAATGGCACAACCACATACCATATCACAAAACTTCCTTTCAGCTTCAAAACATGTTTGCCATGCGGCAAAGAGAATGGTTATTCAAAAAATGCAAGTTAAAATTTCCTTTTAAAAAATCTGCAGAACTAGTTCAATGGTTCCTTGACGTCTTTATTACAAAAAATATAAGGAATAGTGTAATTGGCAAAAAGCTGTAAAATCACTGATGGATACACTTCAGTTATTATGGGCAGTGCCTCTATACGAACTTCTATAGCCTCAATCTAAGTTCGGGCTTTTGCAGCCAAAGCAGCATCATAGGCAAAGCAACGAGGTTCTGTCATTCAGTTGAGTGCTATTGGCACTGAAAAGGCTTAAAATCCTCCTTATGAAAGCAAACTGTAGGTTCAATGCTGCGTCCAGATAAAAGATAATAGATCAAGAAGTGTGCTAAGGGACCTAGAAGATCAACTCTTTTCTGCTCACCCATTTCCAAACTTGCTTCTAGAGCAGTGCTGCCCTCCAGATCCTTTTTGCACTGTTAACTCCCATTAACCCACACAGACTGTAATAACTAAGACTCGTAGTAGGTGTAAGCAAAAACCTCTGGAGAGCCACAGTTAATCA
Organism: Intellagama lesueurii; assembly: GCA_037013535.1. NCBI lineage: Eukaryota > Metazoa > Chordata > Lepidosauria > Squamata > Agamidae > Intellagama > Intellagama lesueurii. Next base: position 73,386,981 of record JBAJHW010000003.1, on the reverse strand, counting down.
CCATTGACATATTGAGCAAAATCCTGTTGCTTAGCAAAGTAAATCACATTACAGTAGGTCTATTGACTCAATGACAATTTTTGCTCCTCTGCGGGTCCCATTGATTCAAATGGGCTTACCCTAACTGCAACTTACTTTACCATAGTAAGTCATAGTTAAAGCACACCCATGGCACTCTTGGAGGAGTTGACACACTAAATCCCGATTCTTCCAATCGGCCTACTTTAGTGTGACTTTTTACTATGCTAAGCAACAGGATTTTGGCCAGAGTGTCAGAGATGAGCCATGCAAAAGTGCACCTAGGGTTGGCGTTAAATAGTACAGGACAGGTATTAATCCAAGGATTAGTGTCCAGTCTATGTGCTACAGCACCTCAAAGGATTGATTTATGCCTGAGTAGATCCTCTGCAACCATGACCTTAGTATAAACTATAAATACATACTAGGTATTTCAATGTTTAAAAATAAACTCAGGTTTCCAGACAGTGATTATCAGAAGACTGAAGAAATAGTATTTTTTAATATAGATAACCCAGCATAGATAACAGGTGGCCTGTGGACAATACATGGGTTCCCAGGGACCAAATGTACTCCTAGCATTCCTGAGGCCCCATTGCATTCCCCACTCCCCTTCTGATTTTTTTAGTTTTTGAAAAAAATGTTGGTACAAAAAAATCTGGGGGGGGGGCAACTTCCCCGTGTTTTGAGCCTCCCCTGAAACCTTGGTGCTCCTAACTTTCTCCAAAACATTCATGCATTTACATAGAGAGAGAGCACTATAGACATATATACATATGTGCACACAAAGAACACAAGGTGTTTTTTCTTTTTCTTTTTGGTTAACAGCTGCCCCTCCCCCCAATTTTTGTAAGAAAAACATTTTTAGTGTGGGGGTTGCAGGAGTGGCTTTTCAAGGTTCAGGGATGGCTATGTCATGCCCTTTGATCTCTCATGCCCCTTATGGTACATGATCTCTCAGTAACCCCTTATGGTACAACTTCAGTAATTTTGGCAATTGCTCTTTTTTTAAATTATCAGCAGCAAACATTAATATTTTTGAAAGAGTATAGAGAAAATAATATCTTCTGCCAAAAACATTATTTACTGAAATATAAATGCTAATTCGGGAGAAGGATTTACCTTAAATAATCCTGGGGGATTATACTGACATTCGCTCCTGTTTTCACATTGAGAGGAACAGGAGTCAGTATCAATAGCTGTGGTTCAAAGGTGATCTTGGGTGACTTCAGAGCCCCAGATAAACTCACTGTTCTGTAAACAGACTTCTCGTTGTTCAGAAACACAGGCACTTGAGCTGTGTGTTCCCCAGGCCAACCTGGAGAAAAACGTTATTAAAATGTTATATTTATATGTGTTACCACCAGTGAAGTATTTGTTTTTAGGCCAGTGACTAGATTGGATACTTCAAAATGAAACCTACAAATTTCTTTTGAAAACCACGCTAAAGGATGAGAACTGGCTATCAGAACTGGTAGTATTTCTGACTAGAGACTTTTCTACAAAATTATTTGACAGCAAATTACAGATTGTTAAAAATTCACTAACTCATGCAGTCCTCCAGTGTAAAATTCAGTAGCCAAGTCATGTGTAGCATTTCAAAGCCATAGTACGAATTACGTCCCAAATATTTTCTCTTAGTCTTCTGTTGGAGACCTTGGCACTGTGGGCTACATATATGACTATGCTTTAACTCAACAGTTATCAGTAGGCCTTGTGACAGAGTCCTCATCAGTCAATAGCAAACCAAAGCTTTGCCAACATAACTGGATCTGCTGGCACAATTACCATCCTGGCTGAGATCAGCTAGCAGAGAGTTTAAAAGGGTGTGTGTGTGAAGGAGAAATAGAGTGGGGGAGAAGCTGAATTACACAATATCCAAACCCTATTCAACCCAGACTGACACAAAGTCTATGATGGCAGAAAGTCTGGGTCAAGGTAATTCTAAGTAATTTCCAGTATCTCTAGGGCATAAGGAGTTTAGATTCAGCACAACCTCAACTAGTTTAGTGTATACTCAGGCAGCCCCCAGCCATTTTAGCTAGCTAGTGCACCATAAGGGTGGCAACAATACAACCCATGATGCTGCATAGATTAGACTAAAATACAAATGCAAAAATTGGAACTGTACTGCCAGGTTTATAAATTTAAAAGTTGTGCCATACTGCTTTTATTAAGTGGCGAGCTCCAGGAGGGCTATACTTCGCTTATTTAGAAAAGGTATGTGATTTAAGGCACTCTTTATTTTGTGAACCCATTTTTGTGCAGATAGTTTAAGCCACAAATTTTAAAATGTTAACTTACTTGATTTACCAACAATTATCTTATTTTCACCAAATTATTAATATAGTTTACAAAATTTGTCTTCATATGTAGGGCATATATTACAACAAAATTGCTATTATTAATGGTCACTTATACTTGACATAAACCAGAACCGTTTTGGTGACTTATGCATGAATAGATTAGATTGTGTAATGCACACAAATACATCCCCAACTGTACAAGAGAAGTACACCTAGTAATATGACCGTAACCTCGTAGGTTAGCAGCAATGTACACATTGAGCTATGAAACATAGCATGCACATGTAAACCACCAACAGGATTTTTGTCAGACTTATACACAGTCCCTGTGTTTTGTGAAAATTGCTTCAATGAAGTTAAGCAAGAGGTGATCCCCTTTCCAATTTAACACAACACATTATCAGCATTCATTAATTCATTTCATTTTTAGAACTTTAGATAGTGTATTGATATTATGTATTTACACATAAATTGCAAAATAGGAAACAATGAGAAAACAGGGTATAATATTTATCAGCAGGTAGGCTAGTAAAAGAATTTGTATTATTTTACAGCAATCTACTGTACGATTTTAGAGTTCACTTCTTTACACTGCTTTGACAGAGCACCGTCAGCTCCTAGTGTCTGTGCCTCCTCCAATTCTTCCTTGCAGTGTTATCTTCCATTCTATTCCTAGCACTTTTCATTATTGACCTTTCCAAGTTAAAGTAATAGAAAATCTTAAAAGGAAGCAGGGAACATATTAAGACCCTCCTTCACTTTGAAAGAACTTTATCAAACATTCTACAGACACATGATAAGCAAGGTTTTAGAAGTTTGGGAAGAGACTGTAGCAACAACCATACCTCTACAAAATTGCATTTACCCGCATCCATATCACAAACTTAGTATGAGTAGACCCATAAAATCTTTCATTGCATTATGCTATATTAAATGCATTTAAGCAGCTTTGCCTGCTTTTTTTAAGTACCAGTGAGACTGTCCTGCTCCCAGGCAGCTGGTCCACAGGCCGTCTTTGCAAGGTGGGACACATGTAGCAATAGGCAGAGGTCTAACAAACAGAGTCCTACTAATGAGTCAAGGTAAACCATATGTGGAAGATCTCAAGCCAAATAGTCAGCACACCAAACAGGGAAAGTCCAAGAAGCATAGTCAAGCTAATCCAAATGTCACACTCAACAAGCAGTCAGCAATAAGGATTAGGGCAAACAGAACGCACTATTAGTAAGCAGAAGATACATTGCCTTCAGCAATCTTGCAGTCTCAAGCTGAAGTTTATACACCTGAGATACTGGATCCCACCCGAAGCCTTGCTTGCAGGCATTTGGCCCACTAGTCTCCTTAAGAGGAACAGTTCTAAGTCAAGAAGACCCTTTCTTCTCAGGAATCATTTTCCTCTAGTGTGTCCTCCTGCATACACTAGATCTAGACCCTCTAGAAGGTCTATGGGAATAAAATGGTTTTGCCCAACACTTAAAAGGTACCAGAATAGCTGTGAGAGTGTAGGGAAAGTAAGTCATTGCCAAGCGACAGGGTCATCAATGAATTACATAATATGTAATAAAGTTTCTCTTCCTGTTCCAGGATCTGCATTGCCCAGCTTTTCTTGAAGTAAAGAAATTTTAAAATTAATAGAAAAGAGGGAAGATTATAAGGAAGAGGCCAAGAAAAGAGAAAGGTCTCTGTTCTTGAAGGAGAATGACAACTTGCTATATAAGAGGTGAATGTCATTATTTTTTTCAAATAGAAATCTCTAAATGCTGGAAGGACCTGAACAGTGTCTCAGTTAGGTCTTGGTCGGCCCATGTTTGGTGTTTCTCACTTTCTGAGAATCATACCTCAAAGCTGAATGTGCTGAGTAAAACCAAGGGATACATTTTAGCATCATGGTTCTTTTTTATAGAATTTATAGTTACAGCAAGAACTCTAATGGCCTCATTTCTCCCCAACTTAAACTCGAAGGGGATTCTGTTTAACTTGAAATTTAGGAATATTTCTTTTTACATATTTGTGACTGATTTCATTAGCTTTCCTTAACTGTCCTCATCTTCCCATCCCTGTTACTATTTTTTAAAATTTGAACAAGCACAACTGTCCCTTTTTGAAAACTGTTAGTCAAAATTTTATTGGATTTTTTTATTAATAAGCTTTTAAAAACTGCCATGAATAGCAATGAAATTTGCTATTGTATCCATATATTCTGCAACTAATGCACATTACCAATTCTGTCTTCTGTATCGAACCTCATCCAGCACCCTTCCTCAATAAATTTGCAAGCAGTACTAATCTGTATAGCAAGAGGACCTGTCTAAAAGAAGACCAAGAACCTTCAGAGAACATGAGCAGCCAACTTTTCCAAAAGGGACAATTTCAATACAGCCAACTTTTAAAGCTTCTGCTTAGTCCATTTCAGTAAAGATATATAATTTCTGTCCAGCAGATGGTTTGGATTTTTGTTAATAATAATTCCTAAATATTTGAAGCTCAGAAATTAGAGAGTTTCCCTAACTTCTGGTGCAAGTCAAGAGGAGTATGCAAACAAAAATATTAGATTTGGAATGGCTGATGCAGAACACAATGTGTAGAGAAAGAATAAATAGTTGTTTTTAAGACTGTGATGGCTGCCTTGGAGTTCTGTTTGAATACAAATTAAAAATATGCATTTTTACCATTAACAGTTACCCATTCTGTTTCAGAATCAGGGTGAATTTGGTCTCAGGTGGCTTTATGGCAATGAGAAAAAGAAGGGGAGATATGAGAAACAGGTCTGCCTGGCTCCCCTGCTAAGACAAATAGATCATGATTCTAGTTCATTAGTAAGATGTACACAGTGTACTTTTCTGAGGAATGAAACAAAGTGTTATCCATAGTTAAGTTTATGCTTGTGGCCAAAAAGATATGGCAACTCTACTTACTCAAAATCCTTAAGGCATCGAATACAAGAATGGTGGTAGGGTGTTGATATGCACTAGAAAAATGGACCACATACAAGATGCAGCTGATCACACATAGGTAAAGGTAAAGGTTCCCCTTGACATTTAGTCCAGTCGTGTCCGACTCTAGAGGGCGGTGCTCATCCCCGTTTCCAAGCCGTAGAGCTAGCGTTTGTCCGGAGAGAGTTTCCGTGGTCACGTGGCCAGCGCGACTAGACACGGAACGCTGTGACCTTCCCATCGAGGTGGTACCTATTTATCTACTCGCATTTTTACATGCTTTCGAACAGCTAGGTTGGCAAGAGCTGGGACAAGCAACGGGAGCTCACTCCGTCGCGTGGATTCGATCTTACGACGGCCGGTCTTCCGACCTTGCAGCCAACTTGATTAGGGCAAATATAGTTTATAAGAAACCTTTTAAATACTTGTCAAGATCTGCAGGTAAATGCTTACCTTCCCTGGAGATGATAACAAGTCTAGATACCTAATTCCTGGCAAGTATTCCCCCACCATTCAAAATTTCACTAAATAAATGGCACAAATAAGAGATAAGTGTAACACTGAAGACCTTAACAAATTCTTTTGAAAAGACATCCACTCTAGGTCCTTCTCTTGGCTGGATACTTTTTACAGTTTTTTTAAATTTCATCCTCCATGATAAGGCTAATTAAACTGTCTTTATGCATGTTGCTGATGGCCTTTACCTTAAGCAAACTAAAACATTGTTCCAAATTTCTCTACTTATTTTGTTCAGAATGGTACAGCTGTGCATACCTATCTTCAAAAGCGGAATTAATATCTTTGGGGGAGATGAGCATAGTCCTACTGTTTGATTTAATTTCAAAAATTACATTTTTACTCTTTTCTTAAGAGCACTCAAAAGAAGTTGCAAATTTTTATTATGAAGTTCACAGTGCTGACTTTTATGGTAAATCAAGGATGTTTAGAGCTTAGCCAGGTCCAAAGCATCTAGTTCAGATTATCATGGCATCATGCTGTCAGCACTGATTTTACTTTTGATATTGTCATGACTCATTCAACTGAGTCACTTTCAGAAAGGGAAGATGATCTGCCACAGAAGGGGAAGCTAGTACACAAGGGGAATTTGATGACCCAGCTGGCAGCACTCTTTCAGAAGCTCAGGAGTGGAGTACAGAGGCCAGTCCTGGCAGGGAAAACTCAACGGAGGGAGTCTGACTGATGTGTGGGCTACTTTCCCAAAGGAACCCAACAGCTCCTGGTGTTGGCACAGAAACAAAGATAGTGTCTCAAGGTCAAATAGTTTCCTGATAACTAATTTGAAGCAGCTGGATGCCTGGGAGAGGGATGCTAAGAGCTATAAATTCTGCTCTCTCAGCTGGGTGTGGAAGATAAATGCTTAAACAGACTCTCAGCTAATACTATTTCTGCTTTCCAAGACATCTTGGAATTCCCTACAATTCAAAATGACTGAAGATTGTGTTTCTACTTCTTCCCTGTTTGATAACATGGAGAGTTTATTAGACTGAAGGTTTGGCTTGCTCTGCAGACTGTTCAAATGACAACCTCATACTCAGAAATGCACTGGCCTTCATGATGCAACCTTGGCATTTGCTGCCTGCCAACATCACTCATATGTTTGTAATCCTGTGACAGAAAGGAAAATCAGAGCATGCTTATTCTTTTCTTTTCTTTCATTATCACACCCTCAAGACCACCTGAAGTGTTTCCAACAACAGGTTTCTAAGATGCTAGATTGCATATTGTCAACACAGAACTGAGAGGTTTCTTTAACAACAGGGGCTTCCCTTATCAACAAAGTAATGTCCACTGCCCCAGGTAATGACTTTGGAGTGAGTAAGGTGCAAGTCTAGGTACATGATCAGAAGCCAATAGATTGTTGGTATCTATTGGCTTCTGATCATGTACCTAGGCTTGCACCTTATCTATCCCTCCCTGTGGACATTTAAGAAGCAATTAAAGACACTGCTTTTCAGGGAGGCTTTCCACACCAACCCCAGCTGACCACCTTCCCTCCCCTTTTTTTCTCTCTTCCCTCCTCCTCTTCCCTCCCCTCTTTTCCTCCATCCACTCTGAGATTAGTTGGTGCCATCTGGTTTCCTTTTTGTTTGGTTTGTTTTCTTTCTCTTTTTAAAGGTTTTTTGTTATCAGTTTTAATATTTCTATTTTCATTTGTGTTTTCTATTTTATGAGACTGTAACCCACCCAGAGTAGTGCTGTGGCACCAATGGGAGCGGGATACAAATTGAATAAATAAATAAAATAAATAAATATGTGACAGGCCAGGCTCTGGGATTTATTCTTGAATAAAAGCCATGTCTGGCAGAGCATAAAGCAAAGTCTTTGACTTCTGGGTTTCTAAACCACCATGTGTTAGCCAAAGTGCAGTTCTGTAGGAGATTATTCAAGCCACAGAGAATGAATTTGTCAAAATCCTAACAAGAATATGCCAACAAATATGGAAAACAAAACAATGGCCCATAGACTGGAAATATTCAATATACATTCCAATCCCTAAGAAAGCAGATGTCAAGGACTGCAGTAACTATAGGACCATTGCTTTAATTTCTCATGCAAGCAAAGTGATGCTCAAGGTGTTGCAACAAAGACTTTTACCTGATATGGAGCAAGAAATGCCTGGTGTTCAAGCTGAATTCCAAAAAGGAAGAAGCACTTGAGACAACATCACAAATATCTGTTGGCTTCTGGAGAGCACCAAAGAATTTCAGAAGATCAGCCTATGCTTTATAGACTACAACAAAGCCGTTGACTGTGTAGATCATGAGAAACAATGGGTTGTTCTGAAAGAAATTAGTGTGCCTCAGCACTTGATTGTCCTTGTGCATAACTTGTATTGTAGACAAGAAGCTACCATGAGGACAGAATATGGAGATACAGAATGGTTTTCTATAGGCAAAGGTATCAGACAAGGGTGCATTATATCCCCTTAATTGTTCAATCTGTATGCAGATCACATGATATGGAAAGCTAGACTAGATTCAGGTGAAGGAGAAGGGGAGATTGGTGGAAGAAACATCAACAATTTAAGACATGCAGATGAGACAATTTTACTGGCAGAAAGCAGCAATGACTTGAAACAACCACTAGGTAAAGTGGAAGAACAAAGTGCCAAACAGGACTGCAGCTGATTGTTAAGAAGATAAAAAGCATGACTACATAAGAACTACACAACTTTAACAGTGACAATGAAGAAATTGAAATAGAGATCTTGTATATCTTGGTTCAATCATCAATCCAAAGGGAAACTGCAGCCAGTTTGGGAATTGAATAGGTAGCAATGAGGGGATTAGAAAAGATCATCAAATGTAAGGAGGTGTCATTGGACACCAAGACCAAGATCATCCACACTCTTGGATTTCTGTTCACCATGTATGGTTGTGAAAGCTGGACAGTTAAGAAAGCTGACAGGGAAAATACTGATTCGTTTGAAATGTTGTGCTGGAGGAGAGCTTTGTGGATACCTTGGACTGCCAGAAAGACAAACAAGTGGATCCGAGATCAAATCAAGCCAGAACTATCTCTGGTGGCAAAAATGTTGAAACCGAGGCTGACCTACTTTGGGCACATCATGAGAAGGCAGGATTCTCTGGAAAAGACAATAATGCTAGAAAAGGTGGAAGGCAGCAGGAAGACGAAATATGAAATGGACTTGACTTCCTAAAGGAAGTCATAGGGTTGAGTCTTCAAGAACTGAGCAGGGCTGTTGAGAACAGGCTGTTTTGGAGAGTGCTCATTCACAAGGTTGCCACAAGCTGGAGGCGACTTGATGGCACATAGCAACAACAGGAGATGATTATCTGGGAGAGCTGACTTGAGGCTAGGGTGAATGGAGAGTTTATCTTTGTTATAGCTGAAACTCTGAAACAAGATGGTTTCTTTAAAGTTTTTCAAAATGATGTATTATCTCCCCAGCCACTGTAAATGTAAGATGGAGGAAGTTGTAAATATCCCTTTCACAGGACAACAAACAATAATAATTCTTCTACTGATCAATCCACTGGATCTTAACTAGAAATGGGCATGAATCAGAAAATTTGTGATTCATTTTGATTCACAAATTACAAATGTATGAATTTTTATGAATTTATTAATTGATTCATCAATTCATTTTTGGCTTTAAAATCTTATAAAATGTCCCACAAGCACCTAGAGACACCAAAATCATAGAGAAGTTTTCCCTGTCTCTCCTCTACAATCCCTCCAAGTTTGGTGAAGACTGGGTTTCAGATATCCAAGTTATACACCCACAAAGTGGCCCCCCGGGATAGCACCCTTTAGCAGCTGGCTTGGGGAAACCCAATCTTTATCAAACTGAGAGATATTGTAGAAGAGAGTCATGGAAGGCTTCTCTGTGGTTTTGGTGTCTCTAGGTGCCTGTGGGGAACTTTCCTGTGGGACCCTTATTTGTGGGTGTATAATTCGGACATCCAAAACCCAATCTTCACCAAACTTGGAGGAATTGTACAGAGGAGTCAAAGGAAGCTTCTCTGCAATTCTGGTGTCTCTAGGTGCCTGGAGGCCATTTTAAAGCCCAACTAATCAATGAATCAAAAATCACCAAAAGAATCATTGATTGATGACTCATGGGTGATTCATCGGGGCATTGATTCGTAGAAATTTGAATTGACATATTAGCAATTTTTTATTAATTTTGCAATTCATTTTTCAATTCATGCCCATTTCTAATCTTAAAAGAAGTCAAATTCACTGACATATGTTTGTTCATACATAATGGACCTAAAATATTTATCTTTCTGTTCCAAACTGCGACATTAGAAATGGATAAGAAACTATTCTGTGTTTATTTCAGTCAGACTAGCAAACATTCTCAATTTTCATCTAATAACAAACAAACTAGTTTTGCCTCACATGGAAGACTCTGCAAAATATTTTTAAAGGTGGAACCTCAACCATACAAAATTAGTTCTAAACACATGGTCTACAGCAAACTAAAATACTTACATGGACAGAAGTATATAGTAATAACTGTATATTGGCCAGGATAGAGAACTCCAGTATGCAGGCTAAATTTGAAGATACCATCCTCTACTGCTTTGCCTGCAGCATCAAGATCAAGCCTCCAATTTACCTGTTTCTTTGAAATATTGTTTAGATGCAACGTCTGTTAAAAAAAAAAAAGGTAGAGAAAGCCAGGCATATTGTCAGTATCATTACTGTAGTCCATCTCTGGCCAAAAAAAATCTTACCATTTTAATTTGTTTTTAATTTTACCTATATTTCATATACATCCATAAATTGTGCAACACTCTGGTACAAATAAAGATTACTGTAAGAAGATGGACTTGATAACCAACATTAGAGATACATGTATTCAAAGTTTCACCCACAAAGTCAAGCATATTCTATACATTCTTTATATACTGTATGTGTATATAACATATTCTAGAGGAAGGCCATTTGTTGCAGCCACTCTGATTAATAATAAGAGATGGTGGTAAGTAGCCACTCAACATGATGAAGAAAGCCACAGATTCCCCACACCTGTTGAAAATAAGAACAGGCAACATTGTTACAGTGAGGTTTTAAGACTATTTAATATTACTAGCAAATACATGATAGATGCTTTTGCAGTTGTCTTGAGTAGAATCCAAATAGATTTACTGTAATCAGTAATCAATTTACTTATATACCACCATGGTTGATGTGCAAAGTCTAAATAGTAACACCCCAGAAAACCTTTTAATTAAGTACAGTACTAAGAACTACTGCTTGGTGGACATCACTTTGCATACCTGGGTATCTAATATTGATACAGGAGTGAACTTCATATAATGTGAGAATCAGGACCAAGGTTTTAGAAACCCAAATGAAAAATATACCATCTATCCTGCATCTTACACAAATATTCCTATGAGAGTTTACTTATTTTCATCAAGTTGTCTATGGCTAGCTAACAATGGAGATAGAAGCCTGGCCTACAAAACTTGTAGGAGGCAAAAGTATTTTTTTAAAAAAAAATTGTTACATTGCATTATCATCTCTTCAATACAAAATAAATATACCATTTTAAAGTATAATCTGCTAGGGTTAATTACAAAAGTCTCTCCAGCTGAATTTTACCCCAGATTTTGGAGTTCTGAATTACCTTATTTTTTTTACTGAGGCAACACTGGCATTAGCAGAATTCATGTTAACAAAACTAAAAGGGGAAAAGGAGGAAGAGGGAGACAAGGGTAAAATATTGTGGGACTTTAAAGACTAACAAAATTGTTTTGGTGTGAGCTTTTGTAGATCAAAATGTGCTTCTTCAGGCACAAGGGGCATTCATACTGCGTCCTGTATATTTATACTATCCCCTTGAAGTGTCATGACTAGGGGAGGATATAGACAATAGATAAAGTCACAAAGTATTGTTGACATATGGATTACACTAGCAAGACTGCAATTGTTTAAAGCCACAGGCTTTACCTATGGTTTATACTGTATGCCAAGCAGATTGTAACACATATGCTAAAAGTTCTTTCTGAAGGAGAAGTTAAGAGTATGTCAAGTATGACAATGTTACAAAAAACTGGATTATAACTATATGTTGCATGCTAAGAAACCTTGATCGTTATTTAAGCCCTTATAGATATATCAACATTTCTTAATATAGCTAATTTCTTATATCTCCCTGTAATTCCTTTTTCTTATAAGAGCCACTTTGAAGTCTATAACAGAACATGTTCCCTCTCTGTCCATAGCTCCTGTTATGAGATTGAAAGCTTTTGATTCCACTTTAGAATAGCAACAATTTAATGTTACACCTATCACCATTTAATGTTACCACCACCCCCAAAATGTACATAATTTTAATTATGGCTAGACATGGGATACTCATGTTTGTCTCCCGGGGAGATGAATACAAATGGCCCAGGCAACTGTGGTGCCTGGGCCATTTGGACCCTCTCCCCAGAACCAGCCAGTCCACATACCGCTCACTACGCAGCATGAGTGGCCATCCTCATTGGTGATGCGCCAATCTCAGAAGTAACCTAGAAGACACTTCCCCACCTCCCTGCACAGTCAACCATTCAGCAGCTGAGTGGTGAGCCTCATCATCCCGCCCCCTCACCAGAATGGTCAGCTGTGCAAGTAGGCAGGGAAGCGCCAGCTGGCCTATTTCCATGATTAGTGTGTCGAAAATGATGACAGCTATGAGCACCACATGGTGAGCAGTAAGTGGACCAGCTGTTTCTGTGGGGGAGGATCCAAATGGCCAAGGCACCTGTGGTGCTGATATTAATATTTGTCTCCCTTGGGAGACAAATACAAATATCCAATGTCTAATTATGGCTAATTGAAAAAAGTCAACTTCATAAACAATAGTTGAGATGACAAAACACAATCACTAAGAAAGAGAAGGTACTTGTAGCTGTTCTGAAAGAGAGGCAAAAAAAACTGTATGTGGCAGAGGCCTGCACTGACTTGTTCATAATTCATCATTATGTCTGAAAGATGCATCCAATCGCTTTTCTTCCAATACTTTTCTTCATCCTCTATTTTCTACCTTTTCCTCTGTTTATCTGGATGGCAAAACTATAAGTAGGGGTTTACTATTGTTAATTCTATTACATATTACATACTGTATGTTCAGAAATTGTATTCTTACACTGCTCATGCAGAAAGGAAATGTAAAATAAATTATAGAATTAAAAGGATTATGTGCAGCAAGCTGTGTGAAGGCACATGCAGAAAATCTGTTATCACTATTGTGAAATTCTCCTTTCTTGCCTGAAGACTACCAGAGTGGAGCACAAAACATAATTGGACCACAGAATAATAGTGAAGAAGAACTGAAGAAATTTACTCATTTCTGTAATAGACCTACCTTTATGTTATTGCTGTCACTTATAACACCCAAGTTGATGGTTCTCATACTATACTGAAATACCAGCTCTAAAGGAGAAACCTGCAGTGGCGGCTGCAATACTGTTGATTGAAACAGACAGACAGATATACGTATATTGAGCCTCACAACAAGTGCTTCTACAAGTATTTGTTGTTGTTAAAACCTATTCCGAGTCCATACATTCCTAAAACTGAAATGCATTCACTTTAGTAAATGAATGATTAATGCTTCAGCATAACATTAATAGCCTATTAATACAGTTTCATTCAATTTAAAATGACTGCTTAATAAGATTTTGGCTCAGTTTCGATATCACAAAACTATTCCTTAGAGACAAAGTTTTGAAGGCTTGGGTGGATTATGTCTCCTGCTCCCCATCATAAATGGTTGCCATCTTCACTTCCTTTTTTCCCCAACCATAATTGTCCACAGCATCTCAGTCAAGAAACTGTGATTATAACCTTGCTTCCAAGTCAGAATTTGAAACCATAACTTGAAGCAAATATGCAAACCATGGGCTGGAAACATTCCTAACAACAGCCTACTAATTCAAGTATAAAAGGAGACTGGAGATAAAGAAAAGCAGAAAGAAAAATTGAATGATCTTGGCCTGCAACCTGCTCATAGGCTTTGAAACCTGTAGCATGTTCCTGGGCTTGAAATCATCATTTGGAAGACTGGGATGATGATTGCTGAAATTAAACCTATCTATGTTGTATGTTTAACTTAAATTTTACATCCAGAGTTGCAAGAAGAAATAATATTCAATAATATTCAATAATATCATGTCTAGCCATAATCAACATCAAAAAAAAACTAAGATCATGGCCACTGATCCCATCACCTCCTGGCAAATAGAAGGGGAAGATATGGAGGCAGTGACAGAGTTTACTTTCTTGGGCTCCATGATCACTGCAGATGGTGACAGCAGCCACGAAATTAAAAGACGCCTGCTTCTTGGGAGGAAAGCGATGACAAACCTAGACAGCATCTTAAAAAACAGAGACACATCACCTTGCCGACAAAGGTCCGCATAGTCAAAGCTATGGTTTTTCCAGTAGTGATGTATGGAAGTGACAGCTGGACCATAAAGAAGGCTGACCGCCGAAGAACTGATGCTTTGGAATTGTGGTGCTGGAGGAGACTCTTGAGAGTCCCCTGGACTGCAAAGAGAACAAACCTATCCATTCTGAAGGAAATCAACCCTGAGTGCTCACTGGAAGGACAGATCCTGAAGCTGAGGCTCCAATACTTTGGCCATCTGATGAGAAGAGAAGACTCCCTGGAAAATACCCTGATGTTGGGAAAGTGTGAAGGCAAGAGGAGAAGGGGACGACAGAGGACGAGATGGTTGGACAGTGTCATCGAAGCTACCAACATGAATTTGACCCAACTCCGGGAGGCAGTGGAAGACAGGAGGGCCTGGCGTGCTCTGGTCCATGGGGTCACGAAGAGTCGGACATGACTTAACAACTAAACAACAACAATTCAATAATATTCAATAATAAATATGCCAGATAACTTTTGTATCCTTCTAAAGTAACTCAAGATGAATCGGAGTTCTCCATTTCTTTTAAGTAACTTGATGAAAAAAGACTGGGTTCATCAAGGATAAGGCGAAATGCCTTCATGTTACAACTAAGTAAATCAAACTGAAGTAGATTTTAATCAATCTATTTTAATTTTAGTTGAGCAGTGATTTTCGCTAATGTTGGATACTTTGAGATTATTTTCTACAAAACCACTGAATTGCACAGACCTATTATTAACCACTTTATTATTGTAATGGTGCTTAGATTTTTACAAAAAGTATACTGGCTGTGCTCATTCCTCAAAATTCAGATAAAGAAATTATAGTATTACTTTTCATTAGCAGAATAATTGCTGCATTAAAATGAAGGAATTAAAGTATTAAATGCATGCAAAAATTTAGATAAAATTGATTAAGGCCATAATTCTATGCACACACAGAAAGGAATTAATCCCATGTTGAACTCACCAGGATGTCTTTCTGCAAAAAAACATGCATAGAATCAAACTGCCTACAGAATCAAACTGCCTACAGAATCAAACTGCCTACAGAATCAAACTGCCTACCTAATCTTGGCAATCACCAAGATTAGAAAGTGTTCTGAGAACAGGTTTTGCTGAACATAAAACTATTAATACAAAACCCTAACACAGCACACGTTGTTGAGACGACAGACTACAATCAATGCTATACGGGCAGACTACCACAGGGGCAAGGGGATCCTCCTTTTCTTTCCATGCACCTTCACAATCTTCCAGATCTGCACCAGAGTCAACTCCAAACCTCTGGAACAGACTGGCAGTGTGAGGTATGCAGGGGACTCAGTTCTGGCAACTGTGTGAAATAAAAAAGACAAAATGTGCCGATATTAACAGAAAAGGAAAGGACAGTAAAATAAATGCAAGACAGCCTCTGCTCACTTAATGAAACTTATACAGATCTGATCTCCTTTCCAAGAAAGTGACTGGATTTCTGGACAAAGCAAGGACAGACAAAAATCGTCCTTGAAAGGCAAAGAACTTTCTCTTCAGGAAAGCTTTCCATGAGTGACTTAGCTGCCAGAGTGAGGTTTTTAAACGGATTGTTGTGCCTTACTGCTTTGAATGTGGTTTTGATGTTGCTTTTGTTAACCATTTTTGAGTGTAATATTTACTTGATCCTTTTTAGTATTTGTACACTTACAGTTCTTAACTTTAAATATTGTCTTTTAATGCTCTAAGCTGCCTTGGGTCCTTTTTAAGGAGAAAGGTGGGGCAAAAGTACTTAAGATAAAATAAATAAATAAAAATGCAGTATCCCAGATGTTGCTGGATTACAGTTCCCAACAGTCCACACATGGATGCACTGTCTGGGGATGGTGGAAGCTGCAATCTAACAACATCTGAAGTACCACTCTTTGCCAACCCCTAGGATAAAGGATGCAGTAAATCTGATCTACTTGGATTTTGTTAAGGCATTTAAAGCCATACTGAACTATTAGCAATCGACTCAGAAAATACTGGAATTAATACAGGCTTTGTACAGTGCGTAAGAAACTGATTGAAGATGGAAAATGATTTTTTTAAAGAAATATGGACTTTTAAAGAAAGATGTCTAGAGGTCAGTTTTGACCCTTGTTCTAGTGCATACTATTCGAAAGTATGTTATACCTGTAGAGAGGGGAAGGGAAGATTTACATCATAAAGACTTCTTGGGGTGCAGTGGATCTCTGCATGCTATGAGCACAGCATGGCAGAGATTATCTCATCAATAGCTTGGATTGGATCCTATCTTTTATAACAGGAGTTCCATTCACAAAACATAGCTCTTTCATTTCCATTTGAGCACCCTGTACTCCTTGAACCATCATTCCTGAGGTTGGACAGGGAGTCAAAACAGGCTGAGATGTATTGCAGGAGGTGAAGCAGGAGGCAGGAAGCAAGGGCATATCCCCCTTGAGTAAGCAGAAGACC
The DNA here is from genome assembly GCA_037013535.1 of Intellagama lesueurii. Classification (NCBI taxonomy): domain Eukaryota; kingdom Metazoa; phylum Chordata; class Lepidosauria; order Squamata; family Agamidae; genus Intellagama; species Intellagama lesueurii. Next base: position 73,370,368 of record JBAJHW010000003.1, on the reverse strand, counting down.
CTGCTGATGTTGCAAATGCGTCTTTGGAGTTAATTCTCACACAGAACGTAGCAAAATATATCTTGTAGTGTTTTGTAGCATATGAGGGGTTGCATTATGGTATAAAAAAGATTTAATAAGAAATTATGGAGGCATGTGCTTCTTTGTTTGTAGAACTGGCTGCCTAAATTGCAACCATAAAACAGCAACCAGACTCCTTACCTCCATGTAAGAGGGAAAAGCCTGGCGAATGGCCAAGAACTGCGGGACTTAACATTTAAGAGCAACCTTCCTGGCAAAAAACTATCTTGCCATGTACTTTTAGACTTTATGTTTTGGACTTTAAGTTCTTCACACTGCTACAATCCTGATGAAGTGGTGTTTAATCCACAAAAGCTCGGTTTATTGTGTGATGATTTTTTAGTGGTCCATAAAGGTCTTGCCTATTTTTGCATTTGGATTTAATTTTATTTTGGACCACATGGCTGCCCTTTACTTCATTCTGAACATGTTATCAACTTTAGACGTGAAGATATATGGATATTTAGATGTTCAATCCCTATGCTCTGAAGTAATACTGCTATATTAAAACTATTTTTAAAGGTCTAGATTTGCCCCGTGACTCACTGGAATAGAATACTTATGAGCAGGAGACAGAGGATATAAACAAGGAAAGTAAGCAGAGCAATTTATCTTAAAGATGGCTCTCTGCATAGGAAAACACCTACAGAAATTTAATGCTACCAAATTTAGGCTGAGAATAAGGGGGAAATGGTAATGGAATGATAAGAATTTCCTCAGATGAGCTGACAGAAGAGAAAACCATAATACTTAGTGCTCAGTGCAAAAATGGGCATAAGATGGTTTGGCTATGATCCATTAAAGTGAGAAAGGCTCGTTCTCTCACACACAAGATTTTGTCATTTTCATCCCACATGATTTTAGGAGGCTACAGTGACAGTCACTGCCAGAGGCAGCATGTTGGGCCATGAGCAACTGTGCAACCAGTAAGATTTTCTCTCCAGTAGTATTATCTTTCTATTCTGTCATTTCAGGACCTGGACCTGGAAAGCAACACGAAACCTTGAGAAGTGGGGACTTTTCTTACTGTGGGTAAGTCATCCTTTGCTAAGTGATCCAAAGTATTTTTCCACTTAATTTCCATATACGTTTCAACAGTATGGTTGATTATTCCCTTAATCTAACACTGTGCCCCAGGTTAAATGTAATGATAATACATAATCCATTAGTAAATTATGGTAGAACCACAACTTGATCCAGATGTGTTTTCCCTAATGTTTGAATATATTACAGTTCCGTAATTTCAAATATAATGGCAAATTGTGTTAGCCCAAAGTCAGAAGATTCCCATCTTTTCTTCCATAGACAGGAAGAGGAGGATGGAGGAGCACATAGACCTGAAATTTGTGCTGGCTTGTTCCCATAACAACAGAGCCACAATATGTTATTACATCTGGATACAGCACAGTAGTCTGGAATTGCAAGAACTGATTAGGAAAAGCCTGACTGGTGGATGAAAGAATGCTGGACTAAAGTCCTTTCCTACTCACTGCTTCTCCAGTGTTAGATTCTCAGAGCAAGTAGCCACTTCAGCTGAAGCCAGCACTATTCTACTGACACAACCAATGGAAAATTGTAGGATCATCATCAACAAGAAGCAAAGAATAAAGGTTGCATTGATCATTTTTAATGGAACTAACAAAAACTTTGTGGCACAGTGGTTAAGTTGCAGTACTGCAGCCAAAACTCTGCTCACAATCCAGGTTCAATCTCACAGAGCCAGCTTGAGGTTCACTCAGCTTTCCATTCTTCTAAGGTTTGTAAACTGAGTCCTCAGTTTGCTGGGGTGGACAATGTGTAGCCCGCATAATTGAATTGTAAATCGCCCAGAGAGTACTTTAAGCACTATGGGATGATATATAAGCAGCACGCATCCAACAGCAAAACTGCAACAACCAAACAGTTCTTACTTCAATATAGTTTGGGGTCAGGGCATACAGAATATTAGCTATGTCCTTGACTAGAACATTTCAAGATACTTCTTTTCTAATCAAGAAAGTATCTGTTACAATCTTCTATGTACCATTACTTCAAACATTTATCAGTATATCTCTATATATAATGTTGGTGCTGGCTCTTCAACTGGAAAGAAACATACACGGTTATCATTTGTTTCAAAAACTGCAGTCAAGTCAGAGAGTCAACTTTTTACTTCTGTTAGTTAGGTTTCTTACCTTCTTCAGGAAAAAGCACTGAGAATATATTATATGTCATATTCTGTACACTCAAATCTAGGTTCGTTTCCATGATTTACATACCAGTTGCTTGAACTTTACATACTTGAGTAGGCATATTCAATGACTGAGGCCGTGGGACAATGATATGCTTTGCTGAGCCAGCAGGGCTTGCCCTTTTCTTGGTGTTCAGCGAAGATTGAGTCTCACCAACATTAATGTCTATTGGGAGATTGAAGTCATATGCTGCCACCTAGAGGGTGAATGCAAAGTTGTTACTTCCTTACTAGTGGCAACAAAAGAATATAAAAATATGCTGGGAAATACAATGATTGCCTGAAGCCATCAAAGCCTGGTTTTGTAAATGAGAATCCATTTCATATAAGCAAAACAGACAAAGGGGGATGTTCCATATTTACCATTTTTCTACAGCAAAGGAGAGGGGAATGTAAAGGCCTGTAATTCTAAAAGAGATGAAGTACAGTCAGTTGGGAGAAATATTCATCTAAAATATTTGTATTTTTACAAATATTTTAGATGAATATCAGTCATTGAAAGCCTCTCTGAAATGATTGCAACAGCATCCTTCTACCTGTATTCCTCAAGAAATGGTATGCAGAGGCATGCATTTGACAAGCCAGACCTATGCATTCAGAAGCAAGCACCACTAAAACCAACAAAACTTACTCCCACTTTACAATCATGACACGCACAAAAACTTTAAGCTGTAAGATGGCACAGAACTTCATTTTTAAAGTACAATTACTGTGTTTCCCCGAAAATAAGACAGGGTTTTATATTAATTTTTGCTCCAAAAAACGCATTAGGGCTTATTTTCAGGGGATGTTTTATTTTTTTCACGTACAACAATCTACATTTATTCAAATACAGTCATGTCATCTTCTTCTGGTTGCTGCACAGTGGTGGAGGGTGGGGTTTCACTTAACTGGGGCTTATTTTGGGGGTAGGGCTTATATTACGAGCATCCTGAAAAATCATACTAGGGCTTATTTTCAGGTTAGGTCTTATTTTCGGGGAAACAGGGTACTTAGACAATAAAGTCATGATCAGTGGCTGAAATCTTGTCTGTGTACGTTGTGTGGTGTAAGGCTAATGTTGTCATCAGCCAAGGTGATTTTTTTGGCAACTGAATATTTCCCAATCCCCTACAAGCCCTGAGTCATCCATTCCATTGTTGAGAATCTGTTCAGGATGGGGGATGGGAGATGGAAGTGTTTAGTTACTGAAAATTGTTGTCACTGATAAAGTTATCTCAGCAGTGGTGATTTTCAGTAACTAAAGACTCCTCCCTCCCATTTTTCTGTCCCCACTGATTCCTGACATTGATAAGGATTGTTTGGGACCCATAGGGGCTCCACGACAGGAGGGGGAAATTTCCGAAAAGTTGCCCTGGCTGACACAATCATCATGAGCCTCACAGCACAGAATTTATATGAACAGGATTTTAGCCAATGTCTTACTAGCCAAAGACCACCTTTAGGCTGTTCAATAGAAAACATATGAAAACATTTGAGATTATAGAAAACATACTTGCATAAAAGATACACATAATGAAGAACAGTCTCAAATGCTTGAAAGGGAAAAAAAATTGAAAGCTAAGGGGAAAAATGCAGAGGTTAGAAAGAAAAGGATACTTGAGCCAATCGGCACAAGGCCTAAGTTATCTAATATCATAATTGGGCAACATCTAGTGGGTAAATAATATTGTGTTAACATGTTGGATCTGAAATTCAAGATGATCTATAGAAAACTAATGCCTGGCCACCAAGCCAGGACTTAATATATTAATGGAACCAGTAGGGAACGAGTTTTGCTGTGGAAGAAAGAACTGATCCAAGTGTTAATATACAGAAAAAACAGGAGGCAGAACTGAGACTGACAGTAAAAAAGACCAACCCCTAAACAGTGAGCTCCTAGCTGTACTGTACCATAGTACTCCTAAACTGTGCCTTTTTGGTAGACTGTGATCTTTTTGGAATGAAATGTTTAATTTAATATTGAAGTGCCCACCTTTGAAAACACTTTCAGGAAGCCTGGTTGATGTCCAGTTAAAAGCAATGAAAAAATGGATGGCAGAAATACTGTAAACTACCAACAGGTATCAATCAGATTGCATATTTGCTTACAATGTTGAGAGTAGAAAGCTTGGGAAGAAGCATAGCTTCTGTTGAAAGATAAGCAAGCCCTTGCAAATGAAAATTATTTTCATACCAAACTACATACACACAGAGATCCTCCCTCACACTTATCAAGTGCTTTGTCAAGAGGGATTGCCTTCTACATTGCACTATAAGTCAATGCCTTTAAAAGTGCCTCGAACATAATTTACTCCTTCAACAAAATGTGTCTACAGTTAAGTAAAATCTAAGCAAGGAACGTCAGACAACCATTTTCTGTTTTTCATTTTAATATCCTCATGGGAAATCAGGGCATTTTAAAAGAGATTGCTGAATATTTACTATTATTTTAACTGAAAAATTATATCCGGGGGGAAAGCTGTTCTAGCATAATGCTCTTGAAAGCAAATATTTCAGTACAAAAGATCTGACTGAAAAAAAAACCCTGCATCTCCTATTAAATTTTGTTACGGTAGTTGCAGCTTTATTTATGCTTGCACACTGAAAGTACGTTTGGCCAAGGTTTTGCCTGTTTCAGATGATGATATAAATACTTCTGATTCAGGATCCGGTTCATTAATCCCAGTTCTCAATGTTCATGTCAAAGTCTATTTGTGAATTGTGAAATGGAATTTATTGCACAAACTGTCACTTGGAGTTCACACTCAGAAAGAAGGGTGAGATAGTGTAGACTTTTGTCCCTTTTGACAAGTTTATGGTTCAAGCACCATACAGGCTTGGCTGGGTAACACCTGGATGACCAGGGTGATTGTGAGCTGGAGGATAAAAATGCGGAGAAGAGAGAGAGTGAGCCATCCCCTCACATGTCTATAGAGGAGGGTAGAGATAGAGAGATAGAGAAAGCAACAGAAGAAGTGAAAGGGCTGAAGGTGGGAGAAAAGGAGGAGCAGTTAGAGAAGCAAAGGAAGGGGGTAGATGTGTTCTTGACGACGGAGGAGGGGGACAAGTCGGGAGAGATGAGGAAGGTGGTTGTTTTAGAAGACGAGTGGCAGGAAGAAGAAGGAGGACCGCGAGTATTCAAAATACCGCAAAAGAAAGAGATAAGGGATGGTGTGCGTGAGAACATAGAAAGAGAAAGGAAAGAGGGTGACATAAAGATACCCCTAGAAAGTTTAGGACTGGAAGAATGGACCATACTGGTATATCCTCGAGGCCGAGGTCCTTGGAAGAAGGTGGTCCAGCCGGGACCTCTCCAGCTGAATCAGAAGCCTCCCGAGGGAGACTGGTCTCATCACCCCTGTTGCGGGACTATATGTGCGGTGAGGAGTGGATGTTTGCGAAACCTGACCGATCAGAAGAGATTCGGGCCCTCTCCCCGTTGAGGAAAGAAAGTTTTGGAGGAAGTTTACCGTTGTTATGGACAGATCTTCCTGTAGAACTTGGTCACGTTGACCCTACAGAAGTTGTTGTTGAGAAACCTAAGAATCTTGTTAATAAAGAGTTTGTTGTTAAAGAAACGTCTCCTCTGTCTTTTCCCGCCAAAACTGAGGAACTGTCAAGTACTGTCAACGAACCCTGTCACAGTGATCTTCAGGTTTCTGTAAGCAGAACAAAAAGCAAATCCTTCCCACTTCAATAAAAATCAATGTGCCTGTTATTAATTCGTATACTTACTTCTGTGGGTGTAAAATTCAGAGAACATTCCAAAGATGAGTTTGCATCTATGATTGCAGAATACAAATGCGGCATCTCTGGTACACTGTACGTGTCTATCAGAAAACAAAGAAATTTGGATATTATGAGCAAATTATATTAGCTATTTTGTGGAGCTGTGATTCTATGGACTCAGGAATAAGGTGGAGAGAACAGAGCTAACTCAGCGAAATGACATACAGTCAGTTCCAGAATTGTTGAATTTGTATGCTGTATTCCAGTAGTAGTGGTGAACAGAGAGAGATTTGAACCCCCTTAACCTTCCTTGGACCCTACAGTACTGGATAATTATTGGCCAATTTTGAATATCCCTTTCTTGGGCAAGGTGCTGGAGAAGGTTGTGGTTTCTCAGCTCCAGGGGTTCCTGGGTGAGACAGATTATCTGGATCCATTTCAATCTGGCTTCAGGCCTGGTTATGGGACAGAGACTGCTTTGGTCACCTTAGTGGACAACCTATGCTGGGAACTAGGCAGGGGGAGTATGTCCCTGTTGGTCCTGCTGGACCTCTCAGTGGCTTTCAATACCATCAATCATGGTATCCTTCTGGGCCGTCTCTCTGGGCTGGGACTTGGAAGCACTGTTTTACAATGGTTCCAGTCCTACCTGGAGGGGAGAATCCAGAGGGTGATGCTGGGGGACTCTTGTTCGACACCCTGGCCATTGGCCTGTGGTGTCCCTCAGGGTTCTGTTTTGTTCCCTATGCTATTTAACATCTACATGAAACCATTGGGAAAGGTTGTCCAGAGTTTTGAAGTTTGGTGTCACCAGTACACTGATGACACCCAACTCTATCTCTCCTTTCCATCTAAATCCAAGGAAGCTGTTTTGGTTCTAAATTAGTGTCTGGTATCAGTAATGAGGGTGAATAAAGTGAAACTTAATCCAGGTAAGACAGAGGTGCTCCTGGTTAGTCAAAAAGCAGATCAAGGAATAGGGTTGCAGCCTGTGCCGGATGAAGTTACACTCCCTCTGAAAACACAGGTGTGCAGCCTGGGGGTGTTCCTGGATTTATCTGAGCTTGGATGCCCAGGTTTTGGTGGTAGCCTGGACTGCCTTTGCACAATTAAAACTAGTGTGCCAGCTGTGCCTGTTTCTTGAGAGGGCTGATTTGACCATGGTGAAACATGCCCTAGTTACATCTAAGCTGGATTATTGTAACACACTCTATGTGGGACTGCCTTTGGAAAATGTTTGGAAACTCCAGAGGGTCCAAAATGCAGCAGCCAGATTGCTACCTGGGGCTAGTTACAGAGAAATGTTCCCTGGTTACAGGGAACATTTAACTCCTCTGTTACAGCAGCTCCACTGGCTGCTCATTCGTTTCCAGGCACAATTCAAAGTGCTGGTTTTAACTTATAAAACCCTAAACTGCTTGGGTCCAAGAGGGAGAGGGGGAGAGAGAGAGAGAGTTACTATAGAAACACTTCCAGAATGTTTTGCTTTTTGAACATAAGGAACTCTTTTCTAATTATTGTTCTGAAGCAGAAGAAACATACCTGGCTGAAAACTAAAATGTAGCGTAAAGGCTTCGTGTTCGGATAAATCCATTGCCACAATGGCACGTGCCTTTCCTTTGTTCTCAATAAAAAATGGAATTTCTTGAGTAGAGCCAACATAAACACCAGGAAAGTTAAAGGATTTCTTTAAAGAATAAAGAAAGAAACACTTATATGACCTGGGACAAAGGTAAGCAGGCACCTCTGCTAAGAGTCAAACGGGGGGTGGGGGGAAACAGCATGGAGTGGTGAAGGGAGAAGGGCAAATCTGGAGACATGGAGACCATGAGGAAGAATTAGTTTTTCTGCTGCATCAAGAAGCATCCTTGGTCATTTGAAACAAATATTACTGCTGGAAGATCATATTATGCTTTGAATTTGATTAATTTTCACCCTTGAAAGAGAAGCTTGCTAAACAGCCTTCTTTCTCCAGTTCATAAGCTACTATAAATCAGCTACAAGGTAAGTGTCACAATATTTTTTCCAGTAGGTACATGATATGTCATCCTAATCAAAGTTAAACAGATCTGGTCTGGATGGAAGACTATCTGAGAATTGTACATACTCCTTGACTATTATAATAGAAGAGAAATGTACATATTCCTTGAGTATTATGATAGAAGATAAACTGGAGACGGGTAATACTAAAAGCCAGATTGTTAACTGGAGCAGGTTACAGGGATCATATAATTCCCCTTTTACAAGAGCTCCACTAGCTGTCTCTTCATTTCCAGGCATAATTCAAAGTGTTGGTTTTGACCTGTGCCTTCTCTGCAACTTTTAATAACATCAGAATCAGCAGTTGCCTGTAGACTGAGCAGAGGGGAAAACGTGCTCAAAGATTTCATGGGGGCGCTCAATCAGTCATGGTTACAGTACTGTTAATTTTTTAAAACAGCACATGCTACCGTGTTTTCCCGAAAATAAGACCGGGTCTTATATTAATTTTTGCTCCAAAAAACGCATTAGGGCTTATTTTCAGGGGATGTTTTATTTTTTTCATGTACAACAATCTACATTTATTCAAATACAGTCATGTCATCTTCTTCTGGTTGCTGCACAGTGGTGGAGGGTGGGGTTTCACTTAACTTTGGAATAGGGCTTATATTAAGAGCATCCTGAAAAATCATACTAGGGCTTATTTTCAGGTTAGGTCTTATTTTCGGGAAAACAGGGTAAAACTGACTCATTACCTCTGGATCAGATTTTAATCTGAGGTGGAGAACAACTGAAGATCTTAAAAACTTTGTCTCTCCACGAAGGTTGGCTTTTATGAGCTCTAAAAGTTCTTCTCCAAGGCCAATATTGGAGAAATTTACCAGAATCCCTAAATATATTGGCTAAAATCTTGTTGCTTAGTGTAGTAAATTTCACTAAAGTAGACCATGAAATCAATGAGAAGTTTCTAACTGTAACTTGCTATTCTAAAATAGGCCCATTTGAATGGAACTTACAGAGGAGTTGACTCATCAAATCTCCATTAATTCAGTGGGCTTATTCTAGTGTGATTTACAATGTCAAGCAACAAGAATTTGCTCAACTTCTCAAAGTAATATAGTAAAGGTTTTAGTACAAACACACAGCTAAATCATTATTTGTTTCGAGACCCTAAATCTTACATACAGGCGTAACTCGGTTTACGAAATTAATGCGTCCTCTGGGATGTTACATCATGCAGAAATTTCGTAAACCGATACGTGGATTGCGCTAGGAATGGGGGCGGCGCTAGAAACTTCCAGGCACAATGCGTCCTGGGGAAACCCTTTCGTACAGCAGGGGGGAAAACAGAAAAAGAACGTAAACCGGGGCATTATTTTCTATGGATTTTGGTTCGTAAACCAAAAATTACATAAACCGAGGCTTTCGTAAAGCGAAGTACTGCTGTAAAGGTTTGATCCAGCAAGAGTTATATACATTTACGTCCATGCTTATATACTCCCCACTGAAAATTGATGTGATCAAAAAATGTCCTTTTGGGAAGATAGTGCCCTAAGTTCACTAATTAAGCATCTTCAGACATGAGGAACTGTTAATCTTTTGATCTTATAATAAGAAAAATTAAAATGTACGATATCTACCACACTGATGTCTATGTTAGGAGTCTCTACAGATCCACCAATCCTAAATTCCAAAGATTTTGCATTCCGCACTGCTACCTAATAAAAGAAAAGAAATTAGACTATTGTTTGTAATTTGCCATCCCTTGCCCTTTAAACAGCTTTCATGTGGAAGGTCTGGCTCTACTGTTTCATAAAGTTTCATAATTAAAATATTTATTTTCTGTAATGGAGCAGATAATGACATGTAGAAGAGAAATTAAAATCCGTGACAATTAGAGGAAAAGATCATACAAATCATTGGGCCTAATTGTATACTTGTGCTCCTATACAAATCCCCATATTTTAAAAATTCCACATAGCACATAAATGAGGTGCTCAAAATTAAAATTATCTTGAGTCATCAATCTGTAACTTCTCACAACAGCAAAAATGCCTAAAAGGCAGATTTGTATCAGCACAACAATTCCTCAAAAAGGAATCAAAAGAGGAGCAATTTCCACTGATTAACCAACTCCTTCCTCCATACCATCTTTCATGTTGTTCCGGAAGGTCCCACCTTTCTGGAGCAGATCCACAGAAAGAGATCGCACAATTAGCAAAATTCAGTCCTCCACATCAGCTCTGGCTCCAATTTATGAGAGTACAGAGCACTTTTCAACAGAATTCTGCTCACAAACCTCTAGATGGAATGTCTTGTGTTTCACCACTTTCTACACTTAAGTATCACAGCAAGTCAAACAGGGCCTTTTGGCCATTTTATCCAGGGTCTAGAATTCTCTAGAATTCTATATTGCTCTGTATAAAAGGTTTTGTGTGTCCAAGGCCTTTCTGAAAGAAGTAGGGGAACTTGCTTGCAAGTGAAATGCTCCTTGCTTGTTCTGTTGTTTATTTGCTATTTTTGTTCTGTTCGTATTTGGTTATTTAGCTTTCTTATAAAAGTTGTTGCAACAGAAACACATGGTATGAATGTTTTTAAATATATTAGCAGGCAATTTCCAAAACTGATTAAAACATGAGGAATGGGCACTAGCATTATTTGCTTGCCCTCCCTACCTAATTTCCTCTGGTATAAAACATCCCATTAAGAAAGCCTGAATAGAGTAAAAGAGTTTATGAGGTACCCCTCCTCCCTCTCTAGCTAATAGATTAGTTGGTTAAAGTAAGTTCATGAAATACAATCTGTTTCTTGCAGCCTCTGGGGACTTATGACCTGAGAAGGATTTCATCACTTGTGGTCACCCATATCCTTATATTGAATTTTTTTCCAGTCTAATTTCTACTTTGCTCCCTTCCTTCAGCTATCCACTTCCTCTAAGATGATTTATTTAGAAACCTTCTCCTACTCACTTTTCTAGACCTGTTTTCCCCCTCCATTAATATGTTTCCCCAGACCCTGCATATTTTGATATTGTTTTCTAAGCAGACTCTCATTATCCTCACAGATGCAGAGATTTTCCAAAAATTCTACACCTGAGTGCTTTACTCCCTCAGCAGATGAAACAACAGGAAACATTCATGACATCACAGAAATTCAGTCAGTCACTACCATGTTTCTATGGACCCATCACAAATAATACTAAAATAGATTACCATAAAATAAAATGAGCATATTAGTATATCTAGCTAGAGATATTAGTATATCTAGCTAGAGAGTACAGCTTGGGGAGAGTGTTTCGGCCCCGTGGAGTCTCAATTGTGGGGTTCCGCAGGGGTCGATCCTCTCCCCAATGCTGTTTAACATCTATATGAGGCCGCTGGGAGGGGTCATCAGGGGGTGTGGGGCTTCGTGCCATCAGTATGCTGATGACACCCAGCTCTACATCTCCTTTTCACCTACCTCAGTGGATGCCGTTTCGTCCCTTGAGCGCTGTCTGGAGGCCGTGCTGCAATGGATGCAGCTGAATGGGTTGAGGTTGAACCCGGACAAGACGGAGGTCTTGAGGGTGGGTGGCCCCTCTGTTGGCGGTTTGGGAAACTCCCTCTCTTTTGGGGGGGTGACTCTCACCGCAAAGAGTGAGGTGCGCAGCTTGGGGATACATCTGGACCCGTCGCTTACCATGGAAACCCAGGTGGCGTCCGTGGCCCGCTCCGCCTATTTCCATCTATGGCGGATTGCCCAGCTGCGACCCTATCTTGATGGTGGGGCCCTCACCACTCTTGTCCATGCGCTTGTAATATCGAGATTAGATCACTGTAATGCGCTCTACGTGGGGCTACCTTTGAGATTGTTGCGGAAGCTTCAAATGGTGCAGAATGCGGCGGCCAGACTCCTTAGTGGGGTGAGAAAATACCAACATATCTCTCCCACTCTGGCTGCCTTGCATTGGCTGCCCATTCGCTTCCGCATTGATTTCAAAGTGTTGATGATGACGTATAAAGCCCTAAACGGTTTAGGACCTCGATACCTGGCAGATTGCCTTCTCCCACCTAGTTCTACCCGAATCACCCGTCATAGCCAGGAGGGACGGCTGAGGGGCCTAACGCCGAGAGAGGCCCGGAAAGAAAGAACAAGAAACCGGGCCTTCTCGGCAGTGGCCCCTCGGCTTTGGAATAACCTTCCATCAGAGATCCGCCTGGCTCCCTCGCTGGGTGTTTTTAAGAGCCAATTAAAAACTTGGCTCTTCAGGCAGGCCTTCCCTCCTGTCAATATTTGATTTTATTTTATTATAATTTTTGTTTTTCTCCATCTTGAGTATTATTAATATTAATATTATTGTTTTGAACTGTTTTATTTTTATTTTAATTGTTCTAGTGTTTTTATATTTAATGTTTATGGAACCCGCCCTGAGTAGACTTTGTCTAAAAGGGCGGGATAAAAATCGAATAAATAAATAAATAAATAAATAGCTGTTTTTCTCAAAGCTAAAAGCATATAAACAGCTGTCCCAACTCTATTACCTCCACTCTGCTATCAAATTTCATTATTCCACTGGGTCTGAAGTAAATTTTTATTTCAGTGCAGCTTCCTACAGGTACTACACCCTGAAGAGGAGTGATCATCATTCCAGGCAGAGGGTTGGCATCAAGGACCTGCCAACAGAAGCATAATAAATTCTTAGTTCTAGAGTTGTGTTACAAACTTATATACCCACTATCTTGATGACAGGACATAGCCATAAGCAACTAACTGCTTTTCTCACTTATAGGCATCTTCAACTATGCCTGTGATTTTGATATGCCATCTTTCTCATTTATTACTCAAACTCTTTTTGTTTTGTCATTTTCCTTAACTTTTATATATTCATACATATAATACAAAATTGTCTTTGCCTTCATTCATACAGCACAAAAGTAACTGCCTTTGATTTTGATGTGACATCTTTCTCATTTACTGTTTAAATTCTTTATATCAACTGTTCAATACAAATTAAGAAAGCAGCTTACAATAAAATCAATCTAAAATACAATAGCAATAAAATTAGCATAATACAGACAAAAGAGGAAAAAATACATAGGTTTTTAACACCTATTTAAAGATGGAAAGAAAGACGCCTTGGGAAATTCAATGGAAAGAATTTGACAGGTACGATGCCACCACTGAAAAGACCTGTTGCTGTTACCTACCCAATATTGATTGAACAAGAGCCAGGAAGCAAGACCTCTGGTGGTCACCCACAAGCGCCAGAAAGTTTAATCTGCTCAGAAGTGATCTTTAAGATGCCCTAAATGACCTACAATCAGTCTTTCAACAGTCAAGTCTATCACATTAAAGTAGAGCCAAGAAACAAACTGAGAAATAATGGAATCAATATAATATGTGTTGACCACCTTCTTCCTGCCTCCAGTCTATGGCAGTTAGCATAGTAAACTGCATGAGACTAGGCCCAGATTAATATTTAGTTTTTAGGAAAAAATAAAAGAAAGCTACCCTGCAAACCAGGATGAGAAATGTCCGGCCATTTTGTAGCAGTAGTAGTTTCTAAATTATTATTAAAGTTAATCTTGCAGAAATAACATTCCATAGTCCAATATAGCAGTAACTAGTCCATGAGGCCAGGCTTGAATTTCCCAGATAGGACTACAGTTGGCAAGGGAGCTAGGTCTGGTAAAACATGGCCACTGATATTACTTGGGAACATACAAATGCCCTATTTGTCATATAAATGAACACCCTTTTGAAAAATAAGATCACTGTGATAAAAAATGAAGTTCCTGTAATAAAACTGGGCAGCTAATATTTATTCTGTCAGCTGCCAGGCTTGCTCCTTCCTGTGATCTGACTTTTGCCAGATTTGCCCACAGTGTTTAACAGCAGGTCCAGTTTTATCTGCCCCGTCCCTTATTTTTTGGAACAAGGAACAGCTGTTAGAGATTCTAAGATGTTACTGAGAAAGCTAGGCTCTGAACTTATCCATCTGTGTTAACTGAAGATTCCAGCAAAGCTCACTGTAGGAAAATACAATCCTGAATAGTACTAGAAATACTTTTTTCCTTAAATCTTATCAACTCATCATTTAAATCACCTTAAATCTTATCAACTCATCATCAGAGGTGGAGCATGTTGAAGCATATTATACACATCAATAAACACTTCTGGTATGCCTCACCTGGAAATATGCATGGTTATAGCCCAGGTTTTGAAGAATGGCTGTCCTGAAAGTAGTTAAATGCAGAGGAGCATGGTTAAAGGTGATCCTTTGTTCCTTGAACTGAACAGTAGTAGAGCCAAGCTAAAATTGACAAAGAAGTAAAATAATGTATTACAATCAATAAACATGTTTCAGAATACATTCAAATTTTATTTTAACTTTGCAGAAACCAAGCAACAATGTAAGGATAAAAATAAATTACAGATGTGAAATGAAAATATATTTGTCTGTTAGCATAGTAAACTGCATGAGAGTAGGTCCAGATTAATATTTAGTTAGTAGGAAAAAATAAAAAAAGCTACCCTGCAAACCAGGATGAGAAATGTCAGGCCATTTTTTAATTTATGGCAACGGCAAACTGAGGTCTGCCTCCATTGTAACTCATAGGGATGTTCCAATAAGTCATTCTAGAGCAGTGCTTCCCAACCTTGGGTCTCCAGATGTACTTGGACTACAACTCCCAGAAATCCTGGCAGCACAACTGGTGGTGAAGACTTCTAAGAGTTTTATTCAAAGAACATCTGGGGATACAAGATTGGGAACCATTATTTTGAAGACGTAAATGTTAATGTTCAAGTAAATTGTTTGACAAAGCAAAACACTGACTGGCCAAGAATAACAGAACATTTAAAGCACTCTCTGGTTGGTTTACAAGTTAATTATGCAAGCTACACATTCCCCACCTCCCAGTGAGGTGGGTACTCATTTTACTGACCTCGGAAGGATAGAAGGCTGAGCCAGCTACCTGGGATTGAACGCCAGGTGGTGAGCACAGTTTTGGCTGCAGTACAGTAGTTTAACCACTGCACCACAAGTATGCACCAAGGCCTCATAAATTATCTGAGAATGTCAACCTTTGCTGTTTAGTAACCTCTCTGAGACTACTAAAGGCTAATGGATCTTCTCTGCTTTATATCAGTAGGAATTGTGCCTTTATGCATTTTGTCTCAACCCTTGCACATCATGGGTCTTAACCCATGCATATAAAGAACAGATGAGGATATAGTTGGGCAAGAGATATATAATCTGAATCTCTCTAAGCCAGAGGACATGACTTCAGCAGAGTTGTCAGCCTTCTAAAACCCAAGACAGTCCCCATCAACTTCACATTATAGGAACCAGTACAAAGCTCGCCCTGAACCATACACTGCACCATATAAAGTGTTCATTCTCTTGAAGCAGAGGTCAACAGTGTTTGTTTGAAGGTATCATTGTAAAGGGCAGGGACATGGTGGTGCTGCGGGTTAAACCACAAAGCCTCTGGGCTGCAAGGTCGTAAGATCAGCAGTTCGAATCCACGCAACGAGTGAGCTCCCGTCGCTTGTCCCAGCTCCTGCCAACTAGCAGTTCAAAAGCATCTAAAAATGCAAGGAGATAAATAGGTACCACCTCGATGGGAAGGTAACAGCGTCCATGTCTAGTCACACTGGCCACGTGACCACGGAAAGTGTCTATGGACAAACGCTGGCTCTACGGTTTGGAAACGGGGATGAGCACCGTCCCCCCAGAGTCGGACACGACTGGACAATTTGTCAAGGGGAACCTTTACCTTTACCTTTATCATTGTAAAACAGGATCATTATAATAAGGTCAACTTAAAAAAAAAAAGCCATATAGTAAAAGTAGTAAAAGACTGCTTTGTTACCTTGGCAAAGCATTTTAGTTTAAGTGTTTTTCCTTGATGTACGCACAGATCAAATTCTCCTGTTGTTGGAGCAGAGAAGCTTGGGCGCCAAACTACCTCACACTCTAGATCTTGACATGCTTCTACAATTCCTAAATTAATAGACAAAAGGAAAAAAATATTATTACTTTTACGAATATAAAGATTATGGAGGGTGAAAAGTAATTTTAAAACTCTATTTAAATCCTGCTCTCCGTTTTCCAGTTTGCAAATGTACTTTGTCAAATTACAGTACGGGCTACAGAATGAGAGTAAAATATTAATAGGGCAGCAATCTTCCATCTGTCTATAACTCAAACCAGTCAAACTGTGCCACTCTTACAAAGCCAAGGTTCTAATAAATGAAGCGGTGCCACAAAGCTAAACATGAATTTTAAAGCATTCCCTCCACCACTACCTCCTTCGGCAGTAACTCAGCTTTGCCAATGGTACTTGCCATGCAAAGGTGTGTAAGGTAAAGCTTAGATCTCCCTGCATGCTGCAATGCTGATCACAATTCTGCCAGTGCACCCAGCATTTACATTTTATAAAATAGTATTTGTGAAGCCTAAAATTTTCTCAACAGTTAAGAAT
Source organism: Intellagama lesueurii (assembly GCA_037013535.1). Classification (NCBI taxonomy): domain Eukaryota; kingdom Metazoa; phylum Chordata; class Lepidosauria; order Squamata; family Agamidae; genus Intellagama; species Intellagama lesueurii. The sequence continues at coordinate 73,353,919 of JBAJHW010000003.1, read as the reverse complement.
AGAAACAAGACCTAATGTACTAACATATAATGTAACGTGACATAATTAATTTGGAGCAGGCATGGCTTAACCTCTCTCAATGTGGAGGCACGGATAGAGGCTAAAAGGACTGCAGATGTAGTGGATCCTTGTCCTTTCCTGCCCCACCCACCACCTTCCACCCACCACACCTTTTTCCCCCTCACCAAGATGAGAGCTATGACTGCAGGGTTGCAGCCACTGTGAAAACCAGGAGGAGCTTAATCTAACATCTTGGAAAAGGGTTTCTGTTCTTTATGGCCCTGGGATGCTATCCTGGGAGGAAGAATAGCTCATAGCCTCCAATCTCTAACAGGAGATTGGTATCTAATATGGAAACCTCAGGGTTGCAGCAACAACCTGAGGAGAGCCTGAAGAGTTCAAGAGATTGCACTTTTTCAGGACATTTGATTGGCTCTAATAAAGGTACTGTTTGATTAAGGTTAATAGAAATACCTTTCTCTGGGCATATGGAAAATGCCATTCCTTGATCTGTGATTATAGGCTTCCAGGTGAATTCTGCAGGATAGTTTTTGCGATTGTATAGTGTGACTGTTGTTCTAAATCCACTTTCTGCTAAGAAGCTATAGGTGGGGTTTAAAGTCAATTCTCTTGTAGATAGCTCCAAGGCTATGGGTACTATTTTTGCTAACACTAGCACATATCCAGTGTGATGTTGGTTTATTGTATATGTGAAAGACCTGTAACACAGAAAGGAATTTCTTCATCAGAGTTCAGTATCATCAATTTAATTATCCAAGAGTAAACTAAAACATATTGGCCTATATATGTATGATCAAGTTGGAACTAATATATAAGCAACCCTAATGTGCTTTCAAGGTAAATGAGATATTTAAGAAGTGTTTTTACCAGTTCCACCCATCCCACTCAGAGTTTCTATTGCCAAGTGGGAATTCGAACCCAGGTCTTGTGAGTCCCAATCCATCACTCTATCCAGTACACCACACTAGGTATGGATCTATATATGTTAGATGTGACTCTTATTATTATTATTATTATTATTATTATTATTATTATTATTATTATTATTATTATTATTATTATTATTATTATTATTATTATTATTACCATGAAAGGCTTGAGCTTAATAAAATCTTGTACTCTTTTTCTTACTGAAAGCTAGTAGGTTATTCTATTTTAAAATGTGATTGACTGAAAGGATGCCCCAGTTAATGGGGCAGGAGATGTAAACCTGGAAAAAAGCTCAAGGGTCATCAATTACAAGCTCTGGCAACACTGGCAATGCATAGCCAAAAAAACTTTCCCATCTATTCTTTGTTCAAAAACCACCAATGAAGGGGGGTATTCAATACCAATAATTAAGAAATGCAGATTCTTTTCCCCTTTTTCTAACACACAAAAGGACTTGCATCTTCTGCTATAATGCCTGACAAGACACACAAGTAGATCACCTTAAAAACAAAGAACATTGTGTGCTTTGCAAATGTTTTTACTTGTGTACCTACTTCTGTAGAGTTCTAATTACCTTTTTTAAGTTTATAGCTAAACTAGGCTACTTTCAACAGTACTGATAGTTTTACATGTAGACAGGCACTTGCAACAAAAGCCACATACAAAAAAGCACAATCTTGCCACCAAACGGCATTGTGGTAACTGCATCATCAAGTATGCTTGACAGAGAGCTTCAGTTTCGCTGAAGGCAAAGATTTGCTTTTTTTTCCTCAATTATCCCTAAAGGGATCTCTTGAACCCCAATTTGGTCAAAACAGTATATGGTTATGTCATAATCAGTTAATGTCTCATCTTTCCATTACATTTAATGTAATGGAAAGCAGTCAAGAATAAAATATTTCTTAAAGCTTTGATATAATTCAAATGTTAGAATACACCAAATGAAAACATAAAACACAGTCATAAGAAGGAAAAAGAAGCATCCTTCATACTAAACCTGTTTTATATCATATCAGTTTAGATGCCAAAGCCTGTCACTCTGCAAAGGTACACTTGATTTTCAATTATTCTTTTTTAAATTGTTTTGTGACAAGAGGCATAAGAGTTCTTCCTAGACACTCAGAACACATTACTCAAAGAATTCTCTCCTGTCTAGCAGCTAAATGAATATGTAGATACAGTGTCATATGAGAAGTTTTACTTTCGAAAGTTTCCTAATTTGTTGTTCTCAAATACTACTGGAATAGAAGTCTTTGTAAAAGGTGGCATGACATGAGACAACGGGCTGGTCTGTTGCAGCTCTTCACTTTCAATTTCTACTTGAATCCAGACATGTATAGGCAAATTATTTAAAATATGCATTTTCCTGGTAGACGTAGAATGCACACAAACTTCTCCAAAGTCAATGGTGGAAGGGCCTGGAATGAACAAAAAGGAGATTACTGAGTTGTGAAGAAGGAACACTCAGATTACAATAAACTGCCCATGTCTACTGTTCTTTTTCTTTCCCACAAAGCATTGAGACTGGCTATGTAGGTGGCTGGCTAACACAAGGTCAGTAGAACTTGATCTCTCAGTCTCAAAATCCCAGTTTACAATCTAGTTTTTCCTCTAAGCTGCACTCCCACCCATTATCTCCTCACCACAGTTTAGAATTTCTCAGTCACCCATTTTGAAGAGTAAATAGAAATTTCTTCATCTCTTGACCCAGACTGGTCAGAGAAATAAGGATTTTGTCTATTATAGCATCACTGGCAGGTTCTGTTTCCCTTCTCACTGGTACGTATGTCGTGGCAGTAAATACCGTATTTTTCCGTGTATAAGATGATACTTTTTTCTAAAATAGTTAGAGTAAAAATTGAGGGTTGTCTTATACACAGAAGTAATGGGGGAGGGATTGCAGCCCTTTGATCGTGAAGCCCTTTCATGGCCGCAGCAGCAATGAAAGGGCTGCACGATCGCAGCCCTTTGATCATGAAGCCCTTTCATGGCTGCTTTACTTCGGATAAAGCAGCGATGAAAGGGCTGCACGATCGCAGCCGTTTGATCGTGCAGCCCTTTCATGGCTGCTTTACCTGAAGTAGGAGTGAAGTAGACAACCCCCGTTTTTCTTATTTGGGGCTGGAAAAGTGGGGGTCGTCTTATACATCGGGTCGTCTTATAGACGGAAAAATACAGTAAACACAAATAGGTCATGTCTCACAGAGAAATGGTTTAGCTCTTTTTTTGGAGAGTATTCTATACTGAACAGGAAGTTCAATACAAGCCCTCAGGGCAATCAGGCTTGAGCAAAACAGGAAAAAATAAAAAATAAAACCCCTTAGGATCTCACTCACTCAGAACTCATTGGCTTTGTGTGGGGTGAGGTACCTCAGTCAGGCCTTCCCAGTAAGTATTTGGACAGATTGGTTAGGAACAGCCAAGAGCAGAGACAGTGATCCCAGGAGGGTTGAGCCAGGTTACCCAGTTAATTCAGCAAAGAAAAGAAACATGTATGTCTGTGAGGCTAGAATACAGCAGTGATGAACTGAAGGATAAATAACACGTTTTGATGAGTTTTAATGCTACGTGCATCATGCTTTTATAAAGCAATTTTATGCATACATTGTATATTTTGCAGCTGGCTGGATAACTCAGTGAGATAGATATCCAGCTGAGAAGGCAGAACCTGGGAGTTCAAATCCCCACTGTGTATCCCAGAAGAGCCAGCTTGTCTGGCCTTGGGCAAGCTGCACAGTCCCAGGATGCCCCCAGAAGAAGAGAACGGTAAACAACTTCAGAGTACTCTCTACCTAGAAAACCCTGAAAAGGGTTGCCATACATCAGAATTTACTTGATGGAATACAATTGTTACGTATTATTCAAGCATATTCATCCAGAACTAAATCCATGTTCAACACAATTTACTACTAGCTTCAGTGTGGTAGCACCTACACAATACAAAGAGGTATTGACAAACTTGAAAGGACAAAATCTTCAGGGGGGGGGGGAGCCTAAGGGGAAAGACTTGCCTGCAGAAACTACTGGATGAGGGCAACATGCTCACAGGATACGGAATGTGTCAATGGAGTAGAAACAGAATGAAGAGGGAGGGGGACATGGCTGTAATACCATTCTCCTGACATACCCTTTGATCAGGGTCCCAACCTAAGTACATAGCTCTAGGCTAGTGAATATATTATTCCCTCCCAATGATTTCAACAGGAGCTGAATTTTAAGAAGCAAAAATATATACAAAAAGAAGGCAAAAGAACAAGCTGCCCTACAGAATTCTTCAACCAATTAGAACTGGTGTATATTAATAAAAGTAACAATTTACATTACAAATGTTATTTTAAACAAATGCAGGCTTTTCGTGCTGGTAAAATCAAAGAAGGGTAACCTTTCTAACAGGTCAGAAATTTACCAATGAATATCTGATGAAGCTGCTTCGATGTCAACATTAAATTACAGTCTTCTATCTCTTGTGGAGAAGATGGTACGGGGTTAAGTCCATCTCTAGCCTATAAAAAAGTCCCACACAACAATTACCTACCAATACACACAGTGTAGTAACCTTTTGTTCAAACATTGTACACAAGCTATATAGCATCTTCAGAAAATGGGCAAGGAAATTAATAAGAATGGAGGTAGGAGAAAGCACACCAGAATAAAGTAATAATAGCACCATTGTCCTTGTTCACTCTGCCAAAGACCAAAACATCCATGTTTAATACTCACAGGCTGAAATCCTGTTGTGCAGTTATGCAAATTACATAACTTTTAACAATTATTATTAGCAAGCTTAGCCATATTCAAGCATATTTAACTTACCTCTTTATCTACAGCTTTAGATTCAGTTTCTGCTAGCTGGCGACTAGTTAGAAGACTACTTTTATGTACAAAAGCATCTTCTTTCTCTAGTTTCTCTCTCTGTAAAATTTTGATCCTTGGCGATTTCAATCCTGATGCTGGTTTTAAACCTATGTCCACAGGATTATTAAGTAGTTCAAAGACCCTACCCAATGGGAATAGAGAGAGAAGTGGCATTCAGCTGCATAGCAGAACTAGCAAATGATTAGATACTTTGACTGGCATTTTGAATAGGTATTTTAATGAAGAAATGACATTCCTGAAAGCAAATATCTCACCAAACCCTTATGGAAAATACTCACCAACGCCCACTATTCATTTCTCCTTATACAGGCTATCATAGAACTTTACCTGAAGTCTTGACATCAAACGAGTGTGCTGTGTATATCCCAAAAACAGCTTATCCTATATATCTGTTGATGTAACTATATCATCTGCCTTGGGCTAAGCAAGAGTTCCCTGATCCAGTTCACACCTCAATCAGATTCAAAACATAAATCCTCATATCTCCTATGGATGTGTACTCGGAAATTTTAAAAGGTTGTAACCATTTTTGTTTTTTCATGGATATGCATGAAATTTAGACATGTGATAGATTCTTCAGAGAGGATCATTCTTGTCAAATCTCAGACTAATAGATCCACTGCTTTTGTGCTAATCATTTTTAAAGTTTTCCTTACAAATGACCAGAACAGTTTTGTTTTTCAATAAGTGTATGGAAAAAAACTTTGTAGCACCTTATGAGTTGATGATCCCTGACAAGTTTCGTACTTGTTTAGGGTAGTTTTGCTATCCAACGCTAATATTTACTTTAATATGAAAAAAAATGCTAACATGTTTCCTGTTTTTCTGCATCATAGCAGTGTCTGTAACTCATGGGTTGCTTACATGCTAAGACACACTCTGAGTAAACAGAGAAACATACTAAGCAACACAGAATGAAGTCAAAACAAAACACAACCTAAAAAGCTAGGGCCTAAATGGGGGGGGGGGGGAGGTAGAAAGGGATTAGGGAACTGCCGTAGCCTAAAACTGTTTCCAAAATAACACTGAGAACATCATACAGACTCACTCAAATAAAGAACAAATATAAAGTGTAAAGAAGCAAAGGATTGAAGTTCAGCTACTTGTACAATGGGCAAGCCATAAACACGAGATACAATAAATATAACATTATCACCAATCCCCCAGATCTTTGTGGGAGGTGTAGTTTTTTGGAGGAGTCCTCTAACAGAGCCTAATGGATGGCAAGACTATAGCTTCCATGGAGGCCTAAGCCTCCCAGAAAGCACTGTGGTTTTTTTTCCTTTTTGCACAGAAAGTAGGCCCAGTTCCAGTTGAGTGTTATGTAGGTGTGTGTCTTGGGCAGAAACTCCCATAATTCTGGCTGGGAAATTCTTGGAAAATTTGGGGGGGGGGGGGGGTGCTAGAGTCCAAAAAAAGAAAACAAACCTAAAACCAAATGGCACTCCTCTATTTTCTTGTTTCCTTCTAGAATCTCTTTTTATTACTGGTTTTAGCTTTTAAATGTTGTCTTTTAATTATGTAAACCCCTTTTGGTCCTTCTTAAGGAAAAAGGTGGGAGGAAATATTTTAAATAAATAAAATCCGAATCATCAAATCAGTCCAACACAATTTACACTGATCTGGAATCTGATTTGGATAAACCTGATCTTCTTCAGACCTTATCTGAATTGGTCTGAATCAACCCATTTGAATACAGGATTCAGATGAATCTGTTGCAGAGTCCAAGTGCTTGCAGGAATTGTATGAGTCACCCAGGAACTTGAAGACTGGATGATCCTGAGAATTTAAGAATGGACTAAGGTCTCTGTGTGCAATGGTAAGTTCTGACATATCACAGAGGTTTTTAAGGTATTTATTTGACAAAGGGGACATTTGGATGGGCTTCCTTCTGCTCATTTATTCAACTGCAAGAGACAACAGCACATATGGGTTAGCATATGACCTTGGCATTCAAGGTCACAGCTGATAATTAGGAACCAAACATAATGTACATGCATGCAAACCCATGCCAACATACACAGACATTCTGTAGTAATATTCGAGTCTCCGAATGTTGCTATGATAGACTTAATTTTTTTCCAGGCCATTCAGAAAAGGATAATAACTCTCAATCCTTAAATCATGTTTTAGATTTATTTGCCATATCATGTTGTGCAGCTCTTTCTAAATATATTTTTTAAAAGTGAAGCTATAAGGTAAAAAAATTCCAAAATGACCAGGCATCACACAACTTGGGCAGTTTATTTGGAAGAAATATTTACCGAGCAGCTTTTTTATGCAAACGGCGCTGTCTTAGATTCCGAATATAGTCTGCATAGTGGTCCTTATTCTCTTGTCTTTCCAATTCTTCATATACCGTATAAGAAAACTCTGGATCGAGATAACTATATCTGGCAACTTTTGTGAAAATTGTCCTAAATTTGTAAAAGGAAACGCAGCTTCATTAGTGCCTGGACGATTTAAGTGTGTATAAGGTATTTTTGCTTTTGCTTCATAAATATTTTATTCGTACTTCCATTATGCCCTGATCATTACCGCACTTGACTTTGCAAAGATGAACATAACACAGATTAGTGTCAATTAGATTTGGAAAAAAAGAAAAAATACTAGTGAAGCACCTTGCAAGTATGCAAGTAAAAATAGTTTGCAGCTGAATGCAGATTCTTTATATAAATGTTACAGCACTGAAAATTATAAAATAAAATATTTAACATGATATCTTACAGTTATGAACTAAATTCGTATTACTACCTGTAATTCTTATGCAACTCAGCAGGTCTCAGGCTGGCTGGACGATCATTAGGAAGAGCTATTATTTCATTGTTCAAGTTTCTGTTAATCCGGTGAGCATGAAGTTGTGTCTGATCTGATTTTAGCAATGCTGCTGGTGGAATATCACTATGCTGTTCCGCCTTTTTAGCTGCAAATACCCCCATTGCATTGGAAATCAATGGTGTTAAACCTTAGTCAGGATTTTAAAAAAATGAATTATATAGGAATAGAAAACCAAGTATAAATTGCTATCATATATACCTTTATATTATAGAATACTTGACCCCTAGTAACAATATTCTTACAACAATTAAGAAGTAATTATATAAATACTAGTTTATTTAAAAAATACATAGTGTAGGAAAAATACTTCCCAGAATGAGAGCATGTTTATGTTTATTTCCAATAAAGTACAGTGAATAGAAAAGAAAGAAATTGAAAGCCTGTCAACAGCAAAAATGAACAACGGAAATAAGAGTTAAATCACAGTAGAGTTTAACCACATGATATTAAAGCACAGGAAAATGAGTTTTTTAACAAATCCCAGTTTTGCATTCCATCTGCTTTACATTAGCTGGGATCCAAGAATACTGCACACCTTCTGTGTACCACCAGATTATATTTTTTTTCCTGCATTAACTTTTTTAGGAACCCAGCACAACCCCCAACCTTTTCTTTAAAAACATCCATATCCAAATTTGAGAAACAGTTTAGCAATTCAGTAGAGGAGTTTTTCTAATAACAAGTGCATATGCATCAGCCGCTAGACTGCTTTGAAAAAGTCAATTGTTAATTGAAAGGCTGCTTTTTTGAACCTGCCGTTCAAACAGAAGTTTGAGGAAACTATTATAAACAAGTAGCTCAGAGAAAAGTAGGAGAACATATGGACATGCACATGTATCTCTATCAAATGGGAGCCCAACGTTTCCTGTTTCGGAGAAAAGGACACATCCACCATATTCTACCAGCACTAACCGCTTCTCATTTCATAAAGGATCATTCAGACAAACTGCTAGGTCAGTGAAATCAGAAAGTTAGTGAATCACCTGTCAGTTCACCCTTGTTTCCAAGAAAGAAGGGATCATCTTGAGAGCCAGATGAGGTGGTATGAAAGTTGCTCCTTGGAAAACTGGGACATGTTAGGCTAACAGTGCTGTTATTAATACTGCCGTATTCTTTCTAAGATGACAGGATTTCATTGACCTCCAAGAGAAAAGTAATTTGTTGGGGATACTCTAAGCTATCATTTGACTTCTATGATCTCAAACAGAAAGCGGCACTAGCAACATCATGGCACTGTGATTGTTGCCATGCGCCATTGTTTTTGACATATCACTATCGAATGAAGTAATGACCTCCAAAAGACTGCATCATTAAAAAACCTACCCACATTATGCAAATTAAAAGCCATGGCTTCCTCTACTGAGTCAATCCATTTCACATTCAGTATTCCTTCTTTCTTTCTTTCTTTCTTTCTTTTCTTTTCTTTCTTTCTTTCTTTTTCTTCATTTATTTATACACACACACACACACACACTTTTTCCACTTTTCCTAGCATGATGTCTTTTCCAGTTAGCCTTGTCTTCAAATGATACAGCAAAAGTATGATACTCTTGGTTTAGTTGTTTTTGTCTCTAGTAAGAGTTCAAATTTGACTTGCTCTAGAACCCATTATTTGTCTTTCCAATGATCCAGGTTATCTGTAAAGCTCTCCTCCAACACCACTTTTGAATGAAATGTGTTTTTCATACTCATGCGTAGTGATCAGAAATACTATAGCATAGATGGCAGCAGTGGAACAGTTAGGTTTTCCTATTTAGAAAAAAAAGTGCTAAGAATAGAGGAGTTGCCTTTCAGGTCTCTCCCACTTTCAAAGGACCCAGTACCACTTTGTTGTTGTTTAGTCGTTAAGTCGTGTCCGACTCTTCGTGACCCCATGGACCAGAGCACGCCAGGCCCTCCTGTCTTCCACTGCCTCCCGGAGTTGGGTCAAATTCATGTTGGTAGCTTCAATGACACTGTCCATCCATCTCGTCCTCTGTTGTCCCCTTCTCCTCTTGCCTTTACACTTTCCCAACATCAGGGTCTTTTCCAGGAAGTCTTCTCTTCTCATGAGATGGCCAAAGTATTGGAGCCTCAGCTTCAGGATCTGTCCTTCCAGTGAGCACTCAGGGTTGATTTCCTTCAAAATGGATAGGTTTGTTCTCCTTGCAGTCCAGGGGACTCTCAAGAGTCTCCTCCAGCACCACAATTCAAAAGCATCAATTCTTCGGCGGTCAGCCTTCTTTATGGTCCAGCTCTCACTTCCATACATTGCTACTGGAAAAACCATAGCTTTGACTATGCGGACCTTTGTCGGCAAGGTGATGTCTCTGCTTTTTAAGATGCTGTCTAGGTTTGTCATCAGTTTCCTCCCAAGAACCAGGCGTCTTTTAATTTCGTGGCTGCTGTCACCATCTGCAGTGATCATGGAGCCCAAGAAGGTAAAATCTGTCACTGCCTCCTTATCTTCCCCTTCTATTTGCCAGGAGGTGATGGGACCAGTGGCCATGATCTTCGTTTTTTGGATGTTGACCTTCAGACCATTTTTTGCGCTCTCCTCTTTCACCCTCATTAAGAGGTTCTTTCATTCCTCCTCACTTTCTGCCATCAGAGTGGTATCATCTGCATATCTGAGGTTGTTGATATTTCTTCCAGCAATCTTAATTCTGCTTGGGATTCCTCCAGTCCTGCCTTTCGCATGATGTATTCTGCATATAAGTTAAATAAGCAGGGAGACAATATACAGCCTTGTCGTACTCCTTTCCCAATTTTGAACCAATCAGTTGTTCCATATTCAGTTCTAACTGTTGCTTCCTGTCCCACATATAGATTTCTCAGGAGGTAGATAAGTTGGTCAGGCACTCCCATTTCTTTAAGAACTTGCCATAGTTTGCTGTGGTTCACACAGTCAAAGGCTTTTGCATAGTCAATGAAGCAGAAGTAGATGTTTTTCTGGAACTCTCTGGCTTTCTCCATAATCCAGCGCATGTTAGCAATTTGGTTTCTAGTTCCTCTGCCCCTTCGAAATCCAGCTTGTACTTCCAGTACCACTACTGGAATCATTCCTTGGTATTTCATTCTGACCCACAAGCTAAGTTTCGCCCTTTGCACTAGTGGGGAAGTGGGCAATAGCATCTGCAAGAAGGAATTGGGTCATCTTGCCCCATCAAATTTCAAAGCTCTACTCAAACAACTCAACTGAATATCAAAACCCAAAGATACCCATGTTCATTTGAATTCCTCATGAGCCCCCAACACATATTCAGATTCAGCAGGAGTTGCTTAGCCATTTCTCATGAATTCCTCATGAGCCCCCAACACATATTCATATTGAGCAGGAGTTGCCTAGCTATAAGAACCTGAATCTAATAATGACCAAACTAAAATAGACCCATTGAATCAGTATGGTTTATGTACATGTTGACTCATCATTCAACAGTTCACTGGGTCTACTCTAGTTGAGACAACCAAATTGTTTTAGGACAATGTGATACAATGGCAAGAATAATCATGTCAATAAATTAAGCATCTGAGTGTTCACATGCCGGAAAAACCCTTGTAAGTATCTCTGCCCTATCACTTCAAACCAGCTTTTGTGTCTGAATTTTTCCTCAGAAGACCTGCTAGAAATATTGTTGCAAATGAATTAAAAGTCTCATTTTTCTTAACATCTTACCAGGGTTGACTTTCAGTACAACTTTATTTGTTACAGACTTGCAAAGGCCAGAGAAATCTAAGTATATTTGATGGAAAGGCTTCATATTCAGAGTTGGTAAGCTGTTCTCCTCTGGTACTGGACCAATAATATCTACCACCTGCCTCATTGTGAAGACTCCTATGTGACGTGGAACAAATGAAAACACCACATCCTGTGGACAAAAACACAATAACATCAAGTTAATTGAGGAAAGGAAACAGAAGACTTATAAAGGACTATAATACTTTATTTCCTTCCAAGTATTGTGTATTTCCTTTTGCTTCTGCAAATCCACAACATGTAAATCCCCAGCTTTCTAATAAGTGACTTCTTCTTCTTGTAATTTAAGTGGAAATTTTCTAAATTTAAATTTTCAAATTGAGAGATGTACCAAAGTTGTACATTCTAATTCTACTGTTCAGCTTTAAAGTTCACTTAATGCTCTGAACAACACAGAACAGGCATTGTCTGTTATAATATAAACTGGCAATAGTAGTGGAAGACTCAGGCAAAGGCCAATTATTATTAATGAGCAAAAACTCCAGAGTGGGGAGCTTTACGGTGAGATGAGTTATGTCTACATACCCCTTGCTCAGACCATGAGCCACCAAACAGTAAACAGAATGGGAAAACAGAGATTCGAGTAATTGTAGGAATGAACAGTTTAGTGAAATCTCTGAACAAGCCAGGATTCATAAGCTAGTATGTGTTGTTTAGATGGATCAAGAAAGTTATTTTGTATAGATGAGCCTTGGCAAGGGATTCAAAAAAAAAATAGAGGATGTTTCAGATAAGAAGCAAAAAAGAAAGAAAGCATCAGGATAGGAATGAAAGCTGTCAGAAGACAATGACAGAATAGAGGAAGAAAATGCAGGGGGAAGCATTAACCTTAGAAATGGGAATTTGCACTTGTAGTGTGCACCTCAGTCCCCCGTCAGATTGCACAATGGAGCTGCATCCTGCCACCCCATCAATTTGTCACAATTAGACACAACAAGTTACACAAACTTTTTGTGAACACCAGTTGGATTCTAACCAACATTTCATAACAAAATACTTTAAAATACGTATATGATATGGAAAATGAAGTTTAAAAATATACCTGTGAAGATCTTGCTTTAACTTTTCCTTTTTGAGGACAAATACTATAATGTGCAATCTTACGAAAAGCATATGACACCGGAAGAATGTCACATTCATTTTTCAGAGTACAAAGAATATCCGTATGTTCACCCATGTAACACTCCATAAAATTAACAAGTGGTCCTGGGATAAATGTCAGCGTAACTGGGAGCCCTGATCCTGTCAAGCCCAATTCAACCTGATGAGGATTATTTGCTGGAAAAGGAATTGAGAGAAAAGTACATGTTTATACACAGCAAGAAGAGTAATATACTATACTCTATGTATATACAGTAAATGTAGACATATAGCTTCATATAATTTTGCACACTTTCATTAATGATCATGTATGCACAGAATAAATAGGTAAAACTCCACTTGCAAAAGGTGATTAAAACTTAAATCAGGAGGAGGAAAACAGCTGCATTGCTATGGGTCAAACAACGAATGCTATAGAGGGAAGAAAGCCCCTACAGATATTCTACGTTCCTAGAGAAAGATTTCAAATTTGAGGGCCAGAAATCTGCAGAATTACGGAACCTCCAGCCCGATTAGCTGGAAACTGGAGGCTCTGAAGCAAGGTAGGGGAGAAACTCGTCAGGCTCTGAAGGTTTGCCAAAAATCACACTAAGTACTTAGGTGCTAGCAGCAATATGCCAGCAGTACATTCTGGAGTCAAGGAGATGCCAAGTAGCTATTCAATATATGGCATATGGCATGAACTGGGCTCTTTTCATCACCTCTAAGGAATCAAACAACAGAGAGAGGTGCTGCATTCATTCATCACTTTAAGCCATTCATTATATTAAAACACAATCCATTGACTCCCATGTTGTTTCTCCTGCTTGTGCACAGACAAAAGAAGCATGAACAGTTTAGTGATATCTCTGAACAAGCCAGGATTCATAAGCTAAAACCAAACCTATGATTCGCACCTTCATATTTAATCAGAGGTGAATATGTTCCTATCATCTACATGTTCACAATAGAGAATTTTCTTCTTCTTCCTGCAAAAAGGTATGCAGTTCTTAACATAAGAACATAAGAAGAGCCCTGCTGGATCAGGCCAAGGGCCCATCTAGTCCAGCTTCCTGTATCTCACAGTGGCCCCACCAGATGCCTCTGGGAGCACACAAGACAACTAGATACCTATCTCCTTATTTCTATACATTTATTTCATAATAACTAACACCATACCACTAACAGATGGATAGTCTCCAGTTACTGCTTTGAAGAAGTCATCTTTACTTCCAACCACTTCGAACTTCAGAAAAAGAGCATAATCTTGTCTTGGTGGCATTCCCTCAAGGTGTCGATCCCTTTTCAGCTGCCTGTAAAATTCCCAATTAAATTTATTTTCCTATGGTCATTTTTGCTGTCGATGTATAACTGCTGATGTCTGACCAATATAGCACAAAAAATATATATACAGAATTATATAATTTTAAGGAAGCCAAAACTGTGAGTTGAACTGATCAAATGTTATAAAGGGTTAGAAATAATGTTTCAACATAGTAGCAGGAATCCTTTTCTTTAGTGTAGTAGTCACACTAGACTAGGTCCATTTAATTAGTGAATCAATTCCTCCATAAGTTCCACTGATTCAATGGGCCTACTCTAGTGCAACTTACTACACTAAGCAATGGGATTTCAACCGTTGACTCTTTTCTCATGCATCTATGTTAGTTAATTATAAGACCACATATTGGTATTTCTCCTTATTGTACTCAACACAGTGCCTAATAAATATATCCAGCTTCATCCTTGTCACTATGCTATGGCTCTCTACGGTCATTATTACACAGCGATATATCCCATAGTTTGCATCAGAGTTGGCATGGTTCAATTCAATGCATTTTTGGCAACTATATGACATAAAGCTAATTGCACAGAAGCCTGGGTTCTTTTCCCCATGGGCATTCAGTGCATTTTGATCCAGCATTGGGGAAAGACTGCGCTAGGATGATTATTTGCTATTCCAATTCAGTAGTGTATTACTTGTGAAACAAAAAAGGGAACAGATGAAAGTAAGTGCGGATGAATGAAAGGAGGTGAGAGGGAGTGGAAGAGGGCAGTGTCAACAGGACAGGAGGCTTTGCTCCAGGCAATAGTTACAGAGGTTATAGATGCCCTCTGTAAGAGATAATTAAGCATTTGCCTGTTTCTTGGTCAGGATATCTGGATAGGAGAGGCTGAGGCTGAGCAGGGCCAGGAGGAGGAAGACAACTGCATTTAAAGAGGAACTACATTTAAAGAGTTAGAGTATTTGAATAGAAGAGGCTGAGTCTAAAAAAAGGGTGGGGAGGAGGTGCTTCTTCTGACAATTCAAGAGCCTCTTCTGTTCCTTAATAACCCTTTAATAGACCTGGTCCGTATCAATGGCAACAGCAATTTAACTGTTAAATTTAACAATTTAACTGAAGCAACCCAATTTAACTTGGCATATCTCACTAGTCACACCCTCAAAGTTTCTAACACTTTCCAAATAACTTAACATGTGTTTTTTTTTTCACCCCAATCATTTTCATAATATCAGCTGATGACTGAAATCTTTGCTTAGCAGAGACAGTCAGAAGAGTAAGTCCAAGGAATCAATGACATTTATGGAGGAGGTAACTTATCAAATCCCCACTGGTCCAATGCAATTTACTAGATTAAGCAACAAAATTTCAGCTGATATATTTCTCCCTCATAAGTCCTTGCCACTTCTGTCACTAGAAGTGGAACTTGGGGCCAAAACTGGGATGTCTTATGGTTCTAAATGCTCATCTTACTGTAATTTTTAAAATATATTGAGATTATTTTCTTTTAAAAAATGGTACTTCTATCCAAGTAAAAGTGTTTAACAGCAGGACTGTGAAATAAGCTCCATTTTATTCCTATAGCCATGATGATGCTAGGATTTCGCTGAGTCTGAAATAAGAAATTGTGCAAGCTCCAGTTTTGTTTTTTGTTTTAGTTTTTCATATCAGGGTTGGAAAAGGTGGTTTGAATTTGTGCCCTAATATTTGAAAAGCAGAAGATGTTGTATGGCATAAAATAGCATTGAGGAGATGGGAGAAAAAATGTTTATGCACATCATAACTAAAGTAATATGCATGGCTAACTAAAGGTAGGGCCTTGGAAGAATATTGCATCCAGGGTAGCAGCACCACCGCCAGCAATCACAACTCTTGAGTCTGCAAAGCCCCCGACTCTTTCAGCCACAGCAATTATCATCTTGAGCTGTATCCTTTTTTCCCCCTAACTAGGGCTATGACATCACTCAGTTAACTGAAAGTAGCAATGCTTAATGTTCAAAATGGGGCTTCCCCTCCCTCCATCCCCCTGTGGCTAGAGGAGAAAATGGAGGAAGCATACATAATCCACACTGCCTTTTGAATTTTGAAATTATTTATAACCATCAGAAGAGTTGCCAAAAATAGGTTAATAATAGATGTTGCTATTTAAACAGCTGTTTTACAATTATGTTTTAAATCTCTTGTGAGAATAACAGATACAGTCACAAGGAGCATATTTTTATGATTATTTTTCATCAGTTTTATACTTCATTACATTGACCACTATAGTTATGTTTACATTGCATGCTTACTTTGGACTAAAACAAAGAGAAATGACAATTTTCTGATATGGCTGTAGAGTCCCTTCATTTGGAATGCAGGCAATTAGAGTAGAAGCATCTGTTTTGGGTTGTCCATCAGTGTGACGCAAGTTGTTTAAAACAGCATCTGTACTCTTTTGAATATCTGTACCCTGAAAGTAATTAAGCAATCAATCAATCAATCAATCAATCAATCAATCAATCAATACATACATACATACATACATACATACATACATACATACATACATACATACATACATAGAATATTCAGAAGATGCCAAGAGTTACTGCTGCGAGGCAATGTGGTTTAGAGGTCAGGGTATCAGACTAGGACTTGGGAGACCCGGGTTCAAATCCCAACTGGGCCATGAAATCTCACTGGGGCCTGAGAATGATTGGACATCTTACATAGCTAAAAACACTATTAGCATTGCCATAAATTGGCAGCAACATTATATCACACAATAACAATAAGAGTTGCTGAGTTTCTCTGTTGTTCATGTTGATCTTTCACACACTAAAGCAGAAATACAAAAAAAAAACACAAAAAAACACCAGAACAGCTAAGGCTGGAGTTGTTGTACATATGACAATAATGAACACAGAAAAAGATAGATCCTGGTACT
This sequence comes from Intellagama lesueurii, assembly GCA_037013535.1. NCBI lineage: Eukaryota > Metazoa > Chordata > Lepidosauria > Squamata > Agamidae > Intellagama > Intellagama lesueurii. The sequence continues at coordinate 73,337,226 of JBAJHW010000003.1, read as the reverse complement.
GGAAGTGTAATTAAATAAAAGCTTTTTTAAAAATGAAGGAAACTTGTCCTTACAATAAGATTGAACTCATTCTTCTTTTTATTACTTTTTCATTTGATTGACACATGTAGATTTTCAGAAATAACATTCCACATCATTATTATACACTAAGAAATCTCCACTGTTATGTTGAGGCCCATACATTTTACGGGGGTTGCAATATGTGTCCTGGATACAGAGGCATCTTGCAACAGCCCAGTGGAGCCCTTGCTAGTAGATGCCAAATCACAGAGCCTCAGGGTAAGTTTTTTTCCATCACAACACTTTGCCCACATACGGAACTCCTGTCCGCTCCCTAGGACTGGGCAACAGCCATCCACATATTTCAGGAGTGAATAGGAAATGTATTTTCATACACTACTGGGATATGAGATCAGGCAACAAATTTTGAAACAACACCTTAATCTATGTTGTAATATATAGGTACTCCCAATCTACGATGAAGCTTCTGGTTCTTGCTCACACTGGAATATGACAGAATGTTGGAAGATAGATAGATATACAAACTTAGCAAGTTCCAGCTCATTCATATATATGTTGCCCAGTCCTAGGGACGGGAAAAGGAGTTCCGTATTCATATTTATGAATTTTATATAAATATAATTTTATAATATAATATAATTATATATATGAGCTGGAACTTGCTAAGTTTGTGTAACTTACCATGGCTAACTGCACCTAACTGATGAGGTGTGGCAGTGCATTTCAGTTGTGCAACTGGGTACTTTACTAGATCCATAACCAAAACACACCAGGTTATCTCAAGAATTATACATGTCTAGTTATGCAAAGCTTACAGGTACACCAGTTAGAACAGGGGTCTCCAAACTTTTGACCGTGAGGGCCACACCATATATTTTCAACATTTTTGAGGGCTGAAGGAACAGGAACGTGAACACACATACACGCGGCCACACACACACACACACACACACACCCGCATGCCTCCCCGCATGCATGCAGGACGCACACACGCATACATACATACACACACACAGTTTGGAGACCCCTGAGTTAGAGTCTAACTAACCATAAATAACAAAAGGAAATACAAGCTCAAAGAAAAGGCTCCAACATTACTTCTTTCTCAGACTAGCCTCCAATCATGCCACACATGAGGACATAAGAAGCCAAAAGTAAAACTGAAGAACTTTCCTTACCATCTCTATGCCAACAGTGTTATCTTGCAGGACTGCGACCCAATCCATGGGCTCTGGACTTTTATTGTAAAGAATAACTTCTTCAGTCTTGGAGGTTCCAAAATAGACACATCCAAAATCAACACACTGTATTGTAATTGAGTGAGGCACACCCAAAACCTCAAGAATTTGCTCCACTATGTTCGCTTTGATCATTATCTCCACACTGGGCCGCCCCTGCAATTCCACACTTTGCACAAAAGCAATAGGTAAGAAAGAATACAGGAAGGAAACATGCACTAACGAGATCTCTGTTACAGTATGAATGCCAGTATCTCCTTGTGGAGCTCCCCTAGCACAGTGCAAATGAAGTCAGCAGCAGATTGATGCTAATTAAAGAGTTCTCTTTTTTTGGGGGGGGGGGCCTCTGTGTGTGACTTCATTTCACTGCATATAAGTCTCAAGTACCCTGAAACTGAAAAAAAAAAAAAAGCCTAAACTTTAATTAGCAGTAATATGATGGAGCTCTGCAGAAGATACTAGCCAGTATTAATCATAGAGAACTCAGCATCTCTTATGAGCATATGAATGATACACATAGCTAAAGCATATAAACATTGCCTACTCCTAGCATTCCATAACAAGCATGAAATACAGGAATTGTTTTCCTAGAACACCACTGGCACAACCTGGTAATGTCACAAATGTATTAGGCACACTGATAATATGGATACTTCCTATTGAAGTACCGTATCTTTCCGTGTATAAGACGATACTTTTGTTTAAAATATTTAGACTAAAAATTGAGGGCCGTCTTATACACGGAAGGAAGCTGAGGAGAGAAAAACAAGTGGAGGGGGGAAGGGATCAAAGTGATCCTGCTGCGCTTTGAACCCTGCTTTCCCCCTCCACTTCCTAAGGCCCACGGAGCTTAGCAAGTGGAGGGGGAAAGCAGGGATCAAAGGGCTGCAGGATCGCTTTGATCGCTGCTTTCCCCGCCACTTCCTAAGCCCTCCACTTCCTAAGCAATCCTGCAACCCTTTGATCGCTGCTTTCCCCCTCCTTTTGCTAAGCCCCATGGGGCTTTGGAAGTGGCAGGGAAATAAGTGATCAAAGTGATCCTGCAGCCCTTTGATCCCTGCTTTCACCTTCCTTTTGCTAAGCCCCAGGCTTAGGAAGTGGCAGGGAAAGCAGCAATCAAATTTTCTAATTTGGGGTTAGAAAAGTGGGGGTCATTTTATACATTGGGGCATCTTATACATGGAAAAATACGGTAGATTACTTGTTCAGTGTCACAAGAATGTCCTGGGAAGAAGGGAAAATTATAATTGAGCTTACTCTTATAACCAATTTGTCCATTTTAAGAAGCATAATAAACTCAAAGACAATGGAATTTTCCATCAAAACATTTTCCACCATTGAACTATATGAATATTAAGCTACTTAATAAAGTAAAATCTAATGCACTGACCTCAGGCAAACAAAAGCTATAGCCAGATTTAGGACATGCAATCAATACATGTACTGCTAAAAGTTCTGCTGTCCAGCAAAGGATGCTGTTCTTGCACAGATTACAACTGAGAGTGGCAATATTTTCAGATATTGGATTGAAGCATTATGTACGAGTACAGAGAGAGTAAAAGTTTTGGAAGAGGTAGCCATGTTATTCTCTGTAAGCGTATCAGGCAAAATCTAAAGAAACAAAACCAAACAAAAAGACAAAAAATTTAAAAAAGACAAAAACATGTGGTATATTATATTTTAATGTGAGTCCACGAAAGTTCACATTAAAATATAATAGTTAGTCTTTAAGGTGCCACATGTTTTTGTCTTTTTTTCATTTTGTCTTTTGTTTTGTTTTGATTCTTTGGATTTTGCCAGAGAGAGTGAAAAGCAGTAAAAGCTGTAAGGCTTGCTTATAACTAAGTAGACTTACCATGGAAGTAAAATTAAAAACAACTGAAAGAAGAAAAGGTATTACAGTAGAAACACTACACTTACATGGCTGGTTGATTAATTATTCTGGGTACATCAGTGCAGATCTCCATTTTAACCAGCTGTTTTGTCTGAGGTTCCACCACTCCAGTGCTTGGTGCTATAACAATGGGAACACTTCCTCTATATTTTATGTCAAATGTACCTAAAATATGCATGTATATAAATATGTTATGCATGTCATATAAAATTAACACATAGGATGCAGTCTTTTCTCCCACTTCAAAAAAAGGAAGCCTGGTCTCTAAAAAGAAGCATCCAGGAGACAAAGCAACCAGTTGAGAAACATGCACAGCATTTTTTCCAAGGTTCCCTAACAACCATGGTTGCTCTTTGACTCCTATCTTCTCAGAAATATGGGCATTTTATTACTCCATATGCAAAAAAACAAAAGTGAAATAGACGTTTTTCAAGAAAATATGCCCTTTTAAATTTGGGGTGAACACAGCTTAAGTCTTAGTGATAACTAAAATGTCACAAGCAGATTCTCACTGTTTGGTGACAAACAAGAATTTAGAGAACAGCTGCCAAACTTTGAAAACTTGAAATACAAAATTCTGGTGCCTAAACACCAGGCCTTGTGCTTACAAGTCCTCTGGCACAGGTAACAGGTCCAGACATGCCCTTCCCCAAACATAAATTTGACCCCAGCTATGTGATAAGCATGCAGCAGGAAATAAAAATAAATTATTGTTTTTTAATGAGTTGCATTTTATTTTATTTTATTTCATGTGTTTCAACATTAAGCTACCTTGTCAGGGCTATGACCTGAAAGAAAACCTAAACATTTGTAAATAAACACATGTCCAGCAACCAGGTGAGCAAGCTGAAAAGTGCACATCAAATCATGTGCATCCATATACAGCATAGTATTAGCTAACTCAGCATTTGAAAACATTCTTGTCTGTGTTATGATATGAATCTCCCATGATAGCTGGGAAACAGAAGGACTGAGCTACACAGTGAATTCAAGGAATGTAATTCAAAAATCCCCAAAAGCAAGTAACTGAAGGAAGTCAACCATCATGGCCATAAAGTGCAAATTAAGTCACAGATAGAAGTCAAAAGCCAATGTCTATCCATATCGAGAAGCTGAGGTTTGAATTTTGCTCAATGGTGTATCTACTCACACCCACTTCTGGATCTGCTCTGCCACATACACATGAATATATGATGACACAATCCCAGCATTTACTAAGTTAATGGATAAAAAACAAAGGAGAGTAAAACGGCCTCTTCCCTTTCACCAAGTTCTTTTTATTTATGCAACGTACTTGTTTACCACTTTTCTGTCCAATGTGTGAAACTAGATGGATAATAATTTTCCACCAAGCTCACAATTGTGAGAAGAATAAAATGTTCAGGATATACAGCTGTTTGGAAATAAGATACTGCCTCACATCCTAGCTTCATAAAGCAGCATACACAAGAGCCTTGTGTACCTGCACACAGCCTTTGGAGATACACCAATCTATCCTGCACATGTGGCAAAACAAACTAGGAAGCTGCAGCTGAGCATTTGTTCCTGTTATGAACCAAGAACTAACTTTAAATCATATAGAACTGGCTTCTAACTCCCAGGCTTGTTTTAAAATCAAAAACTGATTCACCCATAATAGGAAGTTAATGGCTGTCTGCCTGGCATGTTCACTTAAGCAGACTAGTGGAGTAGCAGTAAAGAGGCTCCATGTACGCCCACAGAGTTCATACATTTGCTAACTTAATAAACTAGGTTTCGATTATCCAAATCAGTCCATCACGTGAACAGAAAATCAACTTGGTATGGTTAATGCCACAGAAAATATTTACCTGGAGAAGATCCATAGTTAGTAATTGTAATCTCTGCATTAATTACTTTACTGTTCGCAATCACTGTGCCAAAATTTATCTCAGGTTCAATTTCTAAGCAGCAGCATGGAATTAATCTGCAAGAAATGAGCTTTTAATTAGTTTTATGTAATTTATTTATTAGTTTTATTTTTTATAAATATTTTAAGTAGTAAAACTGCTTTCCTACCATTTCAACAGTTGCACAATTTAATTATGCAACCTAATTTAGCAACAACATCTGCAGATGGAAGAGGGTTATTAAAATGTCAGTGTGTTTTCTTAATTACGGTAACTTAAGGACAGTTCAATTTTATTGGATTAAATCACGTTGAACTGCAACTATATTTTTAATTAGTTTTAAACTCTTTATTGCATCAGAAAATGAATAGATCTGGCATATCTATGCTTGAAGTAAAAGTATTCAACACGATTAAGCACATAATAAGCAAGCTGAAATGTCCAAACAATGTTTATGTCGTTATCAATATAACATGAACTTATGATGTCTGCTATAAGATACGTTGGGTACAATACAGTGAGAATTAGGCAAAGCTGTACCTCATCAAGATCAATATTTAGGCTATGTTCTTGTACACACGTACCTGGAATTAAATCCTACTAAAATCAGTACACCTTCCTTTTGATGAAACAAATATAGGATTACATTAAATGTTTAACTCACTGTGTATTTTAGTGAAAAAGGCCAGGATCACATTGCAGGATCATGACTTTCGCATGGCTGTGTCTATTACAATGTATATACCAGATCTAACTGCTGAAATAGGTTATCACAGAATGGTAATCTAACAGCAATACATCAAAAAAATCAGGTTTCCTCAACAGCAGAGAACACATTAGGCCGGTTCAACAGCTACCTCTCTTCCTGTGTACATAGCCTGAACCTCAGTGACCCATGCTCCACTAACTCCAGGACAGACTTGTGAAGGGCTGCCTCTGAAGATAATTCAAAAGCTGTAAATAGTTCAGAATATGACTGCTATACTGGTAACTAGGATCAGGCATTGTGAGCATATTACACTTTGGAAGGGCCAGAAGCACTCTTGGAAAATGATTGTGGTAGATTCATTTGAATCTACACTCTGCACATTCGTTTACTTCTTACAGAAAAGGTAGGGCAAACAAAGCAGGAAATAAGTTATTGCCACAACCGTTGCTAATGGGAGTGAAGGAGGTGGAAATATACTGACTTCCTTGGGGGGGGGGGGGGGAACCAAACCCTTTTGTCAGGCTGCCTGATAGGGAAGAAATCGAGACAGCCAAGCAGACAGAGGTGATGGGAACTACAGAGCCTCTTGTCCAGGACTCCCACAATGCTGGCAAGATCACCATGTGGAGTGCTTACGCCAAAGAACATAATTAATTTAGGGAAATTATTTTCCAAGCCACTAGGAAAGCGATCATGTGACAAAGTAGTCTTCAAGTCATTTTGAGACAAGAAGAGGCAGCTGTTCTACTTTCTGAGCACCTTGTTCTCCTTTGATGGCTGGTTTCAAAGAGGTCACGAGAAGCCAACTATAGTGAGAAGTGTTGTTTCCGAGGCTACCTGTGTTCCCATCACATCTTGCTCCTCAGGACTTCCTCTAGAAACCAACAGTCAATGTAGAAGCAGAATTGCAACAGTTGCCTTTTCCTCTCTCTCCAGTGGCATGCACTGCATATTTTTCTTTTCCAGTGGCATCCAGGGGCTTGCAAGGAGGGTGGCTGAGTGTAGCCTGGGGGTAGGGTGCCACAAGCTCTTTACTTCCAGCTGCAAATGAGCAAGCCTGGACTGCAGGGCTGGCTGCCTTTAGCTCTTCACTTTTGAGAAAAATCAGCAGAGGAGAGGGCAATCACTGTGGCCTCACCCTCTAAATTTGCTGCCATAAGGCTTAGTCCCAGTTATCCTGTCTTATTTACAACCATTCTGACTAAAAAAACGCCTGTACATAGAAGCTCATGTTCTCACACATATTAACCAAATAGCATATTAATATTGCCAGCAGTTTGATCTTTGAAGACACTTCCACATAATAGTTTTAAGACACAAGAGTGGCATACAGGAAACATTACTCTTTTCTCAACATTGCTCAGAAACGTGCTAGTCTTCTAAGCCGGTAATTCTTTTTTTTTAATACATCATCATCAAAAGATTTGACCAAATGTTAATCAACATAATTATATGTTGCCATCTCATACCCTATTACAGGAATCTCAATTATCTTTTTTCCTGCATGAAGAAGTATCCTGTCCTGGAGGTTTTCTTCAGTGTCTGGATAGTATTCCACAGCAGCTGTTAGGTGAAGACCAGAAGCAAGAGGTTTCTTTGGATTTTCAACAATCAGTTTGAACTGCAAAACAAATAATGAATTAACCAAATCATTCTATACTCAATCCAACAAACAAATTCCACTGTATTTTACCATGACAATATTTATTGCACATCAAATAAATGTTAATTAACAACAAACTTTGATTGGAACTATTACTCTGCAATTCACCACTGGCAAATAGAATGGCTCTCTTCAGAAAAAAAAAGTTTCAAAGTTTACATGTTTATGAACCTGGGGTTTTCTATTAGTTTCAACGGAAAATGGAGGTGAGAGCAACTACATTAGAGCAAGCACATATAAGTGACAGCATCAGAAGCAGAGAACTGGACAACGTATTGATGGGGACTTCACCTATTGCATCCTTACTCAACATATTTTAAAGAAACTGTATCACAAGACAGAAATGTATACCTACATGCACGCAATTCAGAGATGCCCCCAGGAAGCAGAGCATCACTAGACTATGGTCCACACTGAACACCTTTACGCTCTAGCTCAACTCTTTCAAATTTTTGTTTTGGTCCTGTCTTTTTACCTATAGCTGTCAATTTCACTTTCAATTACAGCCAGGTATGTCTCTCACTGTAAACAAATCTGAAAGGATCAAAAGCAGTCCAGAATATACAGGAGGAACTATGCTATGAAGTGGGGAAGAGCCGTGGCTTTTTGGAAGGAACCAATCCATTCCAACAGCCATTCTGATGTCTTTCCCTCCCCCCCCTCCCTTTTTTCCCTAAGAATATTAAGACGTACATGCAAAACTGATCTTTATTGCTAAATGTGACTCCACTTGGGGCTTAACTTACAGTATTTGCTTGGCTTATCAATATGGATCAGGACAACAACAACAACACCCCCGCACTAGGAAACCACTCCTCCTGAATGAAACATACTGCAAAAGGAGGGATGTTTGCATCAAAGATTGTTTCCAAGGAGAACTAAAAGGGGTCCGTGAAACCGAGGAGAAGAGGAGGGAGCGGCGGGCCCAATTCTGCCCCTAAAGGAGACTCTCCGCTTCCCCGTCCCTCTCATCCCACCTGAGGCCGTTCCGGAGGCACCAAGTGGAGAAAGCAGCTGTTGGTCTGAAGGTTCTGGACACTGAGCACGGCCCGGTAGCAACCCCCGGGAACAGCGTCGACGAAGCGCAGCTCGGGCGGCGTAAGGCGCACTCCGGCCACGTCCCGGGAGGCTGCAGCCTCCTCCGTCGCCCACCCGCCTTGATCGTCGCTCCCCTGGGTAGCCATGCCTGCTTCTGTCCGGGCAGACATCCCACGTGGAGCGTCCCTGTCTCCTAGGCGACGCAAACTTCCGTGCGAAATTGCACGGTCGCCCAGCAACGGAGCTTCCGGGCGCCCTGATTGGAGGAGGTGTCCAGCGGGCCTTCCGAATAGGAAAGAACAGGAAAGCGAGCCGAGCAATGGAAGCCTGCTTTTTTGGTCCTTGCTTGGAAAAAGCCCGGGCACTGCCCGTTGCGGCGCCTGGTCGGGAAAATTGACTGACAGTTGTAAAGAGCTTGTATACCCGTCTTCCGAACAATGGGTAACCCAGGTGTTCTTGGACTGCAATTCCCAGAAGCCTTTACCATGAGCTGTGCTGCCGGGGGTTTCTGGGAGTTGCGGTCCAAGGATACCTGAGTTACCCAACGTAGGGAACCACGTTGATTATATTATTATTGTAGATTTTAATTGTTGTTTTAAAATCCGTTTTGTGCACAATATATTGTGAGCCGCCCTGAGTAGACTCCTGTCTAGAAGGGCGGGATAGAAATCTAATAATAAATAAAATAAAATAAATAAACCACTATTGTATAGGATCTGCTGCTGTTCAAAAAACATTCACCTGGCTGGTCCTGTTTTTCTGCTTAATTTTGCTTTCTAGAAACAAGATGAAGATCAGATTCCTAAAAAAAATTGTTGAGCGTGGGACCTATTTAAACCCCAAGAGAGACCGCAACAAACAAGGAAAGCAGTTCTGCTTGCTTATTTCAGAGTTTGTCTTTGTCCTGTGCACATGTCAGAACTGATGTTGATTAGGTGCGTTAAGAATAAATCCCCTTCAGCAGAACCAATCAGACATTAGCACAGCCTCCCACAACCTGTTGTTTTCCAGCTGTGTTGAGCTACAACTCCTGTTGTCTTCCTGCCAGCAGTGTACAGTAGTGGGCACTTGATTAGGGGATACTCGCTTAGTGGGTAGAATATCAGACTGGGACCAAAGAAACACAAACTGAAATCCTCACTTGGACACAACTCAACAGTGGCAGGAGCCAGTCAGAAGTCCTCAACTTAACCCACGCCATGGGGCTATTGCAGTAATAAAATAGGAAGAGAGGAGCCTTGCCCTCCTCTTTCTCCAGCTTCTTAAGAGACAGATTGAATAAACATATAATTAATTATTGTTCCATACATTCGAGTATGATGATAGTTCAGAGGAAGAGCTTCATGTAGAACTGAGAAACACTTCCTCCTGAAGCTCTTGTCAGTCCATATGGCCCAAGTGGAGTGACCTGTGCTTTCCTAGGAGTTCTGCAGTCCCCAGAGCACTACTGTACTGATTTTGCCAGTTGGACAGTTTCTAAAGCTCTCATTTCCCACTAAAACAAGACACAGGGAGAGGGCACGTATTGTTTTAAAGACTTGGACAAAGATCAAATCTTTTCTAGAGCAAGACACTTGATCCCTGCATTCACTGGTTTTGCATGAACTTGCTTTCTGCAGATTAAAGTAGGGGAAAAAACATTTATGGCAGCTGAAAGGAACTGCTGATGATGGGATCCAGATGGGCTGAAATTGGCCCCTAGATTCAAAGCTGCCTTGAATCCATTTTGGAGAAAGGCAGAATATAAATATTTTAAGTAAAGAAATAAGTTCCCCACCCCCTGGAGAAAATACTAAGCTAGATGGACCAGTGGTCTGACTCAGTATAAAGCAGTTTCCTATTTGTTATGGACCATTAAGTCACTTCCAACTTACGGCAGCCCTATAAATTAGTGACCTCCAAAAGCTGTATCATTAATAGATACAACCATGGCTTCCTTTATTGAGTCAATCTACTTAATATTCAGTCTTCCTCTTTTCCTGCAACGTCCAGCTTCCCCCATTTGCTATAGTCCTATGCATTTGGATTTGAAAGTAAGCCCAGATGAAGTTGCAATCCCATGCATCCTTACCAAGAAGTAACCACTAACAGTGAAAATTGCTTTGTGCCAAATGTGGTTAGCCTTGGGCTGAAAACTGATTTGAGCATTTCCATGTTCATATTACTTTATCAGATGCTAAGTGTAGACCAAGTTTAAACGCCCAAGTATCCTAACATTTAGTGTTAAGCACCTTTGTTTCTTTGATTAAAAACTGAAACAGAAGGTATGTATATAGAACTAGGTTTCTGAAGAGAAAACCATTCAATTATTGAACTGGGAAAAAGCCTGTATGGCAACTAGCACCGGATTATTGGAATATGTGGGTAACAGTGCCACCTGCCGGCTTCTATCTAGTATGCCGTCACTGTGTGTTCTGGCACTTGAGGGCTGTTTATCAGTGATTCTCAAATTGTGTTCTGCCAAGGCACCCTGAGAAACTCACTGTGGCACAGTGAATAAAGGATAGGCTAGGACTCAGGAGGTCAAGGTTTGAATCCACAGTCAGCCATGGAAGCTCAGTGGGCATGTGGGAACTGGTAAAACCACTTCTTAAATATCTCACTTAACTTGAAAGCCATATTAGAGTTGCTGTAAGTCAGTTCAGAGTTGATGGCACATAGCAACAAGAAACCCTACAAAGCTCCCAGAAACTCTAGCAAGTCATCTCCCAAGAGATAGAGCTGAGTCTTTTAATGAACTGTTGTTCAGCTGGTTCATACTGAAGTCTACTGTCTCTAGACAGTTCCTTTGTTCCAGAATGTTTCCCCTTGTCAGAACATCAAAGTGTTCTCTACTGGTTTGAGTTTTTCTTTAAAATCATTTATGACAGATTACAAATCTCTGTATGCAGACAGCCAAATGAAATATTTAAAAAATTACTGCAGCTTTTTACCTATGCTGGGGCTAGCCTATCTTCCTAGCTATAGTAATATTCATATGGATTTCTTGGACACTCAGTCTTTCTTTCAGCTAGAATTCCACTCCACTTGGCATATGAATTCTGTCTTTAGACCTTTCCTTCCACAAATCACTCCAGCTGCACAATTTTGTTGAGATCAATTTTTTTTGCTTTCTAAATTGTTATGTAGCATATGTTTTGATCTGCTTTCTCTGTTTTTTTTTTAATCATTGCATCTGCCTGACTCAAGTGTACTCATTTTTCATCATTATTTGACAGTCTTTACTTTTTTTCTTGCCTTTGTTGCTCATTACTGATTTTATTGGTTTTGTTTTTAGTTGCATTTGGTTAGTTTTGTTAATTATTCATTTAGGGTTTTATATTGTAAGCCACATTAAATGAAACTAAAAACAAAACCAATAAATCAGTAACAGTCAACCCAAACGTCAGCAAGGCTAAGTAAACTCAGCTATATGCTTACAACTTCACATTTGATACTATGATTCTGAAAATCTGCCTCCAGAAAGAGAAAGGACTTAGATGAATACTTTTTTAAAAATAAAAAACGAATTTACAAATATACATAGTATTCTACACACACACAAAAAGCCTGAAATCACAATATTGCCATACATCTATTTGAAAAACACATACACACAAGTTTAACTTGAAATCTCGCCTCATCAGTGTTATTACTTAAATTCTAATATCAAATTTCATTTCATCAACTTTAACCCTTCCAAATATCCAAGTACACTGCAGGTGGTTTCACCCTTTGGTTGGTACTCCTGTCTATAAACCACTACAGAAAGCAATCCATATATTTATAAATTTGTCAGTGTATGTTGGGTTGCTATCTATTTCATGTGTTAACTTTTCGGCAAGGGCTAACGTCCATACTTTTTCGTACCAAACATTACTACCCTGTTTCCCCGAAAATAAGACCTAACCTGAAAACAAGCCCTAGTATGATTTTTCAGGATGCTCAAAATATAAGCCCTACCCCCAAAATAAGCCCTAGTTAAGTGAAACCCCACCCTCCACCATTGTGCACCATTGTGCAGCAACCAGAAGATGACATGACTGTAAAATAAAACATCCCCTGAAAATAAGCCCTAATGCGTTTTTTTGAGAAAAAATTAATATAAAACCCTGTCTTATTTTCAGGGAAACACGGTAGGTAATGTTACATTAGCCTTCCATCTTTTGTCTATCTTAACTGAAGCAGCTATTAAAGAGGAGGGAAAATCAGATCCTTATGTGGGGCAGTCTTGTTTTCATTTGTAAAAATATTTAAAAGTGCTAATTCTGGTGTCAAAACTAAATTAAATTTTATTATCTTACATATTCCTTATCCAACTTCTTCCCAAACATTTGTTACCAAAGACAAAACCAACATCATGTATATATGTACCTCTTTACCAACTTCCCTTCCAACATTCTATTTTAGTCTTTTTTTAATGTAAGCTAATTTTGTAGGTGTTGAATACCACCTATGTAGGAGTTTAATGGTATTCTCCCAAACATTTGCTGAAAAAAGAAAAAAAGTTTTGGAATAATTAACATTTTTAAAATTGCAATTCTTCCAAGCCATGAGGTTGAATTTTTTAACTATTGTTTTATTTTTGTATATAATGGTTTATATTTTTTTTTAAAGTTGCATCAAACATTTGGAAACAATAACTAGATATTTAATATGCTTAGGTAAGGTAAAGGTTCCCCTTGACATTTAGTCCAGTCATGTCCAACTCTAGGGCACGGTGCTCATCCCCATTTCCAAGCCATAGAGCCAGCGTTTGTCCGAAGACAGTTTCCATGGTCACGTGGCCAGTGCGACTAGACACGGAACGCCGTTACCTTCCCACCATGGTGGTACCTATTTATCTACTCGCATTTTTACATGCTTTCGAACTGCTAGGTTGGCAGGAGCTGGGACAAGCGACGGGAGCTCACTCCGTCGTGTGGATTCGATCTTACGACTGCTGGTCTTCCGACCTTGCAGCACAGAGGCTTCTGCGGTTTAACTTGCAGTGCCACCACATCCCTATGCTTAGATTGTACAATAAATCCAAAGTCCATTGCTATTTTTTGTTGTATATTTTTATTGAGATTGAAACATAGCATTTCAGATTGTGTACTGCTGATTTTTAAACCTGGCATTTTTAAGTTCAACCCATAGCTCTAGAACTGCCTCTTTAGGGCTTGAAAGAAACAGAGTCATGTCATCTACAAAGAAACTAACTATATGTCCTGTTGGTCCTATTTTAATTCCCTGTATCACCAGATGTAATTATATAGCAGTTGCTAAAGGTTCTAAGGCAATGGCAAACAAAAGAAGTGACATCCCTGTCTTGTTCCTCTCTACAGCTTTCTTTGTTTCCTAGTTATTTATTCTAATAGAAGCAAACGAGTCTCCATATAATCAACTAATTACTTGGGAAAACACAGCACCCATATTCACTTTAATCAATAATTGATCCAAGAAAGACCATTCTAACCTCTTGAAAGCTTTACATGCATCTAAAGAAAGCAGGGCCAAGGATCTTTTCTTAGTGGACAATATTTAGCATGCATATAATAGCATCAGCTATTTGTCTGTTGGGCATAAAGCCCACTGGATCCAATGACACATACTAAGGTACAATACATTTAAATCTTAGAGCTACAACTGCTGTAAATAACTTTGCATCTTGCTTGACTAATGTTATAGGGTGGTATGATATCATCTCCTCAGGTTTTTTACTTGGTTTAGGGATTAACACAATAAGTGAAGTCTTCCAAGGCCTTTGGCTCAAGGCTGTTTTTATTTTTAATAAACAATCGATGGTTATCTATATTTTGCTTTACTGACAATAAAATACAATCCTAATTTATATCGTTTATTGTACTTGAAAAGCCATTTAAACTAGTTTGCTTATCAAGCAGCTTTGGCAATCATAATACCTACACCCATCTTGAGTTGTGTATCTGCACCAAAGAGTGAAATGTTGACCATGGCTTCTTACATCCTAGTGAATGTGTAAACATTTTTAATAAATAACAAGTGGGAAAGTGGACTTTGCCTTTCAGAAGAGTGCTTTGAAAATACTATTGTTTGGTTTTGGTTACCAAAACAGTTAGGCAGAAAGAACCAAAAAAATAAATAAAATAAAAATAAAAAAATAATTTTTTAAAAAAGATAAGCCTAATAATTGCAGTGATGTAGTGGATAAGATAGTGGACTAGGGTTCGATTCCCCAGCTCTGCCATGGAAGCTCACTGAGGGTGTGGAGCTAGTAAAACCACTCCATAAATACTTCACTTACCTTGAAACCTTTATTAGGGTTGCTATAAGTTGTTTCTAATTTGAGTGATGGCACATAACAACAACAATTATTGAGCAATGGCTTGTGGATCAGTTGCTGTAAATTGTTCTTCTCCCTTCAACCTTGTTGTTATTTGCCATGTAAAGAGTTAAAGATCATTCAGACAAACCTGCCAGTACAAACCTGTACTCCATGCACTGCCAGCAGCATGGAGTACACAAGGGGAAATTTCCACCACATAGCCCTTATCTGTCCCACAGATCATCCAGACTTGGCCCATGAGGGACCCAAAGAATGCCCCTCCCCAAAGCCTCCCCTAATGTTGAGGATTCTCCAATTGCTCATATTGAACAATGGAAACAAGTGGAGCAAGGAAACTCCACTGATATCAAAGACAGCAGAAATTCCTTCCTGCCCTGCTTTTCTTCCCGGTGGGGAATGCAAGTGAGGTGAGGGAAATGCTAGTGCTTTCTCCAGGG
Source organism: Intellagama lesueurii (assembly GCA_037013535.1). Lineage (NCBI taxonomy): Eukaryota > Metazoa > Chordata > Lepidosauria > Squamata > Agamidae > Intellagama > Intellagama lesueurii. Next base: position 73,322,072 of record JBAJHW010000003.1, on the reverse strand, counting down.
TTACGCCTGAGACAACTATAGGATTCTTCCCCTGCCTTTGTCCAATTTGATCTTCTAATGGAGAATTCACAAAGAATGATATCATCTGGTTCATTAGCATGATCTGAGGAGGCCAAAGCACTTCTGAATCCCAATGTAGCCAAACCAGAAGAATTCTTAAGTGTACAGTATTAGATGAAACATAAAGTGTTTCATGTCACTTAGACTGGATTATACGTTTTCTCTATCCCTTTTTGTATGAACATAATGCCTATGTTCATACAAAATACTGTTACCTAATTCACTCATATTTCTTAGGTGATGCTATTTTGTACTAAAAAGGGGAACAAATGCCAACCACTTAGGAGCAGTCAGGGCATTAAGTTGGAAACGTAGAAGATACCTGTTAATTTCACAGTAGCTCTTTTGAATTTAACAGAAAGGAATCAATAGGGTTTGGCTTGGAGATATCAAAAGCCTGAAAATTACATCTTTAAAAGGCAAGATACGGCTATAACAAAGCACTCAAGTGAGACAGAGTTAACTAGACAAGTGTTAATGATACAGATGTTTCAGCCGTACACTGAGTTTGTCCTACGGCATCAAAATCAGTTTCACTAACCAGAACCAATGTTATTCTGTACAAGAAACAAGAAACCACTCTGACACAAGGGTTACATTCTGAAGAAAATATTTGACATTCTAGTGTACTTATGCACAGTATACCTAAACTGCCTAATCAAGCAGTTAAAGATTTTACCACAGTATTGGTTTCTCCCTATTTATGTCTTTAAACATAGCTCTGATACATTGGCCTGAATCCTACTAGTGTTTGCATAACACTTGCATAATTTACTGCAGTTAATTGTGGCTAATTGACAAGGTGCCTGGTCACGCACCCAACTGCACAATCAAGTTATACTCTGGCACCTTGTCAATTAGCCACAATTAGCTGCAGCAAGATATGCAAACACCAGTAGGACTCCAACCATTTGTTTACAGTTTAGTCTTGCTGTTCAGGTTATTAAGGTCTTATATTACTGACCTCGAATGACAGTATTATAATGTACAAGTGAGTTGTGCAGTATTTTATTTCCAGCTTGAAATAATTGTACCTGTTTCCAAAGTGATAAAAGACAAACGTTAGTTGTGAGAAACATTAACTGTGAAAATAAGATGTGTGAGGATCAGACAGCCTGATATTCTTGCATCTTTTTCCTGAATGTTTATTTTCCCAGGAAAAACTGTTTTAGTGCCTTTAAGCCTTTTCATTTTTATCATGCTGTTAGTTTTAATCTGATTCGATATTCAGCAATGTTTTATTCTCTACTGCTGGTTTTATCTTGATATTATATTCTGCTTCTTCACCCAGGGTTTTATTGTATTATTGCTGTACTTTAAAGTATTTTATATATTTGAGAAATTGTACATGACCCAGAGAACCTCAGCTAGTGAGTGGTTTTAAAATATACTCAATTAATAGTTTATGCCTAACCCTTTCAAAGTAAGGCACATGCAAGCAGCAACGGACTATCATGAATGTATGAGCACAGAATCATGTGGAGAATCATGTGCGGAGTTCTGTCTAGCAATGGCTAATCAGACAGCAGCAATTTAACAGTTTGTTTTTTTAACTACACCATAATTTGTAAAGCAAATTTGGGAACCACAAAAGACACACCTGTGTCATTCACTCTGTTCAAGGAAAGCTGGAGACATCTTATAGCTCAAAAAAAAAACATCTTTGATACACAACTATATGCACATTGTTGCAAGGATTTGCCACATCAATTGCAGCCGTTCTCTATTTGTAATCTTACTGGTTGCAACAAGAAAAAGAAAGGTAATTGGTCAAATCCAGGTTCTTAAAGGAGCAACATGGGAGGCCAAAATTACTAGCCTTAATGTCCAACACCAATCAAAAGGAAGGGTTGTGCGGAGCCAACTTGCCCTCTCTAGTGTCTTTATCCATCTGGTGCAGCCTCTTAAACTGTCTCTGTCTGCGCCAGCATCATAGCTCAGGTCTTTGAGTCTCTCACCGTTCCTGTTTACAGGTCCCTCAGTCCACCCTTATGCCTCCTGAGTCCCAAGGTAGCTCTCTCTGCCAAGGAGAAAATACGGCAGGATGCTCCTGAGGGGAGACTGTCCTCAGAAACAGATGAACCGGTGAAAACAGAGACCATGGATTCAGGCCCCTGCTATTCCACCATGTCTGTCCAGCTATTCTCTTTGTCACTCTCTTCATCACCTCTCTGTCCCTGCTTCATCTTCTCTCATCTGGCTTCCTGCTTCTGCCTCTTTTATGTCCCCTGTGGGAAGACCTCCTCCATAGGCTTTTCCCCGCTCTCCACCTTTTCCCACTTCTCCAATGCAATTCTCTCTCTCTCCTCTGAATTGGATGTGGAGTCAGGATGATGTTCTGGATGGAGCATACACCGAGGCCCCATCATTTTTTCACAGCAGGGACCCAGCAGAGCCCAGAGGGACATTGAAACAGAACCCTTGTGTGGACCAAAGCCCACTTGCTCACAAGCAGCAAGCCCAGAGTAGTCTACCTGAAAAAATAGACCTCAATGTTTAAGCAAAAATAAAACCAGCCATTACAAACTCATTCCACCTTTTTCTCCCCCTGCCCCTCTTGATTCATTCTTGTGTGGAGCATGTGTGGAGGTAGGCCTTGCCCCGTGTAGAAAATCTGCAGTAATGTAAGATAATTGTACCAGCGAAATGCTCAGTCTGTATCAGGGAATCCAGGACTTGCACCACTAACTTAATGAGCTGGAACTGAGATTTAACCATTGAGCTTTTAAGATCAAACCACAGATGATCTCAATGTAGCATAACAACAAACCATGATTCAGTGATGTGGAGAGAAATTATGCAGAAGATGCTGTGATCTTGACTATTAAATTATTTACTATCATATAAGTATATTATGGAAACATCAGAACAGAATTAGTTGTGCTCAGGTTTTGCAAACTTAAAATCGTGGCTTCTTTTATTTAGTCAATCTATTTATTTATTTATTTATTATTTAATGTGTATACTGCCCATCTGGCTACAGAGACCATTCTGGGAGGTTCACAAAAAAATAAAACAATAATAACAACATTAATAATAGCAATAGAAACATCTCAATAATATGAAAATAAACAGACATGTATTAATCATTAAAACTAAGACTAAAATACAACACAAATAAAGGCATTCAAGATGGCGGAACAGATGGCTTAAAAGCTGGAAGAAACTTTGGTTCTGAAGGTAGAATATTTTGGAAGGCCTGCCTAAATAGACATATTTTCAATAGTCTCTCTCAAAAGACATCAGTGAAGGAGCTGGGCAAATGTCGGAAGGGAGTTGGTTCCACAGATGTTGTGCAACCACCGAGAAGGCCTGATTCCTGGTCTTCTCTTTCAGGGCCTCTCTCGGGGTCAGTGTCCTTAACCATTCAGCCTGGGACACAGAAGTAGAGTGGGCAGATCTCACTGGAAGAAAGTGTTCTGCCAGGTATTGGGGTCCCAAATGATTTAGGTCCTTGTATGTTAATGTCATCACGTTGATGCTCGTACAGAAACGCATAGGTATCCAATGCAAGGGCAGCCAGGATAGGGGAAATATGCTGGTATTTATTTATTTGTTTGTTTGTTTACTCCACACAGTCTGGCCACCATGTTTTGGACCTGCTGAAATTTCCCAATGGTATTGCTCAGAGATTTTCTGACACACTTAAAGGCACTGACCACCTTAAATTATGCATCCAAGAGGGAGAATACTTCTGTATAGAGATGGGAGATGAATACGAAGATCACCACCACAGGTGGCTGGGCCCTTTGGAACCCCCCCCCCCCAAGAACTGGACAGTCCACTTACTGCTTGTGGCACAGCACACACAGCCATTGTTGTTCACACCACACCAATCACAGAAGTAGCCCAGCCAGTGCCTCCCCACCTCCCTGTGCTGACCACTCAGCCACGGAGTGGGGAGACTCATCATCCTGCCTCCTTGCTGGAGTGGTCAGCAGCGCAGGGAGATGGGGAAGTGCTGGTTGGACTACTTCTGTGATTGGCGCAGTATGAACTATTATGGATGTGCATGCCACGCCATGAGCAGTAAGTGGACCAGATGTTTTTTGGTGTGGGTCCAAAGGGCCTGGCCACCTGTGGTAGCAATATTCATATTCATTTCCCCCAGGAGACAAATATGAATATCCCATCTCTATTCCTGTACCTAAAGCTGAACTACTGGCTTGCCAGCTTTCACAACACAATGCCTTTTCTTATCCATATGCTACAAGCAGCTGTCTAGCTACAAGAAGCATGGGAGAGCTGCTATATAAACCGTACATAACATTTCCCATGGCAGGAGCTATTAAATACTCCATTTCATAAGATATTAAACTTCCTCATTTCTGTTCAGGATCTCTCATTTCAGGGCACAGCTCAGGTCTCTTTGAATATAAAACATGCAATTTTAACTTCACCTTCCCTTATCGGTCTCCAACACGTGTGGCCTATATGTTATATTCCTTAATTAAACACGACTTCTGAGGGAGATAACTTAATCCCTGCAAGTTAATAACAGTGCATTGATACATATTTTTTCCATTCTAATAATGATTCACACTTGGTAGGGAAAGGGTGTTAATGTGCTAATTACCATGTGTGATTGGGAGATAAGACAATAGTGGAAACTATCTGGACAATTCAAAAAGCAGAACTGCAGCACATTTTGCAAGACACAGAATTGGGTGAAATTAATGTGCAAGGGTGGGAAGTATAGTAAAAAGAACTAATGACAATCTAAGTATTGTTGGAAAAGATATTACTTCAGTAACAACAACAGACAAAATGAAAAGGAGAGATAATGATAATGCTTTAACTGAAATATATTCTGGGTGTCTTAATGAATTTGACCAGGAATATCTTGGTCTAATATAGGAATTATGTATAAACACTTAAATATTATGCAGTTCAGTCTACTCAGTGCAACGGAAAAATTGAGTACCATCAATGTTCTGTAGGTACTTGCTGCAAGCAGCCACAAAATTCACACAAAGCTCTGAATAAGCCACTCTATACTAAGTGATGGGCCTCCCATTAATATCTCACCTGACCAATTTGCAGCATTTTTTAAATCAAAAGTGGAGGCCATCCGCCGGGACCTATCTCCTTTTTTAAATACAGTGGATCGAGCAGAGATGTCCAGCGCTCCGCCCTGCCCGGTGACTCTTGAATTCTTTCAGCCTGTGACGCCGGACCTGGTGGACAAAGTGCTTGATCGCTGTCGGGCCACCACCTCCTCCCTTGACCCTTGCCCGGCCTGGCTAATCAAAGCAGCCAGGCCTGTAACAACGGAATGGGCCACAGCAATAATTAATGGGTCTCTCCAAGAGGGCAAGGTTCCTCTTGCCCTCAAGGAGACACTCATTAGGCCCATAAGGAAGAAACCAAATTTGGCGGCGGATGATATTGGAAATTATAGGCCCGTCGCCAATGTTTCTTTCCTTAGCAAAGTGGTGGAGAGGGTGGTGGCAGACCAACTTCAGACACTTTTGGACGAAACCAACGCCCTGGACCCATTTCAGTCGGGCTTCAGGCCGCGTTATGGCACAGAGACGGCACTGGTCGCACTGTTGGATGACCTGTTGAGGGAGGCCGACAGGGGTAATATGTCCTTGTTGGTCCTCCTCGATATCTCAGCCGCCTTTGATACCGTCGACCACGGTATCCTCCTGGGGAGGCTCTCTGAGTTGGGAATCGGTGGCCTGGCGCTTGCCTGGCTCCGATCCTTCTTGGAGGACCGTCCCCAGAGAGTACAGCTTGGGGAGAATGCTTCGGCCCCATGGAGTCTCAGTTGTGGGGTTCCGCAGGGGTCGATCATCTCCCCAATGCTGTTTAATATCTATATGAGGCCGCTGGGTGGGGTCATCAGGGGGTGTGGTGCTTCGTGCCATCAGTATGCTGATGACACGCAGCTCTACATCTCCTTTTCATCTACCTCAGTGGATGCCGTTCTGTCCCTTCAGCGCTGCCTGGAGGCTGTACTGCAATGGATGCAGTTGAATGGGTTGAGGCTGAACCCGGACAAGACGGAGGTCTTGAGGGTGGGAGGTCCCTCCATCGGCGGTTTGGGCGACTCCCTCTCTTTTGGGGGGACGACCCTTACCGCAAAGAGTGAGGTTCGCAGCTTGGGGATACATCTGGACCCGGCGCTTACCATGGAAACCCAGGTGGCGTCCGTGGCCCGTTCCGCCTATTTCCATCTATGGCGGATTGCCCAGCTGCGACCATATCTTGATGGGGAGGCCCTCACTACCCTTGTCCATGCGCTCGTAATCTCGAGATTAGACCATTGTAATGCACTCTACGTGGGGCTGCCTTTGAGATTGATGCGGAAACTTCAAATGGTGCAGAATGCGGCAGCCAGGCTCCTTAGTGGGGTGAGGAAATATCAGCATATCTCTCCCACTCTGGCTGCCTTGCATTGGCTGCCCATTCGTTTCCGCATTGACTTCAAAGTGTTAATGATGACGTATAAAGCCCTAAACGGTTTGGGACCTCGATACTTGGCAGATCGTCTTCTCCCACCTAGATCTACCCGAACCACCCGGAATAGCCAGCAGGGACGGCTGAGGGGCCTAACGCCGAGAGAGGCCCGGAAAGAAAGAACAAGAAACCGGGCCTTCTCGGCAGTGGCCCCTCGGCTATGGAACAGCCTCCCTGCTGAAATTCGTCTGGCACCCTCGCTGGGCGTTTTTAAAACTCATTTGAAAACCTGGTTTTTCAGGCAGGCCTTCCCTCCAGTCAATAACTGATTTTTACTCTTATCATCTTGGTACTGATTTAATTTAATATAAATGTTAAAATTATGCTGTTTTTAAATGTTATGATGTTTTAATGTTATGATGTTTTTATTATGTATGTAAGCCGCCCCGAGTAGACTTTGTCTAGTGGGGCGGGGTAAAAATCTAATAATAAATAAATAAATAAATAAAAAATAAGTGTGCTAGGACTGTAGTCTTTAGCTTCAGAAACATTGATGTTTAAATAATAAAATCCAGAAAGTCAAACAAATTAGGCATATACTTAAGCAAGCCAGCTTAACATATGAACTTACTCAGGGGGGGGTGTGCTTTGGACCCCAAAGATATTTTGGGCTACCACTCTCTGTCCTTTAACATTGGCCATACTGTGCACAGTTGACAGGAGACAAAGTTCGAAAGTTACTCACCCCACTGTCCAGGCTGCGACTACACACCAGAGCCCGTCATCTCAAGGTTGGGACACCAATATTCAAGGCCAACCTCAAAAATGTGTATACATCAGTTCCCCTAATGCACAATATTTTGTTTATGCCATGCCATGGCTTAGCATGTGTTGCTCTTTCTCCATAGTGTTCATTTGCACAAATAGAATCCATACTATATGCTTGAAGCATAAAGTACGGGCTTGGTACTAGCATTCTTCATGCATTTAAATAAATCAGTTTGTTGTATATAAAGATCGTCTTGACTAGCTAAAAAAGTGTTGTCTGTTTACATGGAAACCTGTAGGCTTCCCTATGCAGATGTCCATATGTGGATATCAGAGTGGTGTCAGGGAAGCTATGTGATACTGGAAGCAAGGCTGGCAATATAACCTAGTGGACTTTTATGCCTGAGGAGACTTCATCACACGATTAATGTGTGAAAGGAGCTACAGCATCTATTGCATTTAGGAACGCAAAGAATTGACCTCAACCCAGATATTTAGAACTTCAGAAATATTTCCTAGATATATGCTTTCCATTGTTTGTATATATTAATAAGGAACTCCAAAGATCAACCCACATCATCAATAAAAAAATCATTCTGGTTGGAGCAAATGATCATCTTCCAGGAAACAGCAGGTCCTGCCTCTCCAGCTCTCCCTCTTTTTCTTAACTGAAATATTGAATCATCCCGTTCCTAAGATTTCCCCACTCACTGAGCTGAACCAAATAGTCCACTAGGGTTGTATATGAATAAAATGCATTCTTGACATTTACAATAGAAATAGCACAGGTTTGCTCATTAGTTTAATAAAGGACAATAATGAATATCTTATGTGTGCTCAATAGGACATAATTTGTCTTTTATTCCAGTCTTTCTGTTTCTACAAAAGCCAAGTGCCTATTGACTGCAACTGTAACACTTGCAACTGGATCTGTTAGACTGGCTCTTACTGAAAAAAACAACCCAGCAATGGTTGGCTCAGGCTGCTAAATGCATTTATTTCACCGCTGTATTGATTTTGCAGTAGCTTGGAATCTTAGACTAGGGAGAAACACATTACAGAGGTGACCTGGTAGGATGAAGTGTATGTTCTGAAAGTGATGGACACATCTTGTACTTTGGAGCAACTGTGGAAAAAGTGTAATAAAAAAGCAAATCAGTTTTAATAGTATTTAAAAGAACCTCTTTTTCTATGATTAGCAATAAAGTATTTTACACATCAGGATGCCACACTGTTAAGGTATGTGGGGTTTTTTAGATGAAAAAGAGAAATAAGGATATTTTTAAATCACTGGTTATTTCTGTTCTAACACCAGCAGAAGTCACCAAGTTCTCAGTTCTTCAGCATTGCAGCAATCATTCTGTGTTACAGTATCATCTGGTTTTCCACTTAAAATATAGTAATAATGTCTTATTGTGATTATATTTGCATATATTAGTTTAAATTAGCATATGAAAATTTAATGCATAATATCCTTTTTTGTGAAGAATGATCTCCCTTACAGTGCTCCTTTATGTCCTCCTTTTTAGTGACATCTGTGCCACACTTTTAGTGATGGGGCAACGACCTGAGCTCATAGGAGAATAGATCACAGAAACTGAAGGTATGCACCATCAAAGCTTTCTACCACATCCCAAATATGGGAAAGGATTTTAACAATCCCTGCTTGCAATAGGAGAGAAAGGGTAAAAACAAAATTAAAAAACAAAACTAAGTGAATGTAATTCAGTTTTCCTTCATGCTTATACTTAGGAGATGTTTGAGTGCTCCAGAGTCAGAAGGTTCCCACTCCAGATTAGGATCGCCCTGTCCATTGTAAGAAAAGGACCATTAGTATACATTGTGAAATATAAATTTTACAATCTCAGTTGCAGATACGCTGGCAACATCAGAGGCTCTCCTTATAGAAAAGGTATATATACCCACAAATATTGCACATTTCAGTCATTCAGGTTATACCATAGCTTGCTTCAGTGGTCACAGAATATGTCTCTATAATGCTGCTTTATACCAACCCAAACATTGGTCCATCTAGTGACTGGCAGTGGCCCTGAAGTGTTTCAGGCAGGGGTCTTTCCTAGTTCTACTTCCAGATGGCCTGAACTGAACCCTGGAACATTTTACATGCAGAACAGATCCCCACAATTGAGCTGCAACAACTGTCTTTTGACAGCTCACTTTTTATCACAGAGTATCATGTAAGCTGCAGCTGTGATCTAATGCAAATAAGCAAGGTCTTAAACAAACAAACAAAAAGGCAATTATAATCCTAATATTATATTGAGCCAATCTTGAGATTAATACCATTCAAACATAGCTGTTTTATTTGTCCAACAAGATACCATATAGATGAAATGCAGCACTTAAATGTAAGCTAATTCTGAACTGCTGGCATTGGTCTGGTGTGATGTAAAATACTTGACAACCCATTCCTGACTAGCAGATAAAAAAATTTGAGATGGAGAAAAGACATACCTTTTGCTTCCTTGCCAGTCATCTCTGTAGCACAGACCTTGGAAAGTAACTTTTTACAATTAATTACTCAGAGTTACAGCTCTGAAGCACCAAAAGTAGTTACCGTTACGGTTGCAGTTTTTAAAAAGGAAGTCTTTATTTTCTCAATTCTGAAAAGTAAGTAAAGTGGTTACTTTTAGTTATTTTTTAAAAACACAACTGAATGCTATAAGCCAGCCATTCTCAACAGGGGCCATATGGCCCCCTGAGGGGCCCTGGTGAATTTGAAGGGGGCCACAGATTGAAAAATGTGAGAAGGGGATTTTCTATTCATCTGTTAATGTTGTGTCCTCATTTGACAGGGGGCCCTAGAACCTGAGAAGAGCTCCTAAAAGGGCTGTGGCCTAAAAAATGGTTGAGAATGGCTGCTAAAAGCCACTGATCTATGAAATGAAACGTATTCTTCTCCCATTCACCTCATCATCGCTTCAGCACCCAGAACAGAGTACAGTGGAACCTCTACTTACGAACATCCCTAGCAACGAACGATCCAACTTAAGAACAGCTCCGTTCGCTAAATTTTGCTTCTACTTGAGAACGGAGCTCCAAGATACGAACGGGAAAAAAACTTTCCTGCCCCTTTTTTTAACCTTAGGTCATCTTAGGTTAAAAAAAAAAATTCTCCCCCTAGTGGTAGAGTATGGATTAACTGGCTTTGCATTAGTTCCTATGGGAACTAATGCTTCAACGTACGAATGCGCCTCTACATAAGAACAAAAAACAGCCGGAACGGATTAATCGGTTTTCAATGCATTCCTATGGGAAATTTTGCTTCAACTTACGAACATTTCAACTTAAGAACACCATTCCAATACGGATTAAGTTCGTAAGTAGAGGTTCCACTGTACAATATACTTCTCCATCATTTAGTAAACCCAATAACAACCCAATAACTAAAAAGCAAATAAAGAGTTTAAATTATACTGCAAAAGGAGTGAAGTTGTCCCTTATTAAGTCATAATTATAATTTAATGTAGTTATACACTTCCTGGGAAAAGGAACTGATGACAATTTAGCTAGCTGGACAGTTCAGTGAAATGGCACACCAGGTCAGGGGTTCAATTCGCAACTGTGCCTTGTAGGAGAAGACAGCCTTTGTGGCCCTGTACAAGCTACATGGTCCCAGAGCAGCCCTAGAAGAAGGGCATGGTAAGCCACTTTGGAAGACCCTTGAAAGGGACACCACAGGTTGGAATCTACTTGATGGCATGTAATTATTATCATTATATCACGGGCCCCATCACCTCCTGGCAAATAGAAGGGGAAGATATGGAGGCAGTGACAGAGTTTACCTTCCTGGGCTCCACGATCACTGCAGATGGTGACAGCAGCCACGATATTAAAAGACGCCTGCTTCTTGGGAGGAAAGTGATGAGAAACCTAGACAGCATCTTAAAAAGCAGAGACATCACCTTACCGACAAAGGTCTGCATAGTCAAAGCGATGGTTTTTCCAGTAGCGATGTATGGAAGTGAGAGCTGGACCATAAAGAAGGCTGACCGCCGAAGAATTGATGCTTTTGAATTGTGGTGCTGGAGGAGACTCTTGAGAGTCCCCTGGACTGCAAGGAGAACAAACCTATCCATTTCGAAGGAAATCAACCGTGAGTGCTCACTGGAAGGACAGATCCTGAAGCTGAGGCTCCAATACTTTGGCCATCTCATGAGAAGAGAAGACTCCCTAGAAAAGACCCTGATGTTGGGAAAGTGTGAAGGCAAGAGGAGAAGGGGACGACAGAGGATGAGATGGTTGGACAGTGTCATCGAAGCAACCAACATGAATTTGACCCAACTTCGGGAGGCAGTGGAAGACAGGAGGGCCTGGCGTGCTCTGGTCCATGGGGTCACGAAGAGTCGGACACGACTAAACGACTAAACAACAAAAATTATTATCATTAGCTACTAAGTAGCTGCAATGTTTAAAAAAAAAATTGTCCTGGTACCCCATTTCTTCTCCTTTTGTCTCTTCTCTTCTTATAGGGGAACTCTGAATGTTGGTGGATAGATGAGCAATGCTTGTTCCAAAATGCACAGCATGAGGCACTGCAATCTTCTGCATACTGACTCAGGAATAAACCCCAGTGAGCTCACTTAGAATGATCTCTCAGTAAGAATGCATAGACTCAGGTTGCACATATTTCTTTCTTTGGGAATGTAAATGCAATTTTTTTAATTTTTTTTTAATTTTTATTAGTTTTATTTATATGCCACATTTCTCCCAACAAGAAACCCACAGTGGCTCACAACATTAAAATTCACACAATTTAAAAACACAATAAGTTAAATATTAAAAGATAAATTAAACAATATAAGATTTAAAATACAATTAAAAGATTAAAACATGAAAACATAAAAAAGATTAAAATAATATACCCCCTTAACCTCCCAATGTCATTCCAATAGTTCTTAAAATAGCAACAATGGCCACCCTAAAATAATCAGGTTAGGTTAATAGAAACTAGCCCTGGAAAGTGAAATTGTCATGACAACTGCAGCAGAGACAGCGGCAGGGTATCTAATATACAGCATCAAGCCAAGGCGCTTGAACCTCATTTAAGAGGGATTATCCTTAGCCAATACAAGGTCAGGACAGTCCAAGCCATTTTATCACCTGAGGCAGAATAGCAAATGCCCCATGCTTCAGGTTCAGTACCTAAAGCAAGCCAAGTTATTGTGATACATGAAGCAAAATCTTAGAAAGAAAGAAAGAAAGAAAGAAAGAAAGAAAGAAAGAAAGAAAGAAAGAAAGAAAGAAAGAAAGAAAGAAAGAAAGCAAGCAAGCAAGCAAGCAAGCAAGCAAGCAAGCAAGCAAGCACAAATGCTTCTCTGCATCCTGGCAGTAAATAAAGAACAACATATTTAATAAGTACTTTGTATTAATAAGCATTTGCTGCCCTTTCATGATAGCCAAAGTCTGCATAAAGTAGGCCCCTCCCTCTGCCTAATGGCAGGGCCAGCCGTGGATAAGATAGTCTATAAGTGGATAAGTCGAGATTAGACCACTGTAATGCGCTCTACGTGGGGCTACCTTTGAGATTGATGCGGAAGCTTCAAATGGTGCAGAGTGCGGCGGCCAGACTCCTTAGTGGGGTGAGAAAATACCAGCATATCTCTCCCACTCTGGCTGCCTTGCATTGGCTGCCCATTCGCTTCCGCATTGACTTCAAAGTGTTGATGATGACGTATAAAGCCCTAAACGGTTTAGGACCTCGATACTTGGCAGATCGCCTTCTCCCACCTAGATCTACCCGAATCACTCGCCATAGCCAGGAGGGACGGTTGAGGGGCCTAACGCCGAGAGAGGCCCGGAAAGAAAGAACAAGAAACTGGGCCTTCTCGGCAGTGGCCCCTTGGCTCTGGAATAGCCTTCCATCAGTGATCCGCCTGGCTCCCTCGCTGGGTGTTTTTAAGAGCCAATTAAAAACTTGGCTCTTTAGGCAGGCCTTCCCTCCTGTCAATACTTGACTTTATTTTTATTATAATTTTCTGTTTTTTCCATCTTGGAAAAACATTATTGTTTTGAATTGTTTTAACTGTTTTAGTTTTATAATGTTTAATGGAACCTGCCCTGAGTAGACTCTGTCTAAAACGGCGGGATAGAAATCTAATAATAAATAAATAAAAATAAAAATATATCACTCCGTCCTGATCCACTGAAATATGTGTGATCCTCTCTCCTGAAATTAACTGCAGCTTTGCCTTTGGCTTTAAACAGCATAAAAAACTCTGGTCTTGATAGACTGGTCAAGTATCTGAAAGTGAAGATCTTTGTAACTCTGCAAGTTGTGATAAGCTTTAAAAAGGAATAATACCATACCAATTACTATGACTGTTCTGCACGCTTGATAAACCAAAGCTGATGCACATTTGCAAAAGGACAAATTAGCAACATTTAGGAAAAGTTTAGCTTTCAGAGGGGAATTTTGACAGTATTTCATTTCACAACAAATAAATAAATAACAATATAAAAAAACTTCTGATTGGCCATCCAGAAAAGCAAAAATGTTACAGGATTGGTATTTATTATAGAAAAATCAAAACAAGATGATAAAACAATCTGCACAAGAAAAAACATGATTCAACCACATTGCTTAATGGGTTGATTTAATAAGTAACAGATAAAAGTTATTCATATGTAGGATATACACTAACTACTGGCAAAATACATTAGTCATTATTCCTTCTAACATAGATTTTAGCTTTTTTGTACCTGTGGGGCTGAATCCAAAACCATCCACCCACGCAAAAAAGATAAACATTAGCCAACTCAACTCTGAGGTCCTCAGAATCTCAACAGGTCTTCCAGACAAAAAAGAAAACAAACCACCAACCCCTAACAGAAGAAAGTGGAAGGAGAAAGCACTTTCCTCACTAGAAAGTGGAGAGGAAAAGCTGGAATCAAAGCACTTTGATGATTCCTGCTTTCCCCCTCCACTTTCCTTGGAAGAAAGTGCTTTCCCCCTCCACTTTCCTTGCAAGAAAGCACTTCAGAAGAAAGTGGAGGGGGAAAGCAGGAATTGCTTTGATGAATCGTTTTGATGATTCCTGCTTTCCCCCTCCACTTTCTTGCGAACGTTCCTATCTTCTTTTTGAAGATAGGAACGTTAGCCCTCCTCCAATCATCCAGCACTTCACCTGTCCTTAATGATTTCAAGAAAATAATAGAAAATGGTTCTGAAAGTTTTTTAGTCAGTTCCTTCAATACTCTTGGATGCAGTTCATCGGGACCTGGATATCTGAACTTGTTCAAAGTAATAAGGTATTAATTGACTATTCATTTATCAATCTTAAACTGCTATCCTGCCCCCGCCACTTGAATTTCACATTTCCCTGGAGAGTCAGAGACTATCTTTTGGGAGAAGACTGAACTAAAGTAGGAATTGAGCACTTTCGCCTTCACTTTGTCATCTGTTATTATTTGTCCATCTCCATTGAGTAGTTGAGCCACTATATCTTTTGTCTTTTGCTACGCCCATATCTGAAGAATGCTTTTTTGGTTGCCTTTAGCATCTCTTGCTCACCTAAGCTCATTCTTAGCTTTTGCTTTTCTAATGTCACCTCTGCAATTCTTTGCTACTTGTCTGTACTCTTCCTTTGTAGCCTGTTCTTCCTTCCACTTCCTACAGGTGTCCTTTTTTGTCCTCTCTGAGCTTTTTGTGAAGACACATTCATCTTTTTTGCTATCTCTAACCTTTTTTCTAGTTGGAATTGTTTATAGTCATGCCTTTAGAATTTCCTTTTAAAGCAATTCCCACCCATCTTGAAACTCTTTTTCCTGTTAGGATCTCCTGTCATGGGCCCCAACTCTATTGCACATACCAGGTCAACTCTCTCATCCACAATAAGATAGTGAATCAAATTAGACTTGTTTTGAACCAATCTGACATTCAGCAACAGAAGAGTCAGGTTGGAGAGGCGACCAGGCTGGTTACTTTGCTCTCATTGAGGAGAGGGATGGCAGGAGCTCAGAATAGGCATCAATTGCCTAGTCCAAGCTCTCCTCTAATGGTAAGCCGAACGGCCCACAACGTACTCTCCCCTGCCCAGCACCATGGAGACAGCAGACTAATCCATCATAAGATCAAACATTTATATCCTTCAGTTGCTATATTCCAGTCATGGGAGTCACCCCACCAAGTTTCAATTATCCCTATCAAGTCATGTTTACCCTCCTGAACTAAGATTTCCAGTTCTTCTTGTTTGTTTCCCATATTTCTTGCATTCATATATAGACAACAGAAATTGTGTGATTTTTGACCTGCTTTCTTGTATATATTTATTTAATTTATTTTATTTTATTAGATTTATACCCCGCCCATCTAGACCAAAGGTCTACTCTGGGCGGCAGAGTATATTTTTATGAAGATTACTATTGGGTTCCATTAGAGCTGCTTGGTCTGTTCCTCTTATTGTCCATAAGCGTTCCTCTATCTTTATTTCTGAGCATGTGTCTCCCTCCTCTTTCCAATTCACTTTAAAGCCCTCCTGATGAAGTTCTTCATGCCGTGGCCAAACACATTCTTCCCAGTCCTTGTGAGGTGCCACCCATCACTTGCCAGCACTCCCTCTTCCAGGAAGTGAAGCCTGTTGTCCCAAAAATGGTGGTATCATAAAATCATTATCAAGTGATGACAATTATAAATACCTTGGAATACTAGAAGTAGATAATCTCCTGTATACAAAAGTTAAGGATTTGACACATTACATGAAAAGACTGAGGAAAATTTTAAAAACAAAATTAAGGTAGAGAAGATGTTTGAAAATAACCAGGTTACGATCTTGTGGGACTTTTGGATTCAAACGGACAGGCACCTTGAGCATAATACACCAGACACAGCAGTAAGAGAACAAACAAATGTCTGGATAATTGATATTGCAATTCGAAGGGGCACTAGAACTGAAGTTAAAAGAACTGGAAAATATAATACAGAAACCTGGCAATAGAAATAACTTGCTTGTGGCTGAAACACACTTCAGTAGTCCCCAAAGTCATGGGGGGCATTGGGAAGAATGCCACGGAATTTTATAAAATATAACCTGCTGCAGATCTCTGAAATAACACCATCAGAGCTGCAAAAACCAGCAACATTAGAACAGCACAGATATTGCACCAATATTTAACTGATATTTAGGTTTCTGGTTAAAATTTGCATCTGTTATATAAAACCAAAGACTGTGTCTTGTATTTTCGAACAACAACAACGTTGCCTGCTCAGAATTTCGTACAAGGAAGGTGCTCTAATACGTTTTACAATGCTTCTTCCTACAATATCCTATATGGATTTCCTCTGATAACAAACAGACCTTTTCCTCTTGCTTAACCTCAGTTCCCGAAGGAAATACTACATTCAATAGACACTAGCGGGAAAAAGCACCTTTCTTGCCTAACGTCAATTTCAGTTAAAAAGCCCGACCTAGCGGGACATCAGACTCTCCCCTTCCACATCCTTAGTGATCGCAAATCGGATTGCAATGATCCCCGGATTAGACCCAAGGTGTCGGGGGAAGCGGGCGGGGCTACGCGCGGCATCCCCGCTGAGCTATTGCGTTGCATTCCCTCCCATTCCCGCCCTCTGCCTGCCTTCTCTTCCAGCCTTCAGGAATTCAGGGGCGGGCGCTGGAGTTGGCAGCGGCGCTTGCGCAAACCCCTCCCACCGCCCCTCCCGCCTGAGTCGTTCGGGAGAGTCGCCGCGGCGGAGGGAGTTGCTAGCCCGGAAGAGGCGCCGTGGGTGCGCCGAAAAGAGGGAGACGTGGGGGGGTCCCCTTGGCTCCGCGAGGTTCGTCTTTGCGCTGGAATTCATTTGGGCGTCCGACGGTGAGCTAACAGGAAGGGGAGGGCGCCGGGAGGAAGGCGCCTTGGGAGTGGGGTGGGGTGGGGTGGGGGGACTGCGGGAGAAGGCAGAGGCTGGCGGCGCAGCCTGCAGGACTTTGTCTCGCGGGGGCGCGGTGGAGGTGGAGCGGGCTCCGGAGTGAGTCCCAGCAGGGAAGGCGCGGGCGGTTCGGGGGGGCTCTGGTGGTGCCTGCAAAGTGGGGGTCTCTTTTGAAGGCTCCCCTCCCCTTCGCGTGCGGTGGTTGGTTTTCTGGGTGGACGAGAAGGAGGGAGCCGCCGCCGCCGAAGCGTCGCAGGATGTTTTCTTTGGTGTTCTTCTCACGCTGTTTGTAACTCAGCCGGCGCGCGAGTCGTTTAGTTGCTTTCCGGGAGTCTCTCTAGCGGGGCGGCGGCGGGGGGGGGGGAGCGGTTTCGAAAGAGCGCGCGCGTCACCTTGGGTCTGAGTTTACTCGGAGGGAGCCAGCAGTTGGGAAACGGTGGCGGAAAGCTGCTCTTGGAGTTGGAGGAAGAGATCCGATGCTTGGATAGATCAGGCAATGTTCACCTTCAGCATCGTGCCGTTTTCCGTGGTTGCCACATTGCTGGGCGTGGAGGGGTGAAGCACGGACCTGGGGTTTGCCCCGCAACTTTTCTGTGTTTGGTCCCGAGGAGGGAGTTGGCGCCAAGTACTCCAGAAGACTCTTACGGGGAGTTGAGATGAACCAGGAATTGAAAGAAAGTACTTGTTTTAATTCGGCTCTTTAAGTACTTAATTAGGGGAAGTACTGGTCGTAATTCATTTTCCAAGCAGACAGCCGCGTCCTTTCCTTCCAGTGCAGCGCCTTCTCTGCACGAGGTGACCTTACCCAATTGCATTTCTTTTCTTTCTCCTCTTTCCCGATCTTTATAATGTGAATCACGGTTCTTGCAATCCAGTCCCGCGCTGAGTTTAGGGAAAAACCGCCCTCCATTACGCCTTGAGTTTGTCAAACGCCTTAAACCTTGACGTCCTCAAGTCCTTTTTCTGTGTCCTTGTTGTCTTTGCCCCGAGCCCTCCCATGGGGGGAAAAAGGCATTGTGCTTCAAAGTTTGCTGCAGAAAACATATCCGTTGCCAAGTGGCAGCATTCAATTACTTAGTGTCTAATAGGTCTCTGCAAAATCAAATATGCTTTTAAAAAGATTTCAACAGTCCCCTTGAGGTTTATTAGTTGGCATTGCTGGAAGTGTGTGTGAGATGATAACACAAATGATTGCAAGTTATGATTGATTAATTTATGTGAGTGCCCAAGTACAAAGCCAGACACTGGTTATCAAATAGGAAGGATAGGTGCATGCATTTAGCCTCATTTCTCTACAAAATACAGACAGATACAGAAATATTTGTAAGTGCCAGGTTTCATGTGCATCAAACACAACTTTGAGGAAACACGTGTCAGTGAATTTGAAGACTGTCTTTCAGAGCATTATAGCTTTGATTTAAAATTACACCCTGTGATTGTTTGATGTTATGGCTTGATCCAAGCTTTTGATATTCTTAGGGTTTCTTTTAGCATCAGTTATGTCCAGAAATACGTATTTTGGCAAACTCATCTTCCGACTGCATTTGAAATATGTATATGTATACTAAAATCCCTCTGTAGGTGGTATTATGATTTCAGGTAACAATTACATTCCTCAATTTAAAAAAATTGAAATCTTATCAATTATGTACCTATGAAATCCCTAGTATTGTAAATTTAAAAAAAAACCTGAGTTTTTACTTTCTCTCACTGTCAACATCTGTATTTTACCTTTCATATTATAAAAATTCTTAACTTACAACATGTGAAATATGCATGTCAAACCTATGTATAATTCTATATGTTAAAAAACACTTGGGTATTTTCTAAGCCAACTACATATCAGTAGGTCAATCTTTATACATTTTACAACTCCATCAACTTAATTCTTCATCTGTTCAGTCCTCAACTTTCTCTTCAGCTGCAGTCCTAAAATCCCTGGAAGGGTGTCCCATGTTTTCAGGTCTTCCCTCTTAGACAGAGTGGCCTGCTGGTCTCAGAGGAAAGCCCATAATCTCACAAGCCTTGTAACTGTGGCTCTAGAAAAGTTTGTGAGAAATGTTCCTCTGGCACTGGAAAGCATTTTAAAAGAGGTTAATTTGGAAGTGTGAGAAAAGAGTGATTTTGTAGCCTAGGTTCTCTGGCTTGCCCATAGGGAAGGGGTCAGCCAGAAGAAGAAAAATTCCTATATGTGGAGTGTCTGCCAATGATTAAGTACCCTGGAAAATCAGGATTCCAGATTACATGGAAAAGTTCCATGTGTAGCAGACTCCTCTTCAGACTGTCCTTCATCACATGGACACGGAGGTATGAGTTAGCACCCACTCAAACTTGCAGATATTTTTTTAAACTGACTAAATAGGCTTCAGAGCACAGAAAGCGTGCTCTGAAAGCATCCCACAGAAAAGACCACAGCTCTGCTAGATCCCAAGCCTTCCTGTGCCTCTGGCATGCCAGCAAAATGGGGAAGAAACTGTGCCAAGCCACCCTTAGAGTTTAAATAAATAGAGAACCTCAGGGTGGCTAGCAACAGTAGGAAAACATGCTAAGTGCATTGTAAATCTGTGCAAGATAAAAGGCAGCTATTAAAGCACGTAACCATCTTCCAGCAATAAAAGCAGTTCAGTACCACATGTGAATACACAAATCAATGCAGCATCTTGAAACAATCATTATGTTCAACATCCTTCTAACAGTGTCTATCCAGGAGCTAAGATACCCAGTGTGGTGTAGTGGATAGAATGTACTTGAATGACAGACTAGGACTCAGGAAACCTGGGTTCAAATCACCATTAGGCTGTGGAAGCTCACATGTGTGGCCGTGTGTTGTAACTGCTAAATCCACTCCTTTAATACTGTATCTTTCTTATCTTGAAACTCTATTAGGGTAACTATAACTCACAGTTTCAGCTTTACAGCACATAACAGGAGCTGTGGAAAATTTTGCATCTCACTCTGTTCCTTGTGACAGCAAGGAGATGTATTGTAGCAAAAAAAGGCCAACACTTTTTTTTATTGGTACTTTAGCACAGGGGTCCCCAACCCCCGGTCCGCGGCCCGGTGCCGGTCCGTGGGCTTCCTTGAACTGGGCCGTGGACATGGATCTCCGCCCCCAACCCGCACGGTGGGCGTGTCGCGCTCGCAGGTGGGCGTGACACGCTCCTCCGCAAGCCCCTGTCCCCCCCGCGCATGGAGCCCGCACCCCCCCAACCGGTTCGCAGTCCCAAAAAGGTTGGGGACCGCTGCTTTAGCAGCCTGCACCTCCATGTAGTCACCCATCCACATTTTGACAATTGCCTATTGCTGTGACACTTGACTGGTACAGGCTTCATTTCTTCCTATTTACAAGCAAAGAGTCTTCTGCATTCTTTCAGGGGGGTTTCTTGCATTGTGGTTTTCTCTAAAGTCATCCACATACAGATCTGGGTTCTCTTGTCCTTTAAAAAAAAGGTGTAAAATATGCACTGTTCTTAACATAAACTTTATACTGAATATCAGCAGTGAAATTTGCCTGCCTCTTTTAACTCAGTATTAGTTGCAGCTATAGAAATGTGGTTCTCATTTGAAACTTGCCCTGGCAACTACAGATTGAAAAGGGAAGTGAAATGAATAGCAAAATAGAGGCTTGGGAAACTTTTGCACCAGTAACTCAGCAAGGAAAGCCAAGTTTTGGATTTTCAAATGCTTGAGTTTTTTATTGGACGATTTAATTACTTCAGCTTGTTTCTGATGCCGTGTAGCTATTAAGATGTTTTATAATAATAAATTCTTACAGCAGATAGCCAAAGCATATTGATCTTTCAAACAAGAGTGACTTGACCATCCAACTTCTCTTATTTAGAAATCTTGAATGCTGCAAAGGACTGGATTTCTCCCATGATTGTGGGTAATCTAATACTGGGTAAACAGTCATCTGAGTTCACCCACAAATATTCCAGTTCTGATAGATTTACTAAGCTTGTCATTCAGACTGGATTAGGTTATATAAAATTAGATAGACAGCAAACATTCTTTCACTGAGTGTATTCCAGCTACTTCATTGTAACAAAGGGACTTCAAATGATCAGTATTCCAGAAACAAGGGAAGCAAATGTGAAATATCTAATTTCTGAGGCTGCCTTTTAAAATTTCAGTCTGCTTTATTCCAAAGTTTGCAGTGACCAATAGCTGTTAGCCCACAATATCTTTACTATCCTTCATTTCTCCTTAAAAATAATTTTATTTTTAAAAAAAATCCAAATTTAAAAAAAATGATTTTTTTTAATTTTATTTTTTTTAAAAACCATTGATTTTTATATACCTTGCTGACTGCTGATCTGTTTCCAGGCACAATTCAAAATGCTGGTTCTAACCTATAAATCTGTAAATGGCTTGGCTCGGAGCTGTCTCAAGTACTGTCTCCCCTTTTATGATAATCAGAAGAGGCCTTTCTCTTGGTCCCACCACTTTCACAGATGCATTTGATGGGGACACGGGAAAGGGCCCTCTCTGTCGCTGCTCCCAGACTTTAGATCTCCCTCCCACAGGAGGCTAGGCTCGCTCCATCTTTGCTGTCTTTCCACAAGCAAGCAAAGGCCTTTCTCTTCGGGGCAAACTTTTCCTCAGTGACTGGCTGCCTTAGTGGGTTTTTTTAATGGATTGTTGTGCTTACTGCTTTGAATATGGTTTTGGTGTTGCTTTTGTTTACCATTTTTTAGTGTAGTATTTGTTTGATCCTTTTTAGTATTTATATATTTACCATTTTTAGTTTAAATATTATATTTTAACAATGTAAGCTGTCTTGGGTCCCTTTTAAGGAGAAAGGCAGGGTAAAAATATTTTAAATAAATACATAAATAATATATTAGTCCCATGTGATATTTTAGGTTGAAAAGAACCCTTGTCAATTTTTTTTAACATGGTGGCTGTTCTTGCTCACCACACAAGACCCAAGTGAATGGCAATTTACAAATTAGTGTATATTTGAAAACAGTATACATTTCACTTGGACGAGACTCTTAAAATCTCCCCACATTCTCATTTCTAAAATCTGGCATTCAAGCAGATACCTGTTACTACAGGAATTCCTAGCAGATGAGTAAACTTGGCCATATATCTTTCCAGTTCAGGATCTCAAAAAAATTAAGTGGGGGTGGAAAGTAAAGGCCATGAGCTTGAACGTAGAGAGGGGCCAGAACAAATCTTAGGGTCAAACTAAATTATATATTTATTGTGTTTTCAAAAGAGATTCTCCCTCAAATGATGAAAGATGTCTGTTAGTCACAGTATGTGACTTTCCTAACCTAGGTGTCTTACATCTATCATCTTTTGGTTTGAAATTAGTCATTAGAGGAAAGCACCAACTTACTTTGCAAATTTCATGAGGCACCTATCTGTGAGGAAACCCATGGAAAGAAAGAAACATGGAATACACAGAGAATATATGCACCCCTAAAGATCTAGTTTAAGCCGTAGGCTTTGTGCTCTTGCAGCAATCATTATAATGCTGTCGACCACTTTCAGCATTGCCACAGCTACCATGCAGCCACATACACCAGCTTTTCCTTTTAATGTCAGGTAATTTATTGTGTATGTCCACCTGCTTGGTCATGCTTCTCCGTTTTTAGGAAACTTCAGAAGTTCATGCTGCATTGCAGGAAAAAGTTCAGGTTTGTGTTTAACACCTGAAATTAAAGAATGAGATCTTATTTGCAAAGTTTCTTAGACATAAATAATATTTGTTTCTCCTTATCAAAACCAGGGAGTAGGAGACAGTGATACAGCTGAAATACATGTGGAAAGATTGCAATATTGTGCCTGCTCTCCACAATCCTTTATGAGCACCAAGCTGTATATAATTAAAGATTTTTCATCTTATCCCACTCACCCAACCTGTTTTGAACACTAATGTCTTGTGTTACTTGGCTATGGTGCTTGGAAATTTACATCCAGGGAAGACAGCTACTGTTTGTAGTTCTCTTCTCTGGCCCCAACTGAGCAGCAAGAATGTTTGGAAGGAGTCTTGTTACATCATTCTTCCCCCACCCCAGAGCTTTCAGAAACATTGAAGGCATGCAGAAAAATGCTGATTAGAATCAAGATGTGATAGAATGTTCTAAATGGTTGCCCAGCCCTATATTGCTGCGTTAAGAACTGAAACATCTAGTGGGAAAACAATATATATAAATTTATATATGTATATATAAATTTTATGTAAATAAAGCCTATTTTACTTTCTGGATTTTCAGCTTGCTCTTGTGTTTACCAGTTTCTACTTGTCAGATTCGACCTTGATCAATAAATTGTGATTCTCTCTGACAGACAGTAGTTGTTGAACAAAAGTCCCTTAGGGCAGGAAATTTCTGTTTCCTGACCGTGGCCTTAACATTCTGCCTTGTTAGCTATTTTTGCAGTTTGCACTCCTGACCTGAACGAATTCTGTTGCCAGAGGGAGAAAGAGCCGAACTTTCTAAAACTACTAAGCCTATTTAAACAAGATCCACAGACTGTTCTGGCAAAACATGGGAAGTTATCAGTCTGGTCTAATAAACTATGATGATTACAAAGCCTAGTCATGGAAACATGATGGTCTAAAGAAACCAGGAACCCACAATTTGACAATAATTTCCTATACTGAGCCATGGAAGTTGGAGCAAACTTTTCTCCTTTTCCGAGGGTAGGATTTAAATCAATGGATTGAAACTAGAGGAGGGAAGATTTTAGCTAAACCTTAGGAGAAACTCCCTGATGGTCAGAGCTGTTCAACAATGGAACAGACTACCTTGGAAAGTAGTAGACTTATTCACTGAGGGATTTTAAACAGAAGTAGCAACCAGTTGGGGATGCTTTCGTTGGGATTTTCTCCACTGGCAGTGGGCTGCACTTGATAATTCTTGGGGTCTCTTCCAATTCTACGGGTCTATGATTCCTCTTGTGTTGAGAGATATGATTGATTGCTTCCAGGTGAGCCAGGATTAGAAGGTAGCTTTAAAGTTTCAAATCCTAGCTTCCTTGGACTGAAGTTGAGAGGGAAATGCCAAAGGGGCATGGGATAGCAGTACACAAAAAGATCCCCAATGTGTATTCCACTTAGATTTTATGATGAGGGTTTTTTTTTTTTTGTTTCACTTTCTGAAAATGAGAAAGGCTTTCTGACTATTAAAAAGACAACAACACAACTCTGCCAGTTTTAGAGTTTTATGATATGTTACAGGGCAGTGTGGGCAGGGCATCACCTGGATAAATATGATTGAAAGTCACTGGCTACATTATGACTTTTTCACTACAGCAAAACTGATATGATGCAAATGCAGTTTCCTGAACTGAAACAATATTGTTTAGGAAATACTAAGTGTGAAGCAACTCAGAAGTTTCCTAGTCCTCCATTCCTTTGGACATTGTAATTTTCCTGAGAGCCATCAACAGCTCTTTTCCAAGCAGTTTACACACACAACAATATATCAGTCAGACTATCAATAGATCTATTCAGAATTGAGTTGTTCTGAAGTCTGTGGCTTACTCACAGGTATATGCACATAAGGTTGCAGTTTTAGTAATCCAAGACTGTCTATGACAGATTTGTATACAGATAGATAAAACCTTTGTTGGCATAAGTAGAAATTGGACATAGTCACGGTGGTTTGTTAGATAACTACATATATAGGCATCAAGAGGGCGGAAAAGTGTTAGACTTGTATACATATAACCCTATATACAGTATTCACTTTATACAAATGAATTTACATAAAGTATGTATGGAGGGCAATCCAGTTTTATGAAGCAGCAAGCTGTTTAGATTGTAGGAAACTCAAGAATTCTAGAGAGATTTTCAGTAGCATTTTGTATAAAAATGTTTCCTGTAAGTATGTATACATTCTAGAATACTGGTTGAAATGACTTTGAAATTGTTCGCTGATATCAAAGTCTTACACTGGGATTGGGGCTTAATTTAGTTTACTTAAATATTGAGATTGAGCACCCTTGCTTACCTCAGAACAAACCCTTGCTCACCTTGGAAAGTGCATTGCTGAACACTTGCTTGCTTGAGAAAGTGGTACTTGGTGTGGAAACTTTTTTTAAGTAAAGAAAAGTACTGTATCAGTTAATGGTTTGCTTTTGTTAATTGCTCTTCAGTAATATATAGAATAAAATAATTGCAAGATCTATTAGCTTTGAATTGTGAAGTTTAAGGTAATTGTTCAGCTAAGAAATAATGGCATTTTGGAAGCCTTATAATTTATTCACTCAAATCCAAGATGGATTTGATTTAAATCAAAATGATTTAAATCATAATTTAAATAATGATTTAAATTAAAAAATCAGATATTTTGATTATTTAAATTTTAAAAATCAATTTTTACAAAGAACTTAACAGACACCCACACCACACACGAACACCACAACAACCAACCACAACAACAACTAACCACAAACAAACAACAAATAAAAACCAATCGGCCACCAAACAAACAACCTGCAGAGCCGGAAGGGGCCCTATGGATCATTGAGTCTAGCTCCTGTTAAGGAGGCACAGTGGGGAATTGAACTTCCAACCTCTGGATCTGGAGCCAGATACCTAAACCACTGAGCTATCCTAATATCCTATAATACACAACATATTTGCTTGTCTATGTGAAATGAACATCATAATCACATCCAGTAAGAGTTTGCTAATCTTTACATTGCTATTCTGTCCACCTTCAGCAGTACTCCACAATTTTCAATGTTAAGTTATAGTTTTATTTACTCTTCCTCAAAGCAATAGGAAGCAAACTTCATATCCCACAAGAATTCTATGCATATCTTTAAACGCCCCCAGTTGGCTTCATAACAATTGCATGTCTTGTGTATATGCACAAAAGCTCATCTGTTTATAATTATAGAAAACATGTACAGTTTTAGATAGCAAAAACTATTATACTTTTAAATCACGCTCTTGATTTTGGGATCTTGTTGAGTCTCCCTCTCCTTGCGAACACTGTGATGATAATGCAATTAGTGAAAGGGCCTTTGGGACCTTTTCAAACATATACCATATTTTTCTGTGTATAAAATGACACTTTTTCCTAAAATCATTAGAGGAAAAATTGAGAGTCATCTTATACATGGAAGGAGGCGGAGGAGCAGCCGTGCTCGGCCGCCTCTTGCGGCCATTGACTGCTGCCGCCGCCGCTGGATCGCCTCCTCCAGTGCCACTTGCAGGCTCCCTTCGGGCAGGGGACAAGGCGGAGGCATGAGCTGGAGGTGAGCCCCACGAGGTGCTGGAGGAGGCGATCAGGCGGCAATGGCAGCATCAGCAGTCAGTGGGCAGCCGCGAGAGGCAGCCGAGCACAGCTGCTCCTTCGCCTCCTGCTGCTGCCGCCGCCCCCGCCCAATTACCTCCTCCAGCACCACTTGCGGGTTCACTTCCAGCTCACACTGCCGCCTTGTCCCCTGCCCGAAGGGAGCCCGCGAGTGGCACTGGAGGAGGCGATCTGGTGATGGCGGCAGCAGCAGGGGCGGAGGTGAAGGAGCAGCCACGCTTGGCTGCCTCTTGTGGCTACCCATTGACTGCTGCTGCTGCCACCGCCCAATCTCCTCCAGCGCCACTCGCAGGGCTCACCTCCAGCTCACGCTACCCGCCTTGTCCCCTGCCCGAAGGGAGCCCGTGAGTGGCACTGGAGGAGATGATCGTGCGGCGGCAGCAGTCAATGGGTAGCCCTGAGGGGCGGCCAAGCATGGCTGCTCCTTTGCCTCCGCCTCTGAAAAAGGCTCAAAATTGGGGTTCGTCTTATACATTGGGGGTGTTATACACGGAAAAATATGGTAATTTGTACTTAGGGTAGAATCGCTTAATAAGTGATATATAAATTTCACAAAGGAGTTTATACTTATGAACTAAGCATGCTACAAAATATGCATTGGAAAGACATATGAGATATGCTGTCATTGCTCCTCCCAATGAAACTGTGGGCTGTTCCTGTTTGCAGTGTGTTTACACATCATAGCAAATAACTGTCCCTCCGCTGATCTGATGATAGCAGTACAGTGGCTATTATTAACCTATACAACAACTGATAACATATCAGGTAGTCATGTCGCAGGTTGACAATGTATCAGCAGACACTGTCTCTGTTCAGTTGTCTGTGTGTAATGATGAATAGCTGTTGATATGTGACAGAAAAGTTTCCAAAATAGAAACATGCCTAGAAAATCTACCAGACGGTTTGTTGTTCTCACTGCTTGTTGCAGAAGAGAAATTCACTACATGTTACTGGTCTAAAATACACAAAGTGTGCTTGATTTTCCTAACCATCTAGTTCTTGAGATATGAAATTCAGTTAACAAAAGTAAACCATTCAGTAACTGATCCAGTACTGGCTCATGGGCTCACAGAATGAGAAATGTCACCAGTATTCTACTGCTACCTCATCCCAAATTCCTTGGTGATCTTTCCTATACAAAATGTTGAAGGTCATTGGGAACAGAAGGGAAACCCGTCACCTAGTTGCCATGATACTGAGAAGTTCTCCAGTGCCACTTTCAGCAGAAAAGAATGAGACCACTGTTTCACCATGTGTTCAAGCCACTGTATGGCATCTAGGAGAATTAACTGTCACCTGGCAGAGGTCATGCGTTATGGCAGGGATGGGTGATCTCCAGAGGTCTGGGACCACATACAACCATTTCTGGGCCTCATAGATCCACTCGCACCTCCAGAATTATACAAATCAGGGAGTGGAGGAACGAGGTTATTGAAAGAAAAGACTTTAAAACGCTAGCAGTTTCTGTGCTCAGTTCAAGGGTCTACCGTGTTTCCCCGAAAATAAGACACGGTCTTATATTAATTTTTGCTCCAAAAACGCAGTAGGGCTTATTTTCAGGGGATGTTTTATTTTTTTCATGTACAACGATCTACATTTATTCAAATACAGTCATGTCATCATCTTCTGGTTGCTGCACAATGCTGCACAATGGTGGAGGGCGGGGTTTCACTTAACTGGGGCTTATTTTGGGGGTAGGGCTTATATTACAAGCATCTTGAAAAATCATACTAGGGCTTATTTTCAGGTTAGGTCTTATTTTCAGGGAAACAGGGTAGTTATGACCTTTAAAACCCTTAACAATTTAGGACCTTGATACTTGTTGGAACATCTCTCTCAGAAATCTGCTACCCCTTTCACCCACTCGTTTCAGTCCACTAAAAGTGGCCACACCAAGGGAGGCCAAAAAGGTGACAACAAGTAATCAGGCCTTTTGATGGTAGCCCCTAGTCTTTGGAATAAGTTACCAGGCTGGAGATATGTCAGGCTCCTTCCCTCCTTATGTTCAGAAAATTGGTGAAAACAGAATTATTCAAAGCTGCCTTCAACAACTAATTCTTGTGGATGCTATTAATTTTAATGTTAATTTGAATTTTGGAGGGGGGATGAAAATTAGACATATACTGTTGGATCACCATATTGTTGAATGTACTTTGTTATGTGGTGTGAGGCTTAAGTTTTAAGCTGAAAACTGCTCACACTGATGGGGCAATATATTGGACAGACAGAGAAATTATGTGTTTTTTTAAAAAGGAGTTTGGAGAATTGGTTAGGGCCTCAAAAATGGCCAAATTGCCCCCTATCTCCCCTAGCAGGCATAAGTGTACCTTTTCAGGTATTTTCCTTTTTTAAAAAAAAGGTTAAATTTGCAGGTGCTGAGGAGCTGGGGGTCATTTGTCGATCCCTCGGGGGCAGGGACATGTTGCTCAGCCTGTTTAGGCTGACTAAGCCTATTTGAGTGCAAAGCATGGACCTGAGACCAGATTGGAATGGGTAAAAATAAGTAAAATAATATGTTAAGATCAAGCTACGCCTATTAGATAAAGGAAATGATTTATTAAAGTATGTTTTCTCAATAACGTACTATGCTTTTTGGAATACATAAAGGGAGAATAGGGATTAGATATAAGATATGAAATCATATGCCAAGAAGCTGCACAATATCTACACAAGTGCTGCAGTTAGTTGGACATATCTAGGTGTGAAGTGTATGTAAATATAATCATAATGTTAATTTGATTTTCCTTGAGATTGATCTCTAAATTGTTTAGCTTGAAAGGTGGATGCTTCATTGTCTATTGTGTATATTTATGTGCATTGAATGTATTCTTTATTTTGTGCTAGTTGTGACTGCTGTTTGTTTTGTTCATTTAGTTTGTTGTAAAAAAATTATTTTGCACAGTTTCTTTTCTATATATATTACAGACATTCCTTTATATATTTGGGAGAAAAGTTATTGTTAAAATTTGATGGTACCCTATATAAGGCATTATGAAATTTTCCAATTTAAAGTTTTTCAAAATACAGTGGTGCCTCGCTAGACGATTGCCTCGCAGGACGAGGAAATCGCTAGACGATGCCTTTTTGCGATCGCTACTGCGCTTCGCAAAACGATGTCTCTCTATGGGGAATTTTCGCTAGACGATGAGGTTTCCCCATAGGAATGCGCCGACTAGTGGTGAAAAGCTGTCAGTGCAGCTGTCAGTGCATTCCGACGGGGACCCGCGCTCGCTAGACGAGGTTTCCCTATGGGAGATTTCGCAAGACGACGAGTTTTCCCTTTGGAACGCATTGAAGAGATTTCAATGCATTCCAATGGGAAAACGTGCTTCGCTAGACGATGTTTTCGCTAGACAGCAATCTTCGTGGAACGGATTAACATCGTCTAGCGAGGCACCACTGTATTCAGATCAATGGTGAATATCTAGTTCAGGTTCAGGGTGCTTCTAAGACGGTAGAGGACCTTCAGATGAGGACTCTCAGCAACAAAGAGGGTTGTTCATGGGATTGAGTTCGTTAGGAGACTGAAGCAGTTCTTCTTTTTTAGCTGGAAATAACCACGGAGATCCGTTTGAATGGTTAACAGATTTATTTGTACTAACATTCGGTGATTCAACAATGACTTCAACAGGATCAAAACAACTAAGGTCGTAATTGTTCATAGGGAGAAGGTACAAATCCAAACTGCAACTTAGGTAGGGTTGCCAGATACATTGGTACCAAAAGGAGGACATAGAAAGACAAAAAGGAGGACAAAGGAGGACATATTGAATGTTTCATTTGAATCGTTCCAGATTAAACCCGCAATCAATACAATTTTATTACAATTGCTGCCAATAAACGTCTCTTAGTGAACTGACAAAGAAACAGTCATGTTAAAAAATAAAAATAAATTCAATGGAGGCTTTTTTCAAAATACCAAAAAACATTATTTAAACAGCTAATTGTACAATTATTACCTTATAATCTTTATTAATTACACGACATATTTCTCAGAGGAGCCAACTTTTTGCAGAAGATCTTAATTAGCAATCACATATGCATAAAACTGTTCACAGGTAATATTCTTCAAATTGTACTTTGTGAGAACGATGCCTTTTACAGAGTCAACTAAGAGTCTGTTCCTTTCCTTTGTCCATTGAGCATTAATCAAGGAGAACACTCTTTCCACATTGCCATTGTGTCCAGGAATACAGAAGAATAATTCACAAATTTTAAGTAACTCTGAAAAGCAACTTATATTTGGGCAACTTTGGAAAAATAAACTCCACTGTTTATGCAAGAGTCTTTCAAAAAACTGTTCATTCTTGTCTTGCACAAATGATTTAAGATTGCAGTATTGGTCAAACAATTGCACATCATCCACAATAATGCAGTCACATCCTTTTTTCATGGTTTTATGAAAGTCAGTCTCTCTCTCACATACACACACCCTCCCTCCCTAAATTTTCTACAATCTTACCTTTAAACAAGCTCGATGAAGCCACCCGTCGCTCTCTCGCACGTTCCTTCCCTCCTTAACTGGAGTTTTCCCTTGTCCTGCTTGCAGTCACCTCCGGCGGAAGCAGTCATTCACAAGCTGGATTGACTGCCTGGGGCTGTTCTACAGCTGTAACCAATCAAGCAGCTTTATCGCCGATCTCTGAAAGAACGGATCTACAAATGCCCGCAACCAAAGAAGGTAGTAGGGAGAGGTGGCTTACAATTTGAGGTTCGGCTGCAGGGGGTGGGGGTGAAGATACAAAAGCCGGACATTTTAAAGCTTTTTAGCTTTCCCTGCCGGACGGAGGACATTAGCCTGAAAAGGAGGACATGTCCTCCTTTTGCCGGACATCTGGCAACCCTAAACTTAGGAGAGTTTATTGAGGGGCTGGTCCAAACCGTTCTTTGTCTCTAGGCTTCCTCAGCGGAGTGCTCCTCACTGCACATATTGTGCCGCAACTAGGATGCCTGGCCCAGTCTCCCTCGCACGGCGGCTGATTGAAGGTCGAATCTGGTCTGATCACCCTCCTCCAATGACCTTGCCCCCGAGGGAAAACCACCACTGTCCATTCTTGAATTTCTGTTACAGTCACCCTCTTTTCTTTTTGATCCGGATCGGGTAATAATCCTCCTACATTTAAGTTGGGAAAGTCTTCTAACAGCCCACACGTTCTTCCATATCTAAGCTCTTCCTCTTTTCCCTCTTTTTCCCTTCTTTCATCTTTCTTTATCTCAGTCTGTGGTATACTGAAAACTCCCCCTCTCCTCTGATCTTTTATATCCTCCTCCCACACTGGTAGAGTTAACTCTTCCTCCTCTTTCCCTTTTCCTTCCTCTACCAAACAGACTTCTATTTGAGGGGACAGCTCACTGTCATCTTTCTCTCTCTTTCCTATTTCTCTTTCACATTTATTATTAGCCTTCTTACTTGCAAAAGATCAGCAAGCCCAGCAGGTGCAGGTCATGTCTATGCCGTCTCTGTGGGGCTCCATAGATACATTCTACTAGAAAGAATTCAGCTGCTTTTCTTAACATCTCTTCGCCTCTGACTTACTTCTCAGTGCTCTGAGACATCGCGTCTGTGTCTGCAAATGTCATGTGGGAGTGACTGATACAGCTAGCCCTGAGAAAGTCAGAGGTGCTTTCCTTTGAACAGAAACAGTACTTAACAGAAACAAGTCTTTCTTTTATTGTCCTTCCAGTATGAAGTGGGCAGGACTAGAAGGCATTTATCCAAGGCCATTTTTAGTCTAAACTTTGTAGGTTGCATTTCCTTTTGAAGAAGTCAACACCTAATCCAAAGTGTCTATAAGCACAAAGCAATAGAAAACATGAGAACTAGCCGTCACAGTAAATGTCAGTAAAACATTGAACATGCTATGCTTCTCAGTAGAATTTCCATACTAGTTTAGACCAGTGGTTCTCAAACTGGTGTCTGCAGATGTTCTTGAACTACAATTCCCAGAAGCCTTCATCACTTGCTGTGCTGGCCAGGATTTCTGGGAGTTGCAATCCAAGAACTGCTGGGGACCCAGGTTTGAGAACCACTGGTTTTCGACTTTATTTATGATAGTCACTGTTTTTATGCATTGAGCACAATCAGCTCAAGAAAAATGCATAAGTCTTTTTTTCCTTAGAAGAGGCACCAATTATAGAATTGATCACGCTCAGTCTGCTACTCTAGTGTACTTAGTATCCATGGAATATAAAAATGGTAAAGTGAATTTTATAGGTAACATGTATACAAAGACAATGGAATTCATTTATCAGTATCTTTAGGTGGGAAGTGCAGCCTCAGCAATGGTGGAGTCACGGTAGTGCTTTTACACATGCTTTCTCTCATATCAGTGTTTCTCTGGGCCTGTTTCATATTTTGAATAAAATGCAGTTTTGTGTGTTTAGTAATAATTTAGCATGTAATTTGACTGCATTTTAATCATGCTGAATCTGCCTCTTTGCTGACTTGACTCCCTGTGTTAACAATGACTGCATTCCTTCTTGTGTTACAGGAATTTCCAGCCAACGGTGCTAAATATGGATAGTGGTAAGTTTGTGTGTGCTTGTTCATATGCATCTCTACATTAGCGATACCATTCATGTCAAAAAGCATGTCATGCTATAGCAGTATTTTTCTCCCAGATGTGTTTGACACCTATCCACAGTAACATCACCCATAAGATTCTTGTCTTGTCACCCCACTGACGGTTGTGGTGGGCAAAATGCAAGCAGGGATCCTCAGATCTGGCACTAAGTGGGCTTCCACAGTCAAATTGTTATGATTTAATTATGCCTAGCTGTATACAAGACCTCTTCCAAGTCCACCCCTGATGTCGGGTAGAATTCCACATCAGGCTGAGCTTTGAAGCTAGGAAATTATTTTGCCATTGCAGAAGCTCAGCATATGAAATCTCCTCTTAAGATATATAGTATATGCACAGAATTTAAGAAAACTGTGAGGAGTCTGAGTTGATTTGTGCTGAAATTTGCAACTCTGGACACCTAAGGGAATAGTAGATACATATTCTCCACAGGCAAGGTATTTGGTGGTATAGTAATATAAAGAGTTAGAAAAACTGGTTTCCTCATCATGGCAATGCAGGCTGTGAAGGAATCTGCAAAACAAATTGATCCAAATACAGTACTGTCTATCGAATACTGCATTTGCTTCCTTGAAAAGTAATCTTTGTTTTACATTATAGAATGCTTGATAATGGAGGCCTTTCTATTTTTTAAAATATCATTTTCCAAACATTGTAGTGGATATTATGTGCATTTGTATGCAAACTGGCTTGTTAAAATTGCATGTGTACAGTTGAAGTTTGATTTATCTGAGAGTGCCACAGATCTTCATCACATTGTTTCTGGTGTTTTATTCCATTGTAAGAGTGAATATTTATCCATGCAGCTATTATGCATGTATTTTGTATTTACAGTAGGACCCCCATATCCGCAGGATTGGTATCCCTGGTTTCACTTATCCGTGGTGTGCCGCAGCCTAATATACAACATACAGGGACACCCCCTTGTGGCCTTTGTTCTGCCCACTTGTATGTTGTATATAGGGTTCCCTGGTATCCATGGTTTCAAGCATCCATATGAGATATGAGGATCCTACTGTATACAATTTAACCATTTTGAACCTTATGGGTATAGACTAAGGCTGGTATCCACAGTAGACAATCTGTTGGCCTCTTTGTCAGAACCATCATAAGTTATTTTGCCACTGCTACTGCTGCATGTGTTGGAACTCCATGGATTATCCCACCATGGCCAGAAGATGAAATGGGACACTAAGGTTCTTTTTAAATCTTTGCAGTTTGGGTTTTTGGGAGTCCATGCTTAGGCTTTCAGGCTTTCAATTCAGTTCAAGAACCATCTCAATGTAAAACTTTAGCCACCAAAAAATAGATGCCAAGAAGAAAAAGATTCTCTGTACCTATTACAAACCTAATAATTGTGTTCCTGTGACATAGTCACTGGATTGACGTTAGAGAAAAGCTCATAAGATTAATGAAATAAAGAATTTTATTAAAGAATTTCTATGAATATGTTGAGGTTGCATAAAAGTACTTTAGCTTTGTTATCATTACTAAGGAAAGGCTTTCCCAGCTAGGTGAGATCTCAGTAGATAGCCCTCAAATCAAATGTCTATAATCTGTGCCCTTGCCAGTCCCATACAGTGAAGAGTTTAGGCTGAATAGTTGTCTTCCTTGGCCTCCAGCATGTTTGCTGCTTCTGGGATGATTCAAGGATTGCCTGCTGAACTTTCTGAGTTCTGCTCCCTCCATCTGACCTCCTGCTGGCCTTTGCCTTTCAGCAGACAGCTTTTTCTGAAAATAAGCAAATCTGTCCTAAATTCTTGAGTAATCATGTTCTTTATGAGCAGTCCGATTTGTTGACTTTTCGATTAGTAAATCTGTTGCTAATCTGAATTGAACTTTATTATCTATCCAGTATCTATATAAACAAAAGGCAGAGTCTCACCCTAGTCACTTTCAAAATGTCAGGTTAAAGCTCTTCCCCCATAACTAGAGCAGCCTCAAGTTTTCTTATGCCCAATATAGAATAACAAAGGGAGGCTTCTGACCTAATCAGTTACCGCATAACCTGACTCAAAAGTTCTCATATAGAATAAAACCACTACAAGTTGTAATCAGACAGATAAAAATCCAGTGGTTGAAATCCAGTGGTAAGTCACAGCTAGAGTATGCCTATTGACTTATGAAGGAGTTGACTTACGAAATCCTCAGTGAGTCAGTGGGCCTGCGCTAGATGAGACTACTGAATTTTAGCCAGTGAGTGCTGAGCAAACTGGGTTCTGAAGGGACCATTATATTCTGTTCCTTTATCATCTAAACTTTGGTTATCATTTATGGAAACTTCTCTAAATATCAAAAGTGTAAATTATTGTCCATTTTTGTAGAATTTAAGCCAGGCTTTAGTTTAATTCATAGGAAAAATTTAAAATGTCAGTTGATGAGTGGTCACTTTTCCTGATAAGATAGCTTTGTAATAATTCAGCATGCAGGCCACTGGTACTAATGGCATGGAGATTGTGTTTTAGCACTCTTCTTGCTTAACCTCTTTCTGAATAATAAGTTATCCAAATTGCATGCTTTCGGGTATTGTTTACAAGAATTGATAAACTCAGACAGTGTACTTCTGCTTTATGCAGATGACATCTGCATAAAGATGCAGACCCAGGTAGACTTAGAAGACCTCTTATAAATTCTCAGATTACTGCAAGGCTGACCCATTGGTTATAAATCAAGAACGTATAAAGCTGTGAAGCAGACTGTTGATCCATCTAGTCCAGTACTGAGTATCTGCTATGACTGACAGCAGTTCTTGAGGTTTCAGGCGAGATTCTTTCCTGACCCTACCTGGAGATTTCTATTATTCTCTTGGGGTTTCTTCTCCAGGTACTATCCAGGGCCAAATCTCCCTAGATTTCAAAATCAGATTGAGTGTGTTTAGGGTTGCTTGAGAAAAGCAAAGTGATGGCTTTTACAAATGAATAAAAAGCATGTGATACTCAGTGTGATGTGATGGACAGAGTGATGAACTGTGATTCAAGAAACCTGGGTTCAAACCTGCCTTTGGCCATGGGAACTCATTGGAGAGGGTGTCACTGGTAAAACCACTCCTTAAATATGTAGCTTACCTTGAAA
Organism: Intellagama lesueurii; assembly: GCA_037013535.1. Taxonomy (NCBI): domain Eukaryota; kingdom Metazoa; phylum Chordata; class Lepidosauria; order Squamata; family Agamidae; genus Intellagama; species Intellagama lesueurii. Next base: position 73,286,022 of record JBAJHW010000003.1, on the reverse strand, counting down.
GCCCTATTAGAGTTGCTATATATCAGGTCCAACCCGACAGCACATGACATAAGAAGCATAAGTAATTATTAGGTGGGCACATAATTGAACAGATAAATAATTTTAAATACTCAGGAGATACCTGGCAGTCCTCGTTGTTCTGCACAATTTAATTTCAAAATGTTCCATTAGGTAAATTGGGTACTTCAGTTGTATTGCTGAGGTTCTTTTTCATAAAAGAAGGAAAACATACACCCTCAAATTTGTCAATGAATAAAACCAAGTTTGACGATAAACTGATATATGGACTCCAGCTTTGGAAATTTCCTAGGAGTTAAGGAATCTACAGAGAAAATTCAGTCTCCTTTAAGGAAACCTTCTGGTGCTTCGTGATGTGTATCTAATACAGTAACTTGAAACTTTTCATGATCTTTTGCACTAGTGGTTGTGCTTTTATTTCCAAATTTATTGGTTTATTTTAATTAATAGCTATGTTTGATCATGGCTGAAATTTGTATGTTTGCTTGTGGCTGAAAAGGAAACTCAGTTGGCTTTTCAACAGAAGATTTTTATTTTGTAGCCTACCTTAAAATAGTTTTAAATGTTATTATCTACTCCAATATTTTGTGATGGGGGCAGTTAAAATGATGATAACTCAGCTTATTTTAACTGTGACCATGAAATCAATAATAAACATGAACTAATTTCTAAATAAAAACATTGTTTTATGCTAAACTTCTGACATTCTAAATATTCAATTTTCAAAATTCAATTAATTCCCTGTTTTCTGCAGTGTTCCTAACAGAGGCTAAAGCCAATTCAGTTTTAAAGAGATATCCACGAGCTAATGGTCTTTTTGAAGAATTTAAGCAAGGAAATATTGAACGTGAATGCTTTGAAGAACGCTGTAACAAGGAAGAGGCAAGAGAAGCTTTTGAAAATGATGAGAAGACAGTAAGTTATTGTACATTATAGAGTTTGCTTCATAGGTTAACAGTTTATGTGACATTTTACATGGATTGCATATAAAATCATGTATGGTGTGAGCCTTGGGGCAGATTCTCACCATGAAGAATTAAGCCAGTTAAAAGTGATACTTTGCTCTAAGTCAGCTGCTTTCTCCTGAAATGTTAATCCAAAACTAGCCTCCAGCAGCAGATGACTTACTCTAGCTTCTTGGTACTGGACTCGTTCCATAATCTACATGTATATGTATATTTGATTAACATGCATAAACGGAATTATCAAAACCTGGGGATTCAGACACAAGTTTGTGACTCAAAGGTGCCAGGCTGAAAAGTGTTAGCAAATAGTGTGACAGAATGTGGTACAAACTTGTACATATCTACACAGAAGTAAGTTTCACTGATTTCATTGAGGCTTACTCACTATGGTCTAATTGCTTTCAGAGAGGCTTACTCTCATGTAAATAGCTATAGAATTGACTATATAACATTTTACATTAATGTGTTATTTTGATCAATTTAGATTTTTTCTGACTGTGTTAACTCAAAGCTGTAGTACCGTGTTTCCCCAAAAATAAGACAGGGTCTTATATTAATTTTTTGCTCCAAAAAACGCATTAGGGCTTATTTTCAGGGGATGTTTTATTTTTTAATGTACAACAATCTACATTTAGTCAAATACAGTCATGTCATCTTCTTGTGGTTGCTGCAGAATGAGTCCCTGGTGGAGGGCGGGGTTTCACTTAACTAGGGCTTATTTTGGGGGTAGGGCTTACCGTATTTTTCGCTCCATAAGACGCACCTGACCATAAGACGCAGCTAATTTTTAGAGGAGGAAAACAGGAATAAAAATATTCTAAACCAAATAGTGTAATAAAATATTTAATAAACTATAAAAATTAAGAACGATTACCACTGTCATTAACAAATGGAGAGACTTAAAGGTTTGAGTACTCTAGTTTTCTGGAAACTATCTGCCTCGTCGCCCGCGCGGAAAGGAAGCTTGCCTGGACACCCTCTCCGCTGCCTTCTGCTCTGCTCTGCTCTGCTTTCCTGGCTGGCAACGGCTGCTGCTTGGCCCCCACACAGCCTGAGGGCTTCAACAGCAGACCCACTTCGGGAAGGGGTGGGCTGAGACGTGGAAGACCCCACATCACTGGGGCAAAGGAGGCAGAGAGGCTCCCCTAATGCTCCAGCTGCCGCCGCCGCCACCACCTCTCCTCCTCCCCCACCTCCTCCAAGGAGCCAAATGCCAGCATCCACTGCAAGAAACCTCACCGGCTCTTCCTCGCTGCTGTTGCTGTCGCCCAACAGGCCCTGCAGGCGACACCAGCTCCGGCTGAGGCTCAGGAGGCTCCCCAGGGTGGCGTCCCCCGCCGCCGCCGCGGCCCGCTCGCTTTCCCACGAGGTGGCCCACAGCAGCAAGCGCAGCGCCAGGAGCGAGACCCGCGCGCGACTCCCGGCTCCTGCACCCCACGCGTGGCACCCGCCAGGCCGCCCGGGGAAGCCGGCTGCCTCCTCCTGCTCCTGTTCTTCCTCCTCCTCCCGCGGCTGCATCCGCCATCTTTAAACACTAAGAGGAGTCTTCAGGAGGCCGGGCCACCACAATAACAATCCTCCATCAGGGCCTTCAAGCCCCGAGCGCGAGGCAGCATGGGAGTTGGAGTCTCTCTATGGGCGCCTTTGCATTGAGAGGAGTAAAATGGCGGGCAGAAAAGAGACTGCAATTCCCATGGGGCCATACGGCCCGGAAACGACTCACTGCCGACTCTGTGCACTGTGGGAAGAAGAGTCTTCTTTGGGTGAAGGCTCCCGTGATCCAAAGCAGCAGTCCCCAACTTTTTTAGGACCGTGGACCGGCTGAACCTCTGAGGAAGGCAGGGTACCCCCCCCCGCGCTTGCGCGGGAGCTCGTGGGTGCATGTGTGAAGGGGTGGGGGAGCGCTCACGCCAGCAGCTGTCTTTTACAGTATTCGCTCCATAAGACGCACACACTTCCCCCCCCCCACTTTTTTTGGGGGGAAAGTGCATCTTATGGAGCGAAAAATACAGTATATTATGAGCATCCTGAAAAATCATACTAGGGCTTATTTTCAGGTTAGGTCTTATTTCCAGGGAAACAGGGTATATTGAAATAGTGGGAAAGATAGAGTCAACTAAAAAATCCTTGCCTTCATAATCCTAATCATATGAAAAGTCCCATAAAGAAGCTAGAACAGACCGGAGTTCCTTATTCTCTCACCATTGGATGCTGACTCCAAAATGTGCATGTTGATCAGGCTGCCTTTGAAGGAACCTCTTTATAATTTTTGGTTGCACATAAAGGCTGCATACAGTTGGGTTGCCTGTGCAGACTGATATGCTGGTTGCACAGAGCCCTTGCACGCAAACATCTGCTCTTGTGTACAGATTTCTCAAGAGTTTTCAATATGTGGATGTTGGAGGAAAGGGCCAGAAGCAATAAGGATGAGGCAGAAAGTATAGATCCTCTCCATCTTCACCTTGAGATTGGTTTGTTGAAATAACTTATTGATTGTGCTCTCCTCGTGCTGTACCTCATGTGGTTTTTATATAATGGAATAATTATTGTAGGCTAACATGATGTACCCTTTTGAGTGAATCCCCCTGAATGCAAAACTGACTTCTGGAAAAAGTAAGCACAGAGTTGTATCTCTGCTCTTGTTTTTCACATGATTTCACGTATTGTTAGATTTCTGTTTAGGGAATAGGAGACAGAACCATTTGGGTTTTATTGTAACTTCATATTTCAAGTGGAAGCATTTACTTTGGTAAGTGTTTTCTCAAGCTAAGAAGCAGTACATGTACACTGTGCCAGCTTCTTCATGATTTGGAATGTTGCTTTTCTGCAGTGATTAAGAAATTTCTACTATTGTACTATAGTCTCAATCCACCTCTCTTCCCTGCAAATATGAGAAAGGAATGTGATCACAGTTTAGTGCATAGACAAGTGTTAAGCGCATGTAGCTGGAACAAAAGTCTCCTTGTTAGAAGCCATGTCAGAACCCTGTCAGAAAATGTCTCGCTCAACCCTATGGCAAATGCAGTCTTTTGGTACAACTAGCAACATATATTTTTTTATCCATACTAAATTTAATTAGAAAAGAAGGAGGTGCTCTCAGAAAATCCTTTTTTAAAAAATTCTGTCCTGTTTTTTGTTTTTTTGTTTAGATGGAGTTCTGGAAAGAGTATATACATGGACTGCATGGAGAAAGTAACACAGGACACAACTGGTATCCATTTTACCTTGTCTTCCCATTAATCATTGGCCTTTTCATTATTCTCCTTATTGTGTTTGTCACCTGGAGATGCCTGTCCAAAAAGAAAATGCGTAGACAGTCCATGTATGCACACAGCAGAGCCAGAGAAGCCACAGGCAACAGAACTGTTGCTGATGGTAGAAGCCCTCTTCCTCTGCCACTCAGCATTCTTCATTCCCCCCAGGAAGAAATGTTTGAAGGCAGTGGACAATCTCCAGGATACCTGAGTTACACGGATGGGTGTGGTGACTCAGTATCAGTCAGGTTGTCAAGCTGTGACCCACCACCATCGTATGAGGAAGTTGCTGGTGAAAATGGCATGAGAAGACATGACGCTGCCAATCACTTGGATCCACCTCCTCAATATGAAGACATTGTGAATAGCATTTCAGTGCCTCCTGTTTCCATTAAATGAAGCAAAAGGAATTCTTAATTTTTAGCACTTTATTGCAGCTTCATGTTTATAAATTTAAACAATATTAACCACTTTCTCTTTCTTAAATTTTGGTTTGCTCTGTGAAACTTTTCTCCTGCCCTGGGAAAGAAACTTATTTTTGGTATGGTTGACCAAACTGCCAGAGAAGCTGCTTCCGTTGGCTAGTGTTTCCTTTATGTATTGCTGAAAACTGGTCTTGTAAGAAGCATGAAGGGCTTGCTAATGGCAAAGTTACAAAAGGGAATCATACCAAAAAGACTAATATATTTTCTTGCCAGACACCTAGATCTTTCTTTCGTTCCTTGTTTTATAAGTAACAGAAACAAGCAAATCAACTGGCAGAAGTGCTGGCACTAATCTGTTTGCCTTTTGCAAACTTTTTGACGTACAGTGTGCTCAACTACTAGGTGAAAAATTGTATTATTGGGTGACTAACTATATTCAAGCAAACAGTAATAATCTCTAAATAGATTTTCTAACACTGAGACAGAGTTGCAATTAATTTGGTTCTTCATGCAGCTAGAATTCTGCCATCTACTAAAAAAAGTAACAGGACACAAACAAACTTACAAAGCAGTTATGGAGAAGAGAAGGTGTGCACATATGATTAAGAAGCAATGAGTGGCATAGCACTGAGTTCCTCTGGGTTGTTTTTGCAAAATTTGTGAATATGCAATAATTAAGTTGTTTTCCTGAGTAAGTGTTTCCCTTGCATTTACAAGAGACTGGTCTACTTTACAGTTCATGTTTACTTCTGATCTGCTGATCAGTTGAAGTGTACCTAATTAGTATTTAGTTGCACCTCACTGACTTGCCCTCAGTTCCCATTTGTTCTTGGTTTGTTTTTTTCTTTACAGGTTATGAAATGGCCTAATGTTCTGGGCTATCACATCTAATGCTGACTCAGGTGTGCTTTTTCATTTCAACAAAGAGCTTGTGTTCAGGCTGACTGTCTTTGTGTTTTTGCATGCTGGCTTTTAAAAGCAGGTAAACGGCTTACACTTACGACACAAAATCTGTGCCAGCTTAACACCTTGCTCAAGACTTGTGGAATGGTATTACAATGTGAGTCATGTCTTGAGAGGGTGATAAGTTTTAAAATTTATTTCTCACAGTACACTGGTATTTCTCAAAGGGAGACTAGCTTGTCCTGGCATACATTTGAGGAGTGACTGGTTTGTGTTTTAGTTGAATTAAAACTGTGTAGGTTTGTATTTAATATATCATGTGAATGGGACAAAGCTTAAATGTTCTCTGGTTGTTTTGAAAGTCACAAAATGTTGGTAACTGTGTTTTAATAGGAAGTACTTAAATCACAATCTTTGTATCTAGTCCTCTGATTTTTTGTGGCAGTATAAAAATGTGTATTCTTTCAGTGGACCTCCTTCCTACATTTTTATACATTTTACTTCTCAGACGGTGAAGGAGGTTGTGGTAGTAGGGGAATAAGTCTGTTTTTTGTGGAGCTTGAGGGTCACCGCTAACATTCATTAAGCTCTGGGGACACCTGCATGGTTTTTTCTCTTGAATATCACTTTCAGTAATATTTTAATAATGGGATTTTATTTTTCTATGGCATCCTTTCAATTTATGATGTGTTCGGGGTTCTTTTGAGTTCAGAAGAATGTTGATTGTGCTGAGTGTAGAACTAGATACTGGTAGCTATTCCAAATGTATTAAGTGGAATACAAATACTAAATTATTTTATAGATATTCACACACTCCCTCCTACCCCTTGTTTCCCTTCTACTTTCTTTATTTCTCTTTGTCTCTCTCTCTCCCCTACACATTTTCCCAGTTGTTAAACCTTAAGATTCTTTTCAATACTAGTAATTATAAATACATCACCAAGAAGCAGCTATTTAAGTTGGTTCTGGTTTTATGCGGTTCTGGTCCAGGGTGAAGAAGGTCCCAGGAAAATCATTTCTTGGGACATAAGGCAAATTTTTAGCAACAATAGTTGTCACAAGTGGTGAATAAATTTACTCATTTTTCACATAACTGGTCAGCCTGACCTCTTCTTTTGTGAAGAACATGCTTACTAACATAATCATAGTTATATATCAACACACACACTGCATTCAAAAAATTGCCTATAAAATATTAAATATGCATAGAAAAAACCCCACATTTATTATCCTTAACTCATTTTGGGAGAGAGAATAATTGCTTTTATTATCAAAACAAACCACTTAACGTTGCTTATATTGACTGTAAAATAGTACACTCTGATGAAAAATCTGCTAAAGCATCTAGTGCCAAAGGCCTTGTTTTAATTTCTTGCCTGCAAGTGTTCACAACATATTGTTAGTGGTTAGGCCACACTCTTCTCCTAAGCAGCTGCATAGATGGGAAATTCTAATATAACTCTCCAGGTGCTGATATTTTTACTTTATTACAAAACACAAAGATGACTTAGGGCAGGGCAGACGGAAAATCTAAAATTCTGGCTGGTTCTACTGTTGGACTTTATATTGTTGCCAATCCAAGAAAAGCTGCTCTGTTTTCGTAGAATAGTTCTCGTTTGTTCCCATCTTACATACATGTTAGCTGTGTTGCGGTGATTTCAGTTCTATGAACTATCAAAAGAAAGACTTCCTCTTAGCATCTGTGTGTATGCGCTTAGAAGTTCCAAGTTGATCAAGCTTACTCATCTAACTTAATGATTTATACAGAGCTCTTATTTTTTCATAATATCCTTAACTATTTTTAAAATAAAATGTTGCCTTGCAATAGATACAGCAAAATATACAACCTCACTTTTCAGTGTTTCAGAAGCTTTGAACATACTGACTGTTATAAAAGTAAGCAAAATATTATATTCTCTGTATAGAGTATATAACGTCATTATCTTGCAAAGCGCTAAATATTTTTAAGTTACTAAAGACCAATGAGAATGTAGAAGCCTTGGTTTTGTTTATAAAGGCTTAACTCCTGTGATGATTTAAATAGTCTTCAGACTATGGAAATAACTTCAGTTTGACTGCAGTATTAAACATTTTACTGTATGGTTTACATTTAAATTATGCAATTTTAAAACAATTTTGAGGCTCTTGGTATGCATAAATAAAGCTGTTTTTAAAAATCTGGTGCTGCAGGACTTTGCTTGGTACAGGCTTGGGGGTTTCTTTCACAGCCTTAATAAGCTTAATTTGTCTGGAATAAGAAGATGTGAAAGTTTGGTAAAACATCAGTATGTGACTAAGAAAACCCAAAAATGTTATAAAAATTTCTTCAGACTAGAGTGTTAAATTATGTTGCTGAAACTGATTTTCGGAATAACACTAAACGCTTCACTAAACTACATGGGGATCTTTCTCAAAGTTGGAAATACCACAAAATTCTTATTTACACTGCAAAGTAATCAGATAACATTACTAGGCCTGTGCCATTCCTTGTTTGTTTGGGCTCTAGAGCCCAGAATTCTCCATTCTCCAGACCCACACCTAATTTGTGCTGGAGTGTGAGAAAGGTGGCGAGACAGGAGCCCCTCACGCTGGAGCGCCGTCCATCCTGGACCCAAGAGATACGAGAACAGAAGAAAGGGACACTTCCCAGATAGACCAAAAGGGGGAGCAGGGTATACAGGCAGAAGAAGAAAAAACAAGAACCTTTACTGTCATGTATGAGGGGGATGGGAATAAAGGGGAGAGAGGAAGAAAAGGTGGGAAAAGGGAAGGAGGATGGTAGAATCAGAGAGGCGGGGTCGGGGGAGATTATAAAAAGGGACGAGCCCTTACCCCCTGGATGGGAATGGATCTGGACGAACAAACCTTGGACCGATAGATGGGAAAGAATCAAGGTTCCCAGGGTAGAGGCCGATTACAGAAGAAGATCTGCCATTCCCATTCGCCCTTCCTACTGGGGAGAAGTGGAGGCTAAGGAGTGGAGGAGAAAGTTAAGAGAGGAGAGGGAGAAAGTAGAGGAGGAAAAACAGAGGAGGAACGCATGGAGAGTTCTGGAGATGAAGATAGAGGAGAAGAGAAGGGATGGTCGGTATTGGATAGGCCGGGGAGTCCCCAGTGGGATGATGTTCTACGAGGAGGGACCATTCCCTCATTACCGGACCCGACGACCACTGCCTTAAGACAGTGGTCCCCTACAGACCTGCCGGGACCTTGGAATGCCAGTTATAATAATCCTTTTGTTACTGAAGATTGGAAACCCCTGATTGCCCTGTTGGCAGAAGGAGAAAGAGACACGGATTTAGTTAAAGAGACTAATTTGTTTACCAATACAATAAATGTTCCCTTGTTGCACGGGCAACCCGCGCCTTCTGTATTTCTTGCGTCTGAACCAGGATTGCACCCGACACACACCGAACCCTCCCATGGAGAAAGGCTGGACTGGAACGTTGCATGGCCCTGGATAGGCCAAGCTCCAGCCTAGTTGCCTGTTAGAAAAGGAAGCTGCCCTAGTGGTTGCTGGGAATTCCTAAACACTACTTTGCAGAATGTTCATCCATATTTTCTGAATTAACTTCTGCATTCTATGAGTCTCAGACATTTATTTAGTGCCAATTGTATGATGGAGTGGAAATGAATTTACAGGGGATCCCCAACTTAGTGGCTTCCTTTATAAGCACCATTCCCTGCTTTTAAAACAATTCCAGCAAAACTTATTCTTAAGAACAAAGTAAAGAGTGGAGTGTGGGGAAACAGAAGACAGCAGAGGTTAGAGGCGAACACCCAGCAATCATGCTAGAGAGGTGACTTTGAGTGAAGAAGAGAGGAAATAGCAGCAATAAAAGAAAGTGTCCAGTAAGCAAGCAAGAGAGAGGAGCTGTAAATATGAAAAGAGGAGACCAGAAATTTCATTTATAAGGCATGAAAATTTTCCAGGAATCAATTCCCTATTTTAACTGTGAACCTAATCAGAAAATAGGGGTCAATTTACAACAGCTTGTTTTGCAACCCGTCAGGGAACCATTTGGGTTGTAAGTGCAAGGCTCTACATTAAATGAAGCAGATTAGATTAGTTTAATTGCTGAGATCCCAGTGTAACCCTAATCCTAGGGCATAAAAACTCCTCACACTGCTGGTAGTGTACATTTTTCTATTTGTGGGAGTGACACAAGCCCTATGGAGGAGGACCAGACTGGATCCAGCAGGCCAGATAGCCCTGCCCCATGTGGCAGAGGAGACTTTCCCATGTGCAGCTCTCCCATAGACTGGGGAAAAGTGGTGGAGAAACACATGGCGAGGGCTATGGGGAAGAAGTAAGGGAGCCCCTAGTGGACAAGGATAGGAAGAGGAGGGGACCAGAAGAAGACATAGACCAGTGGGAGGAGGTGCATGAGAGTGCGGAGTGGGAGGTTTGCAAGGCAGAGTCGGCAGTTGAGGCAGAGGCCTTAGGAACAGACACCAACCCCCATGCTAGCTGGCAGTGGGTTAAACGTAAAAGACCCTTGAACTGGTGAGTGGGTCATCTCTACATACCACCTGAGGAGGTGGAGCGGGTCCAGTGTGCCAAGAAGACATGGAAGACATCCTATTGGCAGGGATGTTGGTAAGTCTTTGGTCCCAAGTCCCAGGCCTTGAGTCCGAGTCCCAAGTCTTGGATGGAGGCCAGGAGGGGACATGGGCATGCACAGAAGCAGCAGTTCTGGCTTCCATTCCCGGAGCAGACCCTTGCTTCTGAGCATGCTCTGAAGCAGTGGGCCTGGCCTCTGCCCCCCCTTTCTACCTGCCACTGCCACGTCCCCTGCCCCCTCACTGCCACCCCCCACTGCCTACCTGCCACTGCACACCACTGTCCTCAGAAGCAAGCAGTAAGCTCAGCTTCCCTTCCAGGAGCAAGGCCTGCAGCTTTGGGGCATGCGCAGAAGCAGGAGCCAATTGGGCCACTTCTGGGCATGCTTAGAAGTCAGCATGCCCAGAAGTGGCAGGCCTGGCTTCTGGAAGGGAAATCAAGCCTGCTGCTTGCTTCTGAGGACAGCACCATGCAGTGGCAGCAGGAGCGAGTAGGTGCAGGAGGGTGGGGAGACTTGACGAGTGACTGGGAAAAATGGTTCTAAGTCGCAAGTCGAGTGCGAGTCATTGGGGGGGGGAACCAAGTTGAGTCACTGGTGCAACAGGTGCAACTCAACAGTGAGTCTCAAGTTGCAAGGCCCCATCCCTGCCTATTGGGGAGAGTGTGAGCAGCACAAGAGGAGATGATGTGGAAGAGGATAGGACCTAAGGAGCAAGGATGTTCAGACACCCGCCACCTCTATCCCCAATGCGCCTCACTTGCAAGGTGCAGACGCCTCAGGTTCATGCCCCACTGCTACTACTGAGGGGAAACTCAACAGGTGCTGAGGTGGTGACCACTGTGCAGGGCCACTTGACCCTAACAATAAACCACCCCTGCTGCAGCCTGCCCTGCCTTGTGCATCTTTGGAAAGTTCTGAACCTGCTGGAAAAGGAAGGTTTTGGCCCACTCCCTTGATCTGCAGAACAAATGGTGAGGCTGTGAACCAGGGTAGCTTAGGTACCCCCATACTGTTGGTTGGTTGTTTGTTTGTTGTTGCTCTTTACTTTATGATAGTTTTTGGCCCTTGTTATCCAAATTAATAATCCCTTAATTTTGTTCACCTGCAATATCGTGCCTGCCTCTTGAAGGGGCCACTGGGGGCATTTACACTATCCAACACTGATTTTCAGCATATTGCTCAGTAGAAAAATATCACATAATATACTGTTTGTGTTTTGGAATGACATGTGTTTAACAGTACTCAAACAGCTAGTTCCAGAAGACAGACTTGCAACTCTCTCGCTCATTTTGTATGTGCGCTTTTCACTTTTTGAACTGTGGAACACTTCTCTATTCTAGTACTTTCACTGTCCCAACAGTGAAAAGTCATTGGTTGTGCCAACCTTCAGCAAATCACATCACTTCATTTCAACTTTTCTGCATCATGGTTGCCTCCAGTGTGTATGTTAGTTTTTGCCTCAGTATGTGATACTGGCTACAGCAAATAACATATTCCAACAATAAAAATAAATAAATGTGTTAGGATAGTGTTGTTTTTAATGTATTATGTCTGAGACACAGCATCAGCAAAATACAATAAATGATTAAATACATACCATAATGGCAGGGGGGATTGACTCTCCACCTGGGGAAAATAGGAAGAAAATTGCAGCTTGTGCTCTGAACCTGAGAGCACTGGAGGAAGGGAGTGAAATTGGTTCCCAGCCCAAGAACCACATGGAACAGCTTTTCCTAATGCCTCAGGTGAAGATGGGATGTTAGTGGGCATGGTGACGCCCACTCATGTCACCTAGCTTCAGAACTGCAAGAAGGTATCTCATAAAGTGCCCCACCTTGTTTTATAATTAATTCTTATATAGCTGCAGTACCAGTATAGTTCATGGCAATGTAAGCATGCTATGCTACATTTCTAAGGAGTGTTATTCTGGTATAGCAATTGATGTGACCAGCTTAGTTGAACAGGATCAGTGTCAAAACCATGAATGGTCATGAACAACCAAATTATTTGCTGCCATTATCAGAATAGGTTTGAAAGTGAATAGCCGTGTGTGCTGGACATCTCTTCTAAATGGGTGAGCAATGTGTCACTACTAAAAATAGCATTCTGAATAAAGGAAGCACATGAGGTATGAGTCATGGCTTTCAATTCATCAGGACTGCTGCTGCATCAATACACACAGAGGAGTTGTGACCTTCATTGTTGTTGTGGCCAATGGCTATTGTTTTCTTATATAAAGAATCCTGTGGATAGCTTCCCACATTACAGCTCTTTTCACAGGTTTATTTATGCATTGATCATGGATATGTTGCACAGCCAATGCTGTGTGTTTCTAGGGAATAAAATGAAGGCTAGTAAAAGCTTTGGAAGAGTTTGTAATTTCAAACAGCTGCTACCCCAGATAGAGGAAGATGGGAAATGATTCTTGTTTGGTTAAAAGCTTTTATGAAACTTTTGCTAATGTGAGATAAACTGAATGAGTCAGGATAACATGTGGCACTTTTCAAAATAGTTTGGATGAACAAAGTGTGAAACACGGTTTCCTTTTATCTTATAAGCTGAAGGAGTATGCATATCATGTTTCTGTAAAATAGGTCAATATTAGATATGGGCACGAACCTCGGTTCAGAGGTTTGTGCCAGTTCATACGCATGGCACCATAGGCACCACAAGTTCCCTTCACCCACCTCCCCAGGTAATTACCCACTCACCAGTCGGTTTGTGCCAGTTCATACGCATGGCACCATAGGCACCACAAGTTCCCTTCACCCACCTCCCCAGGTAATTACCCACTCACCAGTCGGAGTGCGCTCCTCTCCTCCTCTTCAGCTCTTGGATCAGTCCCCAGCAGGAGCACGGGTTTGCCTGTCCTACCTTGTCTGAGTGAGCGATCAGCCAAGGAGGCGGGGCAGGGAAGCCCATGCTCCTGCTGGAGACTGCTCAAAAAGATGAAGAGGAGAGGAGCATGCACCGGCTGGTGAGTGGGGGATCCAGCCAGGGAGGTGGGGGTAGCGAAGACATGGCACCTGTGGTACTGTTCGTACAAACCAGCACAAATCTCCAAAACGAGGTTCTTGCCCATTTCTAGTCAATATCTCTATATAGTTGAGGATGCCATTGTATTTAATGTTAACCAGAAGATGCATCACAAATGAAAAGTATTTGATTGTTCTTAATATTTGAAAGAATTATAGTGGTTAACACTGAACTGAGTTACCATGAATGTTCCGACTACCTTAAGCTACCAATCTGATAATGCATTGCCAGACAAAACAGGATTCTGTGAGCCATAATTAATAGGAGGGGCAGTCCAAACAAAAAGTTGTATCTTTTGAACAGGTGCTTGAATCAGGACCATATTTGGCAGAGTGATAGGTTTGCTCTGTGCCAGAGTTGGAACAAGTACTTCTAATGTTCTGGTTTCAGTTTTTCAAAAAATAAATTCCCACTGTTTGTGGTCTTGGTTTGCTATCATTTTTCATGGGTCATTCAGATATTTGATAGTTATTTCTCAAATGCCTACTACTGCTTCCTTAAAAGAAAAATATTCCTGCTACTAGCTGTTTAAAAAAAAAGATGGAAGTTGATCTGCCCTGTCATTTAGAAGATACAGGACCTTAAAGTTGCTTGTTTTGCATAGAAAAATGTTCATAAAATCTGGCTGCACATACTTATTAAAGTATTCTGCAGCAACTGCCCAAATGTCTTTTTAGTACTTTATGAAACCAAGTGAGTCTCATTGAGGTGAACAGAGCTGACATCCAGGCCAGAAAATACATTGGGGCTTCAGTGTTACCACAAGAATAAGTGTTCTTGAACAAATAAACACATACAAAGGAACCACAGAGAGAGTGGGGAGAGGGAGAGAGGAGCCAGAGAGAGAAGGGGAGGGTTGAGAGAAAACACAGTTGCAGCTGAAGAGGGAGAGAAAGGGAGCCAGAGGAGCCAGGGTAAGAGACAGAGAACTTCTCCAGAATCTATTGTAGCCATGGGAATCTGATGCAACTCTTCCCCCTGCCTCCAATTCTTTTTTTGCTTCCTTAGGTATTTAGGTGGAACAAGACAGTATCTGTGTAGTTTAAATGGAGCCCCTTCAGCTTAACCAGGCTTATTCTTGAGGTAATGTGGCCTGCAGGTCTGCACGTATGAACTCAGCAGTAAGTCTCTTTGAGGTAAATAGAGGTTACATTTGGCCAAGAGCATACATTAGGACAGCAATGTTATCACAGGAAAAAGTGTCATTCAACTTCATTGGCATGTGCTGGCACACAGGATCACTTGCAGACACAGCATCCAGAAGCATTTTCTTAAGCTGACCATACTTAAGTACCAAAGATTTTGTCTGAGCCTACTTAGAAGGGTGTCTTATTAAACTGTGTGGGGTTTATTTCCCTGTATATACAGCACTGTAGGTTTGATTCAGCACCCCCTCTCCCTCATGATGCTCTGTTGAAACACATTTCCTTCCTGACTTGGAATACAGGCACACAAAAATGCGGCAAAACCCATAGGAAAAACAAGATTGGGAGAGACATTCCAATACACACCAGCAGAGGTGAAATCTGAAATCTCCACATCTGACCTGAGTCTGCCTTACACAAAGAAGCTGGGCCTGCATATATGGCCATGTTTTTTGGAATTTGGACGTTTCTTCTGTATTGTGCCCAGCTCTGTGGGGCCCAGCTTGATGAAGATCCACGCAGGGTCAAAAACTACCTTATGTTTGTGATTTTTGAGTGATATAATGAAGGTTTCAACCTCCTTTGCCTTCGAATGGGGAAGCCCAATAGCCTTCAAAGAAAGCCACTGATTTAGATTAGGCATCCTTCAGTCTCGAGACACTATGGTAACTTGCTCTGAATAGAGGACTTGGAACAGCATCTAGTGTGGCTGAGAAGGCCAATTCGAGAGTGACAATCCCTTCCACACTGGAGACAAATACAATCTGTCCCCTGTCCAGCTCCCTGATTTGGCTGGTTTCGGGACTGCCTCTTTGCCTCGGCCTGCTGGACAAGGGTCTCTTCAAAATGGGAGAGGCCATGATGCCACCGCCTGCCTCCAGGCTGAACGCTCAGATGTCAAGGTTTCCCATCTGTTGAGGTCCATTCCTAAGGCCTTCAGATCCCACTTGCAGATATCCTTGTATCACAGCTGTGGTCTCCCTCAGTGGCGATTTCCCTGAACTAATTCTCCATACAGGAGATCTTTTGGAATCCGACCATCAGCCATTCTCACGACATGCCTGAGCCAATGTGGACGTCGCTGTTTCAGTAGTGTATAGATGCTAAAAATTTCAGCTCGTTCTAGGACTACTCTATTTGGAACTTTGTCCTGCCAGGTGATACCAAAAATGTATCGGAGACAACGCATATGGAACGTGTTCAGCTTCCTCTCCTGCCGTACACAAAGGGTCCAGGACTCAGTGTAGTACAGGAGTATACTCAGGACACAGGCTCTATAGACCTGGATCTTGGTATATGCCGTCAACTTCTTATTAAGCCATACTCTCTTTGTGAGTCTAGAGAACATGGTAGCTGCTTTGCCAATGCGTTTATCCAGCTCAACATCTAAGGAGAGAGTGTCCGAGATCATTGAGCCAAGGTACACAAGGTCATGAACAACCTCCAATTCTTGTGTGGAGATGGTAATAGAGGGAGGTGAGTCCACGCCCTGGCCCATGACTTGTGTTTTCTTCAGGCTGATTGTTAATCCACAGTCTTGGCAGGCCTTACTAAAGCGATTCATGAGTTGTTGGAGGTCTTCAGCAGAATGGGCAACAACAGCTGCGTCGTCGGCAAAGAGGAAGTCCCACATGCATTTCAGCTGGACTTTGGTCTTCGCTCTCAATCTAGAGAGATTAAAGAGCTTTCCATCTGATCTAGTCCGGAGATAGACACCTTCTGTTGAAGTTCCAAAGGCATGCTTCAGCATGACAGCAAAAAAGATCCCAAACAGGGTCGGTGCAAGGACACAGCCCTGTTTCACTCCACTTCGGATGTCAAAGGGATCTGATGTTGAGCCATCAAAAACTACAGTGCCCTTCATTTCCTCATGAAAGGACCTGATGATGTTAAGGAGTCGAGGTGGACATCCAATCTTGGGAAGTATTTTAAAAAGGCCATCCCTGCTAACCAAATCAAAGGCCTTTGTAAGATCTATGAAGGCCACAAAGAGTGGCTGTCGTTGTTCCCTACATTTCTCCTGCAACTGTCTGAGGGAAAATACCATGTCAGTGGTGGATCTATTAGCTCGAAATCCACACTGTGATTCTGGATAGACTCTGTCTGCAAGCACCTGGAGCCTCTTCAGCACAACACGGGCAAGCACCTTCCCTACAACGCTGAGAAGAGAGATGCCACGGTAGTTATTGCAGCCGCCCGTCTCCTTTGTTCTTATACAATGTGAGGATGTTTGCATCCTTCATGTCCTGTGGTACTCCACCTTCCCTCCAGCAAAGACAAAAGATTTCATACAGCTCAGTGGTGATTATCTCTTTACAGCACTTCAGCAGGGATGTTATCCTTCCCAGGTGCCTTGCCAGAGGCGAGGGAATCCAAGGCCGCTTTTATTTCTGCTAAAGTTGGTTTGCTGTCCAACTCTTCCAAGACAGGCAGGCACTTGATGTTATTTAATGCCTCTTCGGTTACTACATTCTCTCTGGAATATAGCTCAGAGTAGTGCTGCACCCAGCGTTCCATCTGCTGTGCTCAGTCCTGGATGATCACGCCTGGAGCAGACTTCAAAGGAGCAGATTTCTTCTGTATTGGACCTAAAGCCTGCTTGATACCATCATACATTCCCTTGATGTTACCTGTGTCCGCTGCTATCTGTATCTGAGAGCAGAGCTGAAGCCAATAATCGTTAGAACATCTTCTGGCAGCCTGCTGGACTTTGCTATGAGCAACTCGAAGAGCCTGCAAGTTGTACTCACTAGGACAAGCTTTGTATGCTGCTAGAGCTCTCCTCTTTTCCTCAATGGCTGGCATCAACTCCTCCGAATGGGCTTCAAACCTGTCTGCCGTCGTTTTGGTCTTCTTGCCAAATGTGGACAAGGCGGTGTTATAAACAGCGTTCTTGAAATGTTCCCATTGTTCAGGTGCATTTGCATCAGCCGGGCCTGGAAGGGTTTCCTCAAGCGCTTGGGCAAATTCCTCCACTTTTCTTTGATCGCGAGTCTTGCTGATGTCAATACGTGGTCTTCCTTCCTTTTTCGTGTGATACAATCTCTTTGTTCGCAGTTTTACTCTACTACACACCAGAGAGTGATCAGTGTCACAATCAGCACTCTGATAACTGTGTGTGATCATAATACTAGGAAGGCTAGAGCGTCTAGTGAGGATCAAATCAAGCTGATGCCAATGCTTCGATCTTGGATGTCTCCAGGAAACTCTGTGTTGAAGCTTCGTATTAAAGAACGTGTTGCTGACACAAAGACCATAGTAACAGCAAAACTCCAGCAAGCGTTGGCCATTTTCATTCATCTTCCCAATGCCAAAACATCCTAGACAAGTGGGCCAAGAATTGTGATCAGCACCAACTCTACCGTTAAAGTCTCTGAGAATGAACGGCGGCTCTTTCTCAGGGATTTTTTTGATAGCAGCTGCCAAATCGTCATAGAATTTGTCTTTGACTTCTGTTGTAGACAACAGTGTTGGTGCATATGCACTAATGAGGGTGACCGGTCCCGCTGATGAGTGGAGCTGCAGAGACAGGATTCTTTCACTCCCCACAGTAGGTGGAACAATGGATCTCAGCAGAGTATTTCTGACCGCAAAGCCAACACCATATTCCCTGGTCTCATTCAATGGTTTTCCCTGCCAGAAGAATGAGAATTTTTTTTCTTTGACAGATGCCAAGTCTGGCAGTCTTGTCTCTTGCAGGGCAACAATGTCCATCTGCAGCCTACTCAGTTCCATGTCAATGACAGCTGTCTTGCACATGTCGTCTATTTCCTGCAGGTCATGAGAAAAGCCAGGGGTCATTGTCCGAACATTCCAGGTGCCCAACTTTAGGGCAGAAGTTTTCTTATGATTGTTGCATGGTGCAGGGTTATCGATCTGCTTGTCGGCTTTCACCCTAAACCCCATGCACCCCATGAGGTTAACAGACCGTGGCGAGGCAGCTCCTTACTGGCTGGGGGCTGCCCAGCTTAAGGCGGGCGGTAGCTACCTGTTGTTGTTGTTGTTTAGTCGTTAAGTCGTGTCCGACTCTTTGTGACCCCATGGACCAGAGCACGCCAGGCCCTCCTGTCTTCCACTGCCTCCCAGAGTTGGGTCAAATTCATGTTGGTAGCTTCAATGACACTGTCCATCCATCTCGTCCTCTGTCGTCCCCTTCTCCTCTTGCCTTCACACTTTCCCAACATCAGAGTCTTTTCCAGGGAGCCTTCTCTTCTCATGAGATGGCCAAAGTATTGGAGCCTCAGCTTCAGGATCTGTCCTTCCAGTGAGCACTCCCAGTGAGGTGCAATGCCCTCTCTCACTGTCAGAAGTAGCCCCTGGCTTCATGCTCTACGCCAATCGAGCAAAAACTTATAACCGGTAACTGCTACTTCCCGTGTTATTTCGACGCTGGGAAGTAGCAGTTACCGGATATTTCTCATTCCATTTCATAGTTGAACTTTATAGAGATCCTTCTTCAGCCATAATAATAGGAAACAACACTAATTATGTAGGTGCATCTAACTTGCGTTATACACTTTAATTGCTTCTGTAATTGTAACAACTTTGCAGTCACCATTTCAATATGCAAAGGAAAAGGCGGATGAGAACAAATGCAGCAGATTTAGCACTAGAAAGTGAACAGAAGTTGATGTCTTGAGATGTCCATCTTTTGCCACTACCTGTAATATGCAGTGGAGGAGCTTGTCAGACTTCCCTGTGGTGAAAAGTAGTCTCAAGGAGAAATCATGCACCTCATTGTGAGAGTGATGTGGGGGGAGATTTGCATATAAAGCCTCTCCATCCTTGTGCTATATAAAGCCATCCACAAAAGACTTCTTGAGTATCGTGGAAAAGTCATATTGAACAAAACAGGGCAGCATGCTGAAATAGAATCAACCCATTATTCAATTTCATAAAACAAGAAAGCTTGCTTTATGACAAATATGAATTGTGCCATATATGAGATAATGAATAACTGAGTATGAATTATTCCATGCCTTTGAATGAATCATGAGGTTCACAACAAACACATTGAACCAGTTCAGCTCACTAGAACCACTGAATCAACTATTTTGAGTCTCATATCTTTTATCTTTCTGTGTAACAGTCACTGTTCCTGTTCTATTGACTGCATGTTCAAGACTTGAATGGAAATAAACCAGGCAAAAATAAATTTTAGATACAAGTTCTCAAGCCTGCTTTGTACTCCTGACATGACAAATGAAAGCAGCTGTTTCTAGTAGTCAGGTTTTTGATAAATGCTTTGAAAGTATGCAGCATTTCAGAGAAACAACTGCAAGCAGCAGTTGCAGTGAATTTCTTTCTCACCTGCTTGTATTTTCTTGTCATACACACACAGGAAAATTACCTCACTGTAACAACAACGCTATGAAGCTTTTAAACCACATATAACTGCATGAAGTCATCTAGGGTGTGCAAAGTCATCTATAGAAGACTAGTTACCTATGCAATGCCTGCTCTGTGTAGACATTGTCTACTCTGTGTAGACATTGCCTGTGTTCCATTTCCTACCCCAGCGTCCAAATCTTCTCTCCATGGTTTCCATGGGGGGGGGGGGGTTGCTTCCTCTCAGGTTCCCTGGATCTGAAATGAATTGTGCTGTGGCCAGTAGATTATTTCAATCAATTTCTTTACAGCAGGAAAGGAAAGGAAGGTTCATTTCTAAGGAAAACAGCATGCTTTCCCTTGTCTTCCTGACAATGTAAGAGAAGAAAATATCCATTTGCTTCAATGTTGTAATGTGATCCTAAGAATACGTTTTGTTGAATAACTTTACATTTAGTTGGATCTGTCCATGAAAGCTCACATTAAAATATAAGTTAGTCTTTTTAAGTTTTTGCCTTTTAAATTTTTTATTATTATTATTATTATTATTATTATTATTATTATTATTATTATTATTATTATTATTATTATTATTATTATTATTATTATTACTATTACTATTATTATTATTACTATTATTATTCCTCCTTTGGGTTTTGCCTGAAAAGTTCTGAGTAAATATCCATAAGGACTACACAGTGAATAGTCTTTTCCTTCTAGGCAGCATTACTTTATCCTACCACCAGATGTCTTCCTTGTATTTTTTTAGGTGTTTCATGAACTCTGGTTTGCACTAATTGAAATAAATGATTGAATCACTCTTCTTCCTTGTTCCCAGTTGAAAACATCTAATTGTGCCTGTTCAAATGCTACAGCACAGTCGTTCTTTGATTGCAGATGCTGTTTTTAAAGCAGGTTTTCTATTTTAAATTCTAATGTATACACTATAAGAAACTTGTTTTCTGTTACTGAGTTACTGTTACTGTTTGTGTAATACCAGACCTACATCTAAAAATGTTGATTGCATTCATTCTAATCACATTTCTTACATTTTCACCAACATTATTCTGTTTGCTCAAAAAAATTATTCATGAATGTTTAACTAAGTTTCATTACAACACAAATTGGAAAAATATGCTAATTCAGTTCTATATTTTTAAGTCTAATAGCAACCCCCCTTAAAGTGAATTCAAGAAGGTTGGGGCCACGAGAGTGGTGATGGCCCTTTAAGCTTCAGGGTTGGACATGTATGGGGAGCAGTCCTTAGGACTGAGGTCAACGGAAAGTGTTTTGTGTTAACTTCTCTATGTAGTTTTCTGGGTTCTTGATGATGTATAGAGCCTACATGCAGGCAAGACCTACTCCTCCTCAGAACTAGTGTTGTAATGGTGAAGAATGTGATAGCCCAGTAGCTAATGTATAGCTTTTCCCTCATTTTCTACCCCACCCTATTTAAAGATAGATCTAGCAATTCTTTAGCAGAATGTATGCATGAAAGAATAAGGTAATCTGCTTATGGAAGACACTGGCAAGGAAACAGAGCTTGCTCTACAGCTGAGAATTTTAGTTAAATGGGTGAATTTTATTTCACTGAATAGTGTAACTTCTGCAATGTGCCCACCAGCTAATCTTTGAATTATTTTAAAGCCAGAACTTGACACCCAGCTGCTGGGAACAATCATTTAACATTTATTGAGGCTTATTTAAAAGTAGATATATAAAGCTTATTATTATGCCATGTAATCAGGAACACAAATGCAGACTACAAAAGAAAAATATAACACTTTTTTTGTTTTACAGTGCGATCATATCAATATTTTCTAGAAGCAGTTACCTTACCTGTAGTCTATCAGCTACAACACTGGCTACCATGTAGATATGAGAGAGGATCTTCCCTGTGTGTAGTTCTCAAATTCTGGGACTGCCTTCTAAGAGAAGTAAGCCTGGCTCCCTCTCTTTTGTCCCTCTGCTACCACCAGGAAGGCAAATATACTTCAGGAAAGACTGAAAGAACTGGGTATGTTTAGCCTTGAGAAAAGAAGACTGAGGGGAGATATGATATATGACAGCCTGGTTATGCTGTCCAGCACCAGGGCAGACTGGAGGGGCGGGGGGGGGGGAGAGTAGCCATTGTATACAAAAACACCTTGGAGGTTACTAGGCGCTCCTCGGTGGTAAAGCCGGGTCTGGAGGCCCTCCACGTGTCGATAGGGGCCAGGGATGGTATTGGGATCTTGCTGGGTTACCGCGCTCCCCGCGACCCAGCCATTTCCTTACCGGAGCTGGCGGACTTTGTCTCCGCAGCACTGTTGAGGTCCCCGAAGCTATTGGTTTTGGGTGACTTCAACATTCACGCGGAGGCAGAGATTTCTGGTCCGGCTCTTGAGTTCTTGGAAACCATGGCTTCCTTGAACATGTCCCAACATGTCAACGGCCCCACCTACGTGGGTGGCCATATGTTAGACCTGTTTTTTTCCAGCAATTGGAGTGAGTGTGGTCTGATGGTGACTGACCTTATGTCGGTCCCATTGTAATGGTCAGATCACCACCTAATAAAATGTAACCTCTCAGTGGCTCTCCCCCCTCGCAGGGAGCAGGGACCTATTTCTATGGTCCGCCCTCGAAGGCTACTGGATCCTGTAGGATTCCAGGATGCCATGAGAGGTGTTTCGGCTGATCTGGCTGCTGCTCCTGTCGAGGCTCTGGTTGATGGCTGGTTTACTGCCGCCACCAGGGCTGTAGACACGATTGCTCCTAAACGCCCTCTCCAACGCAGAGCTCGGCCTGCGTCCTGGTTTAATCAGGACCTACAAGCGATGAAGCAATTTAGGAGAAGGCTAGAGTGCAAGTGGAGAAAGAACCCGATGGATTATAATTGGATAGCTGTCAGGGTCGCGACTAACCTTTACCTGGCCAAGGTAAAGGCTGCTAGCCAAGTACATCTCGCTAACCGGATAAGCGAAACTTCAAATCAGCAGGCGGAGCTCTTCCGTATAGTGCGCGACCTATTCGGAATTGGTCTAAGTGATGGGCCTCCCCCTAGTATCTCACCGGACCAATTTGCAGCATTTTTAAAATCTAAAGTGGAGGCCATCCGCCGGGAGCTCTCTCCTATTTTGGATACAGTGAGTCGAGCAGAGATGTCCAGCGCTCCGCCGTGCCCGGTGACTTTTGATTTCTTTCAGCCTGTGACGCCGGATATTGTGGACAAAGCGCTTGATCGCTGTCGGGCCACCACCTCATCCCTTGACCCTTGCCCGGCCTGGCTAATCAAAGCAGCCAGGTCTATAACAACTGAATGGGCCACAGTAATAATTAATGGGTCTTTCCTTGAGGGCAGGGTACCTCCTGCCCGCAAGGAGACACTCATTAGGCCCATAAGGAAGAAACCTAGTTTGGCGGTGGACGAAATTGGCAATTATAGGCCCGTCGCCAATGTTTCTTTCATCAGCAAAGTGGTGGAGAGGGTGGTGGCCGATCAGCTTCAGGCTCATTTGGATGAAACAAATGCCCTGGATCCATTCCAGTCAGGTTTCAGGCCGCGCCATGGTACAGAAACGGCACTGGTCGCCCTGTATGATGACCTACTGAGGGAGGCTGACAGGGGCAAAACATCTCTGTTGGTCCTCCTCGATATCTCGGCGGCCTTTGATACCGTCGACCACGGTATCCTCCTGAGGAGGCTCTCCGAGTTGGGAATTGGTGGCCTGGCATTTGCCTGGCTCCGATCCTTCCTCGGGGACCATCCTCAGAGAGTACAGCTTGGGGAGAGGATATCGGCCCTGTGGAGCCTCAATTGTGGTGTTCCGCAGGGTTCGATCATCTCCCCAATGCTGTTTAATATCTACATGAGGCCGCTGAGTGGGGTCATCAGGGGGTGTGGGGCATCGTGCCATCAGTACGCTGATGACACTCAGCTCTACATCTCCTTTTCACCAACTGCAGCGGATGCCGTTCTGTCCCTTCAGCGCTGCTTGGAGTCTGTGCTGCAATGGATGCAGGAAAATGGGCTGAGGCTGAACCCGGACAAGACGGAGGTCCTGAGGGTGGGTGGCCCCACCATCAGCGGTCTGGGAAACTCTCTCTCATTTGGGGGGGGGGTGACTCTTACCGCAAAGAGTGAAGTTCGCAGCTTGGGGATCCATCTGGACCCGGCGCTCACCATGGAAACTCAGGTGGCGTCAGTGGTCCGTACCGCCTTTTTTCATCTTTGGCGGATAGCCCGGCTGTGTCCCTATCTTGATGTTGGGGCGCTCACTACCTTGGTACATGCGCTTGTAATCTCGAGATTAGACCACTGTAATGCGCTCTACGTGGGGCTACCTTTGAGATTGATGCGGAAACTCCAAATGGTGCAGAATGCGGCGGCCAGACAGGAGTGAGAGTGAGAAAATATCATATTTCCCCCACTCTGGCCGCTTTGCATTGGCTGCCCATTCGGTTCCGCGTTGACTTCAAAGTTTTAATGCTTACGTACAAAGCCCTAAACGGTTTAGGGCCTCGATACTTGGTGGAACGCCTACTCCCACCAAAATCTACCCGTATCACTCGATCAAGTCAGGAGGTGAGGCTGAGGAGCTTGACGCCGAGGGAGGTCCGGAAGGAAAAAACAAGAAACCGGGCCTTCTCGGCAGTAGCTCCTCGCCTCTGGAATAATTTCCCTCCGGAGATCCGTGCTGCCCCTTCGCTGGGCATCTTTAAAAACCAACTGAAAACTTGGATGTTTAGGCAGGCCTTCCCTTCAGCTATTATTTGATTTATTTTTATTTTTTATTTTTCTCTTTCCATCTTGAATAACTCTATTACTGATGTCTAAATGTTGTTATATTTTATATTGTTATTATATATGTTGGAAGCCGCCCAGCGTAGTCAATTGACTAGATGGGCGGGGTATAAATGCAATAAATAAATAAATAAACATCACCCTTCAAACACTTGAAAGATATTCATACAGAGGAGGGGCAGGTTCTCTTCTTGATCATCCCAAAATGCAGGACACATAATAATGAGCTCAAGTTGCAGGAAGCCAGATTTGGCTGGATAGCAGGAAAAAATTCCTAATTGTTAGAGCAGTACAACAATGGAACCAAATACCTTGGGAGATGGTGAGTGCTCCAATGCTGGAGATATTCAAGAGAAAATAGGACAACCATCTGTCAGATTTACTTTGATTTGGATTCATGTACTCAGCACGGAGTTGGATTTGATGGTTTTATAGGCCCCTTCCAACTTAATTATTCTATGATTTTACTTTATTGTACACTAGGACTCTCATATCTGTGGGACTGGTATCCATGGTTTCATTTATCTGTAGTCTGAAAATATTAAAAATATTAAAAGGAAAAAAAACTAGAAATATATATTTTCATGATGCATGTACCAGAACTGGGCACTAGAGGGAACCAGAAGCTATGTTATGTATTGTTGTTCAAGAGAAAATGTTTTTTTCTGGATTTTCTTTTTTTATTATAGCATGTATAGCACTCACTATTATCTATGGGTTTCAGCATCCATGGCAGTTAGAACCAATCCCCTACAGATATGGGGGTCCTACTGTGTAAGCTTTTAGCCTTAAAGCTTGTTTACTATTGATGAGGGATTCACTGCAGATTGTTGTGTGCCTTCAAGTCACAGCACACCAGCAGCAATTAAAATCCTTCATAATTAGAAGAGAAGGTAAATTGAATTCTCTGTGTAAGACTTCTGCTAATGATAGAGCCCTGTCTATGCTTTGTTACACAATAACAGCAGAACATGAAACCACATGGACAGATAACAGTAAGATGCTTACTGTTAACTGCTTTGTATGCATTAAATCTAGGTCTGCATTCCCCACTAATATCAGTTTGATACCGCCTTAACTGCTATGACAATGGGAAACCAATGACAGCTTATGTCAAAGGCCCACATAGTACAGACTGTGTATAGGTCAAAAAAAGAATTTGGAAGACTATAAAGTGCAGTTTTTCCTGACCCAAGGAGGTAAGAGAGGAAAGCTAGTTAAGTTGTGTATTGCAGCTGTCACTAGTCCCTGAGCCCCTTCCTTTTCCTTCAGAAGAAAAACAAATGAGCTTGAAGTCCAGAGTTTCTGTCATCTTATGGTGAGACGTCATTGACCTGTAGGGCCAAGAAGATAAACCACCAAGATACACAAAGCCATGAATGTAGCTACGCACATCAAGTCCCCTCCCACATAAGCCCCCTTATGGCATACAACTGAGCTCCCAGTACATGCAATGGATGCAATCAGAATGGATTAGTGAGTGCTTCATGTTACAGAATTTTGAATTTCTGGTAAAATTCCTTATTGCTACACAGCAGAAGTACAGAGATCCACAGAGGAAAATAGCTATAAGTTGTCCAGAGACCATTCCTTTCTCATTAACTGGCACTTAGTCTCAGTAACTCACTCTGAGACATTTCTGAGGGGGGAAATTAAAAACATTTCTTTATTTAGAGTTGCTTGAAATTACAGATGTGTATGCTGTTTTCTTTACTCCATGCATACTTAGCAACAAACTGAACATGTAACAGCAAACAAACAACTGATTCCAACCGACAAAAGAGAGGGGAAAAACATTCAGCAGAGAGGCGAATCTCTCTTTGAATTCAAAGGCTGGAAGAAACAAATTTGGTTAGTGCTGGATAGACAATCATCCTAACCCAGAAAAATCCCTCCCAGTCACTCAAATTACAGGCAGCATGCAAGGTTGCAAATACCCTGTTTCCCCGAAAATAAGACCTAACCTGAAAATAAGCCCTAGTATGATTTTTCAGGATGTTCATAATATAAGCCCTACCCCAAAAATAAGCCCTAGTTTACGCCACCCTCCACCAGAGACTCATTGTGCAGCAACCAGGATTGATCCCTCATCCGCGCGGGCCAGAGGGATCCATACTTCCCCCTACCACCTCAACAAGCAAGTGCGTTCCCGAAACAAGACAGAAACTGTCTGGTCCTGCAGCGGAAGGGGTTTGAGGCCAGTTCGTGTTGGGGCCCTTAATGCCAACATCGCCACCGCCACTCCCCCATCCCTGGAGGGAGTCACAAGAAATTCATGCTGGAACTCGGGGTTTCGAGAGTTATGATGATGTTCCAGAAAAAGATGACATGACTGTATTTGAATAAATATAGATTGGTGTACATGAAAAAATAAAACATCCCCTGAAAAATAAATCCTAATGCATTTTTTGGAGCAAAAATTAATATAAGACCCAGTCTTATTTTCCCTGTTTTTCGGGGAAACACGCTAGAACTCCAGCACTTCATAAGCTGTGAAACCCTGTCTGTGGTAAGAAAGCAAAGGATCTATCCAACATATGAAGTAACAAAGGGGGCAAGCAAGAAGATGAACTCAGAGTTTAGAAACATGGGTTCAACCTCAGTAGAGAGGGGTAGTACTAGAGAGAAGAAGCTGCTAGCCCAGCAAAGCCTGGGTAGAACTTGGAGCCACTAAAGCAAAATACCTGGCCCTGCTGAGTCCTCTGCAATCAATCACTGAAGGTCTTAAGGAAACATGTTTTAATACATGTGCACTCTTTCGTCTTTCCTTCTTTCTGAATAAGACTGTTCTGCTATTCAAAGGAGGGGAAAGTATTTTAAAAATTCCCTGGGCACCCATAAGCCTTACAGGGCCTAAAATAACATTTAAAAACTTTGGCTATGTGCCTGTCCTGTTGGGTATAAGAATGAAAAATAAAGATCTTTTCTGATGTCAAAACTATGCTTCCAGGTTTGGAATTTCTCTTCTCTGGCAGATCAGTTCTACATACGTCGTCACAGAAATAAGCTGTATGAAGAGAGTTGCTTTCAGCTAGGTAGCTGTTGGATTGCAGATGTAGCTGTCCAAATTTGGAGATGTCAGATGGGTTGACTTAAGTGCTTTAAATATTCCTTTTAGCATCATATCCAAACTTCCAAGTCTCAATGTGTGAACACTTTGCCATTGTGATGAAGAACAGGATGTTTTCTTACATAATTCATGATGGCTTGAGAGTTATTTTTATTTCACCCTCTGACTTTGAAAGTCAGATACAGAGCAGAGCACTTATAAAATGAAAGTGTACAATGTTTAGTTTTGTGTGATCTGATGCCCAGATTCTACCAATACTTGTATGGGCTAGTGAACTGGAGCCTTTTGCTATATATCAGGAGTGGGCAATCTCCAGAGGTCCAGAGGCCACACGTATCCATCCCTCAACTTTGGTGGGCAACACTTGCTTTTGCTTTCTCTACCCCAAAAGATGTTATTCTTACAAAAACGCTGAGGTAACTGAAAAGGCCCCCTCATGCCCTCTGTTGGCCAATTATTATTTTTTTTTAACTTGGGGTGTGCAGGAGTGCTGGAAGAACAAAACAAAATTTCTCCATGATCCCTAAAAAGCACAAGCAAAATTTTAAAGGGAAATTTAAAAAATAAGAATATTTGAGAGTGCCTTTGAGGCAGGGTTGCTTACCTCTGCTATATATAACACAATGTGCAGTAACTGAACCTAAAGAGTTCAAGACCACAACTTGTTGTGAAACCAGAATAAAGCAAAAACACAATGTCTTCTAAAAAGGTCATCATGCTAACTTGCTATGGAAAAAAAAATAAAACACTGAGCTAGTAAGTCTACCTTGCCATTGTGAAATGTATTGCAGAGTAAAAACGGTTATACATTTTATTTGAACATTGAACAAATGAAACAATTGCTGAAATCCTCTTGCTTAGTATAGTAAGTTGCAACTAGAACAGAACTATGGAATCAATGGAACTTATGGAAGAGTTGACTCACCAAAAGTTCACTGATTCAATGGCCTGCTCTAGGGCAACAGGATTTCAGCCAATAAAATTTGTCACCATTACAGGTTATTCCTTTCACTGTTCCTTACAATTTTTATGCAGTGTTTTGAAAAAATACTATACTAGAGAAAGCTATCAACACCTTAGAGGTCTTTATCTGGCTACTATTGCCTTTGGAGGCTTGGTGAGTCATGATCTGAGAAAAGCCTTTTATGTGATGGAAACCTCCAGCCACCTCACATGTTTGGATTAAAAGGGGGATGGAAATACAAAAATACCTTGAACCAATAGGAAGAAAAATTGTTTACTTGCATAAAGATTTTATACAGCATTCAGAGGTGAATTTTCCATTAACATGGGCTAAACATAATCTATCAAAGTAAAATTTCCAGCAATGTAACATAAAAACAGGGTTAGTTCTACCATTAGTCAAAATAAGCTGAATTTGGGTGTAATGGAAGGGCACCAAATTGTTTGTTATATAATGTATGTTTCTAATATGTTTACTATTAAGGAGAAAGAAAATAAATAGAAACATATTCCACCTCACGTACTAAAATAATACAACTATGAGTATTACTACAGCTATTTTCACTGAAGTTTGAGATGTGGAAAATACTATCTGATGCTAGCAGCTAAGTCTCTTGAGTTATCCCTGAACATATAGATAACTTATGACCAGTACTGGAGCAGGTGGGAATCTCACAAACAAGCTATTCTTGCCTGTACATGAAGTATCCTTGACCTATGTCTATCCTAACGCAGTGTTAGCATCTGGTATTAGTAGGTTCTTGGCTTAATTCACCCAATCCCACAGATCCCTTGGATTTAGGGGCACCTACCATGCCCGGTTCTGAATCACAGCTGCAGTGGCCATCGGTTTGTTGTTTAGTCATTAAGTCGTGTCCGACTCTTCGTGACCCCATGGACCAGAGCACACCAGGCCCTCCTGTCTTCAGTGGCCATCTGTAGTCTATGCATTTCAGGCTGCTCTGAATGGCTGGGTAAATCCAAACATAATCTGAAATCAACCCTGGGAAAGCAGTCCAGACATAAAGATGATCCAATGGAAGTCCCCCTGCACTGG
The DNA here is from genome assembly GCA_037013535.1 of Intellagama lesueurii. Taxonomy (NCBI): domain Eukaryota; kingdom Metazoa; phylum Chordata; class Lepidosauria; order Squamata; family Agamidae; genus Intellagama; species Intellagama lesueurii. Next base: position 73,256,510 of record JBAJHW010000003.1, on the reverse strand, counting down.
TACCTTCAATCATGGAGACATTTTCAGCTTACATTTACATGAATCTTTAAAAGGGGAAGGGGGATAGAAGAAAGTTATGGAATGTAGAGTATTACATCCAGACCCTCTAAAATGAGCCAAATCAACTGCACCATAAAAGCCTCATTTGGACATGCCCTGTGACTTCAAACTTGAGGTTCCTCGCTTAAACAGGCTATATATAGTTTTTTCTCAAGTCTTCAAGATATCTTAAATTCCCCTGTTTTCGTCCCCATGGCCAATATTTAAAACTAGCCTTAATCTTGTTAGATTTGCAGCTTTTGGGCACAGGAGTATTCACTTGTCAGCATTCTCTGGAATGAAAACACCTTGATTGGACATTTAGAAAGGTTCACAGAGACTCTGGCTGCCAAACTTGTCTTAACACCTGCAGGGAGACTCAGTGATGACTGTCTTGAGACTAAAGAGAATGCCCAATGGGAAGCCCATTTGAAGTTAATCACTGATGTCAGATTAAGGTATCTAACTGCAAATTAGGTTTAGGAGTGCAGAATTCATGTACGTGTTTTCTGAAATATCAGTGTTCTAAACAGAACTTGTTTCATTGCCAGAAGATAGTTAATTTAATCATCTCTAATAAGTACACATATACTGAAAGGGGGAAATATCAGATCAGGAGCTGCAGATCTAACCAAATTCATTTTTAGTGTCAGAGATTAGAAAAGGCACAGTCCTAGATTAGCTTGCTTAAAATAATCACGTCAGTTTAGTATTCTGGGACCCATTTTGTAAAACTGCACTTTTAAGATCACTGTTTCCTGAGACAATGCCCAAGGACACCATGCAAAAATATATGTTATTTTTAAAGGCTGACATTTCTTGTGCTTGGCACTGCTGGCTGTGATGCCAACAGGCAAATGCAGAAAGTACAGAGTAAGAAAAATCCAAGTAAACATTTAAGATAAAAATAGAATTTCCTTCTCAATTCTGATTAATTTGAAATGCTTCCAAAAGGGATGAAAAATAAAAGGATTTGTTTTAAAACTAGGCTTACTTAGAGCAGGTACCATAGGCATTTTGCAGTGAAACAAGCTCTCATATATACTAGTAAGAGATTTATCATTATACTGCTGTAGAAAAAAAGTAAAGTGACAAGAAAATCAATAGCCATAGAATCACTGCATAAATATTTCAACTGTATTTTCATAATTTTATTTTAAAAGGAAATGGATATCAAAGACAGAATGCAGTAACATGTATATTCACATTTTACACTAATACAGATATCTAAATTAAGTTTTTAATTAAAAACGACAACACAGCTAAGCAGGTGTCAAGAGAATAAATACACAGTATCAGAAGAAAAAAATAAATTCAGGTGGCAATACACAGAAAGATTCTGGCGAAAGATAATTGAATATTTTACCTTGTACTGGGAACTCTAATAAAGAACTATTATTCTTTGATGGATAACTTATATAGAAAATGCATAATTTGAAGTGTTTTTTCACCTTGCATGGAGTATTATGGCTAACTACCCAAGATATCTGAAAAATAAATTTGAAAATAAAATTAATTGAAAGAATAATTATAAATACAGCCTCATCTTTTAAAATGTTAAAGTTTTAAGTGGAAATGCTCAGGACTGAATGAACCACAGCTGAAATAAGGCAGGCAGGAATACAAGTAAATTGCTGAAACCGATATAGGTCAAATGCCCTATGAATTTATTTTAATTGCATACATAATATTCTGGATGTCACTTCTAAATCTATAAATCAGATCTTTATATTCTTCAGAGTATCATATAGGCATCAAAGTGACAACTTTACAGTTCAGCAACATCTAGAGGTCCACAACTCTGTTTTAGAGTTCATGGGATTCAACAGTACTTGATCCTTCACGTTTCACCATCAAAACCTGGCATTAATTTTTTCTCAGCCTCAATGTCAGTTCTAATGCATTACCCAATCAAACACATCCGTTGAAAACCACTTGAGTTTCCTTTCTGAGGGGATGCACAAATCCAAATGCTGAACATTATTTTGTGATATCCTTTGTCCTGAGGCCCAGGGACATGCAACAATCTTACTCATAATATGCAGATCTTGAGAAAGTTATTTTTCTGGATATCTCCCCCAACTACACATCTGACTAGTAAGTAATGTTTACTGTTATTCTGGAAACATTATTTTAGGGGATTTAGAAACTTGGCTGTATTTTGCCATTTTTCTTTTTTATTATTATTAATGAATTTTCCCCAGTAATAATGAATACAGCAAGTAAAGCCAAAGCAAAGCAAAGCAAAGTGTGCTGCTTATAAACCAACCTGTAGTGCTTAGAGCACTCTCTAGGCCAGTGGTCGGGAAACAGGGGAAAATTACCCCAAATGGGGTAAAAGTGAAAATCCTGGGGGTAATGAGCAGAGCGCTACCCCCCCATCTCCCCCACCCCCACCCCCTGCAGCCAAACCTCAAATTGTAAGCCACCTCTCCCTGTTACTTCCTTGGTTGCGGCAGGGCACTTGTAAATCCGTTCTTTCAGAGATCGGAGATAAGCCTGCTTGATTGGTTACAGCTGTAGAATAGCCCCGGGCAGTCAATCAATCCGGGGCTTGTGAATGACTGCTTCCGCCAGAGATGACTGCAAGCAAGCAGGAGGAGGGAAAGGCTCCAGTTAACGAGGGAAGGAAGGTGCGAGAGACCGACGGCTTCATCAAGCTTGTTTAAATGTATGTAGAAAATGGAGGGAGGGAGGGAGGGTGGATGTGTGTGTGTATGAGAGAGAGAGAGAGAGACTGACTCAAAACTATGAAAAAAGGAACAGGCAAGCAAAACAGAAGGCTTGAATTAAGGCGGGGGGAAAAGGGTGGCTTTTTAAGATGCTGTCGAGGTTTGTCATCGCTTTCCTCCCAAGAAGCAGGCGTCTTTGAATTTTGTGGCTGCTGTCACCATCTGCAGTGATCATTGAGCCCAAGAAAGTAAAATCTGTCACTGCCTCCATATCCTCCCCTTCCATTTGCCAGGAGGTGATGGGGCCAGTGGCCATGATCTTAGTTTTTTTTTATGTTGAGCTTCAGACCATTTTTTGCACTCTTCTCTTTCACCCTCATTAAGAGGTTCTTTAATTCCTCCTCACTTTCTGCCATGCTTTTGCGTAATCAATGAAGCAGAAGTAGATGTTTTTCTGGAACTCTCTGGCTTTCTCCATAATCCAGCGCATGTTAGCAATTTGGTCTCTAGCTCCTCTGCCCCTTCGAAATCCAGCTTGCACTTCTGGGAGTTCTCGGTCCACATACTGCTGAAGCCTGCCTTGGAGGATTTTGAGCATAACCTTGCTAGCGTGTGAAATGAGTGCAATTGTATAGTAGTTGGAGCATTCTTTGGCACTTCCCTTCTTTGGGATTGGGATGTAGACTGATCTTTTCCAATCCTCTGGCCACTGCTGAGTTTTCCATTGATGATGATAAAAAAAAAGCGCACTGGTCCTTTGATATTGGGCTGTGGCACCAGGGTTGGTGACATGACCTTTAGCCTGGTTTGTTCCTTTTTGCACACCACACACAGAATGATTAAAGTGGTAGGAAAAGGCCCCCCCCCCCCAACTCTGCGTTGGCTGTCTCTAGCAAGCATGTCATTGCTAGCACCACTCTGGCAGCCATTGATGATGATTAAATCCTCTGCAAGCTAGCAAAAATTTAATGCAACTTGCTAGGCACGTTGGACACCTTACTACTTCCTATACCACCCCATGGCTGGAGTGCAATGTGTTCCAGCAAAAATAGTGCACATCTTTATTAAATTTGGTGCATTCTGCTAGTTTGGTATATAGCCTGGCAGCCATTGATACTGATGATATATCCTGCTAGTTCGGTACACAGCCTGTGTAGATTCAATAATATTTTGAATTAAAATAATGTATGATTTCCTTCCTTTCAAATCAAGGGGGTAATGTTGGCGTATATAAATTTTTGGGGGGGTAAAAGGTAAAAAAGTTCCCTGACCCCTGCTCTAGGCAGTTTACAATTTAATTACGCAGGCTAGACATTGCCCCCCACCTAAGCAAGCTGGGTACTCATTTTACTGACCTTGGAAGGACAGAAGGCTGAGTCAACCTTGAACCGGCTACCTGAGTCCCAGCACAGTTTTGGCCGTAGTACAACAGTTTAACCACTGCACCACAGGGCTCGTGCAATGTTATATATTATTCTTTTCTTTCTATAATGTTGACAATGATGAATCATTGTTCTGGACACAGCAACTGAAATTCTCTTGCATAATGTAGTAAGTCACACTAGAATAGGCCCATTGAATCTGTGGGAAGGTAGTGAATCAATTCCTCCATGAGTTCCATTGTTTCAAATGGTTCTATTATATGGTTGTTGTTGGTTTTTCGGGCTGTTTGGCCGTGTTCTGAAGATTTTTCTTCCTATCGTTTCGCCAGTCTCTGTGGCCGGCATCTTCAGAGGACAGGAGTTAGAACTCTCTCTGTGTTCTGGTGTAGTATGTGTGATAGTAGTATGTGGGGAAAACCTACAACAACCATCGGATCCCAGCCGTGAAAGCCTTAATGAGGTTCTATTCTAGTTCTGACTTCCTATGTTAAAGTAAATTGCAAATGGAGAATGCCTGTTGAACCAATGGAATTTACAAAGGAGCTGATCCACCAAATCACCACTAAGTCAATGGGCCTACTCTAGTGTGACTTACGTAGAAGTTTTAATTAGAAGGTCATTTGCATTGAAGTTTTGGATAAAAGACAGCTTTATAAATCCAAGCGGTAATACTACAAGTAGATACAAAACCTTCCTAGATAAGATTCTTCCATTTGTAGTTCATGACCATTCTGTTTGGGGTTTTTTCTGCATTAAACCTTCAGTTTTCCAATATTTGTTTCTACAGGTTTGAACTATAGATTTTTTTCCCCAGCCAGACCATGTATGGAACTTTCAAACAAGTTTCCAATATCACTTGCATCAGTTTAGTCACATAGCGTTTTTGAAAAAAATTAAATTTATGCTGATTCTGGTTGTTTTGGGAAGGGTTGTTACAGCCTAACACAGCTATTGCTTTGAAATTTGTTGTGTCCATAATTGCCATTAATGCACAGAAAGACCCCAAAGATACAGGTGGCCATTTATACCAAGTAACATCTCTAGAACTACTCTATTAAAGATTACTCTAAGATTAATTAGTAGATCACAAACTGATGTACTGATGTAAACCAAATAAATGTCACCTAATTACTTGTTTTGGTTACTCTACTTTTGCAGCAGCCAGATCAATGGTTGCTGTTCTTTAGCTAGATATTAACAGCCTAGTTCAGATTCTAGTCATGGAGGTGAGAAGGGAAAGTACTCTGCAAGGAACAAGTTTTTTCCAAGGAGATCGATGTGCTGCCTTCTTACCTCCATGACCTCAAAGGTGCATAGAAAGAAAAAAGACCAGTATCCTGCAGACTGTTATAACTGAGTAAACCCCACTCAACACAGCTGGACTTACTTCAAGATTGCTCTGTGAGGGATGACTTTGGACTAGATTTTAGGACCTTTGAAGTGTATGACATAATACTGGGAAGGGGCAAAAAAAATCAAATTAGAACACCAAAGGAGCAATAAATAGAGCTTAAGTTCAAAAGAGAGCTTCCAGAATGAGTCTGTCTGAAAAAATCATAAATCTCCATTCCAAGACTCACCTCATCATGAGGTGAAATCCAGCTCTCCTAGGATCCCAACCTGGTCCTCTGGGCCTCTCCTGTTGGTCACATCCTCTTTGCCATGACACTGTTGCTTGATTGTTTCCATAGTCCAGCCCTCCAACAGCAGCCTCCCAGTCTCTCAGGTAGAGGCTTTTTAATCTGGAAGTGAAAAGGATTTTTGGTTTGTTTGTTATATCCTGCCTATTCAATGCAATGGTGGCTGGTGAATCCAGTTTTGGAGATGCTGTGAATCCACTCCAGGTTTTAGTCTGCCCTTTACGAGAGCTATCCAAGGTGCTAAACCCTATCTCCAAAATAGGTTTAGCATCTTGGATAACTCCTGTCAAAGGTAGACAAAAAGCTGGAGTGGTTTCACAGCAGGAATTACCAGCTGCTACTGTTCCCATGAACTCGGAGTGACACGTGACTCTCCTCTTCCCAGTTTACCCTTATGACAACTCTGTGATATGCATCAGGATGAAAGAAAGTGGCTGACCCAGGATCACTAAGTAAATTCATGGCTAAGTGGGAATTTAACCTCCTGAGTCCTAGTCCAGCACTCTGATCTTCCCAACTCAACAACAATAACAACAGCAACATTTAAAGTAAGCCAGTCTATAGCGCTATGACATTGATTCTTTCTTTTACTACAGTGCAACTTAAAACTTTCTGCAAATGGATCTCAAAGAAATTTGGTACATAACTTGGGTCATGAAGCAGATCAGTTACCACTTCAGTGTTGTATCTGAACTTCACTGGAAACCTTTGCAAATGAATAGGTTACCTAGCTCAGCCAAGAGGAGTCAGATAATTTGCTAAATATTTATAAGCAACTTGCCTCCAAACTGGGATTATGACAAAATGCTGATATCATTGTTTGTCAGTCTAGACTGAGTGGGTGGGGGGCAGATTGTGGCCCTTCTCACAGTTGCCTATGGTGGTTATGGCTGTGGAGAGTAACATTTGAAGGGTCATAGTTGCCCACCCCAAACTAGGCTAATAATAAAAATGAGAAGCCTGAATCTTATGGGAGATTTATGCCAGCATTAGTGAAGGGTGTTTGCATAAATAACTGTGATATTGTTGCTGTTATGCACCATCCAGTTGCCTCTGGCTTATGGCAACCCTATGAATAAATGATCTCCAAAAAGCCCTGTCCTCACAGCCATACTCAGCTCTTGTGAACTCAAGGCTGTGGCTTCCTTTATGGAGTCAATCCTTCTCATATTTGTTCTCCGTTTCCTGCTGCCTTCCACTTTTAATAGCATTATTTCCTTTTCCAGCAAATCTTATCTTCTTATGATATGCACAAAGTACAACAGCCTTAGTTTCATCATTTTTGCTACCAAAAAGAGTTCTGGCTTAATTTGATCTTGGACCACTTGTGCATTTTTCTAGTGATCAAAGCTCTCCTCCAGCACTGTATTTCAAACAAATCAATTTCTTTCCTGTCAGCTTTCTTCACTGTCTCGTTTTCACATGCATACATAACTGGGGATACAACAGTATGCATGATCTTGGCCCTGGTCTCCCATGAAATGTTCTTATATTTGACAGTATTTTCATAGCTTCTTCCATGTCTCAGTCTTTTTCTGATTTCTTGGATGCAGCATCAGTTCAAACTGATGAATGAACCAACTATACAACATCTTTAACCATTTCAGTTTCTTCATAACCAACCCTGAATTTATGTAGTTTTCTGTAGTCATGATTTTTGTCTTCTCAGTGTTCAGCTGCAAACCTGTTTTTGTACTTTCTTCTTTCATTTTTATCAGAAGTTGGTTCAGGTCACTGCTGCTTCCTGCCAGTAAGATGATGTCATCAGCATATCTTAAATTATTGATCTTTCTTCTACCAATTTTCACTCCTCCTTCAGCTAAATCAACACAATATGATGTGTTCTGCATACAGACTGGACAGGGAGATAAAATACTCCGTTATCTGACATCATTGCCTGTGGGAAACTATATTGTTTCTCCACATTCTGTCCTAAGCAGTGGTGAACTGATGTGAATTAATGAGTTGCCATTTGTATTTCTGGTCATGTGCCAAGTCATGCAACTTGCACGCAACCTGGAATACAAGCAGCTACTCATTAATTAGTGCGAATTCACTGCTACAGTTTACACAAATCCCAACAGGATTCTAGCCATTATGTAGTTGTGGGAAATACAGTTTTAAAAAATTGTAACATACAGTAGTAGGGATCTATGGCAGTTTTACAAGGAAAGGTTATCTAAAGTGAATATTTCCTAATCCACGCTGGCTGGCACAGTTGACTGCAGTCAGCGAAAATCTACTCTGGCTTTACTGTTCTCTAGAACAACAGCAAGGTCATTGAGCACCAAGAAGATGCTGCCTTGTGTAACCCTTACGCAAAAGAAGTGATGCTAACATAGGAAGGAGCTTCTCTTTCCTGCTATTGCCTTGACGGAGGAGTTTGTTATTTATGGTTTTTAGCTAATTTCAAAAGTAATTTTAAGAAAAAAAATATTAAAATATACTCTGTAAAACTCCCACAGCCTTAACAATCTTTTGTACATTTGTATAGGCAGAGAAGTGTATAAAAATAACAAATAATCCATTTTGATGCTGTATCAGAATATGTCTCTATTCCTACTTTATCATTCTGGTTGTTTGCCTACAGCTTCATTAGCATTCTATATTCAGATACTCAGCTATAATAAAACCTGCAAACTCATTGTGTGTCAGGAGGAGGAGGGCAACAAGGTGAGCTGGTTTTGAGACTTTAAACAACCGGAGAAGCACAGAGCCACGGGTTTCAGGGAGCAGACGTGGAGAAGGGGGGCGGGGAAGGCAGAAGGGTGGGAAGTCTATTGGTCACAGCAGGCGGCGTCGCTGACAGCCTGACAGCCGCGGCAATTCCCCGGGGCTCCGGGAAACGCGCCTGCCTCTTCTTCACACACCACAGAAGAACCGGCAGCAAAAGGAGGCGGGGGCTGTCGCACTTGGTAGGCATGTCAGCCGAAATGGGAGGGCGCGGGAGAAGGAGAGGCGACGCAAAACGTTCTGGTGTGAAGAAGCAGCCCGGCCCCGGACTGAGGGAAGAGCGACAGGACCCGAGAGTGCCTTGCCTTGCCCTGTAGCTTCTCATTTCTCTGCTCGAGTGAGCCGCGAGAGGAACAGGCGCCGGGCTCACCTCCTCCAGAGGTCTCCGCTTATCGGGCAGCCGGGCAGCTACAAAGGAACCGGCACCAGCACCGGCACCAGCACCGGGCGGCTTCTCAAGAGAACATCTCTCGGCAGGCCTAAGACTAGCGTACTCGCGCGGGAGCCCGGCTCGGTTCTGGTGTCCGGCAAGCGCCTCGCCACCCGCCGGCATGGACAGCAAGCGCTGCTTCACCAACCGCTTCGACGACTACAAGGGCAGCCTGCTGGCCGGGCAGTGCAAGGAGGCGGTGATGCCCTTGGTGGCGGCCACCATCGACCGCATCCTCAAGGAGGTGCCCGAGCTGGGCGGCCACGAGGCGGCGAGCGGCCTGGGGGGCTGCCAGGGCAGCCTGTACGGCGGCGTGGCCGGCGTGGCCTACATGCTTTACCACGTCGCGCAGTGCCCGCTCCTCGCCCCGGAGCGGGATTCTTACCTGCGGGCGGCCAAGCAGCTGGTGGACGCCTGCGTGCGCTACGAGGAGGACTGGGGCGAAGCCGACGCCGACACCCGCGCCGCCTTCCTGCTCGGCGGCGCCGGCGTCTACGCCGTGGCCACGCTGGTCTACCAGGCGCTGGGGCTGCCGGACTGGGCCGGGCCGCTGGGCAAGTTCCGCGCGCTGTGCGACTTGTGCGTCCCCCTCACCTTCCTCGAGTGCGGCTCCGACGAGCTCTTCGTGGGCCGCGCCGGCTACCTGTGCGCCGCCCTGGTGCTGAAGCAGAAGCTGGGCTTGGAGGTAGCCGCCCCTCGATTCCCTACCACACCCACCCTGCCCTACCGGTGACCCTCCGACCCACCCTGCCTCCCTCCCACCCTCCTTCCTTCCTTCCTTCCTTCCAGAGGGGTGGCAGCATTAGTCCGGTGCCACCGGAGGCACCTGGAAGGAAGTTACCCTAACATGAGCTGTCAGCAACCGTGGCGCGCTTCCTTTCGAGAGGGACAGTCCCGTTACGCCCTCGGGTGTTGCAGGAAAACCAACCGCCCCTTGCAGCACCTTGAAGACTAGTAAGTCTTCTTTGGCTTAAGCTTTCCTGGACGGTTGCCCACTTCTTCAGGTGCATCAGGCAACTGGAGAAAACATGGGCTACAGTCCATGAAATCTGATCTCCAGTAATTGTCAGCCTTTGAGATACTGAGAGACTGTTAGTTTTGCTGCAGCAGGCGGCTTGCTTTTCGGTGGGATGAATTCTGGTCCATGAATTCTTATGCCATAATAAATGAATGGGTTTTCAAAGATGTCACAGATTTTTTTTGTTGATTTTTGGTGAGGCATAGCATAACTTGGCTGGAAACATGGGTGATTTACTTGTGATTCACTTGTGTTCACACCTTTACTTGGCTCTCTAGAGGTTGTCTTCAATCCTGTGTGCAAGGTTCTGGATATGACATTTAATATTCTGCTTATAAATCACTGAACCTTCTTCATGTCTTTATCTATGCAGAAAAGAACATACAAAGACAGGGGGTGGGGACAACTTCATGTCTTCATCTCCATTCCTAGTCCCTGAATTTTACCCAAATCTGTAGCCTGTTGGAGATATTCTACCATTCTAGACCAAATTTATGCATCATGTCAGCTGATGCCTTCTGACTTGTTTCAACATCAGACGCAAGTCCTATGTATGTACCAGTTCTGACATTCAAAGTGATCTGCGTCAGTTGGAAGCTGAGCAGCCTCCTACAATCTCCTCCACTCAGTACCTGAAAAAAGCTTGTGAGCAGAGCCTACATAAGTTCTAATAAATTGCACATATGGAAGCGTTCATAATGCAAGACGAAGCCATGGTAATGAATCCGTTGAGAACAGTGCCACTGAGTGCAATCTATTTTCTCAACATTTCATGTCTAGTGGAAAAATGTCCAATAAGAGCTTTATCTTTTGTGAGGAGGTGCTCCAGAAAAAATAGGTTTAGGTGCTCAGAAATGAAACCTTTTTGCTTTTTTAGGTGGACATTAATTTAGCGGTCTCAGTATTGATTGATTGATTGATTTGATTTGATTTGATTTAATATACCACCCCATTAGTGCTTGCACTACTCTGGGCAGTTTACAAGTTAAAACTTACAAATTTTGAAGACCCCACAATAATATGGCAGGTTTTTAAAAATAAATAAATTAGAGAACAGAGAAAACAAGAAAAGAAAAAGAAAACATTAATATTAACAGCACTCAGAAGACTCGGTAGTTAAAAGCAGCGTGGAATAGTTCTGTTTTTACCATTTTCTGAACATAAGGAGGGAAGGAACGTGCTGTATCTCCACTCGTAACCTGTTACAGAGAATAGGGGCCACCACTAAGAAAGCCCAATTCCTTGTCTTCACCTTTCTGGCCACTCTTGGTGTGGCCACATTTAACATCATGGATTGAGAAGAATGAGTGAAACAAGTAGCTGATTTCTTGAGAGAGATGTTCCAACAAGTATTGAGATTCTAAATCGTTAAGAGCTTTATAGATCACCTTGAATTGAGCACAGAAACTGACAGGGAGTCAATGAAGGTGCACCAAGACTGAGGGGTATTTGACTGAATTTACTAATCCCAGAAATCAGTCTGGTGCTTCATTTTGGACTTGCTGAAATTTTTGTACTGTTTTCAAGATTAGCCCTAGGTAAAAAGCATTACAGTAGTCTGTTTTTAAGATTACCAACATATGAACCACTGTCATTAGCATTTCCTATCCAGTACAATGGGTAATCTCAAAAATAGATTACTGTAATGCTGTCTACATAGGACTGCCCTTGAAAACAGTAAAGATATGGCAGGCTCCTTCTTTATGTTCAGGAAACTGTTAAAAACAGAACAATTCAAAGCTGCCTTTCACACCTGAATTTTTATCTGCTGTTGATAGACATTTCTTATCTAGGTAGGGGGGCATCCAATATTTTGGATGTAAAGGGGGCATTTGTTTTCTCTCAAGGAGAACAACAACTTGTTGATAGTTTTCAGTGTTCACTTGCTTTTAATTATTCAACTGTATTTTAATTAGCACATAGTTTATTTTTTTTAATGTTTTACTTATGTTTTTAACTCTATTTCTTTTAATATTGTGAGCCACTTTTAGTCCCCTTATCGGGAGAAAGGCGGCATATAAATAAAACAAACAAACTTCAGGAACAGGGAAGGAATTTTCATCTCCATTCTTAAGGTTGCAACCCTTCTTCCACAAAGATGAATTAATATTTTTACCTCTTCCCATAGAATGAGGCACAAGGGACTATAGCTGAGGAGACTCAATTGGCGCCCCATATGAAGCCCCCTCATCCCACATGTGTGGGAGGAGAGAATCCTGGAATTCTGTTATTGATGGAATTGGGACAGCTTTGGTCATATTCTAGTTGTTATAAGTCTATTCTTCTATTCAAGACCTGAGGGGGAATTTTACTGGGGGAACACTTAATGCTTTGTACATGTGGAGATACAGAGTCATCCTTTTCTTTGACCCACAGATCAAATGTTACTTTATGAAAATTTTGTGAATAAGTGGAGTTATCCACAGGTGTGTGTGATGAACTTTTTTTTGATGTTTTTATTTATTGTTTTTCAGCTGTATGGGGCATTATTCTGAATTGATAGTGAGCCCTTAAAAGAGGTGGGCAACTTTGGCAGGTCCAGAGGCTACATTTTCTGTCATCAGAACCCTCCAAAAGCTGCACAGACTGCCAGAACTGTCAAATAACACACATACACTCACACAAAACCAAATCAGATGTGATCATAAGCCCACTCCTGGTTTTTGAAAAATGATATATTAAGATATGTTAAATGGTGCTTGAGGGCTCTGTGACATATTTCAAAGATGTACCAACACTGCTGCAGACCTTCAGGAACTGGAGTTTCCCCTTTTTTCTGAAAAAGGGGGCTGGGGAGGATTAGGGGTGTGAAAATGTCCTTGAGGGGTTCATATGTCCCCAGGCCACACTTTGCCCACTCCTGCCTTAAAATATAGAATATTTAACAATGCTGTACAGCCTGTGATAAAAAGGACAAGAAAATTACCCTCTTGTTATCACACTTCAAAATTACAGAACAAGAGCTCTTTAATTTATTGCGATCTCAACTCTAAACATATTTGATTGGAGATACATGCCATTCATTTCACTGAAACTTACTGCTTTTCTGGACAGTTGTCTCCCTACCCTCAGATTAATGGAGGAAGAATTAGTAAATGCTGGGTTTGTATTCAGTGTACACTTGCACTTTATTGGGAGGGAAACGTTTAGTTCAAAGCAGATAGATGACTTAATTTTGTTTGGAAGAAGTGTGGCAATGAATGACTTAAATGGATTATTTGCAGGTACTGCAGAAGTCACTCATAGCGTAATTTGCTGTAACTTCCTTCTTATTGGATTTTGATTGTAAGTTCTTAGTTCAGTGTTGAAGAAACTAAGTACCTCTAAATATTAAATAATGGCAGTGAAAATGTCTGGATGAAAATGACCTAAGCCTGTAAGGCAGAGAAAGAAACTGATCAGCACTTGTAAATATGTCCTGTTGAGATCTAAATAAATGTAATTAAGCTTGAAATGTATTTGAGATTACTTCTTTCTGGGAATTTTAAAGTCAAGTTTAAGTTTAGATTGACATTTAGGTTATATTTAAATTCATGGAATTTAAAAAAAAATCTCTTAAAACAAAGGAAGCCCTTAAGAAAGATTGCTGCAAATAGTAAATATATTATAGATTGGTAATATATACATTATTTATAAATAAGTATTTATAAACTCGTAAACTCATTGCCCATTCTTTTGAAAAGTTTAATTAATATTACCACTGAACAGATTAGCAAATTATTCTGCATCTAACATCTTTGTGGCATATTAAATGACAGAAATGACAGTACCATGACCATATGAGTTGGGCAGGGGGAAGACCAGAAGAATTGTTAGAATTTGGGTTTTGCATCAGGGAGATGGTATTCTGTTCCTGGACCCTTGACTGAATATCAATTAGTTTCTGATTTCAGTTCCCCCTCCAATAAATATATGCACTTACATGAAAATAAGCTGGATGCATGTCACTGGCAGTTGCTTCTACATACGTAGTTTGTGTGGGATCATAATTGTATGGCAAATGTGGTTTGTAGTGGATTTGACTGTTCAATGTGACAAAGATGAATATGTGGAGTTCTGTATTTTTAATCTAAATTAAATATTCTGTGTGCCATTTTATGACAATACCGTTACAACTGCATTCATACCAGGGAGTTTCATCCAGAATTATTTCTGTTTAGTCTGCAGAAAATCATTGTTCTATAATAGCATTAAATAACATTTTAACGTCAATGACTACTTGATATTCTCCTACAGCTTCAAGCAGTAACAACATGATATGTTTTATGATTGCAGCATCTTCCATTTGATAATTGCAAGTTATCTTATTAAACAGCTGGATATTTATGGTGTATTATTTATTGGCAGCATCCATCATTGAGCCACATGCATGGAGCCATTTTGCCCTTGAGCTGATAAAGGGACAGGTGTAATGTAGAAAGACTGCAGGAATGAGCTGTGACCAAGGCAGTACATAGCTCAACTCTCACCTCAGCCATGAACTTGCTAGTTAACCTCACACAAATGCCTGCCTCTCAGTTCCCCCTGCCTTCACGGCATTTTGCAGTATTCAGATGATCAGAACTGAGTTTTCTGGGTTACTGTAAAGATTGCTGAAATAATGTGCATGAAACAACTTTTACACTCAATACCAGCTCATCAATACCAACAAGATTCTATTTTATGAGGGGTGTTTAGAAAGCATGCTAAATAAATAATAAATTATATTTAGTTGAATAATAAATAAAAATAATTTATTGTCTTCAGACCTAGATCAACTGTTTCTCTTTGGCAGGAATGGGCATCATGAGGGGTACCAATGGTTCTACCATTTTTTTCAGATCCTCACTCTTCCTGCCACCCTTAGAAATCTGTCATTGTTGTCATTAAAAATAAAGAGAATGGCTGTTCCTGGAAGCCTCCAAAAATGCCTGCAGCAACGGATCAAAACTGGCCTCTGGGGCTGCTGAAGTTGCCCACCCTTGCTCTCGGGACTGTTACATTACATAATTGATAGGTACATGATATTTGACCCGTAATGTGTGAGAGGGGAACATTCCTTTTTCTTTTTTTCTTTTTTTTGATTATGTGTATAGCACAGGAAGCAAGGACTTGTTGCCATGTAAATAGAATCAGAAGGTAAGACAAAATTCAGACTGACATATAGCTCATTATTTGGATTGGTTTTGGTGGTGTTTGGTTTGAATCAAATTGTAGCATCCAGACATTTTGACTCAGAGCAATCTATCCCACCCTTTTTTAGAGCTGTCCCACTCCATTTTGGTATAGCACTAAGTCTACAGATTTTTTTTGTCATGATTCAGAGCACCCCTAACTATCCTGTTCTGTAGTCCATGCAAATGATTCGTTTGTGCCCAAATAGAGCTGTGGGTGGTGTTATCTGAAGTGACTGCCCTCTATTTTAATCTACTCTACCATTTTTAATTTGTTTTCTATATTTTCCTACTGATGCAGTGCTGTTCCAGATAAATGAGATACATTGGTGGTATTATGTGTATTATGCTGTAGATGCATTGCTGTTACACTGTGTCACTTACTTTATTTAACAAAGAATAGGGGTATCACCACAAACCACTGAATGATAGCTGCGAGAAAAGGTAGGGATGTGTCATTAATTGAAAGGGAGACAAATTGGAGAGATCCAAAGACCTGCCTGGACCCTTCTCACATGAGAAAAAAATGCCAATCAGTGTGAAGAGAAGGATCGCTCAAGTGAGAGATACTATAGATTACACTAAAGATAAGAACATTTATGTGCAAACCAGTCTGTTCCAGCTCCCCATCTGGACTAAGTTTGTCTCTCTATGGGTGCTTTACATTTGTGAGAAATCAAAAAAAAAGTACATCTGTTTTACAATAATGAAAGCACTGTCATATAGTAAAGTAATGCATAAAGAGGATTATTCCTGTGGGAGGGAGACAGATGGAGATAGAAACATAACATGTTGTCCCATGTCCCCATCCCCCTTTCTTTGTTATTTAATGCAACCAATTAGAGTCTCAGGTGTGGTAGAGGATTCTGTCCCATAACTAATGCTGAAGTAAAATTCAGATCTCAAATTGGTAGCCCATTTCTATACATGGAATAGATGGGTAGTAAGAGGGATTTGGTATTTTACTTTAGGCTTCAAAATGTCTTTGTGTCAGCTCTAATGAGCATATGCTTATGTGTGGTTTTGGGAAGCTCCCCCATATATTCCAAAGAATATTGTTCCATTCTTTGCATTTTTGTGCTCAATCTTATCTCTCTAGTCTTATCTTCAGAAGGCTGACAGGAAAATGCAGAGACATGGATTTGGCTACTTCTTTTGTGTTGTTCAGAAGTGTCATTTGTTCAAAGAATCTTGGGACAAAATAGTAACTTGGTGATGAATTTTTGACTGGCTGGTTACAGGGCAGAAGAGAAAGGCAATTGTCCATACATATGTTATTTTTTAAAACCATTCTGGCCAACTGTCAAAACTTCCCAAAGAAGCATGCATCAAAACTATGCTGGATGAGGAATATTATATCTTTTTCTCTCTCCCTTTCTTCTTTCCTTTTTTTGCCATGTTCAGTCTATTGTCAAGTCATGATGTTTCTTCTTTACTAACATAACTATAATATACTCTTCCTTCCCTGTCCACCTAGCTTGAAATAAAAAAGGTCAAAGACCTTATTACCTTTTGCCTAAACTCCTGCAGCCTTCTTCATGCCTTGTGTTGTCACAACTTGATCCAATGATACCTGTCTAGTGCTCTGCTGCCAAAACTATTCCATTCCATTATTTTGTTTCATTGATTCTATGCTGAATCCCAACACTTGTCTTCTGTCTATTCCCAGAAGCAACACAAACACCTTGCCCTTCCTTACAAAGCACCTTCAAAGCACTGCAGGATCTCATCCCATCCACTTCCCCTTTGCTTATCTCCCTTTACCTGCTTTATGCCTCTGAATCCACCACCATCCACTGTCCAAAGGTCTCCCGTTTGTGTTCCACCACACAGTTGTTTCTCCCTACTGCTCCCATCTGTGATGTCACCTCTCTTGTTTCCTTGAAAACCCTCCTTAAACCTAGAGATGTAGCTAGTAATTTTAATAACTGGGGCAAGTGGCATTATCTCCACCTACTCCACCCTGAAACATCAGTGTGGACCCCCCATGAAAAAGGAAGAGAAAAATTGCCAGCTTCTGCAAAGAAAGAGAAAATGTATGCTTTACACACACACACACACACACACACAGAGAGGAACATTAATAGGGCTGTTTTTTCTTAACACTCACCAATAGCTTCACCTCTATATCTTGGTGCCATATGAATGTTGGCCCACTTCAGTTATAGTGCTGTTCAGCCCACTGTTCCTGTGAAGCCTTTGACACACACTGTGTTCTATGCAGCCCTGCTGCAATTGAGCCTGTAGCAAATCTTAACAATAATCCATTTAAATAACTACATATTCACTCTCTGTTTCTTCATCCTTACCCTTCCTGTTTTGTTTTTCTTATGCTGACTTTTGGACCTTCAGCTTCTTGGTCACAGGAACCTGTTCTTTTGAACCCTGAAAAGCTTTCTACTTACATCTTTACCATCACCATCCTCATCCTCATCCTCATTTTTTTAAGTTGCAAAGGCAACTTACAAATAATTAACTAAAAAGTAACAATCAGTTCCATAAAATGGACAGTGATGAGCAGAAAGAATTATTTTAAAACTCAAATGCCAATCAGAATACAAGGCAGTGGGCAAAGTCCTATTGCATAGTTACATGTGTGTAACTTGATATTATGCATGTGGTAGCTACAGTCGTAGCAAGGCAGAAGTGCTATTCCCAAGTCACATCCTCAGGCACAAAATGTGTTGAAGACCACTAGCACAGATAACTTTAAAACAGACAAATTCATGGAAACACGATCTCTCTGTTATTAGCAGAGTTTTGAAATATTACTGTTTTGATTACAGTTGGACTACAGTGACCAATGATGGCTGAAAGATTCTGGGAGTTGTAGTCCAAAAAAGTAGATGTTGAAATCTCTGGATTTTAGCACTGAAGACTTAATGGGAATTTAATGTACAAAGGGAAAAGCCATTTGCCTATGGAGCAGCAGCAAAATTAGGCTGTTCCCTTTGAGTGTCCTGATTCTAGGCGTTCTGAAGGCATCTGGTTAGCAACTGTGGCAAACAGAATGCTGTTCTAGGTAGACCTATGGTCTCAACAGAACTTTTCTTACATCCTTGTGTGAGCTGAACAAATGCCTTTGCAGAGCAAGAACAGTGAAAGGCACTACAAAGGTTTTTATCCAGGTCCATAAATAGCTCCTTTCTATTTGCTCAGAGGAAAACTTTGAGAGCCCTGCTGGATCAGCTCAAAGATAGTCCACCATTCTGCTTTCATGGTAGCCATCCATTGGGCTATAGAAAGCCTGCCGGCAGGGCTTCTGTGCAACAGGACCCTGCTGTTCATCCCACTAACAGAAAGTTTTCCCATCACAGCAATACAGTTGGGCAAACCTGTATCCGCAGTCTTTTGGAACACAGTGGGCTGAATCTGGCAATCTTTGCTGCCATAGTAGAAGTGAATTAGATTTCTAGTAGGTATTCAAGCTGCTTGACAGTTTAGTCTTTAGAAGTGATGTATGATAGATGTAAATATTTATCATGCTCATCCAAGGGGCATAAGATTTAGATAACACAACTAATATTACCATACAGCCCTGCTTATAGAGGTATTTGAACATTATAAAAGAGCTGATTTGGGCACAATAAGTTTTTATAATCCATACACCATACTTGCAAAAACCATTCTTAACAAAAACCTGCACTCTCTACATTTTATGAACTCTGATACTTAATCTTTTCTGTTCTGTTCTTAAAAATGTCCTGACATCACTGCTACATCAGCAGATCTCTGCAATGACATTTGTAATGGTGCCTCTCTAAAGCAGATTTGGAACTCCGAAAGAGTGCTGTATTTAAAATGCTCTCTGTCTGCAGAATAGAAATAGCATGGGGAGTTTTACTCTTCTTTCTTTGTGCTGTTCTCTTATGATGCAAATCAGGATTGCCAAGGTTAGCTTTGAGGGCTGCTGCATAGTCAGTCTTCACTCTGTTGCTGAGAAGAAGCGGAACATGAGAGGTGCTTTAGCACTATAGAAACTGGTTGACTTAGGGGACCTTGTATTGTTATGAAATTTTGAAATTGCAGTATTTTGAACTCTACTGACAGTAGAAGTTCTCATACAGTTACTAACCAAAATTAAAGCATTTCTCTGTTAACCAGCTTCTGGAATAGCCCAGTAGCCCCAAGCCATTTCCTTAGATTAACTTTGAAAATTCATTCTCCTTTTAAAGAAACCTCATCTTTATTATTTTCCTACATAGGGAACTTCTGAGGGAAGTGTCAATTCTACTCTTCTCTCATAAAAAGGACAGGATTACATGACAATATGGACAGTGGTCAGAGATGGGAAATTTTGGGGTTTTTGGACAAAATTCCCAGAATTCCATAGCCGTCACTTACAGTGGTGGTGGAACACGCAGATACCTCTGCTTGCATTCTCTGTAAGAAAGCTTTGACTGCCTCACTTCTACTTCCTCCATGACAGGCAGGCAGGCAGGCAGGCAGACACATGCACACACACACTGCTGTTTTCAAAGTGATGCCAGTAGCATAGTGATGTTGGCTTTTTCTGCTAGGGATCATGGGGTTGTGCTTCATTTTCATTTAAGTTGTGGGCAATTCCCACAACTTAAAAGCAATCCTGTGCCTTCTAAGGAATTGCTCCCATTGCCTATTCTGGCCCTACATCCCATGAGTTTTCCTCCTTGGGGATGAGGTAGCAGGCAGGGTTCCAGGAAGAGAACCATGCCCTTCAAGTGCTGCAGTTGATAATGCAAGGATAAAGCATGCATAAGTGAGCAAGAGCTAGAGGGCAAGACCTTCCTCAGGAAAAGATTCCTGCACGTCCTCTCTCAGGTTCTCTGAGCCTTCAAAAGAGAGGGAGGCAGGGAGAGAAAGAGAGGGAGGGAGGGAGGGAGAGAGATGGATGGATGGAACATCCACATGTTCGTGGAGACACATTTTCCCCACTTTCCCCATTGCAGTTACTAGATATACTGACTGAACACAACATGTAGGAGCCTTGCCAAACTCTCAAATACAGTTGAGCTCCCACTACACACGGTCTCTGTCACTGATGTGTTCAGGCACCCTGTGCTACCTGTTCTGTCACTTACGATCTGTCGTTTCTTGCAGGATGAAGCAAGGAAAGAAGAAACAACAAACAGAAAGAGCAAACAGAATTCCAGGGCAATTCCTTCCATTTGATGGGTTAGCATTATCTTAGTGATGATCTTGTCTCTCCCAAGCAGTGAAGTCTTCCAGAATTGATATTAAAGGGAGCACACTATTATGAGAATGGAAGAGTGTGATATGGCACTACTCTTTATTAAGTGTTCATTCCCCTTTCCTAATAAGCCTTTAGATGTGAGAATTGCCTCTGTCAGCAATTCTTAAATGCCTCATTAGTACCTTGAGGTTTGTTTTGTCTCCTGACAGACATTCAGCAAGCACTGTCCTTTCTCTCAATGTCATGCAGTTTAAAACCAGGGATTCCAACAATGGCAAGGACTGCCAACATCAGGAATCCAGATGGTAATCTGTGGTAATGACTTTACAGTTCTAATGGAGCTTCTGTTTCTTTCCAGAACGTATGGTAAATGATAACAGTAGTGCCCCAGTTTGTTGAATTGAGATCTAATGACGGAGACAGGTGCATCCATTTCTCCTTTGTCAGCCATGCAACTTTCTCAGGCATAAGGACACTCCTAGAACAAACAGTTGGCTGCTTTAGTTCTGTTGCTTTAGAACTAAGTCCACCATCATTGCTGTTTAATAATACCTTTGGCTGATTCAGCTGTGTCTCAGTTCTGAAAAGAATTCTCAGAATTCACCATTCTCTGGTTGTTTTCATAACATTATTGGGGGGAAAGAAGCACATCGTGTTCCTTGTCCTTCTGTCCCACAAGCCAGGCATTAGCAGTGCTGCTAGCCATGTGAGAACAGCATGTGTTAGCTGTACATTTTATTTGCCCCAGATGGGGCTATGGGATCTTCTAAATTGCTGTGATTAAAAGACAATAATTCATGAGGTCACCGTAAGTGTGAAGCAGCTCAACAGCACACAACAACAACCATCATAACAGTATTGTGTTCTAATTCTACTGCTATGAATATTTTTGTTGGTATGTGCCATTAAGTAACTTCCTACTTAAAATTACCACATGGATTATTGATCTCCAAAAGGTTCTGTTGTAAACAGCCAGGCTCAACTCTTGCAAACTCAACGCCATGACTTCCTTTATTGAGTCAATTAATTTCACATTTGATCTCTTTTCCTGTCATTCACCTTTTGCCAGCATTGCTATCTTTTGCAGTAAGTCTTGTGTTTTCATGATATGCCCAAAGTACAATAGCCTCAGTTTTGTCATTTTTATTCCTAGGGATCATTCAGATTTTATTTGATCTAGCATCCATTTATTTGTTTTTCTGGTGGTCCATAGTATTGTAAAGCTCTCCTCCAACATTCTTTCCCTTTCAGCATTCTTGCTGTGCAGCTTCTGCATCAATACATTATCCAAAGGCAAGGGTGGGTGATACTTTTAGTAGACCATATCCATATACAGTAATTGGAAATACTATAGTATATCCACTTTGGTGTCCAGTAACATATCCTTAAACTTGAGAATCTTTCCTAGTTCCTTCATAGTTGTCTTTCTTTCTTTCTTTCTTTCTTTCTTTCTTTCTTTCTTTCTTTCTTTCTTTCTTTCTTTCTTTCTTTCTTTCTTCTTCTTTCTTTCTTTCTTTCTTTCTTTCTTTCTTTCTTTCTTTCTTTCTTTCTTTCTATTTCTGTACCACTCCATTCTCTGGGTGGTTCAAAATAATATCAAACACTAAAAGCACTATATAATAAAAACAATAAAATACAAAAACCATGTCACTAGCTAAAACTTCCCTAAAATAAAAACACACAAATGAAAACCTATTTGAATATCTCAGGACAATATTCACACTAGTAGAAGGCAGCTTTATATAATTTGGTCTTAATTCACTTCCTAAAAACAGAGAGGGATGGTGCCCAGCCACAGTAGATATTTGTGCTTCTGTAGAGAGAGTTACATCCAAGAGTACTCGCAAGCTGCAAACCTGATTCTTCAGGGGGAGTATACCCCATTGGGGCCAGGTAAATATCTCTCTAACCAGTCTGATGATCCTCCCAACAGTAGAATCTCTATCTTATCTGGATTCAGTTACAATTTGTTGGCACTCGTCCAGTCCATTATTGATGCCAAGCAGCGCTCAAGGACCCACAAAGCATCACCTTCTAATTTCAGGGCAGCAGTCTCCATTTCAATCGATAATTGAACTGAAGTCCTTTAACAATTTCAGTTTCTTCATTCTCAACATTAAAGTTATATAATTCCTCTGTAGACATGATTTTTATCTTTACAATATCAAACTGTAGTCCTTTTTATTACACAAGTTATTGCATTCTATGATATTGTGCATAACATACAGCTTTGTTTGTTGTTGACTAAATCGACCCTATTCTACTAAACCAAACCACCTGAACCTCCACCTTTAACCTGGATACATTTGCCTTCATTTGGACTATAACATGTGCATTCCATTATTCACTGCCAACTCCTTCCACTTACAAAGGTGCCCTCCTTCAAAGTCTGAGGTGAACTGTACCTCCACACCTGTATTTTTGTTCTTCGAACCTTTCTCTTTTCTTCTTTTAAGTTTTTGAACAAAATACAAGCAACACGTTTTCCTGCGCAACTCATTTGACCAGCCCAAGTCCTGGGAAGAAACCTCCAGAAATCACTAATGACAAATTTCCCTAGTGTATAGCTCTGCCAATCTCAGAACCCTACTGGAACCAGGCCATTGGCCTTTAGAGCACAGTGGTATGGTGCTTTTGTTTTTATGTATATCTTGTTTCCCCTTTGGATCTGTCTCGGAGAACCTATCAAATACAAAAACCTATGCCATTCGACTGATCCATAGCAGAGACGTTAACTTTGGCTTTTCAGTTGTCTTGCAGTAGAACTACCACAAATTATTTCATTGGACAAGCTGATGGAAATTGTATACCAACACATCAAGCTGTCTTGTGAGTAGATTGTCCTGTGTGTGGCAAGAGGTGGGTAGGTGGGTGTTTAGGATCCTGAGTGACTGCAAATGCCCAACCATTTATTTCTCTTCAGTTTGCAGTTGATCTGTTTTCTGCAATGGGAAATTGGATTCTAGTGCAGCTGCAGCGCCTCGTTTCTGTCCAAAATTACTTTCTCTAGCAAAAAACCTCGAGCTTTCTACCCCAAAGCTGAAGAACAAAGACATAGAACATTGAACTGAGTGAAGGCATCGTTCAACTAGCAGGTGGTTAGTTGGCACAGTCTAAAGACAAAGATAAAATGAGAAAGAAATATAGGGGGAAAATAACTTCTAGTCCCAATACATCTATAATGTTGTTATCCGGTTTCCCCAGGTAGGAAGCTCCCAAAATGAGAGACTGAGGCACGAAGGCTTCTTGTGAGGTTATTTTATTGCAAGGGAAAACGCCTGCTGCAGAAAGCGGGGAGAAAAACAATTTACCACGCGGGGCAAAGGCCTTTCTCCAAAGAACAAAAGGAGTGATACAATCTCTTATAGCCTGTCCCTTCCGGGCGATTTGGGGTGGGCGCACAATCTCCTTAAAAGGGTCAGAAAGTTAGTTGGCGAAAATTCATTGGATTAGTAAAAACACCTTTCAAACATGCGCAGAACAGATAACCGGACCTTCTTCTCTCCCTGGGGCCCCTGCATTCCATTCTTATCTCTACTGTTTCTATCTACTACCAGCGTTGTTTCTCAGTAAACGGATCCTTTGTCTTTCAAGAAACATTAGTCCTTGAGTCAAGAAGAAAAGCAAAGGGAAAGGGAGGGGTTGGGCCCGCTCAAAAAGAAAGGGAGGGGTTGGGCCCGCTCAAAAAGAAAGGGAGGGGTTGGGCCCGCTCAAAAAGAAAGGGAGGGGTTGGGCCCGCTTTTACGGGGCATTCTTTTCTCTGAATAAGTCAAACACAATTTTCCTAACAAATCCCTCCTTTTCTTTTTCTACACATTTTGACTTATTCACAATTATAAATTTCGTCCTGGGCTGGGATGATTTTGTAGCTTATTTCAGTTTCTCTTACAGTCATCTGCGTTTTTGGCATTGCCGCCTGAACTGCTGAATTAATCATGCTTCTAAGAAGAGGTATAATACAGGGTAACAACATTAGTCCAGTTGTTGAAAACCCCTCCTAACCACCCAGTGTCATCCATAATTCCAGCCCATTTTTGAATAGGGACATGAGCCAATTTCCACATTCGACAATTGGAATTTCCCAATTTAACAGGGCGCTTTATTATGTCGGGAGTACGCTGGATACAAAACATTCCTAAAAGATTATTAGACAATTCCCACCTGGTTTTGATAGTGTGCTCGGGTATCCCTGAGAGATTGTACGGTACAGTATGACTCCACTCAAGTACCTCCCAAGGCCACTGATCTCCCTTAAGAGTACCGCCACAAATGTAGCAATTTGAAACATTCATAGTGGTAGCTATTGTTTGTGCCAGTTCAACAAACAGATTAGTTGTCCTGGGAGTCAAAGATTGTTCCCAAGGATCCGTTTCCATCTCTCTCCAGAAGGTCTGGTATCTCCTCAAATCTTCCCCTATTTTATATTCCTTAGTCTGGACAATTTTAAGGAACGCTTTAGGTTTGCTTCCTTTTCCCTCTATGAGTATACTGAACGTCTGATCCCACATGGAAGTTCCCCATTTGTTCTTCTCATCCCACATCTTTGGTTGTAATATGGTAAAGTTAACAAAGTTACAGGTACCCCAAGTGCAGTCAGGTTTTGCAGGTATTGATTTCAAGGTTGCAGTTTTATCTGCAGTGGACCAGGTAGCCCATACTATGCAAGTTGGATTAGTGTGGAATCCAAATCCATGATCCCCCATGGGGCCGCATTTTCTAGTGGATCCCATATATTTGTGCTGTGCCTTATAGTATTTTACCCATCCCATTCCCCCACACTTAGTGAACTGAAAGGCTCCATGACTAATTGCGACACATGCATCAAAGATGAGAGATATAGGGTGGTTCTCTCTTCGTTCAGCTCTAGCTACCAACGTTCGTTGAAGGGTTGCCAGGGCGTAGACCTCCACCCAGATCCTTTCAGGATCTTCCTTAGGATCAAAACAAACTGGCTCCTGACTCCCTTTCCTGCAGACAGTATATTCTACATTGTTAAATCGACATACAGAGGTATTGCCCATACATTTATAGACGGACTTGTAGAGCAATGTTTGATGTTCCTGATTCTCTTTCCTGGTAGTTATCACACAAGGACAAGTAGACCCTGTCGCTTGCAGAATAAAGCTCAGAAAGATCCCTAATACTGTAATCACTTTGCCGTCTACCCTTGGTCTACCAATTAGCATCTGCCTGATGTTCTTCCAAGACATCAGAGGGGTAGGCTTTACCGCCACTGGCAGTGGGAGTTCCATTCCTCGTCCTCTGAGTCTGGGCTGGGCACGGACCAAGGGCTTTCGCTCCTGCACTTCCAACACGTCTCGTGGTGTACCGAAGATGCGTAGCGGAGCCATCCCTTAGGAATGGCTTTTGCCTGCGTCGAGCTATCGGGTCGAACCCTCCACTGATAGCTTGCAACTGGTGTTTCCACAGCCCACAGACTTTAGGTCCACAACCTCTCGGAATATCCCACCTTCAGCACATACCACCTCAATGTCGGGCTTTCGTCAAATTTGGTTATTCTGGCACACCAATGGTGAGGGCAAAAGTGGCAATATAGTAGACAATGGGGCTCAAAGGGATCTATCCCTAGCAAGGGATCTTTTAAGTTCCGGATATCGCCTGGTATACCATCAACTGGTTGCCCCAGGCCAACCCCTCGTATTCAGTGTCCCAATAGGAAGTAGTTTGTATTCGCACTATCCACGCCTCTACCTCTCCCTTTGGTGTTCGACTGATTGAACAGGAAAACCAGGGGCAAACACTACCTGTTATATGGGGAACTATGGACATTACTCTACAATATCCGTCCAAATAATGAAATTCGACAATCCTCATCTAACTCTTCGTCATCAGATAATGAAATCACACACTCCTCCTCTGATTCTCCTTCAGAACTACTCTCAGTATCGGTAATTTCACACAGTTCCTGATTCTTCGTAATAGGGCAGACCTTACAGTACTGATTGTGCCACCACTGAGAATCCCACAATTCTGTAAAAACCCCGTTAAAAATTCTTCTTTCCTCCTCCCTATCGATTGTCTCCTCGTCTTCCAATACTACTTGATCTCCAATTGAATACCCTTTAAAGAAATAGAACCCCCACCGACTCCTGCTAATTTTTAAGGATACCTTCCAAGTTTGAACCAGATTATTGACCTTCCTTGCTTCCAGGAACACACTAAAGAAGGGGCAACCCTTATGCGCCAATTGCCTGCTGGACATTACTTTTGTTGCCTAAAAATAGTCTTTAGTCCGTCCTCAGACACATGCACGGCTTCCCACCGTCCTTGTTTGGCGCGAGTGTGGTGAGTCCAGCCTAGTTCTTTGGTCCTGACGGCAGTTTCTGTTGTCAACAAGATCTGGAACGGGCCAAGCCACCTTGGGGCGAGCGGTTCACTCTTCCATGCCTTGATGTAAGCCCAATCCCCGGGGTGGAAGGAATGCACTACTACCTCCAATGGCGTTCGCTGCACCGCGATGCCTCGCTTCCTATTATCGGAGAGAATAGAGAACAGGGCCAGCAGATATTTTCTTATAAAGGCATCTTTGAAAAGTTCTAGGTTGGGGCTAATTCTCTGTGTGCTAACATCCCAAATTCCCATTCCATACAGACTCTCAAAGGGCGAGAGTCCTGTAGTGCTATGCGGCTTGGTCCTTATAGCATATAAGGATTCCTAATTTGGCCATTAAATCTCGACCTAGTAGGTTCACTCCTGAATTTGGGGTCCACACGAAATCATGCCACAGCTTTTCATGTGACCCAGGTTTTAGCACCTCTAGGGGTTTTAGAACAGGAACCCGTTGCGTTAGGTTTTCTATTCCTACTATGTTACAATGTCCCCCAGAAAGAGGAAGTTGTCCTTCCCAGGTAGGTTGGCTCAGGCTAGATCTCGTGGCTCCTGAGTCTACCAAAAATTCGATTTCTGTTCCCTCTTTGCCCACCTGCAAAGTTAACAAGGGCTCTGCGCAGGCAGGACTTTTTACCAGGCAGCCCCTCACCTGCCCTTGTCCCTCTTCATTCTTTCTACCTTCCACAAGCTTTCCTCTACCTCCCTGGTTACTATACACTCCTCTCTCACGGCCCCGTCCACGAGTCCCGACCCATGGAGGGTTATTTCCTTTTATTTTCCATCATCTGTGCCATCAATTTCAACTTTCTCTTTTCCTTCTCCTCTTCCCTCCTTACCACTACCTTCTGAGCTTCCGTTAACAAATCTCCTATAGGTTTAGTTGTCAAGTCATCAATTTTCTGTAGTTTGAACTTTATGTCCGGGTAACACCCCGACACAAACTCCAGCCTCAGAATATTTGCGTTTGCTTGATCCTCTGGGTCTAATCCGGTATACCGTCGCATATTTCGTTTTAGCCTTTCTAAATACTCGACTGGACTCTCATCTTTTCCTTGGGGCTGTCCAAAGGCTAATTTCATGCTAACGGTTTTAGGGACTGTTGCTTCTAGTCCCTTTAATAAGAAATCTTTCATTTCCCCACACTGCTCCCTAATATTATCAGCCTGAAAATCCCAGTTCCCCGGGGTTATCTCAGGGAATCTCTCCCTAGCCATCTGTTCTGTTCGGGCGCCATCCTGCGCCTGCCAAAGCCTTCTAGCATGACCCAACGCTTGGTTGGTATACGTTACTCCTGCTAATTGTTTGCAAATATGTAACAATTCAGTGGGCTTATAAACCATAGTCCCTAGAGCGTCCCTGAGTCCTGTCACGAACCCAATGGGGTCTTCTGGAAGATTAGGCAGTTGTTGTTTTATTACCCGAATATCGGAGTTAGTTAAAGGGACCTCTACATATCCAACCCTAGTTCCCATTGGGACTTCCCTTAATGGGTACTGAGCTGATGCACCGGGGCATTCATCTGTTACTTCAGCTGCCTCTGTTGCCCGTGTCCTAGACCTGGTGTTTGGTCGAGATGGGGTCTGCCCCATCTGTTCTACGGTCTTCTGTAGTTTATTAATTTGTTCTCTAAGTGGATCTAAAGGGGGGGAATACTCTATGGTGGAGGCAGCGCTTAAGGGACTGGCCTGGGTTGGGCCTGAATTGCTACTCTCCCGCCCTGCCTCTTCGTAAGAAGGAGGTGCTGCTAACTGCTTAGCAGCCTCAGGTGGTGCTGTTGGCGGTGCTATGGGCTGCTGATAGTTAACAAACTCTAAGGGGTCAAATTTAGACATTTCCTCACCCTTCAGCTTGGTATCTAATAGGGTTCTGCTTACTGCCAATTTAACTCCTGGCCCAAATTTTATAATGTACCACATCCAGGAGTCGACATAGGCAGTACGGGGCGGATGAGCAACATAGAAGTTGTCCACCCTTTTAATATCATCGAAATTATTGGATCCGAGTTTTGGCCATCTTGGACTGATTTCAAAATTGGTCCAGACCTCTGTGCACATACGGACCATTTCCTGCTCTGACTGAAACTCCTGTACTTTCACCGATTCCCAATGTAGCAACAGCTTCCCCAATGGGCTGTTGCTAGGAATTCCTAGCTCCTCTCCGCCTCTCGGAGTTGGTGCCGGGGCGTCCCCCTCGAAATTCCTCCTTTTGGTCCCCGCTGGACCTCTTTTCCTTCCTAAACACCTGGTTTCCCATCCCACGGGAGACAAATACAAAAGGGAAAAGGGGTTTTGCGACAAGAGTAAGGGGTCTCTTGAGCGCAGACACAATAGGATTGCAACAACCACTCTCTCGACCTGACCCAGGGTACCGGATCACACAACGGCTACCGTAGGGAACTGCAGGCCCACTCAATCCTTCACTCATCCAACAACAACCAACCCATTCGGAGTTTCCCCACCTTAACTTACCAATGTCCGTTGGCCGGCCGGCTTGGAGGACCTCTTGCGTTCGTGCCTCTTTCCGAGTTCTTGATGCCGAGCAGCCGAAGCGTCGGGAAGGAAGCGGCTGCCAAAAGGAGACAGGGGTACCCTCCGGTTCGCTTCACCGCCGCCCTCGTTCTGCTCGGCCTCAACTGGGCTGTGGCCCAGCCCCAACCGGGGCTGTTAGGAAATCCCGGACGAGCCCCCAAAACTGTTATCCGGTTTCCCCAGGTAGGAAGCTCCCAAAATGAGAGACTGAGGCACGAAGGCTTCTTGTGAGGTTATTTTATTGCAAGGGAAAACGCCTGCTGCAGAAAGTGGGGAGAAAAACAATTTACCACGCGGGGCAAAGGCCTTTCTCCAAAGAACAAAAGGAGTGATACAATCTCTTATAGCCTGTCCCTTCCGGGCGATTTGGGGTGGGCGCACAATCTCCTTAAAAGGGTCAGAAAGTTAGTTGGCGAAAATTCATTGGATTAGTAAAAACACCTTTCAAACATGCGCAGAACAGATAACCGGACCTTCTTCTCTCCCTGGGGCCCCTGCATTCCATTCTTATCTCTACTGTTTCTATCTACTACCAGCGTTGTTTCTCAGTAAACGGATCCTTTGTCTTTCAAGAAACATTAGTCCTTGAGTCAAGAAGAAAAGCAAAGGGAAAGGGAGGGGTTGGGCCCGCTCAAAAAGAAAGGGAGGGGTTGGGCCCGCTCAAAAAGAAAGGGAGGGGTTGGGCCCGCTCAAAAAGAAAGGGAGGGGTTGGGCCCGCTCAAAAAGAAAGGGAGGGGTTGGGCCCGCTTTTACGGGGCATTCTTTTCTCTGAATAAGTCAAACACAATTTTCCTAACAATGTTTAATTCACTAGTGAATTCTATCTAACTCAACAGCTTCACCCTGAAATCCTTCTTTAATTTTTTTAATGTTAAAAAATGTTTAATGTTTTTAATGTTAAAGTTGTCAGCATAGCAAAATGCTTTTTGAGTAGTTTCTGACTGTTGCCATTTTTAATGTCTACGGTACTTTATGTCAGCCTGCTATTTTGTGTAGAGGCTGACCTATTTGTCTTATGTAAACAGCAGAAGGGTACTCTTGGCAAATGATGGCACATATCACATTGAGGATGTACAGTTGAATGAATCCTTGATAGCACAGCTGACATTGTTTGAACTAAGCATAGTGTTGCCAGAAAAGATATGAGGACAGTAAAGCAGTCTTCCCTTTGCAGTCATGTTATGTGCATGGTACCCCCCTTCCCAATCTTTTTCCTTCTTACCTCACAGTGTTTCTGTATATGAGGCCAGAGTTATAAATGTTTCATTCCTCAAAAAAAATCAGCATCCTTGAATTCACAATGAGAATATACTAATGTTCCCCCCCCCCCCCGAGGCTTAATACATTGTGAATAAGATTAACTAAATGTCACAAGCATTTGGATGACCAACAACAGTGACATTAATTTTATCCTGGTTGAATTTTAAAGACACCTCCTAGCTACTGAAGATGTTTGGCTGAAGATGTTTTCACAAGCACCGTAAATTAGTATTATTAAACAAGGAATTATAGCTTGTGTTCTTCAGGAATATTATCCAATCTCTTGGAGCACTTGTCAGTCTTGGGTGCACATCAATATGTATGTATGCAGGATGAAGGCTGTTCTGCATCATTTTGGCTGGAGGCAGGGGGAAAAAGCATGTGGCAACTGAATTGTTTCCAAGTATTTCAGTATTTTAAATTAACCATAGAATCATAAAATAGTGAAGTTGGAAGAGGCCTATAAGGCCATCAAGTCCAACTCCCTGCTCGATGCAGGAATATAAATCAAAGGATATCTGCCAGGTGGTTGTCTAAGTTTCTGTTGAATGCTTCCAGTGTTGGAGCACTCACCACCTCTCAAGGTAGTTCGTTCCACTGTAATGATCTGTACATAGCATGTTCATTGGTTTCATCTTCTACAGGTGGTAACATCTATCATCATGCTAATACCAATAATGATCTACAGAACTATTGTTGTTTAGTCGTTAAGTCGTGTCCAACTCTTCGTGACCCCATGGACCAGAGCAGGCCAGAACTATACATACAAGTAACAAAACAAAATGTTTCCATTGTGTCCTTTAAGGCGTGTAATAACCAAAAGAGATAGCCTAAAGAAAATTACAAGATTAGCAATTTGCCATAAACTCAAAAAGCAGCATTTCAAATCTGCTTTCTCTTTTAGTTTCCTAGACATTGATTTTTCATTCAAGCATGCTTAACTTGATTTTGAAAAATTACTGCAAGAGGTAATCATGCCTGTTCAGCCTTGATCCTGTTTCCTTGGTATAGGTGGGAAGTTCATGTTTCACTGAATTACTGATTATTCTGTTAACATTGTTACCAGCAACATATGTCACAGAACCAGGCTGTAGCTCATGGTTGCTATTCTACCCTACCTACTTCAAGCAAGAAAAAGGAACAAACAAATAGAGTTTTCACATCATCTGAAATATCCTAAATGTGTAGAAACCACAAATAACCTGCACTTTGTGGATGTTCCTTTGGGAGAGTGTATACATTAAGGCTTTCAAACGATTTTGGTTCTGAAGCTCCAACAGCTATATTTAGGTGACAGGTGGGCCTTTTAAGTGGTAGAAGAATCAGCTTCGTTTTCCTGCCCAACAGAATGTGAGTTCAGGCACCCCTAATACTGTATATCTTCAGGTGTACTGCTCCAGGGAGAACAACTGTGCTGTAGATGTGTTCGTAATGGTTTGGCCAAATGAAAAAATAAATAAAAAGCTGGTTGTTGAGAGAGGATCTCACAGCCTGAGAAAGACGTGCAGTGGGTGGTGGCAATGGAACCAAGATTGGAGACGCACTCATGCATGTGTCTCTGAGACTCCTTAGCGTTCTTTTACTACATGCTGTATTTCCTTGCATTTTGTAACTGCTTTAACTTGTGTTTTTAATGTTACATTTGTACATTGCCTTCTGGAACCATATGGCCTTAAGCCAAAACACGATGTAAAAATATTTGAATAAATAAATAATAAATAAATAATAGCCCAAGAGATCCAAGCTTTCTTCCTATTAAGCAGGTTCCTGGGGAAAATGTAAAAAGGGAAGGAAAAGGAACCAGGATATAAAGGAACAGAAAAGAAAGGAGGGTAGTACTTCTGTCCCTGCCAGTGTGGGTTGAGAAGGGCAGTTTCTTTTCTAGCTGAAATTACAATTTGACTAAAAGGATGATTGCGGGTAGTAGAATAGAGCACAGTGGCCTGACTTGGAATAGTGGGTTGCTCTATGGGTGATCCAAATTCATACTCCAAAACAGATAATTAATGATGTAAGCTGCCTCATTATATTCACTGTTCTTAGCTTTAACTATTATCTTTTGATAATGTAAACCATTGTTGTATACTCATTGTTTTCAGCTTTAAATATTTTCTTCCAACGATGTAAGACGCCTTGGGTCGTTTTTAAGGAGAAAGGCAGGGTAAAGATATTTTAAATAAATAAACAATTTCAAGTTTAGTAGTAAGGAAACCAAGCTATTTCATTTTGTGTTGTTATTCAAGACAAATGAGAATTGTTGTAATATTAAAATCCATTTGTCCTTCAGAATTCTGGACATTTCCCATTGGATCCTGGTAATCATTGCCATGGGAAATAAGAACGAGTAGGTCTTAAGTAAAAATGACTGTTGGTGGTTCTTAAGTTAACACACTGAGAAACATGGCTTCATTTCAGTATTTTCACTAGTATGTGGTTGTAGTAAATCCTTCACCAGAAAATGACAGGTTGTGGTTAATTCTCAGCTGAGGCTGAGATATGTCAGCACATGTCCAGATGTTTTGTGTGTAAGATGTATTGTTAACATTTAACCAACCATAGTAAATGATGAAATCAGGGTAAATCAGTCGTCTACAAAGGAGGCTTGGCTGGTTTCAGATCTGCAGGTGAATGTTAGATTTATCTGACATTTCCCGCTTGCAACCTGTAAACTGATGAATTATTGGTTAATATTCATTAAATTTCCAACAACAGGTTATTGCAGCATGATCCAAAATGTGTGTCAGTTTAAAGATATGCACACCTATAGTAGTGACTTAAATAAAATAGAGGTAACTGTCTCTTAAACATTTGTATCGTATTATCATCAGGCACAATTTGGCCAAGACTTAATTCTTTCAGGTCCTGTTGATTAACTTGCTGATAGAAATTGTTGGGTGGTTGTTGTTTTTTAAAATAAGTACACTTTTGACAAAAAGAGAGGGAGCTGAGAAGGCAAGAATAATATTAGGAATATTTCTTTATGTGCAGCAAAGCAGTTGTTGCCAGCTAAATGGGGTGAGTGGGTGTCTGTTCTGCCTATCTTCTCCAAGCACCCTTTTGATTAATTTTTAATTAATTTGTACTGAAAAGAGAGAGGCAGTGTGGTGTAGTGAATAGGATGTTGAACTAGGGACTCAGGAGGCCTGTATTCTTCTCCCTACCTGGCCATGGAAACCATCGGGGTATGACACTGGTAAAACCACTTCTTAAATGTTTCACATGCTTTCAAAGTCCTACTAGGGTTGCCACATGCATGATACAACTTAACAGCACTTGACAGAGCATCATAGACTGAAAAGCACAAGATTAGATTCTTCTGGTTCTCTACACAATCTGAAGCAGTTTTTGCCTTCTCATTCTTTTTGGTTCATCTTTATCTTTTCTATATTTGCTTGCTGACTTCTTTTTTTTGCCACATGCTGCCTGTGAATTTCCTTCTGCCCCTTTCCTTCTTCTGGCCTTGTCCAGTCCCCCAGGGCATCTCCCATCTGGTGTCACCTCAGTGTGCCTTCTTTCCATTTGCAATGTATTTTCACATTCTGTTTTTCTCCACTGCTCCAGTGTGCTGTGCTGACAGGGAATGGACCTGTAAATTGAAATTGAACAGGCTCCCTTGTCAGGGTCTCTCTGTGGATGTAGAACATAATATTTGCACTGAAGAAGGAAGCCAGGCTATCAGACAGTTTGTCATTGGGTTTTGCTTCCTTCTTCCCCTCAGGGAGTACTCATCTGACACCTCTTGCAAGGTGAAATTGGGACTTCTAGTGCTTATGTAGAATTCATTTATTGCATTCCAATGTAATTATGTTCCACTTACAGTATTGTACAAGGCATCTGCTTGGCATATTTTTGCTTATCATTAACCTCTTGCAAACCTACCAGTTAGTTTACAGCCACAGTCTAGGGTTGTTTTTTGTTTTGTTTTTTCTATATAAGAAGATGAGAGCTATACAGGTTTCCTTTAAATAGTGTTTTCATCTCATGAAAGGTTGTCTCAGATCGCCTGGCTTTTGTTAGATCCTGTAAATCCCAATAGGTTTTCCCCACCAATGGATTAGTCACCAACACAGAGCAAAGAATGTTGCTCATATACTGCCCCATAGTGCTGAAAGCACTCTTTGGGTGGTTTACATTTTAACTATGTAGGCTACACATTGCACACCCCCAGCCCAGCAAGCTGACTACTCAGTTTACCAACCTCAGAAGAATGGAACGCTGAGCCAACTTGAGCCGGCTACCTGAGCCCATCAGGACTGAATTCAGGTCATGAGCAGAGTCTTGACTGCAGTACTGCAATTTAACCTCTGTGCCACAAGGCATAAGTTGAAGGTATCATTTCAGAAGTACTTCCAGCAGTATATGGAAAGTGTCTAAAAGTGCCTGTATTGACTGGCAAATTAAATCTTGAGTCCAGACATGAAAGGAAGTCCTGTTCTGGACTTGCATTCTAGGGGCATCTTTAGGATCAGGATGCCAAATTTAATGTTTAGTTTGATGATTTCCCTTTAAGCTTAACAGCATGCTAAATTGTTTGATAGTTAGGCTGCAGATATACTTTATATCAGGTCAACAGTTTTGCTCTGTTAGAGATTGTGGTGCCTAAAAGCTAAAGAGTGGAAGGATTATACAGCCTGTATTCTGGCAAAGAACAGTGAAGGCTGAGATCTAAAGAACCATTTTGAATGAGGAAAAACTCGTTTCTCTTTCACCTGCAGACTCTTCATGCCATTCTGAAATTATTCTTTGTTACAAAAGTGGGTTGAAATAATGCATACACGAGGAAAGCTGATAACTGAGAAACATAACTCCAACACAGGCAAATAATTACGCATGCTGTTTTTCCCAATGTGGAAGCAGTGAGGTTTATATTTCCCACTTACTGCAGCAAAGAAGGAACTGTCCAGCAGTGCAAGGACCTGGTTTCAAGGCAATTTTGCTAACACATCAGGGGAATAACACAGCCAGGGAGTGAGACTAGAGAAATCCAGATAAGGTTAGAGCAAGTATTACACCAGTGACATTCAGGTGGAAAGTAAAAGGTTCCAAGTCTTCCTGGAACATTTATGGGGTCCTGAACTGAAAGATATGTGTGTTTGTAAGTCTTATCTCCAGTAGGATTAGAGATGAAAGACCTCATTCTGCTCACCATGTAGTATGGGTTTCAGCTCAGATTCAGCCCTGTCTCCATGGGTTGCAGATGGTATGGAATTGGTGGGTACAGGCTACTTCAGATCTTCAAGTTATACTGAGACACAAGATAGGTATTTCCTAGGATTGATGTAGCACAATCCTGACCATGTATGTGAGAGCTACTCTGTTCTTCCATGGTCTCTCTGCAAGAATTGCAGTATCACTAGTGACTCAATTTTTGCTGTCTTTCTGACTCAAGGCAGCTCACAACAATTAAAATGACACAATAATCAACAGTTTGGAAGTACCAAAGAAACTACATTTAAAAACAAACATTTATCAATATTAAAATAAATATTGAAAACAAAATTTAAAAGCATGTTTAAAAGTCTGCCTGAAAAGGAAAATCTTTAGCTGATGGCAGAAGGACAAGAAGGAGAAAGACAATCTGGCTTCTCTGGGCAGTGCATTCCAAAGCTTGGGAGCGGCCACTGAGAAGGCCCTCTCTCATGTCCTTACTAAGCAAGCTTGAGAAGGTGGTGGAACTAAGAGAAGGACCTACCCAGAAGATCTTAAAAGCTGAGAAGGCTCATATGGGGTAGTACGATCCTTCAAATAGCCTGGACTCAAGCCTTATAGGGTTTTACAGATAATACACAGCACTTTGAATTGGGCCTGGAAACAGACCGGAAGCCAGTAAAGAGTTGTAATAAGGGATTGATACGCTCCCCATAACTAGCACCAGCCAATAGTCTGGTTGAAGCATTTTGAACCATCTGAAATTTCTGAATACTCTTCAAATTGAACTGCTGGATAGCTCATGCAAAGCTAGAGGTTGGGAGTTCAATTCCCCACTGTGCCTCCTTGAGAGGTGCTGGACTCAGTGATCCATAGGGTCCCTTTCGGCTCTGCAGTTCAAAGGTTATTAAAAACTTGAGTGTGTTGCATTAATCCAAAAGAGATGTAACTAAAGCATAATAACATTATTATTATAATCTTAGAACTGCAGAGCTGGAAGGGACCCTATGGATCATCGAGTCCAGCCCCTGTCAAGGAGGCTGTGACGGACAGCTCTCAGAACACTCCTGTCAGTCAGGTCAGAGCTCTGATGTGGTAGCCAATGACATGACAGGAGGGGTGGAACCAAGGAAATAAAAGGAGGAAGAAAGACAGTTAAAGACAGTTTAGGCAGTTAGGGCCGTAGTTGTGTTAGAGAGAAGAGTAATAGAGAGATAGACAAAGAGATATGAATAGGACAAGTCTTGGAAAGTTTATGTGGTTAAGATTGGAAAGAGTTAAAATTGCTAAGAAATAAATAAAGAGTTGAATATATAAATACCTTGATTAAAGTGAATCTACATAAGCAAACATAAATGTAATCAAAGCAACGTTTATTGAATGAATAATAAAAGACCATCCATGATTTTCTTTATATTATTTACTTACAAAACCATAAATAAACATTGTTATATTTGACTACACTGATCTAATAGTCATATTTGGTACAGAGAGGAACATATCCTCTGGTGGCAGCGAAAAAGGGTGAGAAGTACATGTCGTGCCCGAAAGGGAACCTGGAGGTGTAGAAAAACAAACAGGGGAACTGGGGGTGCGTGACAGAGGCACAGTGGGGGAATCAAACTCCCAACCTCTAGCTCTGCAACCAGATACCTAAAGCACTGAGCTATCCAGTATGTATCACTGTGGCCAGACTGGACATGTCAAGGAGTGGGCAGAGCTGACCTACCAGCTTTAACCTGCAAATGCACTCCTGGCCGCCACTGAGACTTGTGCATCCAAGCTCAGGGCTAAATCCAGGAGCACACCCAAGCTGCAGACCTGACTTTTCAGGGGGAGTGTAACCCCATCCAGTAGAGTCTAAATCTCTATCCCCTGATTTGCCTTTTGACTAACCAGGATCACCTTTGTCTTGTCTGATTAAGTTTCAGTTTGTTAGCCCTCACCCAGTCCATTACTGATGACAAGAACTGGTCTAGGCACAGAACATCTTATTTGGAATCAAGTTGGGTATCATCAGCATACTTTTATAAGTGCAGGAGCAGGTGATACCTTTTTTAGGAAGCTTTTGTGGGTCATGTTCCACTTCCTCAGGCCATGCACTGATATCTTGCAGATATTACAGAAAAATTATAAAATGAGAGTTCCAAAAATTAATGGCAGACAATTGTTCCAGACTTGCTTCTTAGAGGTGAGTTCCTCAGAGTAGTCCACCCCTTTTCTTATTAAGCTGGCATTTCATTAGCAGGAAAAAGAACAAAAAAGGTTTAATTACTTACAATTGAATGGATCAAACAGCAAACTGAAAAACATGACTGCTTTCAGCAACAGATTTCAACAGATTCAGGAGAGTCAAGAGAAACAGAGCAAGGAGGCAGGGCTCTCTATGAATTCAGAGGCAAGGAAGGAAGGAATGGTTAGTGGTGGATAGGTTGACAGCCCAGAAAGGCCCGTCCGAGCCACACCTTCTCCAGGCAAGTGAGGTTGTAAAAACTGCAACAAATGTTTATCCCTTCCTTGCCTTACTTCATGCTGTAATCTTAGAGGAGTTGATTAATCTTCTCAGAACAGTCATAATGCTTGTCATTTTACACTCACATGTAAATGAGATGAACATAGCAGTAAGTATTCTGATTATTAAAACATCTTTACGAGAGTAAGTTAAGGTAAAGGTTCCCCTTGACAATTGTCCAGTCGTGTCCAACTCTAGGAGGCGGTGCTCATCCCCGTTTCCAAGCCATAGAGCCAGCGTTTGTCCGTAGACAGTTTCCGTGGTCACGTGGCCAGCGCGACTAGACACGGAACGCCGTTACCTTCCCACCGTGGTGGTACCTATTTATCTATTCGCATTTTTACATGCTTTCGAACTGCTAGGTTGGCAGGAGCTGGGACAAGCGATGGGAGCTCACTCCGTCGCATGGATTCGAACTGCTGATCTTTCGACCTTGCAGCCCAGAGGCTTTTTGCGGTTTAACCCGCAGAGTAATGAACAACAAATATCCTTTCTCAAATACATCTTCCTATTGACTACATATCATGGCTTCTAGTGAGGCTCTGGATTGTCTTTTATCTAGAAAAAAATCCTTTTTTTTTCCAACTGGTATTTTTAAATATAGTGAACTGAATCACATTTTCTGCCAAAGCAGCCTCTGTTTCCCCCCAAGGAATGCTTATTTTATATGCAGTGACAGCTGAGAAGGAGGCGCAGAAAGGCAAGACTAATATAGCTTTAACCTTGCCAGTATCTAAAGCTGAAATGCTAAATGTTTAATGCAGAAATTTTGCTTTTCTATTCCCTTTCCTTGTAGGATTTTAACTGGGAGGAATATATTCCTGACATCCACAGTTTCACACTTTCCCTTTTTGCCCTTGGAACATGGCAATATCAAACCATACATGGTTGTCTGGATTTGAAACGTGACTTAAGTGTACTTCTGTTCATGGGCTTAGTTCCATGCAATGATAAATGTCTCTTTATGCCATAGGAATTCTGTTTTTGCCCTTTGCAGTGTTGATCATGTGTGTGCGTGCATGCATGCATCCATACACACATGCATGTGTGCAAGAGAGAGAGATTGAGAGTCACTTATGCATGAGGTGAGCACAGATATTACATGGAAGCCACCATGTCAAAATGACTACCACTTTTTAAGGAGAGAGGGCATGAAATAAAATTAATGTGCACCTTATAACCTTCATTTGATCTGCCTTCCTCTTACCTATCAGCATTTTCCTGTAGCCTGAGCTAATGCCTCTATTCACTAGGCAGCTTATGCAGCACAAATTGCAGATCAGCAGGCAAAATAAAAGTGGCTGCTTGTCAGTGTGGAGTCCTTCTGTTTGCTCATTAGCAGCAATGGAAGTTGCAGAATGCTGATATTATGGGGAAATTCTCAACACTTTTTTTAGTTTTATAATTTTTTTAAAAGTGAGCTTTTTATGTAACATGCTTTATTTCATCACAGCTTTTCTGTCCTTGTGTTTTGATCCCCAACAACCATACTTACTTTTAGATTTTCTCTGGTTATTCTGTCTTCTGAGATTTCTTCTAACAACGAAGTTTAGGAGAACCTAATAAATGCATTTTCTCCTACTTGCTTTGTATGTGCTTCACTAGTTGATACACCCACTTCAGAAATCTCTTCAGTGCTATGGCATGTGATACTGTATTTAGCATTTTAAAATATATATGCACAATTCATTGAGTTGAATCTAGCCGGTTAATAGGACTGGCAACCCACTAAACTCAGTGAGGCACTTAAGCCTTGTTGATTTCAGCTGGATTTCAATTCAGCTAAGTCCGACTCCAACCGAGTCTGCCAATGGTGTGTGAATGGTTTCTGTATTTTGTAAAAACTCTGAATGAATCTGCAAAAAAACCCCCACATGGGTCAAAATTAGCAACTGCATTACATAAATCTATCCTACAAATATTTGTCTTTGTAGCGAATTATTTTCTGTAAGCTGTCAAACCTAGAAGAGGGGTAGCACTGTGAGCTGTTTCTTACTTCATCTGCATTAATTAGACACAAAGGCTCTGTCTTACCTTCTTCACACACAACAAAAATGCAAGTCACAGAAATATGCCAGTGTATTCTAGGAAAGCATGCTTTTTTTCATTGGCAATGCCACATCTAACCATCAGGTCTCTGGATTTTGTGTGTTGTATGTGTTGAGAACTCTTTGTCCATTGCCATCTTGTTCTCGGGGAAAGCATAATTAAGAAAATTGCCTGGAAGTCCTTTGACTGTTGTTGACTTATCAACTTATCAAAATACATGGGAAATTGTCCTTTATTAAATTCATCTACTATTATTGTTGTTGTTTAGTCGTTAAGTCGTGTCCGACTCTTCGTGACCCCATGGACCAGAGCACGCCAGGCCCTCCTGTCTTCCACTGCCTCCCGGAGTTGGGTCAAATTTATGTTGGTAGCTTCGATGACACTGTCCAACCATCTCGTCCTCTGTTGTCCCCTTCTCCTCTTGCCTTCACACTTTCCCAACATCAGGGTCTTTTCCAGAGAGTCTTCTCTTCTTTTTAACTTGGATTACTGTGAGGTTGAAAGGTCTGCCTTGGATTTGTATTGAAATCATTCTATCATTTTGGAGATTGTATCCCAGTACAGCTTTTCCCACTCTTTTGTTCACTATGAGGGCTACTCCATTTCTTCTACGGGATTCTTGCCCACAATAGTAGATATGATAATCGTCTGAATTGAATTCGCCCATTCCTGTCCATTTTAGTTCACTGACGCCCGGGATGTCAATGTTGATTCTTGCCATCTCCTGTTTGACCACATCCAGCTTACCAAGGTTCATAGATCTTACATTCCACGTTCCTATGCAGTATTCTTCTTTGCAGCATCGGACTTTCCTTTCACTTCCAGGCGCGTCCGCAGCTGAGCGTCCTTTCGGCTTTGGCCCAACCACTTCATTAGCTCTGGAGCTACTTTTACTTGTCCTCCGCTCTTCCTTAGTAGCATGTTGGACGCCTTCCGACCTGAGGGGCTCATCTTCCAGCGTCATATCTTTTAGCCTTTTGTTTCTGATCATGGGGTTTTCTTGGCAAAGATACTGGAGTGGCTTGCCAGTTCCTGCTCCAGGTGGATCGCATTTAGTCAGAACTCTCCACTATGACCTGTCTGTCTTGGGTTTCCCTGCACGGCCTAGCCCATAGCTTCTCTGAATTACTCAAGCCCCTTCGCCACGACAAGGCAGCAATCCGTGAAGGGGATTCTATTATTACTATTATTACCTTTTCTTTATCTATCATTCAATAATGTATGACCACCGTACTATGTTCTTTACTTGTCAGTGAGACACTTAGGGAATTACTTTGTGTATGTTTGTTCTTGACATTAAAATGCCTTTTTAAGTCTGCATGTTTGCTAAAATAAAAAAAAATCTTGTGGTACACTAAAGACTAACAGATTTATTGTGGGATAGCCTTTCAGGGGCACAAGCCTACTTTATCAGATGCATAAAATTTATTTCAGCTGAT
Source organism: Intellagama lesueurii (assembly GCA_037013535.1). Taxonomy (NCBI): domain Eukaryota; kingdom Metazoa; phylum Chordata; class Lepidosauria; order Squamata; family Agamidae; genus Intellagama; species Intellagama lesueurii. Next base: position 73,214,983 of record JBAJHW010000003.1, on the reverse strand, counting down.
AGATATGGAGTATGTATGTGTGTGTATTATGTACACACATATGGATATGTGCGCACACATGGCGATAAATAATTGTAGGTTCCTAATGTTCACAGTATGTAAAATGTACTATAGTTTTGTAATCTTTCAGTTCAGATCTAAGGTATAGAAGAATAAGAACCTATTCGCCATAGCACTCAAAGAAGATAATATTATTATTTGTTTCTTGGTTGAAATCCTATTCACAGATTTGTGCTGCGTAAGGCTGATGACATCAGCTGCTCAATTTTTTGGAAATAAAAAATTCTGAGTCACACACACACACTGAAAAGGTTCTGAGGCTCTCATGGTATCCCTTTCATTGTGGAGAAGATGGTGGGGACCATGGAATTGGGTGTGTCTTAAATTTCCAAAATCACCAGTGCCAGTAAAATCATCCTGGTGATAGCAGTTTTTCAAAATTAAGACTTCTTTCCATCCCACAGCCCCCAATGGCTTCTTCATCATGAAAGGGATCTCACAGGAACATCAGGACTTTGGAAGGAAATCTGAAAAAAAAAATTCAAAAAACTGCTACAGCCGATGACATTATTAGCCTTGTATGGTGTAGCTCTGTGAACAGGATTTCAGCCATTTTAAAAATTAAAACACTTGTTTATTCCTTCTCAGCCCATAAAAGCCCCCAAAGCAATAAGCTACTGTTATATTCTACTGTTCTAGTTTATGATATGTTAACCTGTGGTGGAAAAATTTAGACGATTGTGATGGTCCAAAGTGAATAGAATCAGATTTGTTAATAAGTTTTAGATCTGCTTTTTTATCCCAGTGTCTATTTGAAGATTTTTTGTTACTTCGACTCACTCTTTTTAATCTTAAACTTACTTCCTTTGTCTTTGCGTCCAGCATTAAAATTACTCACATATAAAAATTGCCAATACATGCAAGAATCAAAGGTGTCTTGTGTGAGAGTGCCCTAAAAATGCACCGAATGAATGAAAAGACCCTTCTGTCAGTTTTAGTTTTTTTACTTGGTGGGACAGCGCCTCCTAGAGGTCTTGTGGGTCAACAGCAATTTACAATCAAAATCTATCCTCAGTTAATATTTTTACATAACTTGTTAATTTTCAAAGCTAACCATCTTTGCAGGACAATTGGCTTTATGTAGTGTAAGTCCTGCTTTCTTTCAATTTTAGGCAAAGTGGGATTTGTAGGGCTTTGGTGGCACACAAACAGCTAAAGCAAGTTCAGCCACAATCTGACTTTCTTCAGGATACAAGAAGTCTAGTTCATATTTGAATTATTCGTTTGCATTGTTTTTAATAATGCCATGTAGTGTAACCTGAAAAGAAAGCAAGTAGGCATGCATGGTTTGCTTCTAGGTAATTTAAAACGACATGAATATATAGCAGGTCATGAGGGTTTCGTTAATAGGACCTAATCAGATAATAAAGAAGTTGTTGTAGAGAGTATCCTGGTCTAGCAACATATGCACTGATTTACTGCAGCTGTCAGTGATGCATGGGGTAGAATTGTGCTATAATGCATGAGCACTCTAATGAAAAGTATAACTTGAAAATACATCTTTGTTTTAAATCTACAAGGGAAGAGGAGTAAGGTGTGGTGTGGCAATGCTTAGTGTAGCTCTTTTTATTAACCTAGAGTATCTGTTGGTGAATCCCATTGTTTTATGTGCTGAGACAGTGAACTACACATTTGAGAACTTTTCTCATATTAATTTTAGTAGATTGACTTGTATTGGAAATGAAGCAGAGCCATTGAATAACTCAAACACAGAAATCAAAACCAGAGAGTGTTCTTCCTTTTAGGACATGAATGGGGTGTGTCAGTACTTAGAATATGTGCTCCTATAAAAGGACAGCTCTCTGGCATGTGAAATAAGAGTAGTAATCTGGCATATTTTGTGACATATTGTTTGTAAAGTCATTTGTATAGAGAGCACATGTTTTTTCTCTTGTTCCATAAGAAGCATCTAACTCTCAAAAGGCTTTTTAAACTTGGAAGGGAATGGAACAGAGTCTACAGTTGTGATGATTGTGATAGGATGGGATGGACTTCTTTAAAGATACATTATGAATTATGAAAAGCAGCTAAGATACTTGTTGAAAACCTTGGTCTTCAATTTCATCAGCAAGAATTAGGAAGGAGAAAGCATCACATTCCATAATAATATCTTAGAAGAGATGACGGTACCTACGGAGTCTGGAACCTGATAGTCCCTGAGAGTTGTTCATTTGTGTGCTGCAGTGCAGTATACTGCTAACATCCAACTGGTGTTGACCAAGCCCCTTTGTATGCTGGAGCAAATCAGCCTGTTGTATGCAAACTGTGTTCTTCACTTTTATGGCATTAATTCTATGCTGCAGTTGCTGCTAAGCTCCCTCTGCTGTTTGTTTGAAGACGTCATGACTAGACATGGGAACAAATAAAAAAATGGATCGCGATATTCGTGAAAAATCGCTGATTTGTTAAATATTCATCCCTTTGTATTCGTCAGTTCTAGAGACCCCAACAAATACAAAGGGATTAATATTCCCCCATTTTTTATTCATCCCCCATACAAAGAGAGGGAAGGCTAGCCTTCCATCTCTTCCTATGGCTTTCCCATTCTGCCTATGGGCCCACCGATCAGCTGATCGGTGGGCCAATAGGCACCCAGCCAGCCCCACAGCCTATCCCCCACCCCTTCCCCTCCCTACCGCTGCCGCCATCCACCACCGCTCAGCACTGCCGTCATCTACTGCCGCTCACTGCTGCTGCCATCCATCACCGCCTGTTGCAGTGGCCTCCGCAGCCACTGCCTGCCGTAAGGGACTCTGGCTGCCCTTTGCAAAGATGGTGGCTGCAGCTTCTCTTAGGCAGGGAAGCTGCAGCCACCATCTTTGCAAAGGGCAGCCTAGATTCCCTTAAGGCAGGCCATAGCAGCGGAGGCCATTGCAGCAAGTGGTGCTGGATGGTGACTGCGGAGGCTGCCGTGGCACAGGCCTCTGTGGATGGCGGCAGCGGTGCAGACTGTGGCAGCCAAGATAGGGAGGCAACAGGGGTAGTGGGAAGGGGGCAGGGGGGCAGGCTGTGGGGGTGGACGGATCAGCTTTTTCTTTTTAGACAGCCTTTGGCTCTCTAAACCCCCCCCCATGAACCGACGAATAAATTAGTGCTTCATTGGTTCATGGGGAGCAGATTTGTGCTTCATGATTCGTCAACTTGGACGGATCACAAAGCACGACAACTCGCCAAAATGGTGATTCGTCCCCATCTCTAGTCAGGACATATAAAATATGTGGTTCATGTTGTTATAAAGCAGTCTCCCCCCACATGCACACATACATTCTCACTTGGTGCCTCTCATGTATGTTGGAGTAAACTCCCATACTAGTTGGGGAGAATGGGAGCTGCAGCCCAACACATATGAGGGGCACCAGCTTGAGGAAAGCTCCAAAATACTGAGTACAACAGAAGTCTTCTGGTGATATACCAGGTATCAGAACCACTCTCTTTTCTAGATATTTCTAAATTCTTTATTTTTACATTGGATATACATGGATGGCTAAGCTGAGACTGTCTTCAGTGAAGTGGGCATAAATGTGGCCCAAGTTTTGGACTTTCTGTTTGAATCCACGTTTTATGATATCTTTGCCTGATGAAGAGTTCTGTAGAACCCTAACACTTATTTGTATTTTTTTTAATGATCCAATAAAGGTGTTGCCTAACCAGAACCCAGTTTCTGAGACCCTGGTTCTTCTTTTGTAAATAACCTGACATTAAGAACTAGGTGCTAGTTTTTAACTCCACTTCTGTTTTCCTTTGTTCCCCTCACCCAAGTAACAAAATACCCAATGCTTAAAGGTTTAAAAATGTTTTTCTGACTTCTAGAATACTCACCTTCAGTCCAGGGTTTTACAGATATAAAAGGACAGGATTTCAATCTGTTCTGAATAATTTATGACTGTTTATCACACTCATCTAGAGGTCATGCTGAAGCAACTTGTTTTTCTGAAGACATATCACTCCATAAAGTGTGATACATCCCCTCAAGCAATATTTCATGGTGTCAAAAAGCATTCTCCTCTGTGCTCCATGCCTGACACCACATGATGAAAACTGCTGATGTACAACACATTATAGGCTTTCAGAAAAATATGTAGCTTTAGCCTAGTAAGTGCATCTTTAATCCATCCTAATTTTGTTGTTGTTGTTGCTGCTGCTGTTAGCATACTTTTCTTGTCATCGCCAATTCCCATATGCAACATTTCATTTGCTGGTGTCTTTTCCATCTGTCACACAGCATTTAGGTGTTAAAATAATACCAAAAGCAACATACAGTTTTCAGGTTTTAGTTGTTGTCAGACCTTTTAAAACCTTGCGCTGTGAATTACAGAATGCCTGTGAGTAGGATGAGTAAGAGGAGGTGGGGCAGGGAAGGCAGGGTGCTGCCTCTGAGTGGGCACCAGCCAGCCTAAGTGGTCAGGGAATGGCTTAACACCTGTTCAGACAGTAAATGAACTATCACGAACCACCAGACCATCAGTTCGTGCCCATCTCTTCCTATGAGTGTGTAGGAAAGTATCATGTGATCAGTAGGTGTTATACTTGCAATGTGCTGAATACTAGAGGCAGGGGTGAATGTACACAGGAAGAAATGGAACAATAAGAATGCTTCATAGTGACCATCTTAACAGGGAGTTGCTATGTCTCTGTCATGCAGATTTTCAGTGAAGTCCAGAAAATTTCATGAGCCAATTTTGGACAAAGTGAAGCCTTGAAGGATGTTTTGGTAGGCCTCAGCTCCATTAGACTCTCTTGTTCTGTGAGCAGCAAAATGTTTTTTTGCCAGGGTGTATGTTTGTGAAGGAAGGCATACTGGTACTTCTGGAGCAGTGGTTCACCATTTAAATAGGTCACGGGGCCCTCTTGTAGTGTTTAACACAAAAAATGACCTATATTTTAAAGCTGGGATTGGGGCATCCTCATCTTATCATCACCAGTTCCCATATATAGCACTCATTGCTTTTTCATGTGCCCCCCCCCACCTCCACATTTTCAGTAATCTGTGAGGTCCATGGACCCTGCAAAACTGCCCATCCCTTTTTATAAACTAATAAACTATAAAGTTATAAACTATAAACTAATTGAATCCTCTGGGGTTCCTCATTACTTCTACCATCATTTTCCTTAAACCACTGAGGAGGGAAAGATCAAAACAGCAGGGCGATTTCTTGGATAGGAGAATGCTGCTGAGGCCCAGTGGGAAAGCATTTTTCCTGGGGGAGGTCGATGATATGTCGGAGATGCCCATTCTTTCTCCATTGCTTGGTTGGCATTTCTGGTTTTAAAGACATCTCGCGAACTCCAGCACAACTGTTTCTCTTCAATTTGCCAACACTCTGCCTTAATAAATTACTTTCTGGAATGAGATTTCATCAGCCACATAGTTTAATTAGTTATTTAATTAGTAGATTATATTAAAAACAGCAGTTTTCACTTTCAAATACAAGTGAAGGTTCTGGGTGCAGTTTTCTATCCCTATGCTTCAGGCATTTATCTTTTATTTTCATTTCTGTAATAAAACAATGATAGGATAGGACAAGGATCAAACAAAGTCAAGCAGCCAAATTTCTATTGTCAAACGAGATAAAGTTGTCTTAATAGAAGGATTGTAAAACTAAGTAGAGTAGAGAAGGGATTGGATATATTCTGGTAAAATGTGTGGGATTCATAGCTTGGTCTAGAACGATCTTTACTCAGAAGTAAGTTTAGATGCAATCCTCCTGCCATGTGCTAGAGACAAAAACATTATATATATAGTAAATACATTGCTTGAGAAACAGTAAACAAACACACACAAGATGAAAAGTGCTTGCTTCAAAATAGCAGACAAAGGGGAGAAGGGAGCAGAGCACTGCCCATCATAAGGATGAAATATAGTGGGGTGCACACTTCTAAAAAAAGGAAGCAAAGCATAGTGTGCTGATTATAGACTGCCCCATAGCAATTAAAGCACTCTATGTGTGGTTTACAATTTAATTATGCAGGCTACACATTGCCCTTCCAACGAGCTGGATAATCAGTTTACCAATCTCGGAAGGATGTAAGGTTGAGTGGGCCTTGAGCTGGCTACCTAGAATTGAACCTGGGTCATAAGCAGAGTTTTGACTGCAGTACTACAGTTTAACCACTGTGCCACAAGGCTCCTAAAAACACTACAAGTATGGTCAATTGTAATTTTGCTTCTAAGTGTGACATAATCACACTTACTAACTGAAAGTTATTTGATCTTCTTTGCTATCCTATTATCTGGTGATCACCACAAAGCCCATCAGCCTGCTCATTGCCTGAACCCGACAGATCTTGTAAGCCATGACCCCACTGTAGCAAGGTTGTAAGATTTTGAAACATCTTTCTGTCCAGTAGTTTTCATGAAAGAGTTTTCAGGGACCCTATCAGAAATAAATGCATTGTTAGATTATGAGGAAATGTTAGAAATTTGTCATAAATGCCTGCAACTCTGATGGATCTTTTCTTTACCTTTAGGTGCTGACTCCGGCACAGATCAAATCCATTTGTAAGGCAATATTAGAATCTGGGAAGCAGTATGCATTGAGAAAGAGGAAGCCAGTTCCCCTCATGTACTCTTATTATGGAACAGAGTATCTTGGTGAGTTCAGTGTAAAGTTTCTAGGACTGTTCCCTCTGATTTATTATCATATTTCTATTTTATTTTAACAGTTCAGGGACAAGGAGTTAGACTGTAATTTCACACACACTTACAGGAGAAAGCCCTATTGAACTTACTGGGACTTACTTCAGAGGATTTTCCCCATTTAAAAATGATCAGGTGATTAATCTGAGCCCTATTTTATATTTGAGGTGAAATGTTTGATAAACGTTTCAGAAGAATTGCTTTTTTAAATACAATTACTGGTAAAAACTTCAGATGGCAAGCACTGTCTGTGATAACACAATCTTCTATGTCCCTATCTTCCTTCTAGAAATGTTTCTGAACAGAGAAAATGCCCATTGTGGCGTTTGCCCTTGTGGCCCCTGCTTATCTTTCCCTCACAAAGGCTCACGTCGCGTATTCTTCTCGCTGCCACCAGTGGATTACCTCAATCCACAATATAAATGATGTTTGTCTGAACACTTGACTTGTGAACAGAAACAGAACTTATTTATTGAAGTGAAGCAGATTGAATAATAACAGAAGTTTCTCAGATAAACATTATACACAAGCAAATCATCAACAGTTCTCTCAGTACATACTTCTTTTCTCTTGCTATATCATTACCACCTTCTCTACCTATTTTCTCAACCAGCTTTGTCTCTCTCAGTATTTGTTCCCTCTCTCTCTGACTAACCAGCCCCATCTGACTCCTCCTTCTCCCGCCAAACCTCATGTAGCTGCTGACTCTGCCTCTCCAGTCCTCTCATGTTGTTGTTTAGTCGTTAAGTCGTGTCCGACTCTTCGTGACCCCATGGACCAGAGCACGCCAGGCCCTCCTGTCTTCCACTGCCTCCCAGAGTTGGGTCAAATTCATGTTGGTAGCTTTGGTGACACTGTCCAACCATCTCGTCCTCTGTCGTCCCCTTCTCCTCTTGCCTTCACACTTTCCCAACATCAGGGTCTTTTCCAGGGAGTCTTCTCTTCTCATGAGATGGCCAAAGTATTGGAGCCTCAGCTTCAGGATCTGTCCTTCCAGTGAGCACTCAGGGTTGGTTTCCTTCAAAATGGATAGGTTTGTTCTCTTTGCAGTCCAGGGGACTCTCAAGAGTCTCCTCCAGCACCACAATTCAAAAGCATCAATTCTTCGGCGGTCAGCCTTCTTTATGGTCCAGCTCTCACTTCCATACATCGCTACTGGAAAAACCATAGTTTTGACTATGCGGACCTTTGTCGGCAAGGTGATATCTCTGCTTTTTAAGATTCTGTCTAGGTTGTCATCGCTTTCCTCCCAAGAAGCAGGCGTCTTTTAATTTCGTGGCTGCTGTCACCATCTGCAGTGATCATGGAGCCCAGGAAAGTAAAATCTGTCACTGCCTCCATATCTTCCCCTTCTATTTGCCAGGAGGTGATGGGACCAGTGGCCATGATCTTAGTTTTTTTGATGTTGAGCTTCAGACCATTTTTGGCGCTCTCCTCTTTCACCCTCATTAAGAGGTTCTTTAATTCCTCCTCACTTTCTGCCATCAGAGTGGTATCATCTGCATATCGGAGGTTGTTGATATTTCTTCTCATAGAGTCCTCTCATAGGTTCATGCAAATCAGCTCATGAAGACGAATGGCATGAGTGACGTGGGCGATCGTTACATTCCTCCCCCCTAAGAAAAGTTTGTTTCATGAGGGAAAACCTTACAGTTTACCCTTATGAACAACGGAACATACAGGGAATATTACATACAAAACACCATCATAATAATATGCTTACCAGTTATGTCCTAAATCATATACCATACTTCAAAATATGACACATTATATTTACCATATACTTATACATACCCTATACTAGTTTTCTCTCTATCACTATGTCTACTAGACCAAACTTATTACTTTAAATGTTTAAAACAATCAATACAATTATAAACATTTGCACTACTCACATTAATACAAATTACATTGCCTCTACATTAAAAACACTACTCACCATTATTACTTCCCATCTGTATACACCTCTTAGTTCATCAGCATTCAACGAGACATTGCATTTTAATTGCCTTTCATAACCAGTGCACAAACAGAACATTTAATACAACATTACACTCTTTGTTTATCCACCCATTAGTCATTTGGCCTTCGAGGCAAGGTATCAGCATCCACGCTCTGAGTCCCTTTTACGCTGTGGATTACAAAGTCGAAGTCTTGCAGGTTCCATGTCCATCTTGCAAGCTTACTGTTAGTGGATTCCATAGTTTGTAGCCACACCAGAGGGAAAGGGTCGGTGCAAAGGATGAACCTCCTTCCCCTAATGTAGGGTTTCAGTCTTTGCAGCGTCCAAACAATTGATAGGCACGCCCTCATGTTGGCAGACAAATGTCTCTCAGCAGGTCAGAATCTCCTGCTGATCAGAGTCTCTGGGTGTAGACTCCCTCTGTCATCCGCTTGGCACAGCACGGCTCCCAGACCCACACTTGACACCTCGATGTACACGATGAACTCCCGGTTGTAGTCCGGCGCAACAAGGACAGATATTGAAGTCCGCGCTCTCTTCTGTTGACTGGCAGTCATCAGGCACTCTGACATCCACTGGATGTCCTCGGCTCGCCTCTTCTGGGTTAAGCCTGTTCTCTTACTGAATAGTGGCTTAATTTTCTCAGCTGTGGAAAGGTTAGGCAGTTTCTTCCACTTCTCCAGCACAGCTATGACTGCGTTCTTCCTTGAGATCTTATTGCTTATGCCTTCCTCCTCACCAGCAAATTCACCCACAGGTACATTTGTTGCAAAGTTCTCGATATGTGGGGGACTACTATCGCAGGTCACTTCAAGATTCTCAGGTGAGTTTCTTTTAGGTGCCGTCTCAAACACTTGGCTTATGTCAGATGTATTGAGATTTTCAACATATTGTTCTATTCCTTTAATCTCTGGTTTCTCAGGAAGGGGTTTGTTCTGCAAGATTCTCAGGACTTTTGCAGCTGCATGGGGAGCCTTCTTAATACTAGTTCCTTCAACTTTCCAGTGCTGCTGCAACAGATCCACAGGTCCTGACCATGCCAACAGCAATTCACTTCCCTCTATGGTTCTCAGCCTCAGCACTTTGTCCTCAGTACAGAATGCTCTTTCCTCGGCCTTTTCCTCACACAAGCCTTTCTCCTTTCCATGAGTACCCCCCAAGCTTGGCTCTGCTACTTCTAAGGACTTTTCCCTATATTTTACAGGGACAATTAATTGTTTGTGATGTCCATCTCCACTCCTATAAGGTGTTGATAAAACCTCTATATATATCAGGTTTTTATCAGCTATAAACCTCTCTGGGTGTTCAGGTGTCAGTGGAATGGGATTCTCATTAGGTGTTCTAATACAATCATTTAAAGTAATATCTTCCTTCTGCTCCTCAATACAGGGAGTATTATTAGGGTTTTTCAATATGACCTCCTCAGCCATTTCTGCTACCTCAGGGTTTTCCTCTGGACTGGGGCATCGTTCAGGATTTTCAGGGGTCAGTGGAATTTCCTTAACTTGTGCAAAGCATTAATTTAAGGTAGGGTCTTCCTTTTGTTCTTTGATGAAAGATAGATTCTTAGGGTTTCTCAGAATAACCAGATCAGCTGTCTCTCTCACTTCTCTTATTTCAGGAAGATTTCCATCATTTCCCTCAGTGGCTTCCATTTGCCTTCCCTGAGAGCGAGTTGTCACAAAAACACTCTGCACATGCTCAGCTAAATCCAGACCTATTAAACACGGGGCAGGAATTTGATCAGATATGGCCACCTTCCAAACTCCTGACCATCCCTTATATCTCATTGGTATTTTTGCCATGGGCAGCACCACTATTTCAGAACCAATCCCTTTAATAGAAATATTTTCATGGTCTAACATATTTTCCTTAGGGACTATATCAGGGTGACATACTGTAACTTGTGAACAAGAATCTTTGAGTGCTAGATACTTATTATTATCAACATAGATAACATCACCGGAGCTATGTAGAAGATTCGGATTACATTCTATCAGAAAGCAATGGACAACCCTGGCCACAGGGGGATCTTGGCTCTCTGACCCTTCTGTTACTTGTGTTGCTATGGCAACAGCTCCATGGCTAGCTTCAACTGCAGTATTAGCTGTTCCATTATGCTGTACACAAAACACCTTCTTAGGCTGACTGGAATTTCCACCTTTATGCTGGCTAACATCCCTAGTCTTTTGAGTCTCACACTGAGCACAAAAATGACCTTTCTCCCCACACACATAACATTGTTTACTTGCCTTGGGTTGAAAATAAAGGGCCTTGTTAACTTTTCCATCAGAGCTATTATGTTTCAGGTGACTCTGCTCTGTGGATGAGGGCTTGTCTCTAAAATGGCTTCCAGTAGTTTGGGCATTTCTGAGGTAGTCAAGTGGGTGTCCTCTCCTCCTGTCGTCCCACACTTTTCTACCAATTTTTACCACAGAAAATCGAGGATCTCTAATCTCACTAATGGAATCAGCGTATTCAGATGCCTGTAATACATTTTTAGGATTTTTGTCCTTGACCAAATAACACAATTCTCCTGGCAACACTGAATAAAATTGTTCTAAACCAATTACATTTTTCATTTGGTCTAGGGAAGTGACTTTCTCACGTTCCATCCATTTGTCCAAACATTGGATCAATTTAGCCCCCACTTGGGCATAAGATTCTTCAGGCTTTTTGGTAAGGGAACGAAATTTTCTTCTAAGGTGTTCTGCATTTATGCCAAATCTAGAATATACCATCTTTCTATATGCCTCAAAATCTCTAGCCTGCTCCAGAGGCATCTGAGAATAAAGCTCAGCTAAATCTCCACTGATTTGTGATCTCAACACTATCATCCTTTCATCATCCTTAATCTCAAAGTCCCAGCACGCTCTCTCAAATGAAATGAGGAAAGATTCAGGGCAATCTCCTTTCCTATATTGGGGAAATTTCTTTAGATCGATATTTGAGAGATTTCCCTCGCTAGGGTTGTTATTAGTATTATTATTATTTTGGGAAGCTAATTCTAATTGTTTCATCTGTATTTGAAATTCCATTTCTCTTTGTCTTAATTCCATTTGTCTGGCCTCAGCCCTCTCCTTTTCTCTGGCCCTTTCTCCATTTCAAAATCTATTTCCTTTTGTCTGGCCTTTTCTTTCTCCATAATCTCTAATTCCTTGAGTTGTAGCTCCTTAGCTTTCCCTTCAGCCCTGGCTTTTCCCCTAATTTCCAGTTCCTTTAGCTCTAGCTCCTTAGCTTTCTCTTTTTCTCTAATTTCCAATTCCATGGCTTTTTCTCTGAGTCTATACTCCTGTTCCAGTTTCCATTTCTCCAGATCTAGGGAGCTTTGAATAATTTCCCTTGAGGGTTCCTCTGGTTCCTCAGGTATTTGAGGGTCTCCATTTCCATTCCCATTCCCCTCAACCTCTTGAGGATCAATTTCCTCAATTACACAAGCAAATCATCAACAGTTCTCTCAGTACATACTTCTTTTCTCTTGCTATATCATTACCACCTTCTCTACCTATTTTCTTAACCAGCTTGATCTCTCTCAGTATCTGTTCCCTCTCTCTCTGACTAACCAGCCCCTATCTGACTCCTCCTTCTTCCGCCAAACCTCATGTAGCTGCTGACTCCGCCTCTCTGGTCCTCTCATAGGTTCATGCAAATCAGCTCATGAATACGAATGGCATGAGTGACGTGGGTGATCGTCACACCCATATATGTCCAGACATGTCTAGGCATCTTCAGGCACTGAAATCTGAATTACTGTATCAGACTGAGTCTTACTCTTCCCCATCAATCCATGATGTAACTTTATATTAAGCAGATAACTGCAGGAGTAACCTGGAGGATGCATAATGAGGTCATCCCTAGCTTTGGGTAATCAGCTTGAATTTACCTTTGTGAGACTGAGAACCCCCCAAAAAGACCTTGGGATTATGAAAATTTCCTATGTGGCTGGAAAAGAGCCAACACGATAAATTCATGTTATTCATGTTCAGATCCCTGAACTCCTTTCAGCTTCATTTTAAAAATTAATATACCAGGGATGTTGGCAAGTCTTTGGGTCTGAGTTCCAAGTCCGAATCTTAGTCTTTGGTACCAAATCCCATGTCTCAAGTCAGAGTCTCTATTAAAAACAAGTTTTTTTTCCCTCCAGAAAAAAAGGGGTTGATGGGTTCTGAGTCACGAGTCAATTCCAAGTCATTGGTTAAAAAAAACTGAGTCGAGTCACCAGTGCAGCTTAAGTCTGACTTGACAGCAAGATGCACAACTTGAGTCCCCATCTCTGGAATATACTCTACTGAAAACTAGTTAATTTGATACTTATGCATCTACCGGACTGCTTGAGTAACATACTGATCTGGTCAGCACATTTAGAGATGGCATTGGAAAAAAATCATTTTTCTCCTTATATAAAAGACCTAATTTGCTATTCCTATCGGTCCAGGTTGTGAATTATTAAATATTACGCAAGAGTTACATGGGTAACAGCAGCCTATACCAGAAGAATATAGGAAAGGGACAGAGTCCTCTTGCTGACGCCCTCCAGCATGAGTTCATTTGCATAAATCTTATCTGTGAATTGCTACAGGTTAAGAAGTGAGCGTCAGGATTTGCTGTTACACATTAGTTCAATGACTCAGTATGTGAGCAACTAGACTGAATCTTAACTTGCAGCAATTCACAGCTGAAAGGTGTGCTGATGGACATATGATGGCATAAATTTTCAGTTGTATTCCAGCCAAATGGTCCCTGGTGTAGGATTAGAGATGTTGACTTCTCTTACATCTCACAGGAGGGAATCTTCTTCCAAGAGGATATCTGCTTATTATTAACTGAGTGAGACCTCTTTAAATGGGTGACAGACCTATGTACACTACAGAATCAGAAAAAAATGAATAGTAAACCACTTCTGAATACTCCATACCTAGAAAACCAGGGAAGAGTCTCTACAAGCCAGAATTTATTTGATTGTTTGCATTTGTTACTAATGCACAGTTTCTTACAGCTTTGCAAGGCACTGTGCATTGTCCATCTTTGAATTCTGTCTCTCTTTTCTCCTTTCTGTTGTAATAGCTGCTTTCTGCCTTTTCCTATTTGTCTGTATCTGAATCAAGAGTTTTATCCAGTTTATATATCACACAAAGACCAACAAAGACCTTCAAAGTGTGCCATTCTATGTTTGCTACGTTTATTATGTGGACCCATTTGTGTGTGTGAAAAGTCTCTGTAGAAATGCCCAGATCCATATTTCAAAAGCATCTTACAAAAATTATAGTTTTCAGATGGAGTACAGCTGTGTGGAACTACTTTAGTGACTTCCACACAGCTGCTAAAATACTTGGATCACTTCTCATGGAGAAGTGCTTTTGAATATCCTAATCGAGACACCACTGTCCTTTAAATGAGTGGACAGAATCATATTGGTGTTCACATAAGGTTTGTGTAACTTGATGCAGCTAACTGTGGCTAATTGACATGGTGCCAGGGCGCATCTTGGTTGCATGCCAAGTTAGGTATCTGATTGGAAACTAAGATGCACCCCAGCACCTCATCAATTATCCATAATTATCTACAGTAAGATATGTAAACATGCAAACACCAATTGAAGTCTAGCCCTATAAAAAGCAAATAAGCCACAAAAACGCACCTCTAAGTAAATGCATGAAGCAACACTTTTTCAGTCATTTCACCTGCTTGAAAATTAAAAACCTGTATTTTGGAAAAGAGGTGAAATTTGTTTAGGAAGAAAAAAATCCCCTTCTCCTCAGAAACAGCTGTTCTGAGGTCCATTCCAAAAGTGGGCACTCAACTAATCAAATCTAGAAATGTTTCATTGAGGAATTTGGTCATGGTAAAGGTAAAGGTTCCCCTTGACAATTTGTCCAGTCATGTCCGATTCTAGGGGGCGGTGCTCATCTCCGTTTCCAACCCATAGAGCTAGCGTTTGTCCGAAGACAATCTTCCGTGGTCACGTGGCCAGCGCGACTAGACACGGAACGCCGTTACCTTCCCGCCGTGGTGGTACCTATTTATCTACTCACATTTTTGCATTTAGCATGCTTTCGAACCGCTAGGTTGGCGGGAGCTGGGACAAGCGACGGGGGCTCACTCCGTCGTGTGGATTCAATCTTACGACTGCAGGTCTTCTGACCTTGCAGCACAGAGGCTTCTGCGGTTTAACCCGCAGCGCCACCACGTCCCAATTTGGTCATGGGAGGCATAAAAAAAAAACACTCCATGGATATGCTGAGTGCTAAGAGGACGTCTCACCAGGCTGGAGTGGGCCACAAAACCCTATAGCCTTTTTTGTGTGGACCCCAGTCTGTTGCATCCTCCCTCCAAAGTCTTTCCTTTGCCAAGGAGTGGAAGGGGTGCATATGATGCTGCAGATCACAGCCTTTAAAGTGGCAAATGCACTGGAGATTGCAGTGTTTAAAGCAACACATCTTCCACATGCAAATGAGTGTACTAAACAGCAAGCTAGCTTGTGCAAGCTACAAAAAAGAAAAAGAAAAGACAACCACTTGTGCAATGAACATTGTAGCACATACGTTTGTCCAATCCTCTTCTAAACCTGTAGAGGTCAGTGGCCATCATCACCTCTTATGGTGACCAGGAAATTTCATCATTTAACGATGCACTATGTGAAGAGGGGGGGGCCGAGCAACAGCAGCGAGAACAGGGGAATCCTAGGACTCTGGGAACCCCTGTGTAAACTCCGGGTCAGCAGACCCCCCAGAAGTGAAGGGGGGGCACGTTTTCACAGGAGAGTGGACTTGCAGCAAGTAGGGCCAGGAAACCTCCAAATTCAGACAGCAAATCTGTCTTCGTGAGAGTTTCCTTCCTCAAAGCAACTGGCTCGGGAGACGCCATGTCTGGTGAATTAGCTGCCTAACTTTGCCAGGAGGGGAGGTATGTGAAGAAGATTTATGCCTGACTACATGAACAGTGAGTAACTGACTTTCTATTCAGCTTCAGCAAGTACAAATCAAACTTAAGAGGCTGACTTTAAAGGAGAGAAAAATAAACAAAAATGGCAAAGAAGCATTTGTATCCCTGAAACATCAGCAAATATTTACTGCATCACATCTGAGAGAAACAGAAAGATAAACTAACTAAAAAACATAGACGGAGATCTTTTTCTCATCCCCCTGTCCTCCCTGGATGGCATAAACTATCATATCATAAAATTAGAGGTTTAAGAAGACTGGGAACTCCCACCTTAAGTGATCTTGCTACCAGCTGTGAACGGTGGATTATAAATTAAAACTGCTCCTGGCTGAAGTTGGATTTACAACTGGATGCATTAGTGGGAGTCTGAGTCTGGGCTGACTCATTTAACATGAGGGTGAACTGATTAATAGTTTTACTGTTTTATGACTTCTGACTGAATTGGGAGTACAGGAAAGGAGGGGGAAAAAAAAAAAGCCGGACTTGGTGGACTTGGGAGAAAACAGAAGAACTCTTTTATTCTGTAGCAGAAAGCGTTATTCAACATTAAATTTATATTCAAGAAGCAGAAAGGACAGCCCTTATTTAATGTACAAGCCCATCAAAACTTACAATGGAAGATCCCTTCAAGAATTACATACAGGAGTTTCAAATGAACATTGTCAATCAATTTAAGGATTACATGAATACCCAGACCCTTGAAATTAAGACGATGATTTCAGGATATAAAGTGGAGGGGAAGAATATGCAGATGGAAGCCCAGCCCACCAGAGCAGCGGAAGCAGCAGAGAGAGAGTCTTTAGAATTAACATAAAAGGAGGCTAAAATAATGGGCCTGCGTGAGAGGGAGGGTCAGGTGGATGAGTTGGGGATTTATATTAGTGAGAAGATTACTCAAAATATGTATACTTGCTTGATAGAAGAGAACTTAAAGAAGGAAAATGTGAAGGCAGTGAGGTTGGAAGGGGTACAAAATTCTGGCTATAATTTAGACATATATGACTGGATTCGAAGGTGGAATGATTATAGTTGGATTAAATCAGTAAATTTGAGAGAAAATGGTTTAAAGAGGTTCTATAGATGGTACTTTAAAGCTGGCAAAAAGGGTGTTAGAGATTAATTCAGGTTAAAATACTGTCAGCAACTTGGGACTTTCTCTTTGTACAGGTGGTAGATAAGTATATATAACTTCTAAACTAGAAATGTTCTTTTTGAATAAAATAACAGAAGTTGTTGATTGAAAGATACACATATACATATAGATTAATTTAGGTTAAAATATTGTCAGCAATTCTGGATTCTCTTCTGTATAGGTGGTTGATAAGTATATATAACTTTTAAATTAGAAATGTCCATGTTGAATACAATATTAGAAATTGTGGACTGAAAGATATATATATAGAGAGAGTAAACATATGTGTACTATAATATAGTTATGTAGTTAAGATTATATATTAAGATTAATTCAGGTTAAAATACTGTTAGCAACTTTGGACTCTTTTGTATAGGTGGTAGATAAGTGTAGATAACTTTTAAACTAGAAATGTGTTAAATACAATAACAGAAATTGCTGAGTGAAAAGTAAACATATGTGTATTATAACATAGTGATGTAGTTAAGATTATATATTAGATAGTGTATTATGATAATCACTTCAAATTAGAAAGGCTTTTGCTGAATTTAATACTAGAAGTTTTGATCTGAATATATATGTGTATATATACATATATATACAGAGTGGAGAATATAATATGGTTTAAAGATTTTAGTAGGGTAATATGGTTATGTAGTCGAGACTATATATTAGATATGATTGTATGGAAAACACCTCCCTGCATGTATGTTTGGTATGTCCTGTATGTTTGTCTGTGATATAATAAAAACATTTAAAAAAAGAGAGTGTGTGTGTTTTGTTTGTTTTGAATCTCTCATAACTCTGAGTTCTGGAATTATTACTTAGCTAATCACTTCGTTCCTTCTAAATTAAAACCTTATGGAAATTTGGTGCAGTATGACTTAAATATAATTATTTCTGTTCTTCCCCAGGGGCTGCCCATGGACTTTCATCCATTCTGCAGATGCTGCTATCCTATTATGAATATCTCTCGCCTGCTGATCAGGAACTAGTATGGCAGAGTGTTGACTTTCTCATGGATCAAGAGCAGAATTGCAACTGGCCTCCAGAGCTAGGAGAGATGATTGAACGGGAGAATGAACTTGTTCACTGGTGTCATGGAGCTCCAGGTTCTCATGTAGATGCTGTGAAGCAGAGTCAGAAATTAATCATTATAATATCACACACTGTAACACCACAGCCTACTATTTTGCTGAGAAAGCAGGCCAATTTTTATCTGCTCTTACTTCAGATGTCAGGCTGCCACATTTTTACTGTATTTCTATTGCTACTGAAATCCATGCAGTGTACAAGGTATAAACTCGTATACCTTGGTACAACAACAGTTAAACATCCAAATGTTTAGGGCCTGTTTTTGTGGTTATAAACTAGTGTTATAGGGCTTAAATCTACTTGTTAGTCCAAGCTAGATAGACCCATTGAATGAGAGGTGGGCAAGTTGCAGCTAGCACTCCAAATATTTTAAAAATAATAATTGTGAGCTCAACTCTATACCACTTAGGGGGCTATTTTGCAATGTTTTGAGGGGTCCCCCAGGACCTTACTCCCCCACAACACTTTTTAAATTTTTGAAAAGTATGTTTTGGCCATTAGAAAACATAAAAGGGCTTCTTCAGTTTTAATTTTTTTTTAAAGTAAATGCTAGCTAAGTAAAATGGCGGGGCAGTGGTAATCACTAAAGGAAAGGCATGTTGAGCCTTCAGGCTCCAGAGGTTACCCTTTCCTGAATTAAATAAATGGTAATATAATGAGCCAACAGTTAATGTACGTGTCATCCCTCCATGAGGTTTACTCTGTTTGGAACTGACAATTGGATTTAGGCCAGGAATCCAAAGTTAATGTCAGAAGGACTTCTCTCCTGCAGAAAGTGATGTAGAGAACATGATGATTCCATGGGGATGTTAGAAAACAAAGCTGCTTGAAAGAGCTTTGTCGATTCCTGCACACCCACCTCTGCTTGTAGTTGTGTAGGTCAGAAAGCAAAACGGGTCCATGGCATAGTGTATTCAGGGACAGCCCAAAGCATTTTGCTTCTTGAAAGAAGCAAATGACCTCTCAGGATGAGTCTCTATAGCACAAGTGGTTTTGGCACCTGTGCTAGGAAATCTCAAAGGCATCAATTCCCATGGCTAATAGTAAAAATACTGTCATGAGCACATACTGTACATATATACCTACATAATCAATGATAAATAGTTTGTTTCTCTTTCAGGACTACCAAAATAAGCTGCCTGGGGCAACCACCTCATCCCGTCCAGTGGCTGAGCTAGCTTTCATAGCAATTAATGCACACTGCTACATATTCAGTGTAAAAGCAATTGCTGGTTTTACAATAAAGTAATGCAGGAAACAAAAAACTAAAATAATTCTTTAGATCTCCCCTTCGACAAAGTCTCCACTGCCCCCAATTCTGTGATATCTTTAATTTAGATATCTTCCACAGTTGTAGTTTTAGAAGAGGTAACTGTATTAGTCTGTGCTAGCATCTTAGACAAAAAGAAAAAATAAAGAAGACAAAGACGTTGTGGCACATTACAGACTAACTGCTGTACTTGGTGTGAGCTTTCATGGACAAGTCCACTTTTTCAAACTTCTATACCTGAAGAAGTGGGCTTGTCTACAAAAGCTCATGTTAAAATATAGCAGTCTATATGTTAGTCTTCAAAGTGTCACAATGTTTTTGTCTTCTTTATTTTTCCCCCCTCTGTTCATAGTATTCTCATTGGAATCAGTGATTACAGTACTCTTTAATTCAATCAACCGCAGGGAGATGGACTGAGCAAAGTTTGGTTAGAAGAGGTGGGATATTTGTGTGCTTAGGTTATCTTGTGACAGAACGTACAGTTGTGTGCAAAATTGCTGTGGTGCACAGTGATGGGCTTGTAAAATGATTTGACTTGAACAAGATTTGAACAAACTTGTTCAAATTTAGCAACCAGCTGAGTTACATTTTATACCCATAATATATAGGGAGAATTATGTGATCTTACATAGCAACTGTTCCATACTTTTATTTATTTGAAGGTGTTTAAAATAACATATTTTTGTTCTTTCCCCAGGCATTGCATACATGTTTGCAAAGGCATACCTAGTTTCCAAGAAGCCTCAGTATCTGGATAGTTGTATCCGTTGTGGAGAGCTGACTTGGGAGAAGGGACTACTGAAGAAAGGGCCTGGAATATGTCATGGTGTGGCTGGCAGTGCGTATGTGTTCCTGCTCCTCTACAGGCTAACAGGAAATTCTAAATACATGTACAGAGCACAAAGGTTAGTACCGGTGGAGGTTTGGATAACAGAGTGGTAGTAATACCTGCATAGAACATATTGCAGGAAAGTTCACACTTGCCATACATGTACACATAATGCTTCGGACTGGTAGACTTGAACAGAAACATTCAATTCTACAGAGGCACCTGGTAAAGCACAGAACATTATTATATTCATTGTTTGGTGCATTTCCTCAATGTAAATTGTATTAGTACTCATTTTTTTCCTTCCTGATACAAAATAACAACTTTAGGGGAGAACAATTTTTGTCAGGTTAGGAGCAGAAGGGGAGAAGAGCAAGCTGTTTCCTAATCCTGCTTTCCCCAACCATGCTTTTCTTCTTTTAAAAACATTTTTTTTAAAAAATGCACATTGATTGCAATAACACGTTAAATATCACATGAGGTTTGATCCCAACTCTCCCCAGATGTGAGATTTTCCAGTAGTGCTGCGTTTTTTTAGTTTCTTTGGGTAACAAAGACAAAATAAAGAAGAAGAAGAAGAAGAAGAAGATACTGTAGGACTAACAGTTTTAGCAATTGAAAGACTAACAGTTTTATTTCAGTGTGAGCTTTCATGGATCAAAGTCCACTTTCTTTGTCTTCTTTACAATTACAGAAGCAGAGCATAAGTGGAGGCAAACATACACTCCTATAAAATAACAGATCCTCTATCACACAGCAGACCTCCAGAAAGAGACTTTTGTGCCTCAGAAGCGGCAAAGTCCTACGGCAACTTGAAGTCTAGCAAACATAGCATAGTGTGAATTTTCATGCAGTACAGCCCATTATGTCAGATGCATAATGGGTTGCCCAGTGTTTCAGGTACACATGGTTGGAGGTAGGACTGGGTAGTCAGATGGAAATGAAATGCAAAAAAACAACAACTTGTTAATGCTGATCAATCACAAAACAAACATCCTGGCATAAACACATATAGTATGGTAAGCCATAGACAGGAATTGTCTTCTGAATTTTAAGTCAGCACCGTCACTCTCTTTCTCCCTTTAATATGTCTTTCTTCCATAGCTTGAGAGAAGTTCAGTTTGCTTTAAATGGGGAAATACTTCACCTCTAGTCAACTCAGCTCTCTCTGTGCTTCTCCTGCTATGTCTTTAGAACTGCCAATTCTCCGCTGTCTCTGCTATGGATCTCAAAGTGCTTATTGTAGGAAAGAGGAATTACAAAGGAAAACTCAAGAGGGAGACAACAGAAATGAGTTACATAACCTAGTTCCAGTGCATCTCTAAGGGTGTCAGTAGAGATCAAGGTTTCTTAGCACACTACATATATTAATAATCCTGATTTCTGTAATATATGCATATAAAATAGTTGTCTGCCTTGATAGACAGTGCCCTCTGTTCTATAAACAACTCTTAGTATTCTTTTGACAACCATGTCTACCTAGCTTAATCACTGCAGCTAGGGTCTTTAAAGGAACAGCTTGATGGTACAATTTCTGTGTGAATTAACCATCATCATTTTGTCTATTACCTGCAGTGTTACTTGGACATGACTTTTACCACCATTGAACAAATATAAGGGATATGAATTTGCTATATCTGAAGAAGTGGATTTTGATCCACAAGAACCTCTGGATAACTCAGTGGTTCACTGACAGGGGCTGGACTTGATGATCCATAGGGTCCCTTCCAACTCTGCAGTTTTAAGATGATTGATTGAAAGTAGAAATGGGCACCAATTGATTTGGCCCAAATCAACAAAATTCATTGGCACAGCACCACTGGTACATGCGTTTCCTCTCCCCACCTCCCAGTGAGAATTCCCACCCCACCCCCTTGTCTGAGTGGTTGGCTGCCGCAGGAGGCAGAGAAGGAAAGTCCCTGCCCCTCTCTGGAGTGGGCAGCCACCCCAGGAGGCGGACCCAGCCCAGCACGTGGAGGCTTGTGAGTGAGGCAGCTAGCTGGGGGTAGGGAGAGGAAACATGCAGCACCTGTGGTGTCTCACCAATGAATTTCGCTGATTCAGACTGAATTAATTCGTGCCCATCTCTAATTGAAAGCTCACACTGAAAATAACTGTTCATCTTTAAAGTGCTCCAATATTTCTCTCCTCTGCTCTCCTCTCTTTTCGTGCTAAGTTTCTTATAGGGTTACAGGCATTCTAGAGCCAATTATAGATGGGCACAGATAATATCACTTTTGATGATGTGAGACAGAGATATAGCTTAGCAGAGGATAGTACAAATGCACTAGAATGGGGTTCAGAAGCAAGTCTTCCAAAAGGAAAAAAGACTGTTTTGCTAAGTTTTGTTCTAAACAAGGAAGTTTCAAAACCAGTTTGATAGAGCAACTGACAATAATTCTTTTCTTAGTTTCTTTGCTTTTTTCCTAGGTTTGCAGAGTTCTTGTTTACAGAAGAATTTAAGGCTGGTTCCAGAGCACTGGAAAGCATTTACAGTCTGTTCGAAGGCTTCTCAGGAACAGTGTGTTTCCTTGTTGATTTGCTGCAACCCAACCAGGCTGAGTTCCCTCTCTACAGTGTCTTTGTGTAAAATGGAACATGCTCCAATGCTGTGTCAGGACAGCCATTCCAGAGGCATGATTTCAGTTCAATATCAAGGAAGGCTACTCTAAAATAATGCACCCATTTCAAAACTGGCATTAATCAGAGAGCCTTAATGTTGTGGGGAGGCAGGGTGGGGGTGGAGAAAAATAGGTGCAAATATTCTCTGTACACACATATACTGTATATGCCAGGATTTTGGAAAAGGGGAATGTGATTTCTAATAATTGGTTGCAATTTTAAACAGGAAAGAAAAGACTCTTTTTTTTTCCAAAACCAAAAGGAAAAAGTAATTTAGCTGAACCAAGAAAATATAAAATCATTATATAAAATACAAAATCATTGTCTTATATCAATAGCATCTTTGTCTTTGAAAGAGTGAATTCACTGAAGGGACAAAAATGAACATTTGCAGGTGGGGAACAAAATGTTAAGTTTATTCATTTTTAAAAGGTACACACACAGATAAGCACTTTGCTAAATTATTTTGAGAGGGCAAGCAATCTAGGTATGGAGTATGAAACAACTTTGAGACACAATGCAGAAACAAATTTCAGTGGGCCTAATAAAAGGCCAAGAGCGGGCAACTTCTGAGGTCTTTGGATGCTCTGGCCTGCAATTCACATTGCTCCTTACCACTGGCCTTGTTGGCTGGAACTCATGGGAAATGTAGGCCAAAGCATCTGGCAAGCCAAAGGTTCCTCAGCTCTGTACTATTGCTATTAATGCATTTGGGGAACAACTCCTTATTAGAAGCACCTGAACTTTACAATTTTCATTGGCATATATGCACACTATTAAAATGTGCAAAAAAGCATTGTGGGTGTCAGTATGTGAAATGGGTGTTTGTAAAGTTGCAAACAATTTCTGTGAAGCAAAATCCCCTGCCCCCATTTTTCTTTATATGCCTAATGTTGTGTTGGCAGATCCTACACCATTTGTGAGTTACTTTTGAAAAAGAATTAGGTACAGTTATAGCTCCAAGCTATAAAGATAAAATCACCATTTTGAATTATTTCCACAATTGGTTCATCAAAGAAGAGAACACAAAAATAACATGAGAGACCAAGGTTACTAAATGGTCCAATGAAAACATGAATAATTATATTTTTCACATTACATAAAATAATACAGAAGCATATATACAGCAACGATACAATGCTAATAATATTAACATGTACGGTAATATTTATACCGGCTTGTCTAAAATCATACCAGAAATGTATGCTATTTGCCATTGAGGAGTAGTTAAGCCAAAACTGGAAGGCATTATAAATAAGCATTGCTGTATATGTATAGTAAACAAACTAGTAAAAAATGTAGTAATTAGATGCAAACTCTTCTATTGAACAAAATAATGCTTTCAACAATAGCAAGTAAGGAAATATATGATTATTTTAAGTGAGATTTGTGGCTTAGTGTGAAGACTGTTTTAGTATGATTAAAATAGACCTGGATTTTTTTTTAACTCCCTCCCTGATTTCCACTCACTTAGCTGAGTTGCTTTTTCGTCTCGTTTCATTTTGATCCTGAAATTAACTTCCACAGACACATCCCATGGATTCAGATTAGGGGTTCCAACGTTTCTACACTCAGGACTAGAGATGGGGGTATTTGTATTCGTATATGAATACGAATACCCCCATCTCTACTCAGGAGCCCTTGAGGAGCTGAAAACAATAGAGCCCATCCAAAATAGGGGCAGATGGAGGTGGGTCTTTAAACAGAGGCAGAAGGAGATAGGACATTATCTCCTATCAGTTATTGATATAGTTTTATATTGATAGCTACTCCATCGTTGGAAATGGCTCAATTTATTGCCATAGTAGCTTTCTCTATAGTCCTTAAATCACATTGACTTCTAGAATGGGGGAAGCTTTCTGCAGTCTGTAGACCCGAGCCAGACCCTGCTGTTCCTGGATGGAATAGTGGTAATACATCTATTCTCATGAAATTATTGCTCAAAATAAATATTTTTGATCCATTAAAAGGGGGCAAATAAAGTGTATTAAAAGTTATTATTTATATATTTTAAACTTTACTATGTAATTGTGTTGAAACATTTATTTCAGTAGAATTTCCATGGAAATACTTTCATCTGTCACTGTCTTATTTGTTCAAGATCAGAAGTTCATAATCCTGTGTTTAGTTATAGGACATGTAAGTCTTTAAATTTTTAGTTTCTTCTTCAAAACAAAAAATATAGTACAGTAAATGAAGTGATATCCATATACAGGGGAGAACTAAAGCCAAACTCTGCATACCGCTTTCACTGCAACATTTCCCACTGCTGAGAAGAGAAGCTGTTTTCTAAATTGAAGAGCAGGGTGGTGCTTCTGCAGTAGGAAATGCTACAAATCAACAACAGCTTATTTGTTTTGTGTAGGTCAGACCGACCAATCTGGACATACTGATTGCATTCACTTATTAACTGTTAACAAGGGGTGGTGTGATTTGTCAGTATCTGGCTTGTTGTGATGGCCTCTGCTGGCAAGTTGTTGCTCATTTACCAGGCAGAAACATAGCCTGAATCCCTTGTCCATGTACCTTGAGAACAGAGTGTTTTGTAAGCCTGACCGCATACGCCTATGCAATGTATACATTCAAGCCTGTACAGGCCTGTCTATTCAAACATTCAGTGCTGCTTACCTCCAAGTTGTTTAGCATTGCAACCTAAATCATAGTAACAATAGCACACCTGAAGAATTTAGGATTTCATTCTTTGTTGACAGTATTACTTTTTTCCCTGTAAAATGAAGTGCTTTGAAACTCTGAGAAAGACCGAGTGTTTCAATCAATCTCTTTATTTTATTTATTTATTTTATTTATTATTAGATTTTTACCCCGCCCCCCTAGACAAAGTCTACTCGGGGCGGCTTACATGCATAATAAAAACATCATAACATTAAAACATCATAACATTTAAAAACAGCATAATTTTAACATTTATATTAAATTAAATCAGTACCAAGATGATAAGAGTAAAAATCAGTTATTGACTGGAGGGAAGGCCTGCCTGAAAAACCAGGTTTTCAAATGAGTTTTAAAAACGCCCAGCGAGGGTGCCAGACGAATTTCAGTAGGGAGGCTGTTCCATAGCCGAGGCTGTTCCATAGCCGATTGAAATCTCTATTTCAATCATTTCTTTTACTACTCACTTTGCATGAAAACTGTTTATCTTTCATAGAATGGTGGTATAATCTGCTATTCCCACTTTAGAAACAAGTGGGATTCTGCCAGTATTTCTAGTGTGAGCAAGAATAAGTCCTCTCTTAATTAAAATAGATATCCAGGTACAGCTACCATTTTTTTCAACTGTTGCAATACATTATATATCTTGTGAATGCTTTTGCATTGATTATGAGGGGGATGGCTTAAAGTCTACCTTATGAGCAGAACTCTTGACTCATAAAATAAATCCCAGTATTGTGTCTTCAGACTTCATTTTTATAAACCAATCTGACTGTAAGGTAGCTGCACAGTTTTACACTAATAACTTTCTCATTAAATGTGTTGGTAGTGTATATGATTAGTGAATATTTTCCATGCAGCAGTTACCACAATTATAAAGCATACCTCCTTAAAAGGAATGAGGTGTATTGTAATTTGGCATCTGCTGACAATTGTTTTGCAATGGATTTGTGATTCTGAGATGCTTCAGAAAACTCCCCATATCACACAGAGAAATTCCTTCCCTTTTCTTCCACTGCTCTCCTTCCAGAATCACCTCAAACATACTCCTTCTTCTGTTGCATAGGTAGGATATTAGCACCTTTGCTATCAGTCTCTTTAATGGGGAAGTTCTCTTTACTTAATGGAGGTCTATTTTATTTACTTATTTATTTAAGATATTTATATTCCACCCAATATTCTAAAGTCTAGAACTTCACAGTTAGAAACCACCCATTGTAGAAATATGTTACATCACAATACTTTTTCACACAACACCTACCTAAAACTTCAGCGCAGATTGATGTGAAGGAGGATGATTTTGGTTTTCAACTCTGTGTATGTTTTTCGGAAGCCCTGCCGTGTACAATAGGTCTACTCTCAAAGAAGTGTGTTTAGGATTGCAGCCCAGATTAAATCCTTAAATGTGTGATGCTGCTTATATATGCAGTTCAATAGAATTTAAAGGTGTATGATATTTTTTTCATTGTGCTTTGTTACATAAAAGGAATTGTTGATCATTTTCTATGCATAGTGTGCCTATTTGTGACGTATATGTCTTGTATACTAGAGTGTGAGACATCAGATTTCACCTTAAGAGCATATTACTACTTGTGGCTGCTGAGTGACAACAATCTCCAGATCACAGTAATTTCAACTAAATATAGTGTTGTATAGGAAAGATAGGAAAATTCAGTATTATTTGTTTTAATATTAAAGCTGAGTTATGGTTTTAGTAACAGATTTAAACTTTTTTGCAAACTCTAACTGCTTTTAACTTAAATTTGATATATGTTAGGAATATGTGGTTTTAGCTTTGCTTCTGTTCCCTTTCTCCCACCTATTTTTAAGTCTTATGCTATGAAAACCTGGGAAGCAACTTAACCGCTTTGATGTCTTTAATGTTTGATGTTATGCCATGTCACATGCTTGACGAAGGAAGGGGAACTGACCCCCTATTTATTTCAATACTCCTGGTCTGTATATGAACTCTCACTACTTGGCCAAGAACAATAATCACCACCATTATATTCAGCTTACTGATTAGAACATAAAAAAAAATCTTATATAGCTAGTTCAAGGTGTATCCTGAACTAAAAAGATAAATGACAAAGGAATATATCCAGTTAAGCAGCATCTAGTATCAACTGAGACTACTCTAAGCAGTTTTATAAATAAAGTCAAGAGTATATGTTTAAAAGATAAAGTTGAAAGCAAGTGTGAAATCATTCTGTTGTGGATGGCACTATGTTCACACACAAAGCCATCCATTTTTTTAAAGAAAAACAGGTGCTTACGAAGTTTGTTTATTATGTTTTTGAATACAAATAGCAGGTTTACCCCAATATATAGAACATAGTGTGTAGTTGTCAGCTGTCTGGCATAAGGCAAGGGACAAACATATCATTAGAAGTTGTTAGCTTTCTAGGAATGAACATTTTTGTATTTTTAAAAAGCAGAATGATTACTATCCATTCAAAAGATAATTGAAGAAATCATAGCTATGATTTCAACATTTTACATTCTGATCTTAACGATAACTAAGCCAACTAAGAAGTGTTTATGTATCCACTTCTGACTCAATCCAGTGTCAGGAAGACACTGATCTGGGATACGATTGGTTATGTAATTAGTGTTACATTATTATTGTTGTTGTTGTTTAGTCGTTAAGTCGTGTCCGACTCTTTGTGACCCCATGGACCAGAGCACGCCAGGCCCTCCTGTCTTCCACTGCCTCCCAGAGTTGGGTCAAATTCATGTTGGTAGCTTCAATGACACTGTCCAACCATCTCGTCCTCTGACATTATTATTATTATAATTATGTTCCATCAAGTAAGAACCATCTTCAAGTGACCCAGATAGGACTTTCAGGGAGCATGAGATATTTAAGGAATGGGTTTACCAGTTCCACACCCTCAGTGAGTTTCCATGGCTGAGTGGGCATTCAAACCCAGGTCTCCTGGTTCTTAGCCCATCATTCTATCCACTACACCACACTGGATATCTACCATGTACAATTTAAGACACAAACTGTATAGTACAATCCAGTGCATGTTTACTCAGAAGCAAATTTCACTGCGTTCAAGTGAAACTTATTTCAAAGTAACTGTGCAAAGGATTGCAGCCTTACAACCCAGTCCTTAGCATGTTTATTCAGACATAAATCATGCTAGCTTCAGTACTTTTAGGATTGCTGCCTTTTAAAATGACCAAAAAAAGAAAAGAAATTCTAATTCTATAGGAAGAAAATACCCACAGTGCAAAGCCATAAGCCAACAACACTCAGGGTCCAGGAAATAATACAACATTTTAGGGATGTGGCTAGATGTATTCCAATACAGTAGTATAGATTTCCATTACATGACTCTTTATATCATATATATTGCATTTAAGAGTAAAATTGCCTTGAATATGTCAATGCCAATCATAGCAGACTTTCAATATAATTTATGTACACTAATAAAGAATTTGTATTCCTATGGAATTTGCCAGAAGATATACCTACTGATATCAATTTGTTCATTCTACTTAACCATATAGTTTAATTGAGAAAAAAATAATTGAATTACTGGGAATATTTACAGACCATGGACATGTTGTAGCTAAAGACAGAGCTTATTATTACCTTTCTAATTGAAGTATGTGTACTTTTGTAACTTCTAGATCTTTTCATTTTGTCACATTTTAAAAATATACATAGATAGCAACAGCTCTTTAGAATGAAAGGTAGTCCTTTTTGATTCTAAAAATATAGAAACTCTATTTTCACATGCTAATTCAAACAGAATGTCATCATCTTAGATTCAACTACAGCAATATAATATAGCAGATGTTAAACTAAATTAAAAATTATTTTGCAAAGCAAAGTGCTGCTTGCTGGCAAAAAATATTTTGTAATACAGCAGTATTCTTAAATAATGTTATATAATAATGAACCAATTTTTTTCTATACATTGGTTATATAATACATGCAGTGAAGGCGATATTCTTAAATCCTTCTGTTTCATATAGAAGGAAATGAATCTCAAACATTAAGCTTAATGTTTAATCTTTGTTGCCATGTGTGATGGAGAAAGGGGTGCAATGATCTTGAGCAAGATTCTACATTTAGGGCAAGTCTTGACAGAATCCACTCTCATTACCAACAAAAGCACTTAGGCCTAAATCCAATTGTTAGTCCCAATTAGAGTAGATCCATTGAATCAAAGGGAAACTAGTAATTCAACATCTGTGTAGGTTTTCATTGATGCAGTTGGTCTCTGCTGTTTTTGACTAACATTCAATTTAAGATTTAATGGCAAATGGTGCCAGAACCGCTTGCTTGGAATTAGGCACATCCTTATATAGCCAATATTTCAACATTATGAAAAAATCAAAATAGCAAGTAATACAAGAATCATGAGGAGGGACGTGGGTGGCGCTGCGGGTTAAACCCGCAGAAGCCTCTGTGCTGCAAGGTCAGAAGACCAGCAGTCGTAAGATTGAATCCACGCGACGGAGTGAGCTCCCGTCGCTTGTCCCAGCTCCTGCCAACCTAGCAGTTTGAAAGCATGTAAAAATGCGAGTAGATAAATAGGTACCACCTTGGTGGGAAGGTAACGGCGTTCCATGTCTAGTTGCACTGGCCACGTGACCACGGGAAACTGTCTTCGGACAAACGCTGGCTCTATGGCTTGGAAACGGGGATGAGCACCACACCCTAGAATCGGACACGACTGAACTAAATGTCAAGACTAAATGTTCTTTACCTTACAAGAATCATATATTGCATCATTATCACACCCTCACCAGTGTCACTAGAAATTTTGCTGTTAATGGAAACAAACATAGGATCAAGCCCAAGGTCTCAGTGAAGACCATGGGATGTAGTGTTAACAAGTCCATTTGATGGGAATAAACATAACATCATCCTAAAGTAATTTACATAATATGAGAGGCAGCAAAATGAGGAAGAAACATTTGTATCACTGTTATTTACCGATTGCTAACAACCTCTGTGGATTTATTTCAGCATATAGTATTCATATCGTTAGTAATAAGAAATATCTATGTCCCTCAGCTTTGATACCTGCTCTCTGCCATTAAATAGTATACGTAGTCTCTTCAGAGTCAAAATGAATTTATTCTTCTAGAATTGCACTTTAAATTTAAACAAAAAAAAAACAAAATCTTGCTGCTGTAATGTTTTAAACACTGTGATATTCCAAAATGTGCTTATTTTACTGGTTTTGTTTGGTAAATTAGACTGTTGTGAGGTTTTTTTTTAGCTTTTAAAACAGTGATCAACATATTGGCTTAGCAATGACAGAAGAATTCTTCATCTACCCATGCTCTTTCTATAAAACCTGTGTGATCTTTTGCCTTAATTTAAATAAAGCTTAACTATACATTCTGTGGCTGCTTCATACTTATTAACTGTATTATTTGGTGGTTTTGGACTACCCAGAACCTCTGTTCTTTGAGTTGTGATGAAGACAGAAAAAACACTTGATGCCTTAAATGGTTTCTTTTGCTAGACTATATCATGCTGTGTCTATATCTGTACTACACATTAAAACACACAGATACCCTCAACACACTGGCGAAACCCCTGAATCCAACTGGGTACCTATAGAGCCATGCACTATACATATGTCCAGCCCCTCCCTTCTATGCAAGAGGAGCTACAAAGACCAGGGCACCTCAAAGCGCTGTTATTATTCCCAAGACTCCTCTATGTTGAGACCAACAGAGATAAGTGGCAGATACGCTTCCTACAAGGGGAAAAGGCTGTTCCATGCAGAGAGGCACAAACAACTTCTCTGAGGAGGTCAGCATATTATGGATTTCACAGAGATAAGCTACTCTTAGAATAATAACTTTGCAGGTAGGAGAATGATATGGGGATTTTGCTTCTCTCTTTGGCTCCCGCTAGGCTAATGACATGACATCCATTAAGTAGTGTATAAATGTGTTTTGTACAGCAAATTTCCAATCCAATCTAATAAATCAATTCAGTTTTAATGCTTTAGCACACAGGCCATGGCAAATTACATAGTGAAAACAATGCAGTACAATACAGTATAATGCAATACAATGACTGGAAGCCTGTTGCTGAAGCTGCATGGTGATGATCTCATCAGCCGGTTACGGTACAATTTAATTTAATTTAAAATGTCCTATCCATTCCACCTCACCTTCAGGCTCTCTAGGGATCCTTTTCAACCTGGGAAAGCTTTTAGGTCCTTGGGATGGGGAGGAAGCCTTTAATATCTGAAAGTCAGGACCACCAGTCCCAATCCCAGGACCAATGGCAATGTTTTTCAGATATTAAAGCCTTCCTCTCCCCAGCCCATCCTAAGGATTCCAAAGGCTTTGGAACAGATCCCTAGGGAGCCGTGGAACCTGGGGGAGACAAGGAGCATTGCATTAAATTAAATTAAATTAAATTAAAAAGTAACATCACTGGCAGGTAGCATCATTGCTTCTTATACCTGTGGAGTTACCTAAGAGGATTGCAGCCAATACAATATAATGGAGTTGAGTTTGCATTCACATTTAACGAAAAATTACATGAATTTGCTGTATCTGAGCTTAAAACAATAACTGCAATATGCAATGAGTTTAACCATAAAACAGCTATTCAGTAATGAAAGACTCTGAATGAAACAGTTACTCTAACTGTCAGCTTTGTCAGTGGTTGGACATGTAGATTCTGTTTAAATGAGTATGGTAACAAAACTTGCTATTCAAAAATTTAAAAATTTATCCTTATCTGAGGGTGGCACCTTAACTGTACAGTAGTCTTGATCAGATTTTCCAGACAGTTTTTCCAGAATGGAAAAATTCAGTAGTCTTGCACACTCTTCCACAAACAAAGGGCAATGACATGTGACATGGGCCAAGTCCTCAACAGATTGATGCCCAGAGGAGCAGATCCTTGCATACAATCCCTTTAAACCAGCCTTCTGAGAGAGAAAGTACCAGCATATTCAAGTGTGCCTTAGTGACAATCCAATACATTAATTAACAACCTAGTCAGGGCATAGCACTAAACTATGGCGTAACCTTCCTCATTCTGGTGCCCCTCAATTTTTTTTGAGAACCATGCTCAGAATTGCCAGATGAAGCTTAATCCATTAAGGCCAGTGAGGCTCACCCTATCCAGCTCAGGCTCCCAGCCCGCCTGCCCAGTCCGGCATGTTTTATTCCCAGAGGCCAGGAGGACAAGCCCCACCCATGGTGTTTGGTTTGTTTTTTAGCTCCCGTTCTATGAAAGAGAGAGAAATAAAAGTTTACAGAAATGCAAGGTGCCACAAGGTTTTTGTCTTATTTTTATTTTTAGTTGTTCTTTGTTTCCTTTGGATTTTGCCTGATATGCTTGCCATAAAACTAATATGGCTACCACTTCTAGAAATACAAGGGCAAGTGCTACCTTTTAGTAGACCACTATAAAATCATACAAATCGCAAGCTTTCATGGATTTGTATGATTTCATGGATCTGTATGATTTGCATGATTTGATGAATTTGTATGATTGTAGTATTTTATAGTGATCCACTAAAAGGTGCCACCTGCTCTTGCATTTGTGTAACCTTTAGGATCACACTGCCTTACCCTTGTTTTGTCAGAAAAAAAAGCTATGAGAGACCAGAAGAAGGAAGCTGTAGCAAGTATACACATTTTTAGTTGTGGGGAAAAATATTTTTCTGCTCCTTTGTTGAGTCGAAAAATAAATGAATGGGGTGGGGTGAGGGTATCTGATTCACAATGTGCCTGCTTCTCCATGACTACACATAGGAATGCTTCTTGCCTGTCTGCATGTGTGTGTGCGTCTATATGAATGCACACTTTTGCTCTGGCTAGCAACCTAGCTCTACCCACTATTAGCAGCTGTGTTGCAACGGGCACCAACTGGTACAGGAATCCCTCAACTTAGGAGAAGATAGATTTACTGTTAGGCACTTCCTCTTCATTTCTATTATATTAATAGAATTATTATATTCTAGTAATCAGTCATCATAAATATCCTAATATATATAATAATAGCATGTAATGTTATTATAAATCCTAAACTCAAGGAGACAAGCTGAAACAGAATCAATGAGCATAATGGTAATTAGGTAATTAATCAGAAAAACGAACCCCAGACTTTCATTTATTTGGGTCATTTATACAGGAGCATTAATTTAACATTAAAGTTGGTTCATATTAATTAGCTAAAGGCCATGGTACAAAAGTCACTTCAGTGGATCTATAATTTTCTTATCTGCTATCTATGGATATAAATGCTGCTAAATCAATACGTAAACAAGGGTTACTAGATACAGATTATCAAGAGTTCCAAGAGGTTGTAAGGAGAACTTGTTTCTCCTTGTAAAGATGAAATACCCTCTTTAGGATGGGGGGGGGGGAGGGGAAAAAAACCATGTGGTCCTCAGCTGTGCAGTGCCTTTGGACTATTTAGTATGGTTAACTATTCATAAAGATATTAGGCAAGGTTTAATGTTATCCCTTCCAGTTTAATACACAATAGATACAATAAAATCTCAATGAACATACCATGCTACCCCAATATTGAAGTAGAGACTATTTTGACTCCTTTTCACATGCACACATGCATATCACTCAGTAATTTCCTCCTCAATGTGAATATGTATAAGGCCTCTAGAAGTGTTAAGGTGACATGTAAGGCTTTTCAGTGTTGGATTTAAGATAGTGATTATGCACATGCAAGACAATTCAACCCAGCACTGCAAATGCACTTATACGGCTCCCTTTGTCATCATGGCTTCATGGTTTCAGTGTTGGGTCTGAAGAGAAGCATCCTGCTCATGTGTAGGCTGTATGTGCAAAGAATCAGGCTTTAGTGCCAGAATCATCGTGTGATGAAAAGTAATACAGGAGAAAGAATCTGGTGATTTAAAATCTGTGATTATTATGTAGTTTTAATTGCTGTGAGCCACCTTAGATCCCCTATGGGGCAAAAGGTGATGCATCAACTACATACATACATACATACATACATACATACATACATACATACATACATACATACATACATACATACACACACTGGTTTGTTGCATTAAGTGGAGTCACCAGCTCTACATATACTGAGATGCAGCAAATGTCCATCCAGTGACTGCATTCCAGCCCAGTATTGTCAACTTGGTAGTGGCTCTCCAGAGTTTTAGGCAGGATTCTCTCCTGGTCTTCCCTGGAGATCCTTGCTGTTCCTGGGTGGTCTCCCACCCTGCCTAGGTAGCATCCAAAATCAGCTAAGATCAGATGACACCAAGCTTCTTTCTGACAAAGCTTGTAAGGCAGCTGCTGGTTAACATGTGAAGGTTCAACAACTGCAGACTTTCACTGGCAGAGATGCAGGAGCTACTTTTTGTTGTTTAGTCGTTCAGTCGTGTCCGACTCTTCGTGACCCCATGGACCAGCGCACGCCAGGCCCTCCTGTCTTCCTTTACAAAACATACTTTAAAAGCCACGTGATGGTGGCTGAAGGTGGAAACATTACCAGCAAGACCTTACCGACTTTTTTCAGCAGGACAGAGCAAGAGCAAGATATCCCTGGTGCCAAGTAAGAACAGGGGGGGGGGGGGGGGGGTTTGTGCCACCTTTAAGACTAACGAATTTGCTGCTGCTGCCGCTACCCAGGAACTGATCAAGGCAGCTTTCCATTTGGGATTGCGAAGGAAAAGGGCACTTCTGCCCATGTGCAAAGAAGAGACAGAGGGCCCTAAGAGCTGAGGAGTTCAACCCTAGTGGCAGCTTAGGTTTGATATGGCTGAAAGCACAGCACAAGTTAGTGGAGCCGAAAATGCGCGCGCGCGCGCGCGCACTCTCTCTCTCTCACTCACACACGCACTCACACAGAGGGAAGCAAGCATTTAAACATCCGCACAGCAGGAGTGGGGACACAGGGGGGTGTTGGCGGGAGAGTGGCTGTAAAGGCGGCGGGCGCGGGCTGGCCGGCAGCAGCCTGAACAAGAGCGGCAGCACCCCGGGGGTCGCCTTCGTGGACCAGCCGCCGCCGCCGCCGCCCAGGGCGCGAGTCAGCAGCTCTCAAGTCTCTGGGACCAGAACCCTTCGGCTCATTGACGGGCGGGTGCGGCTCACCCCGAAACGTCAGGACGCGATTCCCGCGTCCCGACGATGGGAGCGAGGAAGGCGACGACCAGCCCGAGGAGGAGAAGCCGAAAACCTCCCGAGGATAAGCGCCTCGGAGGATAATTGGGCGGCCGGCGCCGCAACTCTCCCAAGCCTGCCCCCTAGCGGGCATTTCTTGGCGAGCGCCGGCGCCCGCTCTCTTCTTCCTCGCCCGCGAAGGGAGACGGGCCTCGGGGGCCCGCGGGTGTCGCCGCCGCCGCCTTCCTCCTCCTCCTCCTCCTGCTGCCCTGCCGCCCGCTGAGCCGCTGGCTGGCCCGCTCGCGGCCGGCCGGCCGGCTTGCCGAGCCCCGGGGCGGCGATGAAATTCCCGGGCTCGGTCCTCATCTCGCTGTCCCTCTTCGTGGCCGAGACGGTGACGGCGCTGTACCTGAGCAGCACCTACCGCTCGGCGGGGGACCGCATCTGGCAGTCGCTGACGCTGCTCTTCGCCCTCCTGCCCTGCGTCCTGGTCCAGTTCAGCCTCGTCTTCGTCCACCGCGACCTCAGCCGGGACAGGCCGCTGGTGCTGCTGCTCCACATCCTGCAGCTGGGGCCCATTGTCAGGTGGGTGGGGTCGCCCGGCGCCGGGCCCTGCCGCGCGGCTCCCCCCGGGACGGCCACGGCGACACCCCCCCCCCCCCGAGGTCGTGGGCGCGCGTCGGGATGCTCTGTCAAAGGGGCGCCTTGACCCCCCCACCCCACCCCACCCCCAAGAGCCGCGTCCCGCCAGGAGATCGTGTCCGTTCCCACTGGAGACCAGCCCGTGGGTGGCTGCTCCTTTCGAGCGGCGCCCTGTTTTTCATTTTTCATTGCACTCAGTAGGGGAATCCAGGGAGGAGGGAGGAGAGGGCGCGGTTGGGCTGCTGGGCGAGCTGCTCCTTTGCTGCATCCATCGGGGTGTGTTCTCCCCTGAGACGTCTGGAAATCTCTCGCTCCCCCAACTCCTTTCTTTCTGGTTTCTTTCCAACCTGTAATTTAGTATGCTAATACTAGTGGATCTGTTATGACATGCACTGGAGAATGCCTGATGTGAACATATTTGCACAGCTGCCGGCTGCAGCTTTGCATGGGAGCTGTCATGACCTGGGGAAGAAGCCTGCCTCCAGTTCTACAAAAGGCATGCCCATCTGTTCATCACTGGATTGGTAGACGGGATCTCTGTGTAGAGATTATCGGTAGGGAGTGAACTAGAAAGGGAGAGCTGCTATGGAGAAAGTGATACCCCCCCCCCCACCTTGATTACTATTCCTCTCCTCTAGGGATACATCTAATCCAATAAACAAGACTTTAAGGAAGGGGGGGGAAAAAGACATTTGAGGGTGTAATTCTGTAACCCAATTAATGGGGATTAAGCCTAGCTGGACTCAATGAGATTTCTGAGTAAACATGTATAGTATAGTACTTTGAGCTTCTAGTGGGCAACACATGGGCATTTTTAATTCAAGCAGAACATTTTCTATTATTTTTTTGTTGAGTTCAGACCCTTATGGTGCTAGGAAACTGACTGGGTCATCTTTTTGTTTTTGTAACCGTTGTGATGCT
The DNA here is from genome assembly GCA_037013535.1 of Intellagama lesueurii. Taxonomy (NCBI): domain Eukaryota; kingdom Metazoa; phylum Chordata; class Lepidosauria; order Squamata; family Agamidae; genus Intellagama; species Intellagama lesueurii. Next base: position 73,178,102 of record JBAJHW010000003.1, on the reverse strand, counting down.
CATTTTGAAGAGTTTAAAAATTATCTCCTTCAAAATATCCAATTAGATGCAAAGCAGTGGTCCAAAGGGCAGGTTTTGCAGGTTGTCTTTTCCATATCAGGTGAAGACAGGTGTTAAAATAAAGCCCAGGAGACTGTCAGGCAGGATTAAGTGGACAAAAGTTCACAAATATTGCTTAGTTGGCGGAATCCTGTTGTTGTTTTTTAAAAAAAGTTTCTGAGCAGTGTATTCTCCCCTGCAAACGGTGGGTTAAATTGCCCCTTCCTGTTCAGCCCAGGTGCTCTGTGGTGCCGAGTCTCTCCAGTATTAAATTTGGTCACTAACTAAAATTACCAACATGAATTTGACCCAACTCCGGGAGGCAGTGGAAGACAGGAGGGCCTGGCGTGCTCTGGTCCATGGGGTCACGAAGAGTCGGACACGACTTAACGACTAAACAACAACAACCATCTATGGTTAAACATACACGCACACAGATTTGGATGTTTCCACTATCACCCCTTTTCTTCTCTCTCCTTCTCAGACAACAGGAGCAGAGAATATAATGCTGTGCTTCTAAATTCTAGTGAATCCAGTAAGACGTACCTCTGGATGAGTCTGTATAGGTTTGCAGGACCTTACAAGACTTAAACCCAAAACTAGGTAGTCAATGAGTTCAGATCTGAACCAATCCGACGGACTGACACAAGGTATGCCTTCTCATCTCAGTCCCTGCCTCCATCATGCACTTCGGGATTAATAAAGGTCAAGTAGCCAATGCATATTGGGGAATGCCAAAGTGAATATTCTTAATTGTTTTTAGCTGACATATCCCATATACTATTTTACTAACTCATTTCAGTTCTGTTCTGCCAACATGTTTCAATTCCATTTAAGGTATGCATTAATAGGATAGGACAAAGTATTTCACTTTGGTATTCTCAGATTCCTTATGTCCTTCAAGGGTGGGGGATTAATAGTCGGCCTAGCAAAGGAGTTCTGGCAGTCAAAAAGTAACTTTTCTAATGACTGCTGCTTTCTTGGAGTTAGAGAGACTTCTGGAAAAGTAACTGTATCAGTGTGTTGCAGCAAAACCAACAAAGAGTCCTATAGACACATATTAAGACTAAGATATTTATTATGGCATACATTTTTATGGACAGGCAGAGAATATGTATCTTTTCTCCATTTCTGATCAGGTCTTCCTTCAGATTATTTTTATTTAAAATGCATATGCACACGTGTGCATGTTCACACAAATATGTTAGGAGGCTGTTAAGTGTGTCTGTCATGTTGCATCTGCTTCGGTCCTGATCTTTCTCTCTCATACAACTGGGGTGGGAACTTGTAGCCCCTGATATACCAAAGTCCAAACTTTGGTAGATTCCACTTTCTGTGGACATGACCAATAGTCAGGACTGATAAGAGTTTTTCCAGAGCTTTGATAACAGTTCAGTTTGTTTGACGATGACTTCTTATTTGCTTTCCTCCAGATGCGTGGAAGTCTTCTGTATTTACTTTCATGCAGGCAGAGTTGAAGAGCCATATGTCAGCATTACCAAGAAGAGGCAGATGCCAAAAGATGGACGCTCAGAAGAAGTAGAAAAGGAAGTGGGCCAGGCAGAGGGCAAGCTCTTTACACACAGATCTGCATTTAGTCGGGCATCAGTGATCCAAGCCTTCCTGGGCTCTGCACCTCAGCTGACACTTCAGCTGTACATATGTGTCCTACAGCAAGAAATTACGGCAGCTAGAAGTATGTATATAATCATTATATGATTCACTGTTTCTGTTTGGTTGTGAGGTCTCTGTTATAGAACCCCATGTTGATTGAGGATGAGAGGTCTGCTGTTGATCAGTGCTCTTAATGAAACTTAGAACCCTGAGGTACCTACACCTAGTTTCCAACTAGGTGTAGGTACCTCAGGGTTCTAAGTTTCATTAAAAGCACTGATCAACAGCAATTGATCAAAAGACAGAGACAGTAGTCCAAAATTCAGGAAAGGCTCCCAAGTCCAGAGTTAGCAAAGAAGATAGGGCAAACAGACTGAAACAACAAACATGTCATATACTTTCTGTTTAAAGTAACTGAGAAACTTGGGGTGAAGTAAGGAAGGTGGAGCTCAATTTGATTAACTCAGTGAGTTTCCTAAGCCAGGTATAATAGGGCAGAGCTAGAAGTGAGTTCTGACTGATACATATTCACTTAAATCATGTTTTTCTCATCAGTTTGGAGGCAGCTGCTTTGATGTACCTATGGCTGCAAGTAATATGTGTATGGTATCCTATTGTCAGTTATGTGGAGGTTCTGAATGATTTGTAGAGCTTTCAAATTCACACCCAGAGATTATTTGCTTTAAAGACTTTGGGGAATCACAAGTGCCCTGCAATAGTGAGTGATGAACACAACCTTTCAAGGAGCTAATGAACCCAACATAATGAAGACGGCAGGCGAGTGGATGGTTGCTATATGCTAAATTAAAATAAATGGAACAACAGTGGTGAGCTAGCTGCTTGATTAATTTTATGTTTCTGTTCCTTCCCCCAAATGGGTTTGAATGTGAGAGTGAATCACATAATGTGGATATGCAAGTGGCTCATGCACTGCTCTTCTCTTCTTCAGTTGCAACATACTCATTGGGAACTTGTGTGTGCATCTCTTTTGTGACAAATGGCATGAGGTCCACATGCTGTTGGCATCCCTGCGTCTTCTTGGAGGGGTTTAGAGAGATGTGCATGTTCCCCATCTCAGAAAGCAGCACCACAAGTCACTCATGCATCCACTTTTTGGCAATTCTAGGAAATCTGTGAAATGATCCTCAGCTGTGCAACAAAGGGTTCTGAATCTTCCTGGTTTTCTTCTCACAGCTCTCTGTGAGGTTTTCTTCCATTCTCTTCTTTGCCAGGATTTCTCAGCCAGTAATTCTTCCCAGACAAATCTTGTCTGTAATTTGAGGAAATTATATTCATGATTTTTCCACTGGAGACTGCTCAGGGAATCACAGCATTGTCTGTTCATCCCAGAGGGAATCTACGCCAGTATGAAACCTCAAAATCTGACATAAATGAAAACATCCGGGAATATTTGTCTCATCCCTAGTACAAGAAATACAACTGGACTCTGATTCTTTGCTGAATGACAAACATGGCATCTAGCAAGCACTACATTGCTTTCTGGTTTCATTTTTGTTGACTGGGTCATATTTTCTGTTGACAGTTCTGGGAAACTTGTGTAAGTTCCTGTAAAATGCACAGTGGAAGGCCAGCTACCTCAGGGTAGAATTAGCTAGGGAAGTTCCCTTGTTTATCCACCCTCACCAAAGCCTAGCACTTTTGTTCAAAACAACACTCAGGAGGCGATCTTTAAGTGTAAAAAGGTTTTGTATATTTAACTCACATGAACAGGCACTCAGTAGGTTTCAGGTTGATACAAGAAGATTAATAGTAAAAGCAAAGGTTTCTTTCTTTAGCCCACTAGGAGGATCTCTGGGGTTCAGAGATCCTGCCTGGAGGTCTAGCATCTTGCAAGGTGAAAAAGGATCTGAGTTACAAAATGGAGTTTCTCAGACCGCATGGTGAGAAGGGGAGTGACAAGGGGCGGAGCTTATCTAGCCCGGGGAAACAACAAATCCCTCTGATTGGTTAGTATGTAAATAAACAGGCAAAACAAGTTAGTCTGTGATGCAGGCCCCTTCCTCCCACATCTTGAAATTTGCATCTGGATTGCTGATTAGCCAACACCCCTTCTCAATCTAGCATGCTAAATTTCAACAAGTCCCATCATGGTTCGCAGGTCCTGAAAGTGATCTCTTGGTAGAGGTTTCGTCAGGATGTCCGCCTTCATCTTCGTAGTTGGACAATAGGTCATCTGGATGATACCCTTCTCGATCAGGTCACGCACGAACTCATATCTCACATCAATGTGTTTGGTGCGCGCATTCATCTTCTCTCCCTGTGATAGCTTGATGCAGCTTTGGTTGTCTTCCATCATCTGGAATGGTGTTTCTTCATCTATCTCAAAGTCCATCAGTAGTTTATTCAGCCATAGCAGTTCTCTGCATGCTTCTGCTGCTGCAACAAACTCAGACTCTGTGGAAGATAAAGCTACAATATCTTGTTTATGACTGCCCCATGAGATAGGACCATTACCATACAGAAACAGAAAACCACTGGTAGATTTACGATTTTCGCTATTTTCTGCCCAATCTGCATCTGCCCACCCTATAAGTTTTGGGTTCTTGTTAGCTGGCAATCTTAGCTTAAAGTCCATGGTCTCTTTCAAGTATCTAGCTACCCTTTTTACAGCTGTCCAGTCACTCTGTGTTGGTGAGCTGACTTTTCTGCTCAGTATTCCTACTGCAGTGGCAATGTCAGGTCTTGCAGTAGTTGTCAAGTACAAAAGCTTTCCTATAGCTGCTCTGTACTGGCTATTGTTGGGTAAAGGTTATCCTTTCTCTTTATTTTTAAGAAAATCTGTGTGCATGGGTGTTGCAGCACTGTGGGCATCCTGCATATTCAACATGTCTAACAGTTCAAGTATCTTTTGTTTCTGACTCAACAGATGTGAACCATCTGCCTCTTTCTCAATTTTAATGCCCAAATAGTATGTTGCATCTCCCAATTCCTTTATTTCTACCTCTTTGCTCAGTTTCTGTACTACACTTCTGTACTCCCTTTCCTCATTGGTGGCCACTATCAGGTCATCAACATAAGCTAGAATATATGTGAAATGTCCATTCCTGTTTCTAGTATACAGGCACTGATCTCCCTTTCCTTGCTTGAAACCTTGTTGAAGTAGCATCTTCTTCAGTTTCTCGTTCCAGGCTCTGGCTGCTTGTTTCAGCCCACAGAGGCCTTTCTTCAGTCTGCAGACAAGGTCAGGGTGCTTCTTGTCAATAAAACCTGGTGGTTGTTCCATGTACAGTTCCTCCTCAATCTCTCCATGTAGAAATGAAGTCTTGACATCTAGGTGCTTGACTTGCATTTGTCTGGAGGCTGCTATACTCAGGAGCATTCTTATGGTGCTGTGTCTGACAACTGGAGCAAAAGTTTCATCAAAGTCTTCTCCATACTTCTGAAGAAATCCTTTGGCAACTAATCTTGCTTTGTAGCGTTCCACTTCTCCATCTGCTCCCTTTTTCTCTTTGAAAACCCATTTGCATCCAATTGCTTTCTTGCCTGGTGGTAGCCTTGTCAGTGTCCATGTTTCATTTTTATGTAAGGCTTCTATCTCCTCCTTTGCAGCTTGTCTCCATTTGGCGCCCTCTTGTGCTGGCATTTGTTCAACCTCTTCCCAGGTTGCTGGTTCATCTGTCTGCGACGGCCTTGCAAGATAGGACAGGCGAGGGGCCGGCACACCTCTGTTGGATCGTGATGAGCGTCTGACTTCTGGTTCTGGAACCTCTGGTGGCATGGTGCCATCTTCCAGTTCCACAGCATTGTCGACTGCTTCATCTGTATCCCCTTCTTTTGGTGTACTGCACTCATCCTGTGCCTCATCCTCATCCTCCACTTCCTCTGGTTTAGTTTGTGAGGGCACTGGCATAAGTATGTCTAGGAGAGGTTGGTTGCGTTGATCCTGCTCATTGGAGCTGTCTAGCACAGTCCCTCTCCTGTCAGCCTTCCTTTGTTCATCAGAGTGAACCACGTGTCTTGCACTGACTTCACCAGTTCTCAGATTCATGACTCTGTAGCCTTTGACACCGGAAGCATATCCAACAAGAATTGTTTATTCTGTTCTAGAGTCCAGTTTATGCCTTTTCTCCTTGGGAATGTAGGAGTATGCAATGCTTCCAAATACTCTAATGTGTGAAATGTTTGGGATTCTATCATGCCAAAGTTCAAAAGGTGTTTTTGTGGTGCCTTTTGTTGGCAATCTGTTCTGGAGATACGTTGCTGTCATGATTGCATCACCCCAAAGTTTGTTGGGTAGTTCTGCATCTGCTAGCATGCATCTAGTCATCTCTAGAAGAGACCTTAGTTTTCTCTCAGCTATTCCATTTTGTTCTGGTGTGTATGGAACAGTCCTTCTGTGTAGAATACCTTGTTCCTCAAAGAATGTTTGTGTGTGGTTTGAAATGTACTCACCACTGTTGTCTGATTGAAACGCCTGAGGTTTTCTTCCAGATTTCTTGTTCACCATGGCCACATATTTCCTCAGAAGGTTGTGGGTCTCACTCTTGTCCTTCAGTAGGTAGGTGACACAATACCTTGAAAAATCATCCACAAAAATTAGAATATATCTGTTGCCTCCCATTGATGGCACATTAATTGGCCCACACAGGTCAGTGTGAATTAATTCCAACACTGACCCCTTTTTCTGTAAGACAATTTAAGCACCTGGTTGTCTTCTTTGTGTCACGTGGTTTTACCTCAATTCCTTTGGCTAGGTTCTTATTGTGTAGTTCCAGGATCGCGTTCGTATCTCTATGTGCAAATCTGCGATGCCACAGGTCCAGGCTGTTCACTTCTTCTTGCACCATCTGCGCTGTGTTGATTTGCACCTGTTCATCTAAGATACTGACTTTTATAGATGCCATTAGATTCATAACCTTCCAAATATATCTCATTGTCCTTTTCAATTATGCATTTTTCACCATCAAAATGTATTTTAAAACCCTTTTCCCCAAGAGCTGACACGCTTATCATGTTGCATTCCGGCTTTGGTACATATACCACGTCCTTCATAGTATTTTCATAGATTGCATTTGGTACTGGACACATCAAAGTCCCAGATCCCTTTCCTTGGACCTTTACACAGTTCCCATCAGCAACCCTAATCTCTCCAGTGGTCCGTGAATCAAAAGTTTTAAAAAATGTTTTCTCATTGGTTGCATGCTGTGTGCATCCACTGTCAATTATCCATGAGTCTCTATTTCTCTGGCAGTTTGGTATAACTTCATAGGCCATAAATGAGCTCTGTTTAATTTATCTGTTTGGCTTGCCTCTATCTTTGTCCCTCTTGTGACCAGGAGGTGCATTCTGCCTTTTCTGAGCCCTTTGTTCAGATTGGTGAGAGCTCCTATTGGCTGAAGGCTCTCTCTGGGCGTAACAATCCCTTGATTTATGCCCTGGTTTTCCACAAGACCAGCAACTGTTACGTGATTGGTCATGGGGCGGGGCCTTTCTGTAGCTCCTACTTTGAAACAGGTAATTTGATCCATTTGCCTCTGAGGAATTCAAGCCTGCCTGGTTTATGCATTCATCTCGCAAAGCTTTAAGGCTTTCTTCAAAAGACAGCTTTTGAGCATTTACAATTGAAGCAAAAGCATCAAAACGTTCTCCTAGGGATGCTATCAAAAATCCCTTTTTAATTCTATCAGGCATTTGGAAACCAGTTGTATTCAAACTGCCAACGATATTTAAAAATTCAGATATATGCTTTTCACAATCCTTCTTGTTATTTAATCGAATTCTGGTTAGATCTTTAATCAAGGCTGCTTCAGATTGGCGACTTGCAGCCCCAAAAGATTCTTCCAGATTTTTAACCATTTGTTTGGCTGATTCACATCCTGTAACATAGGCTAGCTGGGAGTCTGTTAGACTGTGGTAAATTATTGATTTTGCATTTCTATCCTTCTTCTCCCAATCTTTCCTGGCTCTTCCTTCTGCAGGTCTGTCTGAATTTAAACATTCATCAAGTTCAAGAGCTGATAAATCAACCATTAATCTTTCCTTCCATCTTTCAAAATTCACTGAGGTCAACACTGGCAATTTTCCTAGAATTTCCTTCCTTTCTGCCATGCTGAGTCCTGCCTCCTTCTAGCCAAAAAAATCTCTTCAGCTAGCTTTGGTTTTTGGTTGAGGGGGATTGCTGGCTGTGTTTGGTTACTCAACTGGGCCCATAACCTGTTGAGAGTTCTTGGGGAACTCGCTTAAGTTCCTGTAAAATGCACAGTGGAAGGCCAGCTACCTCAGGATAGAATTAGCTAGGGAAGTTCCCTTGTTTATCCACCCTCACCAAAGCCTAGCACTTTTGTTCGAAAAACAACACTCAGGAGGCGATCTTTAAGTGTAAAAAGGTTTTGTATATTTAACTCACATGAACAGGCACTCAGTAGGTTTCAGGTTGATACAAAAGGATTAATAGTAAAAGCAAAGGTTTCTTTCTTTAGCCCACGTGGCTAGGAGGATCTCTGGGGTTCAGAGATCCTGTCTGGAGGTCTAGCATCTTGCAAGGACACAAAGGATCTGAGTTACAAAATGGAGTTTCTCAAACCTCATGGTGAGAAGGGGAGTGACAAGGGGCGGAGCTTATTTAACCCGGGAAACAACAAATCCCTCTGATTGGTTAGTATATAAACAAACAGGCAAAAAAACAAGTTAGTCTCTGATGCAGGCCCCTTCCTCCCACATCTTGAAATTAGCATTTGGATTGCTGATTAGCCAACAGGGTTGAGGGAAACAAACAGGGGAACGGGGTGTAAGTCACAATAATTTCTTTCTTTAGCCCACGTGGCTAGGAGGATCTCTGGGGTTCAGAGATCCTGCCTGAGGTCTAGCAAGGTGAAAAAGGATCTGAGTTACAAAATGGAGTTTCTCAGACCGCATGGTGAGAAGGGGAGTGACAAGGGGAAACAACAAATCCCTCTGATTGGTTAGTATGTAAATAAACAGGCAAAACAAGTTAGTCTGTGATGCAGGCCCCTTCCTCTCACATCTTGAAATTTGCATCTGGATTGCTGATTAGCCAACATTTTCAAGCATTCACTTCCCAGAAATTTTGATGTTTGGGAAGTTACCCATTTCTGCTACAGCTCCTTAAAGCCATCCTTTTGATTTTCATTATTGCAAAGTAGTATAGACTCTGAACAGTTGTGGATTGTGTGTGTTAGTCACAAGACATGGTCTGAAGGCACGTAATAGCAGGATCATGTCTTAAGTTAAACAATTTCACCATCTCTGACTGAGAAATATCATGAAAGGTGAAACTGAAAAACATCCAGAGGGCGCCAGGTTAGAGAAGGCTGATGTATCTCACATCAGTCCCAAAAGAACTTCATTAGTTGTCTTTTTTTCTTCCAAACCCAGTTGAAGGTATTGGTTCTTACTTTTAAAAGTCCTAAACAGTTTGGGGATCCAAATACCTGGAAGAGCCCCCTTTTCCATATCAGTTTACTTGTGTGTTAAAAGCTTCTGCTGAGGTCTTTCTCCAGGTGCTTTCTTATCAGAAGTAAGCTTTTTTTCTGACAGCTGGTTATGGAATGCCCTCTCACCCCCTCCATTATCTGTTTCATCAGACAACACCACTGATGAGTCTAAAGAGAAGTACATGTTGGTCTAAAAGATCTCCAGTGCAAGCAGGTACCTTAAGACATGTCAGTGATTGTACGAAGAAACTGGTGGCAGAGTAGGTGAGACTAGATGGTTTCCTCTAAGTATACTGAGATAAATATATTCTATGATACCTGTATAGGACTCATTTTGCCATCATATTGTTGAAACCAAAAGCCTTTTTAATTACCAACTTATCTTGTATTTTTTTAATAAATTGTATATGTGTTTCAGTACTATTTATTTTAAGGTTGTAAACCTAGCTGTAATCCTAATAGGACAGAGAGTGGTATATAAAGGAATGTGTTTGGTTCCATTATTGTAATGCATCATTATGATGATATAACTATAGTTATAATTAAAGTTTCATGCTTATTTCAACTCTTTATTTTATTTTTATTTTTTGAGCCTTTACAACTCACCTTCCCATTTCCATACCTAGATGCGATCCTGAAGCCAAAATGTTTGTCTATTTGTATTCTGTTGCATCACATTCCTCTGGTCACCCGAAGTGCATTGTTCAGCAATTCAAGCAATAAGAGTTAGTAGGAATAATATTCCATTTTACATTTCACAGTAAAGACAGTAGAGATACAATGGCAATTATTGTTGTCATACATCCTCACTCTCATGATTTCCATCTGTATTACACAGGTCGTCAGGCATCCTTGTGGTCCCTCCCATGTGTACTTATGAAATGACAGAGCACTTAAGATAACCTTTACCAGAGGTGTTGTCTAGACACAGCAGGCTAATGCACTGTTTCTCATGGAAGAAGGGAATAGCGCCATCTAACGTGAGGAAATCAGCTCAAATACATTGTCAATTGTCAAAGTGTAGACTTTATTTTGTAATGTGCATTAGAAAAGACAAAGTGGTTTAGTTGATATACCAGATCCCAAGCACACAGACTTGTACATGGGTGCTAGCACACCAGATCTGAAGAGGAGTGGGACAGAGACTGAGAATGTTAGCATTGTCAGATAAGGAGTGGAAGGAGACAGAAGGGAAATGGCAAGTCAGGGGACTGGATGAATCGTAGCAGTGGTGGGCTGTGAAGGCTGACAGAGATAGAAGGGGAACTTAGGTAGTCATGGTCACCTGGCTTCAGAAGTACATAACTCAAATGACCCCAGATCCTCGTTATTCCTGAGCTTGGAAAAATTCCCTTTTTGGACTACAGCTCCCAGAATCACCTAGCCAGCATGGCCAGCCAGTACTGGTCATGTTAGATGGGTGAATCTGGGAGTCACAGTACTCACTGAAAAGAGCTCTCCCAACCCTGTTGTGAATCATTTTTTAAAATGTTGTGAGCTTTTTCCCCTCAGATTTCTCATCTTTGCCTGCAAATTAAAAATAGAGCCTTGTTTGCATGAACTGCACCACACTTTTCACAGTTGTCAAAAGGAAGGTCTTTGAATGGGGATAATGCGGAGATTGAACAGAGACTTGGTCGCTACTAAGGATCCTGTAGCCAAAAAGGTTGGGTGTATGAAAAGGGGGAAAGGTCACTGAGAATGCATTGTGCCTTTGGAATTCCCAATAAGTAATTACCTACATTTGACCCAACTCCGGGAGGCAGTGGAAGACAGGAGGGCCTGGGGTGCTCTGGTCCATGGGGTCAAGAAGAGTCGGACGCGACTAAACAACAACAACAATTACCTACAGCTTGAGACATTCAGCTGAATGAGTTCTGGTGCTCTTATCTTAATTGCCAGACTGCAACCTTGGATTTCAAAGACAACAACTCCCACAGATGTTATCAGTTGTCTCAAAGTTCATGTTGTGCTCCTGTCATATATGAAATTTGCATTTGAATTCAAGGGGTGGTCTACCAGAGGATAAAACTCTGTGGGTGGTTAAGGCAGATGGATCTTTCTGGGCAAGTGAGGGTGCCAAGTGGTTCAATCGAGAAGTGGGAATTCAGTAGCAAAGCATAAGAACTTGCAGTGCCTCTTCCAGAATGTGTAAGTTTTAGATCCCTGGAAGGCTCAAACTACACTGTGATGGTCATTTGTCTCTTTCTTTCCCAGTGATTTGCCTTTTAAATGCAATGCAATGTCATTGTCTGCAATCTGTTGTTCATAATGGTCCTTGAAAGCCTTTAGCTCAGGGCAGAGAATATAAGACTGTATGGAGGAGCAGGTCAGCTAGATGAAGAAAGACTAAATCTTTCTCAGATGGCCAAGAGGGGAAGAGTTAAACTGTCCTCTCCCCCACCCCTTGTCTCAGTGTCAAACAATAGAATGCAGAGAACACATCAGTACATTTGAAATCACATTATTGTTGAGAATATGTGATTCAAGTGGTATTTCATGCCTAAAAGAATACTGGCTTAACAAAGGAAGAACACTGACACATGCTTATATCCTGAGGACCAGCCACAAAGCAAGCACATTACAGGAAGTGAGAAAAGCCACAATATGATACACAATATTTAAAGTTTTATGTCCTGTATGTCTAATGTATAAATTTAAACTCAGTTCCAGGATCAGGACCTGTTATGTGCTTTAAACAACACTGAGAAAATATTATACAGCCATCACTTGTAGTTTTAAGTCCTAGAAAGCCTGACTATGGAAGTGACTTACAACATCCTCCATTTTAAAAACATAATAGCATCCTTCAAAGTCCTGTTTTAATGCTTACCTCACCTGCACAAATATCAAGTAGGTGCCTTAAACTGTTAGTGCTGGTTTTCTGCAGTGCCAGTTATTCTGTACTATTGACTGAAATCATCATCATCATCATCACCTTAGAACTGCATTGCTGGAAGGGACCATATGTATTATCAAGTCCAGCCCTTGTCAAACCTCTAGCTCTGCAGCTAGATACTTAAACCACTGAGTTATCCAACTGCTAGTAATTAAAATGAGTGGCAGATTATTCTTTTTCTCCAGGGACTATCTTTTGGCTGTATATGTTCTAGTGATGGTTGAGGCCACAGACATATATGGGCAGGACTGAAATCCATTACACCTCCCTTCATAGCTGTCTCCCATTAAGCAGAGTAAAGCACTCACCTCAGGTGGCTAAGAACCCAGAGTGATGAATTTCACACTCCATCACTACTGGGATGGTGCCATTGCTGTTCCAGAAAGCCTCACTTCTCAGATCTAGCCAGGTCCCAAATGCATACCTCTGTGGGGTCTCCAGTGCCAGATATTTCGGATTAGCTGTCTCTGTAAGGAAACATATGAACCACTTTGTACAGTTGGTGCTGCTCACCATAGAGCCTGCTTACCTTCCATTTGACTCTCAAGAGTGAGGCAGAAGATAGCAGCAACAAGGAAATATACAACCAGGTGTTGGCATTTCTCCATCCCACGCCAGACAGCAGGAGAGCCTGAGCAGTGGATGCACACCCTTCCCATTCTCACACACCTACTCACATAGAGCATGCCCCCTTTGAACTAGAGTTCAAGCTGTTTTGGCTCAAGCTCTGTGAAGTCAGGAAAGTGGAAGCTGAAGCGGATGCCTTAATATGATGACCCAATGATCAGCAATCTTTTTCTGCAAAGCCACAGTTCATGCTTGTTTCTTTGGTATTTTAAATCCAAATGGGGAGGATGAAGAAGTCTAACAAACACTCTCCACCTTCTGATCTTGTGTTGCTTGATGGAACAGATGAGACTTAGTTAAATGAATAGTCTTGGATAGCTTTGGTGTTTGTACCACCATGATTTTTATCATGCTGATGCTGATTTTCTGTCAAATCCTAAAATGCTTGCAGATTCAGGTGATGTTGTCATCCTTCAGTTGGGAAATAAAGCCTTAAATTCAGGGCAAAGTGAATGTTTGCATTTTGAATATTCAAATTGGTTTCTCAGCATGTCCAGGTAAAAGATGACAGGCTGTGAAAACCTGTTCTGGGACGGTGTTTAGGAACATAATATAAACCTATTTGATTTAATGAAATGTGAAGAGTCTCTGTTTTCCAGTTAAAGCCCCTTGCTGGCATTTGTTGCTATCTGGAAGTGACAGTGCTGCTTTCAGAAAGTCCTACTTGCCTTTTCTTTTCTTAATTTAGGTATCTTCATGGCCCTCTCTCTCTTGTCGATTGTGTATGGAGCACTGCGATGCAACATCCTGGCCATTAAGATTAAGTATGACGATTATGACATCAGTGTTAAGCCGGCTGCCTACCTCTGCATCTTCCTCTGGAGAAGCTTTGAGATTGCTACTAGGGTTATCGTCCTTGTCCTCTTCAGCTCAGTCCTTCAAATTTGGACCCTTCCAGTGGTCCTTGTGAATTTCTTTGCCTTTTTCTTCCACCCGTGGATTCTCTTCTGGCAAAGTAAGTGTACTTTGCCAGAAAATATAGAGAAGGCTTTGACCAAAGTGGGCACCACCATTGTCTTATGCCTTCTCACTTTCTTGTATGCTGGAATTAATATGTTTTGTTGGTCAGCTGTGCAGCTGAAACTTAATGATTCTGACTTAATTGACAAATCCCAAAACTGGTGCAGACTTGCTTTATATTACATCCTGAGGTTCCTTGAGAATGCTTTTCTCTTGTTGATGTGGTACATGTACAAGACAGACGTCTATACTTATGTCTGTGCCCCCATGCTGTTCTTGCAGCTGCTGATCGGCTATTGCATAGCTGTCCTTTTTATGCTTGTGTTCTACCAGTTTTGTCACCCATGCAAAAAGCTTTTCTCCTCCAACATTTCAGAAGGGCTGGTGCTGTGCTTCAAATTCCTTTGTTTCATCTGCAGACCTCTTGCATCCAGCCCCTCTGCAGAAAAGGCAGACTTGAAATCTCCAGATGATACTGAAAATGACACCCAGGCCAGCTACAAGGCCAATGAATCACAAAATGGAAATGCCCACCAAAGTGTTTCTTCTAATGCCTAGAACAAGCAGCTAATGTCAAGGAGACACTGCATAAAGCCACAGTCTACTCCCTCCAAGAGTCCTGTGGCTTATTTTAAGGGAGGGAGAAAACCTAGGAATGTATCTGAGCAGATGGTTGTAGATGTCTAATACCCACGGTTTTGCACAAAAGTATGTCCTTTGATTATCCCTCTGCTTAGCATGGTAGGCAGCATGCTGTCCTAGCAAGCTCTTGCAGTATTGGTTTGGTTATTCAGCAGATGTGAAGATAAATGAAGCACTGATCATTAGAGATGGAAGAGATCTCTTCTAGACAAAATGCATCACAGGGATTTCATAGACGTTGTCCCAGAGAGCATCCCCTAATCATGCAACAATAGCTACTGCAAGTAGCTGGGCAAACGAGTTAAACAGATCAATTGAAAGGGGAGAGAGCAAAGCGTCTTGGGCTCATCACAGGGATCAGCAAAGTGTGGGCTCCCATATACAGTTGGAGTGCAACACCCAAGAGCTCTAGGCAACATAACCAATGGGAATGAATGCCGGGAGCTTCAGTCCAACAGAATCTGGAGAGCTGCACTTGGTCGAACCCAGGTTAATTGTCTGCTTTAAAGCTTTATTGAAGCTGGACTTTTTTTCTCCCAATGCCAAGTTGGCTTTGTGTTGGCTATGGTGTGATCTTACCGTGACTGGTGTGAGTCCAGAAAGGATTGTACAAAATTAACTTATCTGTTTAATTCAAAAGTTGGACACTGTCTTGCTGGCCACATTTTCCTTCTAAGTGCCACAGATGTAGACTGTCTCCTAAAGGCAACTTCAAGGCTCGAGATTTTTCCAGTTGGTTTTTGTTATTGTATTTGATGGTCTTGCTTAATTGTGTTTCTGCTTTGTACAGTGTTAAGAAAGCTTTGGCAGCTGCATACAATGGAGATGCCATTATGGGAAGTAGTTAAGTGTAAAGTCATTGAAAGGAAGCATCAGCAATGTCTTAAGATCAATATCTGGTATTTTATATAAATTTTCCATTATGTCAAAACTACTGATATTATTGAAAATGAGAGGAAAGATAATTCTTTCTTAGAAGTATTTATGTGGCATTAGGTCCTAAAATCAGAAACCAAGATGGCACAACTGATTTGGATATTGAAGTTTGACAGAAGGGAGAAATTAGTTCAAATTCCAGAGGGCTCTGACTCATCCTCTTTGGCTGTTTATTGCACTTTGTAGCTTTCCAAAGATACATGTTACTCAGAGTGATAGTTTACAATGCAATCCTATGCATGTCAGTTCAGAGGTCAGTTCTATTATTACTGTTTTTTTCTGTGTATAAGATGCCCCCCATTTATAAGATGCCCCCCACTTTTCTAACCGAAAATTAAGAAATCAATATTTTAAACATAAAACAGAACACATTTTTATTTAGTAATTAGGTAACATTTACATACCAGTACTGTCATATTATGCATCACACTTTAACTTTATTCAGCCTCTAGGCTCGGAATGCTCGGACATTACCAGTCCCTGTTGCATCTGAGCACTGCCTACATGCTCCACCTCCAACGAGGTGTGTTCCAATTGGTTTGTTCAGCATCAGCTGACAGAAGTTACATCAGGCTCGTGATTGGAGGCAGCTAAGCCTCATGATTGAAGGAAGCCTGTTTGCAGCAGCAAGGTATGAGCAGTTTTGCAATCGTGCGGTTCTCTCCTTGGCTTACTTCTGTGTATAAAACGACCCTCAATTTTTAGTCTAAAGATTTTAGACAAAAGTATCATCTTATACGTACATGTAAAAATACAGTATCTATCGAGTTTACTTCTAGGAAAGTGTGCATAGAATTAGGGATGGATTTTTTTTTAGCTAAGACACCCAGAGGTCTACTGGAATTTCCCCAGCTGAAATTCTGGGTGCTTTAGCCCTATCCCCCAAAGTAACCCTTGTAGTGTTTGAAATAACTTACAACGGCTGGTGAATAAATAAGAAAGGAACCATCCACTTCTGAGCTGCTAGGCTGTATAAGCTCTGTGGGCACTGCAAAGTATTAGCATATTATAATTTCCTGAGAGGCTCCCTATATGGAGCATAATACGGAGGGAGACTACAATAATACCCCTAATGCTATACCCCATACAAAGCTGGCCAGGAATTTGGTTTATACAGAATGGAGCTTGAGAAAGTTTCTTTTTTGGACCTCCAGCTCTCAGGATCTTCTAGTCTGCACAGCTAGTTGTAGTTTCACTTTGGGAATTTTAATTCAACCAAGTAATTTTCCCGCTCCTGGTCCCAAAATTGTAGGTCCACTATGAAGTATTTATGAGATCTGTAGTTGAAGCAGAGTTATGTTTGCATGTCTTGCTCTGAAATGTCAGGGGAAGGACCCGTACCCCCCCCCCCAAAATCATGGGCTGCCCATACTGTGAATCTGAAGGAAATACAAACTGTAAAGGAACTTAATACACTGAAGCAATTGTATAGAAATAATTAATAATATTGAAGATGTCTTTTTCACTTCCATAGTGTTGACAATCATGTGCATCATGGCAGGGCAAAGTAATGCCATGTTTTGTTGGTGCAGGATAGAGTCATCCTGTTGTGCCTCCCCTTTTTATGGAAACATGTATAAACTTCAGTCCTAGTCTCAGACTGGTGTGTCATGTGTGTGTACTTGGACAGTACAGCCCTGTGGTAGGCAGCACCAGAAGCATGACAAATATATATCTAACGTTTTAAACTTTTCTATCAAATATAACACTGTTCTCAAATCTGTATACGTGTAGCCAACTTTTCCTCCCTAACATTCTTATTTTCAAGAACTGGAATTACAGTTTTATATCTGGTAAAATGACTTGCTCCCAGAATAAAATCACTAATGACTGGAAAGAAATTGTTGTGTACATTTGTAATTTGTACAATGGTGGGGATTCTCTCTGAAGGCAAAGGCTGCTCTATTGTGAATCACAAGGAGGCAACAGATGCTGGGTCTGGGAATGTGAAGAACATAGAGGGCACAATCAGATGGCAAGAAAGGATTGTATCTCATCACACTGGAAAGGGTCTCTTTGCTGGGAGCATTCTCCCTTAAAAGTGGCCCTTTAGCCCATGCAGGAATCACTCCAGCCTGCCCCCCAAAAAGAGTAGGCTTGCTGGTGGATCATGAAAAGTCCAGCCTGGGCATGGATCAGGGTTGGGCTGGTTCACAATCTTCTATACATTGTGTGATTTTGGCATCACAAATTCAAGCACCATCACTAAACTCATCGTTCCCATCATAAAGACTTGTCTCAACACAGCAAGACACCACAGCAAGGATTTATAAAGTCCTGCAAAGTTTGTTACCTAAAGCACAAGAATAAGACAAAGAGCTCTATGTCATAGCCTCAGCAATTTACGCAGCATATCTCTGCCCCAAACAACCCCCACCCCTGGCCCTTTGAGAAGCACACTGCCCATCCACGGCAAGCATAAAAGGACTGGCTGTTTGTCAAAGAAAATGCAAACAATCCATCTAATGCTTTTATTCTGAAAATATCCCAACAGCAAAGTAGCAACCCCTTATCTTTTGCCCAATTGTGCATTGTAGGCAATTTGCACAAAAACTGTTCCCATCAAACTAATTTTGATCCACTCCCATTAACAGTGGCAGAAAAATAACATGACAAGGAGAAAAATGTTAGAATTCCTGACTGGCACCTGCAGGAATAAGATAAGCAAGGACTTACAACTCAAGTGGGGTCTAGAATGATGCTAAAGCAGACCAGTTTATGCCATGCAGTCCACCCTGTCTTTCCTAAGAGAACCTGCTGCTCTTAAATGTGATGGTGAATATAATTCAGCTTTCAGACCAGTTCGCTTTTA
Source organism: Intellagama lesueurii (assembly GCA_037013535.1). NCBI lineage: Eukaryota > Metazoa > Chordata > Lepidosauria > Squamata > Agamidae > Intellagama > Intellagama lesueurii. The sequence goes on along the minus strand of JBAJHW010000003.1, from coordinate 73,160,158 downwards.
TGTGTGGAATGAGGTGTAGCACCTTCTTATCCTTTGCCTCCAGAGACAAAATGTCTTGAGTCAGCCTTCCTCAGAGGAGACTCCATGGATGATGGCATGTTAAGGTAAGAGGGAGAAGAGTTGAAGGGGAAGACATAGAATGATGGCGGGGCCAGGAGGAGAAGGAAAATTCAGGTCAGTTTAGTTCATTTTTGTCTCATTGCATGCTGTCACATTAATTCTGATGGCAACCCTTTCCAGGGTTTTCTAGGTAGAGAGTACACAGAAGTGGTTTACCCTTCCCTTCTTTTGGGGGAGCCCTGGGACTGTGCAGCTTGCCCAGGACTGCACAGGCTGGCTGTCAGAACCACTTCTCCCTAAAGAGATAGTGTCTTGGGCGAGGAGTCACTGTAGGCGCAAGCGATCACCACTTTTTAACCTGAGATGGGTCCTCTAGCCTCAGAAGCACGTAGTCCTTGCCCTATGGACTAGCTTGACCTGCTTACAAGGCAATAAACAATTGACTGTGTGCTTCTTTAGACAGCACTACAGACGGACTAGGTAGGACCTCTCTGTTATAGTAGCAATTAGTGACCTCTCCAATCCACACTCGATTTAGGTGCAGTCCTGCTGTTCAAGAGATAAGTCCTGTGTTGGAATTATAATTGTTTTATTAAGAAAATAAGATAGCTCCATTAGAATACAGTTGTAACTTTAAAAGCATAAACAAATCCAAACAGTTACTATGATTCAAATAAGCTTGCTATTCTTGGGTTAAAATAACAACAGCTAAAACTAGGCTAAGTAATCATCATGACAAGCATTCTACATAACAGCTCACTAGGGAAACAGGGTGAATCTTCCTCCCCCCTTTTCTCTTCTTCTTTCTCTTCTTGATCTTATCAAACTTTGTTCCCTATCTTGGCGCAAGTCCAAAGTAAATTCGGAACAACAATCCCATGAGAACATTCAGTGGCTTAAATCCAAACTATACAGAAAATGTAACAGACTCCATCTTTATATGACTACAGGTCCCATATGCTTTCTAATTCCTCACACTGGCTATTCTCACAGGAGGCACAGTGGGGAATCAAACTCCCAACCTTTGGCTCTGCAGTCAGATACTGAAACCACTGAGCTATCCAGCTATTAGAGAATACACAGACAGCTACATGACTGTACAGTGTGGCCAGAACTGTGAGTCTTGGCAGAACCCACACTTGAGAAGTCAGAAGCATCCTGTTACTTGACAACAACATGCATCCACATTTTAAAATTTTCTTGAGAGAAAAAGAATAGTTGGAGAGTGCAATGACAGGCAGACACCTTTCACCACTTGAGGGAGCACCTCTTTCTTAAAACACAGCTCGACCTTCAGAGTAATTACCTGCCGCCCGTTTTTTCCGCAACCCACCACATGCCATCACATGAAAACGTGAAAGACAAAATCAAGTTCCAAATGTCTTGCTGCTAGACTAACAGAAGCAAACTGAAGAATGTAGTTAGTGCACTGCTCAACACTTTCCCTCAGGAAATACATTCCAGGATCAGACCTGCTCCACTGGAAGGTAGTCATTTCTAAGGGAGGAGACGGAAAACCACAATTTTCATCCCACAACTGCCACTTACAGCTTGTTCATGTGGGTAAAAAGCACAAGTAGTGCCTTCAGTCATTAGTTTCTATGAGGAACAGAAAATGGAAACCTCTTGTCAATTATAACCATATGGTGGCTAGAGCAAAGCAGGTCATGATAAATCTCACTAAACAGAAGGGGCAACTTGGGCCAAGCAGACCACCTGATGAAGTGATTGGTAATTGTCATACATGATGCACTGCTACCAGGGCTATGAGTGGGGAGGAACCATGCAACAAAGCTGGACACAGAAAGAAGAAAGAAGTTACTGTGCTTGCTCCCCCCACCCGATTATTAGTTTTTTATTCTTTTCAATGGGTTTAGGATTATGCGGAAGGGAATCTAGGGCTAGGGGGGTAGGTATGGATAGAGAAAGGGTAAAATTCCAGAGAGTGAGATAGTACATTTACATCAACTTGTACAATTATACTACAAAGAAAGATAAAAAGAAAACCAGCAGGTTTTCCATTACTATAGTTACTAATCTATCTATTCCCTAGCCTAGTGGACCTTCACATTCTTCTTTAATCTATGCTTTCCAAGCTATCTTTCAAGTCTAATTATGAAATAATTCCCTATTTTTGAGTCCCTTTAAAGGTAATCTTCATTTATCACTTCTATTTCCTCCAACTCCGCGACTTCCCATGTCTCTGGGATATCTGTTTTCTTCTAGTATTTTCCATCTAATAACTTAACTGTAGAAATTACATACATTATCAAATATTTCATTTCTCTAACTAACATCTCAGGTCTAATATTCAATAAAAAGAACAAATCCAGTTTAAATGTCGCGTGGAATAGAATATTTTTCAAACTTTCATACAGCTACAGTAATTCCCTATATATTCACTAAACATAATAAAAGTGTCCTCCTGTGTTTTAGGTTTCCCATACTATTTAAAAATATTTTTATACCTTTTAAAAAAACTTTGTTGGCATTGTGTACCATCAGTAAATCATATATAATCTATAAAACATCTTATCTACATTTTCTTTAATACTTACTGATTTTTGAACATTAATATTCTTCTACCATTTTATACCCATTTTATCCTACAGTCTTTAACCACTTCATATTTCACTTTCATGTTTTATTCATTTAGTTCATCTTTATTGTTGAGGTTTTCTTTCTTCCTCCTGGATCCTCTTGTTTCTATAGTGCGCTTTCCTTTAGAGCTTCTCGCTTACTCTTCTGCTCTAGTCCAGCTTCTTTCTGCCTCTGATCCTGATGATCCACTTGACTTCTCCTCATTTCTCACCTGCTTTTTTCCCTTCTTTTCTGCCCAGCCATTTCTCCTTTGTTTTCATAAAACCTTCTGCCTTCATTTTTTAGTTTATATAGTAACTGTTCCTGGAATTCAAAAAGGATACCTTCAGAAACCAACCACTTATACATTATTGAGTTTGTTCTCAATGTCAACTTGCCTGAAACCTGACCTGTTCTTGCCACGACGAAACCCCGCCTCTCTGTGCTTGCTTTTTTACCACACATCAAACCTAGCCCTTACATACGAAACAGGAGCACATATTATTTAAAACATACAAATTAAGTTTCACTCCATTCATTTCAACGGCATGAGATTCTGGGCTCACAGGCCTGTTTACTCTAGAACACTTCTTAAACAACCACTCTAAGGTAAATTAGCACTTCCAGTTTTGTAAATTCACAGCATCTGTCATGTGAGAGGTAGTCAGTTTGGTTGACCAATTCTTGGCTTTGTAACCATAAGCCTGTGGGCAGGTCATTTGTTGTTTAAAAATTTTGAACAATGCCAGCAAATGGTACTGTATTTTTCTGTGTATAAATTGACACTTTTTCCTTAAATAATTTGAGAAAAAATTGAGGGTCGTTTTATACACGGAAGGCAGCTCTTTACCGCTGCCTTTTGCAAAGGCATCAGGTTTAGCAAAAAGGAAGGGAAGGCATTTCTCTCTTCCTTTTTGCTAAGCTCCGTGCCTTCTCAAAAGGCAAGGAAAAGCGTCAATCACTTTGACAGTCGCTTTCCTTGCCTTTTGCCAAGGCAGGGGGCTTAGCAAAAAGGGAGCCCTTTGATCCCTGCTTTTTCTAATTTGGGGTTAGAAAGGGGGGGGGTCGTCTTATACATTGGGTCATCTTATAAACGGAAAAATACGGTATATGCTGCCCTAAGAAGAAATCAAAGTTTACAGTATATTCATTCAGTTCAAGAAAAATCTTCTAACATTGCCTAAAACCCAATGATATTTTTAGATGGTGACTGACTTTCTGCCACATGGGTTTCATTTCCCATATCTGTGATGACTGAATCTGTTCCCCTAAGAGACACACTAGTGAGAGAGAGAAACCCAGCATCTATTGTTATAGTGACTCCCAGCTGCATCCTATAATATAAACATAGAAGCAAGAATTTCTGTCCTGGGGAAAGACAGAACACTTTCCCTCTATGGACCATGTCTGCTCTTGTTATGCTGCTTATTCCTGACATCTTTATGAACCAATACAGGGCAGTATAGAGTGGTGGCAATTAACAAACTATGAATCATGAACAGAATCAGGCCTCTGGTGAGCTCACTCCACACAATCCTATGTTAATATTCACTGTTTTTGTATTTCGTTCTGTAAATATGCCAAGTGCCTCCTATGCATTATCTTGGTAGCTACAGAGCTTGGAAATAATGTGTGATTTAATGTCTTAATACTACAATAGTCATGTAAACAGGATGAATCCATCTAATGGAAGTAACATTAAAATGTTTAAAAAGTCATTTTCAAAATATAATTTTTTACCCTTTATTAACAAAACTAACTTGTTATTTCCAAATTCTAAGAAACTGTTACAATTACAGTATTATATTAATTATTCCTGTATTATAGATTAGGGAAGAGGATGAGAATATTAGTTTGCAATACACAGTGGGTTTAAGATTATAGTTCATGCTGTTAACCACCATAATATCTCACTAACAAGTTTTGCGTCAAGGCAAGTATGACTGTTATTTATGTATTTACTTGATTTATAGACCTGCTCCATAACAGAGGTGCTTGGGCATTTTCCAAAACAAGTGCAATGATTAAATACAATATATTTATACAGTATAGGAGTCTCGTGGCTCAATGGTTCAACTGCAGTACTGCAGCCAAATCTCCACTCACATCCTTGATTCAATCCCAGGTGGCTAGCTTGAGGTTCACTCAGCCCTCCATCCTTCTGAGATCAGTAAATTCAGTACCCAGTTTGCCGCAGGGGAGGGGCCAATGTGTAGCCTATGTAATTAAATTGTAAACTGCCCAGAGAGTGCTTTAAGCTCTACAGGGTGTATATAAGCAGCACACTTTTAAAAGCTTCACTTCAAAGGAACAGCTCAGAAAGATTAGTAGCATGATAGATTACGATTCCAATGAGGAATAAGGCCCTTTGAGTTCAACAGGGCTTAGTCCCAACCAGGTTAGTGGATAGAGGATTGCATCTATACTGAATATGAATAAGGCTTTCCATCTCTCCCTTCTCCCAACCCTTCCCCTCCTCCACATATTAGTGTGGGATATCATACAGGACATTGTAGATGACAAAGAGTTCGTGGAAATTGGAAACAACATGACCCAAATCATCAGCTGCAGACAGAACAAATATATTTACCCATCCCTTTTATTTATTTGTTCACTACTGATGAGGTTTTTATGTATGTCTGGAGAAAAGAGCAAAAATTGTAAATGTATGAGTGGGTAGCTAATTACATGCAAAACAAAATGAGGAAACAGGCTGTTGCAAGCCTATAGCTTTCAGTTCCTACTGTCATAGTTTTTAAAAAGCTATTCCTGAGAACAAATGAAGCCAGTTCAGTTTCACTCAGACAGTCAGCACCATGGGCAACTGGGTGGAGAATGAGGGACTTTCCATATTTGTTATCGTAAGTAAAACAATCTCAATCTAAGATTATTCTTTTAAGCCGCTGTCGTTTAGCTAGTTTCCTAAAATATTCTACTATATTTTTCTAAATGTTATAATAAATACATAATTTTAAAAATAAATTTTCCTACTGAATTTTATAATATTCTATATAAAAGAATGTATTTTTTGGGGGGGGGAATATGCATGATAGAAAGAGAGCATATGTCTGTTCTACCTTAAAGTTGCATACAAGGAATATTGGCAAATGTAAATTTAATTTGTCCATTTAAGAAAAGGTGTGGTGGTGGTGGTGTTTTGTGTGTGTTTGTTTGTTTGTTTGTTTTTTTACTCAGCTAGTTTACTTCCAACAAGGTCAATCCAGGATGAAAGGAGTCCACTGGGATGGACAATAAACTAGGCTTGGCACAAAGAATATGGTATATAGAAATCTTGCCCCAGATCCTAGGGTACCTTATTACACAATGAAGCCTGCTTTGACAACTATGACGCTCTTCATGCAGTTCTATTTTCAGCGCCAAGGCAGCCATGCTTTGCTGGATGCACTGCTTGAAATTCCGACAAATGCCCTGAAATTCAGATGCCTGGAGGCAGTGGACATGGATGTTGTGAAAAACAGCTGTGAGCCCTGCCTAGTCATGGAGGCCCCAACAGCAGCTAAAGGATGCTGAAAGGCTTTGTAATACTTGCTGTTTTTCAGGTTGATTGGATTCTGGGAGTAGAAATGGAGAAGGCAAATATTTCCGAGATCTGCATCTCACTACACTGGCACTGCTTTGAAAGGTTGCACACATGACTTCTGGGGTGCAAAATATTCTACTGGGATGAGCCAGTGGTCAGGGGACCCTAATCTGTAATATTGCCATCAGATGTTATTTGCCACTCACATTCACTATTTATTTAAAGTTGCTGAGTTTTGTTGAAATTAAAAGATTTAAGATTGTCTAAACAGAGCAACACCATATGACAATTACATCCAATATTCCTTCTATATTTTTCCCTGTTAGAGTAATCTTAAGCAATGATGCCATTTCATTTGACTCTGAGTGCCTTGATGTTTACGATATCTCCTAGGGCATTTTAAAAAACGATTGGTCCATATTCAAGAACCTCCTTCGATTAGTTGTATTGCAGAAATAAAGCAATTTTGAAAAAGATCTGAAACTATTCCAACACCAACAATAAAGTGTACAACAAAAATAAATAAATAACTTGTGTGATCTAAGCCTCTCTTATTTAGACTTTGCCACAGAATATAAACACAGCCCTTTGGTTTCTCAAAAGAGAACGTTTATCTGTCCAACATACACAATTTTGTACCTGGTTCTGATGAGCAGACCTTGTAAAGAACACAATAGACCCCACAAGCCTGAGGTCTTTCCACCTCCACTAATAAAGAATTGAAATTAATTTCATATCATATATTTCTTCCTTCAGTTTGTGTGGCTGGGCATAAATGTCTTCCTTTTCTGGTGGTACTACTTGGTATACGCTGATGGGGAAAAATTCTACTATACAAGAGAACTCCTCGGGGTGAGTATATTCTATATATGTTATAGAGTCATGATGAACTTCACATGTCATAAGAGAAGAATATATTTAACAAATTTTGTACTTCTTGCAATGTTGTAACTCAGTTTCAACTTGACTGTTACAAAATACAGCGTTTCAGTTACAAGCTCTTTCACAGGAATTTAAGCAATCTAGAAGTCCCCGTTGGGTGACTTCCCTTCATTTGTTCATTTGATTAAATATTATGTGGAAGTATGGCAAAGCCTGCTAAACCGTGCTGGAGGAACTCTTCCCTCTTTCTGCTGAGGTCTGGAGAGAAGACAAAATTCTTGTTGCTGTTATGTACTGTCAAGTCGCTTCCAACTTATGGCAGCTCTATGAATTAGTTATCTCAGCAGCCCTGTCCAGGTCTTACAAACTCAAGTCGATGGGTCCCTTAGCTGAGTCAATCCATCTTACATTTGGTCTTCCTCTTTTCCTGCTGCTTCCCACTTTTCAGAGCAGTGAAGACATTACAAACAAACAAACAAAAGGGGGGTGAGACCTAGACAGAGCCACGTACAAGAAATTGGGGGCTGGGGTGATTTTTTTATAGCTTTCTGCATCAAAGATTAGGCCTTGTTCTTTCAGGGTCTCAGTGTGATTTCCCCCCCCCCCCCCACTTGTGGAGGAGGTTGAAGAACGTTACAGCAGTAATGGGATCAGCAGAGATGAAGGAGGGGAAAGAAAGGGGGGAGCCAGTATCCATATGATGAAAGTTGTAATCCAAAACATTTGGAGTATCCCAGATTGGGAATGGCTGCTTTGTGTTTTACATTTATATCCCCTGAATTTGAGTTCTTGTTCCCAGTCCATTAGGATTCTACTTCTGTTCTAATGCATTTTTCAGGCAATGGTGTTTGATTAATTTTGACCCCATTGTCTTACGTTTAGCCTTACTTGGCACTAGCTCGGGCTCCCGCAGCATGTCTGAATTTCAACTGCATGTTGGTTCTGCTTCCTGTGTGTCGAAATCTACTTTCTTTCCTCAGAGGCTCAAGTGCGGTAAGTTGTAGAAATATTTTCTGTTCCTCGTTCTGTATTTGTAATGTACATTTTTGAGCCCAAACACCAAAATCTTGTATTTAGACCTAAAAAATATAACATATGTGTAGTTTAAGAGGTTCCTGGCAGTGTCCTTGCAACATGGAATGGTAGCTTCAGCTCCGTGATAGTTTCATTTGCACAGAGGTCATCATGTGTCTGTTCTAATGAACAGACAGATCCACTTTGGTCGGCCACCAGATATTCAGCTCCAAAGGAATACTGAAGCTGGAGCTACTCATAGCATAAGACACCACCCCACCTCCATATTGCCTGCAGTCTTCTTTAACCTCTGCAATATCCTAGCAACTGGACTTTTAAAATTAAATGCCGACTGGTACAATCTACAAGCTGGTTTCCCACTTGTATGTATCGAAGCATCCTCAGCCAGGCATGTAGCTGTGGTTTCCCTTGCTTAGCGAAGACAAGAATGGGGGAGGCTGTTTTCGTCTCAGGCGCAGTGCAGAGAGACAAGGATCCAGTTCGACAGGTTTCTGTCTGTGTCAGATTTTATTTTGATTGAGATATCTTCTTCCCCTACCAGACACGTTCTGTGGAATTATAGAAAACACTGGCACAAAGATTAGAGATGGGAGCTGTCTTTGGGTGGAAAAAAAAGAGATTCTGAAAAGAAAAAGCATTATGTCATTAGGTGTACCTGACCTCTGGTATATTTTTTCAAAAGCTTATACATTCTATTTGCTCCCCACTCCTGTATTGTTCTTCAGTTCCACCTTCTGGTTTACCCTCTGGCTTTCATTGCTCTCTGTCCTGACTTACTCTTAATTCCTGCCTTCTGGTTCAGCATCCATTCTCAAACACTCAGCAACCTGGACTTCTGGCTCCTGTCCTTTCTCACCCTATTCTGCCTTGCACAGTCCAGTGTACATTATCACTAGAAAGCTATCTTCCCAGAATATCACTGACTGCTTGGTGTGCCACAAAATTCTTGCCTGCAGCAACATAAGAAGGTGCTCCTTAAAAGTACTAACTAAAGCTAAGCCCCTTTTAAAATAAGAAGCCAAATTGTTTAATTTGCAATGCATGAAATACATAAGCAAGCAACGTGGATATAGGAAAACACTGACAAGTATTCTCATTCCAAGCAGTTCTTCAAATAAAGCTTTAGCAAATGCAACATGCAAATAATTGGTGCATAATCTTCCATTTTCCAAAACAACTTTCTCAAGAAAATACTTTTGTTTTAAGTCCAGATGTCTAAAATCTTTCTTAAACAGCATTATCCCTTGCAGACTGGGAGCTATTAATGTTCAATTGTATGACTACCTCATGGTAAGCATGGTAGGACAAAACCTGTGAAAAAGGCAGAGCTGAGTTTTTTTAACACTGGGTCACTGTAGGTTCTACAATTGTTTCTATAGCGTTTTGCTTGTAAGGAGTCTACAAGAAATGATCAGACCATTTGGTTTTGTGTAGCACCAGTCTTGGCAGTGATGCATGGGTATTTCTTTACCGATTATATCCCATGTTTCAGAGCAGACGGGCTACCCTAAACTCACAGTTTTCTGACAAGTTAAATCCCACCACCCACAATTAATGATGGTGTTATTGGATTTATGAGCTGTAGAGGTGCCAGGTTGGGGAAGGCAATTTTAGAGCAATAAAAACAACACTTCCAAAAGAATTCATAGCAGATGCATCATTAGAAGAATTTGAACACTAGTCTTCAGAATCCTAATCCATCACTCTGTCCACTACACCACATTGAAAATATTACCGTATCTACTAGCAAATGCAAACTAAGCTAAAAGAGAGGGGCTATGTTGTCTCAAAGGCCAGGCAACTCCCACTGGATGCATTTCCTAGAAAAGTCAAAGAACACGATGCTTACTTGCACAACGTCCATTCTACGTTGCTCATGTTCAGGTGTTCCATGCATATGAAAAGACCCTGGTGTACAGAGCAAAAAAAAGGTTCCCCTTGACAATTTGTCCAGTCGTGTCCGACTCTAGGCGGCGGTGCTCATCTCCGTTTCCAACCCATAGAGCTAGCGTTTGTCCGCAGACAATCCTCTGTGGTCACATGGCCAGCGTGACTAGACATGGAACACCGTTTTACCTTCCCACTGAGGTGGTACCTATTTATCTACTCGCATTTTTGCATTTTGCATGCTTTCGAACCGCTAGGTTGGCGGGAGCTGGGACAAGCGACGGGGGCTCACTCTGTCACGTGGATTCGATCTTACGACTGCAGGTCTTCTGACCTTGCAACACAGAGGCTTCAGCGGTTTAACCCGCAGCGCCACCACCAACCATTAAATCTCTAAAAATACAAGTTTTTTTTTAAAAAAAATAAACTGTCTCTGTATCTTTATTATAGCTGGCTGGATAGCTCAGTGATTTAGGTTTGGGCAAGTTGCACAGTCCCAGGTTGCCCCCAGAAGAAAGGGTACAGTAAATCACTTCAGAGTACTCTCTACTTAGGAAATCCTGGAAAGGGTTGCCAAAAGTCAGAATTGACTTGATGGCACACAATTATTATTTTTATTATCTTTATTATTGTTTTCTCACATTTCTAGGCAACATATAAGCAAGACAAAAGTTCAGCAAGATAATTATTGACTGCTATTTAGAGCTACCATGGTTGATTCATCATGAATATACTTGAAGATGAGTTGAAGAGCAATGCTAAACAGAGGATATATCTCTGTTTTCCCCTCTCTGAAATTTTAGAGTAGTGGGAGCAGCAAGATGTTGGAGGAAAAGTGGCTGTGTGTTTTATGACCCCAAGCTATCCCACTACATCAGGAGCAACAGTAGCAAAGTCAGCTTTTGTACCAAGGATGGAAAGGGGAACTCTTTTGGGATTGTTTGGGTGGGGGTTTTTTTGTTCGTTTGTTTTTTTGTTAACCACAAAAAGCAAAATACCTTGACCTAATACCTGCCCTACTTTAGCAAAATGTAAGTTTCACAATTTTCTTGAAATTGTGAAAGAAAGTTGCAGCAAGTATTAAGTATGCAGAATTTGTTTGGTGCTAACCATGCATATAACATAGGTTTCATCTCCTCCATGCCAGATGTGATAAGATGGAATGTTTGAACCACAACCATGAAACCACCATCTGATGGGTAGCAAAGATTCTACAAGTATTTCTCTATTGTACTTCTACGCCTATTTAAATGTATTTATTAAATGTATTGCATTAATTGGGATTGTATTTCTGCAAGAAGGCAACTAGGGGTTTATAACATAGAGATTTCAGGATTCTTGCAAAATTACAACTTCCAGGGAAAGCCTATTCAGTTATAATGGATTAAAGCTGTTTAATGCTGAGAGGATCCAGATCTTGGCCCTTCTATCTTCTTTCAGTATAACTCAGTACCTCCTTGTTGCATCCCATGGTGATTGCTATCATCTGCATCTTCCCAACTGCAGACTCCCTGCTTCTTTTCTCTTTTTCTTTCTTTCCGCAACCACTTCTCTACACTAAGGAGAACATATTATTTCCTCCACACACCACACCAATATTCCTCGCGTTTTCTCCACCATTCCTCGAAATTTGTGCTACAGCATCACCAGTCCATCTCATGAACTACCCACTTCCCACCTGGATGGCAATGTAGAAGACACAACTAGGGTGGGTTGGCTTCATTATTGCTGCACAGGTGTTCACACTTGTTGAAAAACAGCCCTGACACTAGCTTTGTGTTTGGGTGATAAGTTCTTAACTTCTCACCCAAACTTCTCAGCTTCTGGACTTTTCCCTTGCATGATGTCACTTTGTAGATGGTAATGAGTAGAAGAGGGTATCCTATAGACCCAGGGTCCCCAAACCCCAGTCCACAGCCCAGTACCGGGCCATGGCATTGGCAGGACCGGGCCACAGAGAGAGATCTCCCGCCGCCCCCACACACGTCCCCCACGCGCGCACACACGCACGTACGTAGGCCCCCCCACATACATGCATGGATGCACACATGCCCTGCTCACACACACACAGAAGCATGCACAGGGCCCCCACATGCATGCACAGGTGCCCCGCCCACCCACACATGCAAGGTGCCCCGCCCACCCATGCACGCACACACGGGTGCCCTGCCCGCTCACGCATGGACGCCGCCCCGCCTGCCCACCCGCTAAACCAGTCCATGGTTCAGAAAAGGTTGGGGACCACTGCTATATACCATCTTGACTGCTGCTGTTGGTGTTGTCAACATTCAGGCGGCCCTTTGCTATGTAGTGCTTGGCATCCATTTTCCTGCTGGCAATGCAGGCACAATAATGTGCAGCAATATTGGGCAATTTCCTATCTTTTTGAATCACGGTTGTTGTTGTTTAGTCGTTAAGTCGTGTCCGACTCTTCGTGACCCCATGGACCAGAGCACGCCAGGCCCTCCTGTCTTCCACTGCCTCCCGGAGTTGGGTCAAATTCATGTTGGTAGCTTCAATTACACTGTCCAACCATCTCGTCCTCTGTCATCCCCTTCTCCTCTTGCCTTCACACTTTCCCAACATCAGGGTCTTTTCCAGGGAGTCTTCTCATGAGATGGCCAAAGTATTGGAGCCTCAGCTTCAGGATCTGTCCTTCCAGTGAGCACTCAGGGTTGATTTCCCCACATTCATAAACATAAGGTTTTTTGAAGAATTGAATAACAAGCAGTAAATGGATCAATGGATCATTAAAGGATCATCTTTGGGACTCAAGATGGCTGAATTCACAGTGTGTTGGCCCTAATTGTTTTTGTGCCTAAAGATGTAAACCTCCATTATGCTCCCCCTTGGCGATCCTATTTACAGAAGCAGTTTTCCCATACTTTGCTGGAGTATAAGGAGTCATTGTTGCCAATGCATGTTCAACCCAGAGCAAACTGAAAGGGTTCCGTCACTGGTGGTGAGAGGGCTTCATGCCACATTTTTATACAATGACACAGTGGCAACTCAGCATTTATTGCTTGGCCCGCCCGCCCATTATTTCTCATGGTATGCTAGGGAACACCATTAACACCCACCCCTTTAGCAGCAATAGAACTAAAAAGGCTCTTAAAACTGTGGCAGTTTTTTTGGCTGGGTGGTGGGTAGTCTGCAGGATACTGATCCACCATGGTGACAAAGCAACAGTCTCACTGCTTCTCACCCCACATCCCCTGGAACACTGCTATGCAGCATTGCTATGTAACTGAAAGGCCAATCCCACCATAGAAGAAAATATAATCAATCCCATAGAAAGAAAATGGTAGGGAGGAAACGAGGCAATGAATAAACAAGAGGAGATACAACCCCCTTACTATGTTTATCATCAGTAGCGATAGCATCCATTCCCTGCTGCAGTAAGAAGATTGACTATCCTAGGAAGGGCACCTGAAATAGAAATGAGAATATTGGAGGATAAGGAAGCTGTTTCAGTGGCAAGAGATGCACATAGCTGTTCGATCACAGGTCACATCACATGCCACATCTATTACTGAAACATGACATTACAGGAAATCCAAACTGGAAAATGAATCAGGACATCCTATGTGGTTTTAATTGCCACTTTTGCACCAATATGAAAAACCACTGCTAAACCTTGAACAGTCATATGGGATACATTGCAATCAGGTGATCACCCAACCCCAAGTGTCATATTCTAGTCCAAAATGACACCCTGAACAAAATACAACCCCTGTCTTTATACCCTTAATCAGCACAAGTTCATGTGAAGCTTAGTACTGTATAATAGGTACTGTGAATGAATGAATGAATGAATGAACGAATGAATGAGTTCGTTGGTATAAAGAGCGGTGATTCCTCTGTCTTGGTAAGTTTGGAATTACATGAGCAAAACTGATGTTCATGCATTCCTTTCACTACATCCTTCTTATCCCTTATTTGTTCAGATTCCCTTCCTTTTGCAGAAAACCACTTTCAACCAGAATTGCAAAACACAGTTTTATTGAAAGATACACAAGTCAAACTATATTTTGTTGGTTCAGAAGTAAACTATTAATAGATAGTCATGAGGAAGCAATATGAAAGGTCATAAAGAAATGAGGAACATTGAAAAGGCAACACCCAGGCAAATTTTAGATGTTGTTAAGTTGAATGAACCTCAGGCTTCTGTACTTTTCTATCCACTAGAGTCCTCTCTTTTTCTGCATCTGAGCACCAAATGGGCCCTGTCCATATTTTAAGTGTTCTCATGTTTTCCCCTCAACTTTTTTCACAGAGGAAGATTCCTTATAGTAATTTTGAATAATGTTCTTAGCACAGTGTGATTTATTATTTTATAGGCTTAGCTGTGTAGAAAATGACATTCATATTATGCATGGTATCATTAACATTTACACACATTTCATTATATAATGGCATATATTTGAACTGGTTTTTAAAACATGAAACAGCACTTCAAAGAAGTGAGTTCTGGATCTCAGAAGGATGCAGTTAGGTGTGGTGTGTTGCAACTCTTGAGGCAACTCCTTTGTTCACACTTCCTCTTTTGAATTAATAGTGCTGCTCTGTGCGTGTAAGAAGACAGTTGGACAGGAACCTCACGTTTCACAAACTTGTGGCCTGGATGATTGCTCTCCATACTAGTAGGTTTTTTGAAACTCTGTAATAGGAAACTCTATAACTGGGTGACGTCTTATTTGCTTCAATGAACACATGACCCATCTTAGTACACAGGGTTGCTGGAGGAGTTCTGAAAAGTCAAGGGGGCAAGTAATCTGTATGTGGAGAAATTTCTAAAAATATAGATGGTGGGAGAAGGCGAAGTGTATGCTCACAACAATAATGAGATTTATTTCTTAAGTGTTTCAAGTCAGCAGGTCCTGTAGAAAACATTAAAGAGTTTGAAGAAGCAGTCCTGACTGTAGACTTAAAATTTCAAAAAACAAAGTGAAGGGGAGACCAATGTATCAGAATACAAGCCCAAGCAAATTAATTCAAGTAAAGGAATCTGAATTGGGAGTTTAATTCCCCACTGTCCCTCTTGGGACAAGAGCCAGGCTATGTGGACTTGGGCAAGCTGCACAGGTGCCCCCAGAAGAAGGGAATAGTGAACCAATTCTGAGTACTTTCTACCTAGAAAATCCTGAAAAGGGTCACCCTAAGTCAGAATTGACTGAATGGCATGTAATTAATATTTAATGACATTTCTAACACTATTGAATCATTAACAAAACAGTTAGATGAATATAAGACAGCAATGAAACTTATCTCCAAGTACAATTATTGAAGAATTAAGTATCACTAAAGGCATTGCTGATGGCTGTGGTCCACAATAGCTGCAAGTGAATTAATTATAGATACAAATAGTACCAAACTGTGGATGGATGAATGGGCTCTATGTTATATTTACTGGGAAGGCCTCACTTTTCAGAGGGTAAGGGGATTGTATTGTAAGTTTGAAAAAAGGTATTTTATGTGTGATCTCCCGATCTATATTAACATATTTTCTATGCTTTTTTAAAAATTATTTTCTTTAGCAATCCACACAATTGCACATTTGTTTAATGTAGAAAAACTGGTGGATGCACGTACTATACATAAAGGAGACATTCAGGCTGTGCTGTCTGATTTGGGTGATCATGAAGGAGAATCATACCTGAATTTTGCTCGAAAGAACCTTACGGTAAGCAAATATGGTCTTGAATACACAATCAGTTAACGATCATTTAGGAGGGAGAAATCCATTTCCCTCTCCAATCACTACTATTCCACCACATGGTTAAGTCTAACTGTTATTCTTACTATAGTAGACACCTTGGATCAATGGGATTCATTAAAGTGTTGACTTACCGAGTCATATTCACTCCATGGCCCTGTTCTAGCTGTTCTGTTAGTGCTGATGAGATTTGTAGTCTGCCAACAAGAGGAGCATAGATTGTTTTTTTGTCTGAGGTGGTGTTTGTTTGTTTGTTTGTGGGGCTTTTTGTTTTTTGTTTTTGGGGTATTTTTGTTGTTGGATATTTTTTGTTTTTTTGTTTTTGGCTTTTGGGTTGTTGTTTTTTTTGGAGAATGCGAAGCTATGCAGTTCAGTTGTGATTGATTTCCTTATCTTCCTTTTCCTTTCACAGAATCCTGATGGTGGTTTCTATGTAGCATTCACAACCCTGGCAGGCCTCACTGGTGTTATCATCACATTGTGTCTAATATTGATAATCACATCATCTACTAAAACCATTCGAAGGTCATACTTTGAAGTATTTTGGTTTACTCACCACCTGTTTGTTATCTTTTTTATTGGCCTTGTCATCCATGGAGCTGGGTAAGTATTGGCTTTTATTCAGAGCTACTAGTTAAATAACTAGATGGATACAATATCATAATGTATTTATTAGGACCAATGAAAGATTTAGAATGATGAACTAGCTTTTGAATGTTGGAGAGCTTGCTTCAGCTGAAGAGTTAATAAGAAGAAATAAATGAGGAAACTGTTCACTGGTTCTGTCAGAGCTTATTGGGACAAAAGAATTTCCACTGTTTTCTTGTCTTCTTATGCTTTCTTACATCTATAACCTGTGCTGGGCACAAACTAATTTAGAGCACGGTTATACTTGGAAAAAGAACTGTAGTTGAATTGTGTTTAGCATGCTTTGAATCAATATGGGAGGAGATAACTAGTGGGGTACCCCAAGGCTCAGTCCTGGGCCCAGTGCTCCTCAATATTTTTATTAATGACTTGGATGAGGGAGTGCAGGAAATGCTCGTCAAATTTGCAGATGATACCAAATTGGGTGAAATAGCTAATACCCTAGAAGACAGAAACAAAATTCAAAATGACCTTGATCGGATGGAGCAGTGGGCCGAAAGCAACAGAATGAAATTCAACAGGGATAAGTGCAAAGTCCTGCACCTCAGAAAAAGAAACCAATTGCACAGTTACAAGATGGGGGATACCTGGCTCAGCAAAACTTGGAGCGAGAAGGATCTTGGAATTGTCGTAGATCACAAGCTAAATATGAGCCAACAGTGTGATGCGGCTATAAAAAAAGCAAATGCTATTTTAGGCTGCATTAATAGAAGTATAGTTTCCAAATCCCGCAAGGTGCTAGTCTCCCTCTATTCAGTACTGGTTATGCCTCAGCTTGAGTATTGTGTCCAGTTCTGGACACCACACTTCATGAAGGATGCTAACAAATTGGAACAAGTTCAGAGGAGGGCGACAAGGATGATCAGGGGGCTAGAAACCAAGCCCTATGAGGAAAGGCTGAAAGAATTGGGCATGTTTAGCCTTGAGAAAAGAAGACTAAAGGGTGATATGATAGCACTTTTCAAATATTTGAAAGGCTGTCATACAGAGGAGGGGCAAGATTTGTTCTCGATCATCCTAGAGTTCAGGACACGCAACGATGCACTCAAGTTAAAGGAAACCAGATTTCAGTTGAATATCAGGAAAAACTTCCTAAGTGTTAGAGAAGTATGACAGTGGAATCAGTTACCTCGGGAGTTGGTGAGTGCTCCAACACTGGAGGCATTCAAGAAAAACGTAATCACTTGGCAGATATGCTTTGACTGTATTCCTGCATTGAGCAGGGGATTGGACTTGATGGCCTTGTAGGCCCCTTCCAACTTAACTTTTCTATGATTCTATAATAATATAAAAAAGGATAAATACATAATGTAAGCATGGATTGTTTTGGCAGGGAATCATATTTTTTCGATTGGAAGTGATGTTTAATTCAGAATTGAAATCATTTTACTTTGTGTCAATTTGCCATATGGGAATGCATCTTTTGGCTTATAGTTTTCCAAAATTGTTGTCCCCCTATGTGTGTTTCTGTCATTCCAGTGTCCTGCAGTCCAACTGTATCACTTTTTAGACTGCAGTGCCCCCCTCTACATACATACACATATACATATACATATACATACAGTCTAATTTAGTGCTGCATTGCTTAGAATTGAAATTAAAATTAAAAAATATAATTTAGAACAGCTAATAAGGCAGAACATACAGTATAAGAAAATACAGATTTTTTTCATTGTGCACGACACAAGAAAAAAATGCAATAGTTATGGAGTTATCACAATATGCAGGTGCCCGTGAAACCAAACAGTTTTAATAGACATGATTTAAACATCAGGGTGAACTACGAAGGTGATACAAAACTTTTAAAAATATTGGATTAAAAATTAGCTGAAGGGACGCAGACAGAGACAAAAATCCCATGTGACTGCCACATGACTTGAAATTGATTTCGCCACTACAGAGTCCAATATTTTTTTAGTAATGTAACCATGCTTTTAGTTCACTTAAAGAGCATCTTTAACCATTATTCTAAATTTTAACATACTAACCAGAACCCTATTGGCGATTGACATGGGCAAGTACAGTAGGATCGTGGTACCTGTGGGGGATCAGTTCCAAGCTTCCCCCTGCAGATGCTGGAAAGTGCAGATATATGAACACTATACTATAGCATAGTCTGTAGTTCCTCTAGTGGCCAGTTCTGGTAATTGGAAACTTGTATTTCTGGTTTTTTTTAATTAATATTTTCAGGCAGTGGATAAGTGAAACCATGGGTACTAATCCCACAGATACTATGGTCCTATTGTATAAAATAGCTGTCATCTTACAATTCAATTGTCTCTAATTTATGTGGTGCCAATTGCGTTCCTGGGGGAACCTGGGGGTGACCTGGGGGAACTTGGGGGTGACCTGGGGTTCTGCATTTGGGAGCCCCGTGTGGCCAGTAGACTGCACTTTGCCCATCCCTCATGTATACAATGTGTCTAAAAGGCAGAATAGTCAATATCCTTTTTTTGTGCAAAGCTACTTTGTCACCAAAATCTATTAAGAAAAGAGGAAAAAGAGGAAGATAAAGAATATTCATAATCAAATGCTAATGTTACGACATCAGATCTTGTAGGCGATTCGGACATCCATCCTGTAGGTGATTATGCCAGTATGCAAAAAGGGGGACTAACAGACCAGAACAGACTAGTGGAGTAGAAGACTTGATGGATTAAAGTCATGTTTTAAGACAGGAAATCCCTTTTTCAAAATGCTACATTTCAATTTATATTGTTTGGCTAAAACCTATGGTAATGAGAGCATTTATCACAGAGGATAGGAATAAGGGTGGGGACCGGGGGAATCAGATGGGTTGGTTTCACTGCAACTGGTGCCTTTAAATCACACCACATTAAGAGCTTGCAATGCCTCCCAAATACTTACACAGGAGAAGGGGATTACATAATCACTACATGTCATGCAGATTTTTTTTTTATTTATTTATTTCATTTATACCCCGCCTATCTGGTCAATTGTGACCACTCTAGGCGGCTTACAACACACACTAAAAACAATAAACAGATAACATACACATAACATAACATAATTTTCCCAAAGATGGCAAGAAACAAGGTGTATTATAGTGGAAAAAGAAAAAAGAGTAATAGGAGTTAACTGGAAAGGGGGAAGGCCTGCCTAAACATCCATGTTTTCAGTTGTTTCTTGAAAATACCCAGCGAGGGAGCTGCGCGAATCTCAGGAGGTAAGCGGTTCCAGAGGCGAGGAGCCACCACCGAGAAGGCCCGGTTTCTTGTTTTTTCCTTCCGGGCCTCCCTCGGCGTCAGGCTCCTCAACCTCACCTCCTGACTCGCGCGAGTGACACGGGTAGAACTGGGTGGGAGTAAGCGTTCCGACAAGTATCGAGGCCCTAAACCATTTAGGGCTTTAAACGTAAGCATCAAAACTTTGAAGTCAATGCGGAACCGAATGGGCAGCCAATGCAACGCGGCCAGAGTAGGGGAGATGTGATGGTGTCTTCTCACTCCACTTAGGAGTCTGGCCGCTGCATTCTGCACCACTTGGAGTTTCCGCGTCAGCCTCAAAGGTAGCCCCACGTAGAGCGCGTTACAGTGGTCTAATATTGAGATTACAAGCACATGGACCAAGGTGGTGAGCGCCCCCACATCGAGATAGGGTCGCAGCCGGGCTATCCGCCAGAGGTGAAAAAAGGCGGTGCGGACCACCGACGCCACCTGAGTCTCCATGGAGAGCGCCGGGTCCAGATGGATCCCCAGACTGCGAACCCCACTCTTTGCGGCCAGGGTCACCCCCCCAAACAAGAGGGAGTCGCCCAAGCCACCAACAGTGGGGACACCCACCCTCAAGACCTCCGTCTTGTCTGGGTTCAGCCTCAGCCCATTCTCCTGCATCCATTCCAGTACAGTCCCCAGGCAGCGCTGAAGGGACAGGACGGCATCACCTGCAGTTGGTGAAAAAGAGGTGTAGAGCTTGGGTGTCATCCGCATACTGATGACACGATGCCCCACATCCCCTGATGACCCCACCCAGCGGCCTCATGAAGATATTGAACAGCATTGGGGAGATAATCGACCCCTGTGGAACCCCACAATTGAGACTCCACGGGGCCGAGACACTCTCCCCAAGCTGTACTCTCTGGGGACGGTCCTCCAAGAAGGAACGTAGCCAGGCAAGTGCCAGGCCACCAATTCCCAGATCGGAGAGCCTCCCCAGGAGGATACCGTGGTCGACGGTATCAAAGGCCGCCGAGATGTTGAGAAGGACTAACAGAGAGATTTTTCCCCTGTCAGCCTCCCTCAATAGGTCATCGTACAGGGCAACCAATACCGTCTCTGTTCCGTGGCGCGGCCTGAAGCCCGACTGAAATGGATCCAGGGCATCCGCTTCTTCCAAGAGAGCTTGAAGCTGGTCGGCCACCACCCTCTCCACCACTTTGCTAATGAAAGAAACATTGGCGACGGGCCTATAATTGCCAATTTTGTCCGCCGCCAAACTAGGTTTCTTTCTTATGGGCCTAATGAGTGTTTCCTTGAGGGCAGAAGGAAACCTGCCCTCAAGGAAAGACCCATTTATTATTACAGTGGCCCATTCTGTTGTTATCGGCCTGGCTGCTTTGATTAGCCAGGCCGGGCAAGGGTCAAGGGAGGAGGTGGTGGCTCGACAGCGATCAAGGACCTTGGCCACAGAATCGGGCGTGACAGGCTGAAAGGTGTCAAGAGTTACCGGGCAAGACGGAGCGCTGGACATCTCTGCTCGACTCACTGTGTTCAAAAAAGGAGAGAGGTCCCGGCGGATGGCCTCCACTTTAGATTTAAAAAAGGCTGCCAACTGGTCAGGTGAGAAACTAGGGGGAGGCCTATCACCCGGACCAGTTCCAGATAGGTCGCGCACTATACGGAATAACTCCGCCTGCTGGTTGGTCGCTTCGCTTATCCAGTTAGCGAAGTAAGTTCGACAAGCAGCCTTTACCTTAGACAGGTAAAGGTTAGTTGCGACCCTGACAGCTATCCAATTATAATCCGTCGGGTTCTTCCTCCACCTACGCTCTAGCCTTCTCCTATGTCGCTTCAGCCCTCGGAGCTCCTGGTTATACCAGGGCGCCGGGCGGGTTCTGCAACGGAGAGGGCGTTTAGGCGCGATCATGTCTACGGCCCTGGCGGCAGCCGTGGACCAGCTGTCAACCAGAGCGTCGACAGGAGCGCTAGCCAGGTCAGCCGTAACACCTCTCATGGCATCCTGGAATCCAACCGGATCCAGTAGCCTTCGAGGGCGGACCATAGAAATAGGTCCCTGCTCCCTGCGAGGGGGGAGAGCCACGGAGACATTACATTTTACCAGATGATGATCTGACCATGACAAGGGGAGCGACACAATGTCGGTCACCACCAGACCACACTCGCTCCAATTGGTGGAAAAGACCAGGTCCAACGTATGGCCACCCACGTGTGTGGGGACGTTGACATGTTGGGACATGTTCAAGGAAGCCATGGTTTCCAGGAACTCAAGAGCTGGCCCAGTAACCTCTGCCTCCGCATGCACGTTGAAATCGCCCAAGACCAAGAGCCTCGGGGATCCCAACAATGCCGCGGAGACAAAGTCGGCCAGCTCCAGAAGGGAAGTGGCTGGGTTACAGGGAGCGCGATAACACAGCAAAATCCCAATTCCATCCCTGGTCCCAATCGACACGTGGAGTGCCTCTAGACCTGGCTTCACCACAAAGGAGCGCCTAGTAACCTGTAAGCTGGATTTATAAACAATGGCTACTCCCCCCCCGCCCCTCCAGTCTACCCTGGTGCTGGACGGCATAACCGGGCGGACAGATGAGGGCCAGGGGAGGACCCCCCTCCCCACCAATCCACGTCTCGGTTATGCATGCCAGGTCTGCATCCTCCTCCAGGATAAGGTCGTAGATTACCTGGGATTTATTAGACACAGACCTGACATTCAACAGCAGCAAGGATAGAGTGGAAGGCTGGCTGGGCTGGCTACTTCGATACTGAGGGTTGGTCACAGTCTCAGAACAATGAACAGCCTTCACGCATCTGTTCATTGTTCTTCTAACACGAGTAGGGACTGTGCCAACGCCATATCTCCCACTACCCGTGATCACTGGGATGTTAAAAGGCCCCTCGCTGGGGGGGCAGGCCTTCCAATCCATGTCAGGGAGAGGGAGGGGAAAGAGAGCAAAAGAAAAAGAAAGAAATAGGAAAAGAAAAGAGAGAAAAAAAATCAAATTACAAATAAATACAAAATTCAAAGTACCAAAATTAACAGAAAACAGTGCAGTCAAATTATATAAATTAATTAATATGCATATAATAAAAATACATAGCCCAATTGTAGTCTAAAACTTAATACCAATTAAATTAAAAAGAAAATTATACATTAAAAGGAAAAAAGAAAGAGGGAAAAGAAAAAACCAGCTATAAAGATCCCACGGTGATTATCCCCCACATATATTTCTGAACTGTCCTCCTTTACTATATAATCTTGTCCTTTTTGATGTTAATCGTCCTGGTGGTATTAATGGCGGCGCTGGTATGCGAGTCTTAATGCAAGAACAGGACTCCCAGATCTTAATGGTGGCTACAGCGTTCACAAAGAGACTCACAGACAGCATCAAAGTCACTACAGACCAAGCTGGAAAGAAGCATGCCATTCTCCAACCTTGTGAGCCGGCTGGGATAGCTTCGTCGTTAAGGCACCAAAACCAGCTTGAGGAGAGGGAAGCTGAAGAAAGGGTTACCCTCCGGTTGTCAAACATGGCGCAGCATTCCAACGCTCCTCGCAGGCACCCTCGGCAGCCACAGCTTCCGATATATAATCTGCATGATTCCACACATCACGTTAGCACTTCCATTTTTGTAATACATATCTTGATAATGTATGGCAGCAATACACATGTCATGGTTGTCCACTTACAGCAGTTGAGACAATAAGACTGACACGATACAATATAATCTAAGATTTTGTAGGTGGAGGAAATTGCTATAGCTCTGATAGCAATAAATATATCTGCAACGAAGGGAGACTGGAGTGGGAAAGGCAGTCCTGGTGTTAGCTTTCTCGAAGTTATTCATTATACAAGTTGAAACACATTCCAAGCATTTAGTGTCGGTCACAACATGAGTACAGAGAATAACAATATCACTTTTTGAATTAGTGTGTCGGGTGAAGGATTCTGGGAGTTGTAAGTAAGAATCAAACAACAACAAACCTCTCTAAGTTCTGCATTAATGAAGATGTTCTTGTGTCATCAGCTTAATTATTATTAAATTTATTGTACTTTAGGATTTTATTGATATTGGTACATGTTCTTTTCAGACAAATTGTACGAGGACAAACACTTGCCAGTTTGGATGTGCATAAGCCACATATATGTGCCAAAATTTACACCGAATGGGGAAAATTGCCTTCTTGTCCTGTACCACAGTTTTCTGGAAATCCTCCTATGGTAAAATCTATTTGTTTATTAAATGAACCATATGGCTGCTCGGATTGTATATTGTCTTAATTTTAATGATAAATAGTCAGATTAATGCTTTTTTACTGCCTTTAAAATTAAGAGCCCAGAGTCAAATCAAGAACTATGTCAGACGTTGAGACACATTGTAAATAAGTGCATGGTTAAAAAAACAACAAAACCCAGAAAACATAAAAATCTAGGCGTGAATGTTCAAGATCAACTTGAAATAGCAAGCTCTCTTATTATCAGGCATAGTCTTGAGAAACAGACCTGCTCCTGATTTCAGTGACTTCCTAAGCATATAAAACAATTGCCAAAGAAGAAGTTCTCTTCTGAAAACTGGGTGTGGTGTAACAAGCCCTTTGAGTGAACTGTTTAAGCTGTTTTCTGCCATATGCAAGGCAATCATATATTGATCTAGCAGAATGTCATTAACGTGGCTCTTTCTTCCTCTCTTTGCCTGTTTTTTTCTTGTTGTTCTGTCGGCAGACATGGAAATGGGTCATAGGCCCAATGATTCTGTATGTCTTTGAGAGGCTGGTACGGTTCTGGCGATCAATGCAAAAGGTTGTTATCACAAAGGTAAGAGTCCCCAAAACAGCTTACTAGTTTCACCCCACTCAAAATACTTTCTAGACAGTAGCTCACAATTTCCTAGTAGTCAGTAGTCTCCAGAGGAACTGAGTCCCCATGCTGTGGAGAGGACTCAACCTGAATCAAAGTGTCACAAAATATCAATATGTTTAAGAATTTCTCATCATACATGTAGCATTTTAAACATGTTCCCCTAAATGTGTTCCTTAAATAAATTAGTTTTAAAAATAATAAAATGCAAATCCAAATAAACAGATTTAGGGTTTTGTAACCTTCTTTTGAGAGTTCTTTCACCAAATATGTGTCAACTCATTATAAACTTTCCTCATCTCACCATATTCCGTGAGGTGTTCTAAGAAGCTTATGTCTTGTGTCATAGGTTGTCACTCATCCTTTCCAAACCTATGAGCTCCAAATGAAGAAAAAGGGCTTCAAGATGGAAGTTGGGCAATACGTTTTTGTCAAATGCCCTGCAGTGTCCATGCTGGAGTGGCATCCTTTCACACTGACTTCTGCTCCTGAAGAGGATTACTTCAGCATTCACATTCGTGTCGTTGGGGACTGGACAGAAGGCTTATATCAAGTTTGTGGATGTGATAAGCAAGAATTCCAGGATGCCTGGAAACTGCCCAAGTGCGTACAGAACAGATGGTCTATGGCAATTGGGGGTGGGGGAGTGAATGTCTGATGCCGTACTGTCAATCTGGTGGATGGCTTAGTGCATGTAGTGGCATGAGCTGGTTACAAATCATGGCCTTGACCGTAGGATAGTAAGGGTCTGTACTGCCCTTCAAAGTGGCTGAGAGCAAAAAGGGCCATCAGTGGAACAGAAGGGCATATATCTAATATATGCTTTGATTGTATTCCTGCTTTGAGCAGGGGGTTGGACTTGATGGCCTTGTAGGCCCCTTCCAACTTCACTTTTCTATGATTTCTATGATCCCAATTGCCCACTACTGGAGAATAGCACGATCAGCCTTATATGATCAGATTGTACTTTATATGGTCAGTCTGTCCTACTAAGAAGGTTGATTCTATCGCTCACAAAAGAAGATGAGTACAACAGTGCTAGGATCCAGATTCTGTAAACCACAGTACCAGTACAGAAGCCTGTTCAAGAGGGCCTTAAAGTTAGTAGATTTAGGATCTGTCAATTACAGTCACTTTCGTCCTTTTTCTGTTCATAAAAGGACACTGTTGCAAGGTGGATTCACTCTGCCCCACATACTTAAAGCTAATTTTATAGCTGCTTTAACACCTTGTCCAGTTGCTCCTCAAAGCAGACACTGGTCTCAAGTGGATCAGTTTCAGCAGCAGTATCTGACCCAAATATTTATGGGTCAAATCTGTTAAGTGGAATGACCTCTGAAGAGAAGCTGTAAGGCTAATTTTAGTTGGTGTGACTGCTGGAGCATCAGGTCATGTATAGACCAATCACAATTATTAATGCCAATTGTATCTTTACTGTTGCAGGATAGCTGTAGATGGCCCCTTTGGTACTGCTAGCGAAGATGTATTCAGCTATGAAACCGTGATGTTGGTTGGAGCAGGCATTGGGGTTACCCCTTTTGCCTCAGTCCTCAAGTCGGTGTGGTACAAATATTGCAATGATTCCGTTACACTAAAACTCAAAAAGGTATGTCCCAACGCATACAATTCTTGTTTCCTCTTGCACTGAATAATGCATTCAAACGGAGAGGATGGGGAACATATAAAGACAAACTCTGGGCTTGATCCACATGTGTCGATACAATGCTTTGAACAACATATACTTTATGCCGTCATTTGATGTGGATTTACCTTCATATCGGTTTCTAAGAGTGGAGAATGGAAAACACACTGTACTCCAATCTGCTATGTCTGAGTTATGGTCATTTCTCTCCCTCACACCACCACAGATGAAACATCAATCTGAGCAGAGTGTCAGAATTTGGGGTGTGAGATGGGTCCAAGACAAGTCAGTCTTCCAGGTCAACAGCAAAGAGACTTGCAGATATGGTAGATTCCTTCACCAGCGGTGTATTTACAAAATATGTACAGCAGAACTATGTACATTAATCAGCAGACTAAACAATACACTTATCAGTAAAACAAACGGACAGCACTTGGTGCAGTAACTCTCCATACAAAGCTCCTAACTCCACTATAGTGTGCAGCACTTATATAGTGTGAACAACCAATCACTGGCACATCACCTGATGTCTTCTCCTAGACATTACATCATGCCCAATACATATTTCAAGGATTGCATCCTGACACAGAGCTGTTATAATTCCTGTGCAAAATGGCACTTTTCCTGCAGAAGATTTCCCAGAAAGGGCATTAAGCTGTGCAGAAAAGTATAGGTTCTTGTGCTATACAAGTGGAAAGTAAATGGGGAAAAAAGCTCCTATATTCGTGGGATGCCAAGAAATCTTGCTGGTGCATGGGGAAGTCTCAGGGAGAAGTCTCAACACAGAGAGTCTTAGAATATTGTCAAGAAAAATAATTTTGTCCAGCTGATTCCCATTCCCATTTCACATCTTAAGGCCTCCTGAATCATCTTGTGTAACAGCAAGATCTACTGGTTAGGCATCAGAGTACTGTTGTGAGATGAAAGTCAGCATTTCTATGCCCAAGATTTAGAAAATAGCTAACATTAAATATATCCTTTTTCCACACCCTTGCATTTATAATTGTCATGGCAATTCCCAATTATTGTTTCCATAAAGAACACTATATAGTTTGCATTTTGCTAAAAATGACTCCAAAAATATTAGTTCAGAGAAGCAAAGAGCTGCAAAGACTATCACTGGTGAAGAAAGGTAGTCAACCCATGCTAAATGGGACACTGATACACGGTGGCTAGAGATGATGGAACAAATCAAGCAATGGGAAATATTTTAAGGGAGTGTCTGTTAATCTCTTGGAACCAACTTTGTTCTCATCTTGCTGGAAATTATACTTCATGCTGCAAAAGAGGGTATATCTGTTTGCTGCCATTCCAAAGTATGTAAGAAAAACAGGTTTTCCATTTAAAGGTTTCCCATTGATATGCAGAGTCTGAGGCAAGCATGTTGGCTGGGACACCACAATAGCCTAGTGACAATCTCAGGTAATGTAGTTTATCCAAACAAAGAAAGACTGCACTATGCTGAGGACTCCATCTTCCTCTGCTCACTAGGTAATACTATGAATCTACATTCAACTGGCTGTTTTTGCCTAGTGTGCTGAACACAATCTCCAGCTTTCCTGATGTGGTGACTACCCTGTTTTGGAGAGCTTCTGCCAAGAGCAAGAACTTCAGACCTGTGATAGGGCAACGAAGGACTCACTGAGTCATTGGCTTGCCTTTGTCTTTAGAAGTGGAGAGAGATGATTGACTCGAGGTGCTCTGATGTGACACCTAACAGTGTCCATGCCTCTCAGACTGATTCATGAGGTCTGAAGTCTCCAGCTTGGAACGTTAATTTCACAAAGATATGGAGGCCTCACATTCAGCTAAGACGGTTTGGTGGCTTTGCTGCCCCTTCCCCGCCTTAGCATTGCAGTGTTCAGCCTGACAAGCAGCCAGGTATGAATGCTATTTTAGTGGTACAATAACAATATTACTTCCCACCCTCACAGTTTTGGATTTTGAACTCTCACCACTGGACTGTGTTGCAGTTTTTGTCTTTCCAATTAACAACAGCCGTATTTGAGTATTATAGCATCCAGTACCATCAGCATGCTTCGAGGGGAGCACTTAACACTTGCTCCCTCTGTTATCGCTTTCCTCATGCAAGCAACAACGTCTGAATAGGAGAGGTTCCCGCCTGCATGTAGGCTCTACATGACAGTGAAAGTTCTGGAAAACATCTAGGTTCTTGGTTGTATGTAGAATCTACACATAAGCAGGAATTTCTCCTCTTCAGATGTATTGCTACTCTCATGAAGAAAGCAGTGATGGAGGCAGAATAGATACATCCTTCCCTATAAGCATGTTGGCAACTCTGGGTTCTGTAACATCTGAATGGGGTGATTATATTCCAGGGATCCTTTGATATGGATGGCTTCAAATTATAGGAGGGAAATGTGCAAAATGACATCACCTAACTGAACACAATCAATACTGTGATCGTGTTCAATCTTCTCTCTTCTAGATCTACTTTTACTGGCTCTGCAGAGACACTCACGCCTTTGAATGGTTTGCTGACCTCTTGCAATCACTGGAGAATCAGATGCAGGAGAAGGATAAGGCAGAATTCCTCAGCTACAACATTTATCTTACTGGCTGGGATGAATCTCAGGTAATCAGCCACCTGCTGTGGCTGTCTCAAAGGTATTGGGTCTCTGGGAAGAGAAAACAACCATTACACACTTCTTCCCATTTGTGTGAGCAGAGTCTGGTACTCACAACTACTTTCAATAGAAAGTGACTGTATTAAATTAAAATTGCAACCAGTTACTGGGATTGTTTCACTGGCTGCCATATGCAGAACCTGGACAGGAGGGGTTTTTTTAAAAGCCTGTTGCTTGTATTATCTGAGCAGTGTTTAAAAACTAATCAGTTAACATTACTCACTGCAATACTGAAACATTTGTTACTTATTAAGTTGCTTATTTCTTTTTGTTGCATTTTTGTTGCTTTAAAAAAATCATGTTAAGAGAACAGCATAAAATTTGCAAAATTCCACTAAAACGACTCTTAAAATGACAACAATTTATTTTAGCTTAAAAACATTAATTGTAACATTAAAAAAATTATAATGGCCCCACTGGTTACATTACTTTCATGGTATCATTTCACTACACTTTTGTCATCACCAGCCCAGTAATTAGTTACAAATAATTAAATTACTTGTAACTCATTACTTACACCAAAAGATAATGCTGTATAGCATCTTTCTGACTTCTTCCAGTCTCATATCATATGAATTCACTAGATGGTGCTTTGCATTGTTTTGTTGCAGACTTCATCTGCTGTACACTTAGGTGTTATCTTCAGAGTATCAATTCTCTCTTACCTTCCCATCTTCTGTTTGCCCTCAATGTCAGCTGCACTTACGATTTTCTAACAAGGCCATTCTTCATTTTCTTTCTCCCAGGCTACTCACTTTACAGTGCATCATGATGAAGAGAAAGATGTAATCACGGGCTTAAAACAGAAAACTCTGTATGGAAGACCAAACTGGGAGACTGAGTTCACAACAATTGCAAGCCAGCATCCAAGGTAAATTGGTTCTGTAATGTTTGCTGACGAGGCTCTTTTTGCATTTGACTGTCTCGGGTGGATAACTATTTCCATCTCACCATACATCCAGTAGTTGATAAATCCAGTCAATATTCAGTTGTTTAGGGAGTACCTTGCTTGCAATCAAGCATGGCACACACACACACACCCAAGATGTTCCCATGACATGTTTACTCCCCATTACTTTGCAATGGAGCATATAAAACCATCTTAATCCACACCATCCTCTTAAAACCTAAAAGGCAGAATGACCATGAGAACATATATGGAGATTCTTAATCTCCAGTATTCTTACCTTGATGGTATGACCAACAATCTCACATGATCTTTACATTTCAATGGTGGCAACGTTAAACAATGTGTAATGTGCAGATCCTGGCAAATGGCTTTTTCTTTTAAACGACATCTCCCAGAATCCCCCAGCTAACTTGGCCACTGGCCATGTGAACTCGAAAGTTCTTGGACCCACAGTATACCATGACTAACTTTTTCAAACTGGTACTAACCTTTTATTTCGAGTTCAGGAGAATTCCTCCAGCAGCATTCCTTAAATTACAAATTGTGTTGGGCATCTGCATCACTGTAATTTCTTTTGCTATCAGTTCCAGGATTGGCGTTTTCCTGTGTGGACCCGAAGCCTTGGCTGACACCTTGAATAAGATGTGCATTAACCATTCAGAAGCTGACCCACGAGGAGTGCATTTCATATTCAACAAAGAAAATTTTTGAGCATGCCAGCACCATGAAAGAAAAGCTACTTTCCTCTGTCCATTTTTCTTAGACGTTTGGGCATTGTGGAGCTTGTATTTTATAACAGTAAATATTATTCTTGCAAGAGTTTTGCTAAAGGCTCCAGATCTCCTTTTGTTGCTTCTGCATTCTACAAAGTTCTGCAGAAAGAAAGCATTTTCCACAGCAGACAGTTGTAGGTTGTAACTGGAATTAAATTTCAGTGAGTTTAGTAAGCCTTATTTCTGAGTAGAGCTTGCATTATTTTGACATTTCTGATCTCAAGCCCTTCCTCATGACTTCTTTGCACGTAGAAAGCCACCTCTAGTGGACTGGAGACACCTCTGTTCATTTATGTAGGTATATTTTCAACTGCTTTAAAGATCACTTAAGAATTTTCTCTGCTTACAGTGTTGTTATCGTATTTTTCTAGCTAGAGCAGAAGAATGTGTTTCTCCCTGAAATGCCGCAGAGAGTGGCCTTCCCTCTTCTCAAGGGAGATTGATATGTAATCTTAGCAAAACAGGATCAGAAAGCCTCACAATATGTAACCTGCCTTTCTGCATTATTTGCTCTATCGCTATTTTCTTCACAACCCCAGGCCCACTTTCCTTAATTCTTGAACAAGTGCAGTCCTTGCCTTTCTCATCAGTATACATATTTTTCCTTTAAATGGGCTTTTATATATATACATCTGCATAGACGTATAGTAAATTACTTATTTTTTTAAAAAAGAAAAACTTACTGGTGGCATCAGTGAAACTGGAAAGCCTTTCCCCCATTTTGTCATTTCCATGGGAGACCAGAAATAAGAGATAATGTGTGCCAGATGCCAGTAGCCTTGGGGGGAAACAAGGAAGAATCAAGGAAAGGAATGATGAAATACAGATTGATAGCAATGAAAGATGAACATATGGGGGGGGGGGCACATTTCAAGCAAATCAGAAATGTGTATACCTCTGAAGAAAGCACAGTGGGTGAAGGACTAAAAATAAGCCTTGGACAAAATGCACCTGCCCACACATATTGCAACTGTACATCTATGCTGCTGAATGACCATCATTCAGCATCACACACACACACACACACACACAAAGCAGATGCATTTGAACACAATCATGTTTAAGAGTGCATTTCTGACTCTTACACACACACACACAGAGAGAGAGAGAGAGAGAGAGAGCAGGAGAGTGGCTCCATAGTGCTTTAGGTGCCCTGTGGACCCAGTTTGAAAATCTTTCAAATTCTATTTTTCAAAAGGTGAAGCTTAAGACAGGAAGCCCATCCACTCTGAAATTTTCTTCAACTTTTCTTGCACCCATGATACTGGTACTGCTTCCCAGTGTCTCTGGAACAGACTTTTCTTTCTCCATGTATACACAGATAGAAACAGGCACCCTCCACTCAATATGTATTTGTTAATCTGTCCTTACCTCACTGGGGAAAAATACAATCTCACATGCTTCTCCTTTGATATTGGGTGTCTGTGGAGAGCATGCCCTGTATCTGCCACTAAACTTAGAAGGCTTTCCTCCATGCCTTAGAGTCTTTGGAAGCAGCCCTTCCTTCCTTTGTTAGCCACCTTGTCTCATTCCTCCATCGTTCTGCTCTCCACAGACATGTGAACATGTGGAGATGCTTCTATATGTATTAATGAACGAAGCCATGAACTGTAAATAAACGTGCTTTTTTTAGTCAAGAGCATCCAGACTGATCATTTTTTCTCTTCCAAAGACAGGTGTAAGACTAGGACTAGACAGCTTTCTTTGTTTTTCCCTGCACTAAGAAAGGGAAACCCCTCCACAGAGGCATAGAAACCATACATGAATAAGGGAATCTCATCTCCAAAGTTACACCAGCACTGTGGAGACAGTGGTCTATTAATTCTAGCAGGTTTGATTGGTGAAAAATGCCACACAGAAACTACTTTTAGTAGTTTAGTGCATTCTCATTTAACTTGGCTGACATGGATTTATATGGGCAATACTCATAAACATTCCCCTTGAAACTGAAATATAAACAAATTAAGATTTGTTTCCCAGTGTTAGCATTGATCCTCCAGTAGCTGTATACTGTTTCTGAATTATACAACATGAGGACTTGGCCTTAGTTGTACACACTAGAGATATATACAGGGATTCAAAATTAGTAAGGCGTCTAGCAGAACCTTCCTTTTGTTATAGTTTTCAGGAAGACACATGTTCACACAGTGTATTTAAAACCAAGATGACTGCAAATCTCATAACTTACTTCCTCTGTTAATGGTTTCCCCTTAGAGGAAAAGTCTCTGACCCTATATAAGGCCCTTTCTTGCCAGGTCGTGTTACACTGGGAAATTAAATTGGGGTGATTTAATATTAGGCATAAAGGTGAAGGTGATGGGACAAAAGTCACTTCTCTAATTTGTTAGGTGTAAATTGTTCTGGAAACATGGGCTGTCTATTTCCATTCTTACCTTTTTGTGGGTGTGGGGTTTGTGGGCATGGGTATTGGCTCAATGTAAGCTTTCAAACACCTTTCGATGATGTTCTCACCACTAAGTAATTCATTGATCTATATACAGCAAACGAGAATAGAACTCTCAGAACATATTGTTAATGTCTTCAGGGGAGGAGAGTAAGTGATCTGTTTCAGGTGACTCATGTAATACTACACATTGACTGAAATCTAATAGTAAGCCAATTCAATTATATATATATAATTTTTATATATGGCCCCATTAGTGCACAGCAGTATTCTGAACAATTAACAGTATAATAAAAACCAACAAAACATAAGCCAAAAATGAAACAATACAATAATAAATTCATAAATTAAACATACAGAACAAAATTACGTTGTAATTGAACCACAACGAATGGACCTTATGGATAAGTTCACTCAACAAAACCTTTCAGCCTCTGACTTGCACTCTTCTGGCCAATAATCTAGAATTTTCATTTCCAATGAAATAATCTAGAATGTTGTCATTTAAGAAACAAAAAGGAAGCCTGAAATTTCTCTAAGTCCAGGGCATTCAGCTCAGCTCTTATGTTTGTTAATACTTAGAGCACCTTACTGTTGAGTGTGATTTTTGCTTGGAAATGTCAGTTTGCTCAAGTACCTCCATTCTGACCTGTTCTTAATTCTCTTAATTAATTCTTTTTAAATATTTATCTATTTACTGTTTTAGCTTTTAAATACTGTTTTAGTGATCAAAGTCACCTTGGGTCCTTTTGGGGAGAAAGGTGGCATAGAAATATTTTAAATAAATAAAGGAAATAAATCCCAAACAGAATCAATCTTTGAGTAGTTTTTGAACTGCTTTAAACAGGATATGGAGTCTCTCTCTGAAGAACGGGTATTCCTCTAAACATCAACCAATTCACATTTATGTGATAACTACAGATTTGAGATATTCAGCAGATCTATCTAGATCACAGTGTAACATCCTCCCCACCACCACCACCCAGCATGACATTTTCCAATGCAAACTTCCTTATTTTTCTGAGTGGGCATGGTATGAAGTTCACTCAGGTGCAATTTGGAGCATAATAGGATTCTGACACTGTCCTGTGTTAAATGCAAAGTTATAACTTGCCTTTAATGCAGTGTATCTTGTCAGAGGGAAGGAAGGGAAGAGACAGGGAAGAAGAAACCTCTTGACCCACTGAGTAGTTACAATATTTGCAACTTTGGGCACAAGCAATTTCATCCACTCTATTTGACATCCTGATTTCTTATCTAAAAGGTGCTTTCCAGCTCCTCGGTTGTTCGTAAGATACAATATATCTGAGTTTGTCTTTACACTTGTAGTTATAACATGCTGTCACTTGAATATTCCTCATCATTTTTAACTTGTACCTTAAATGACCCCCACCCCCAACCTCAGCAGGCAGGACAAGCTATAGGACTGAACAAGGACCCTTGTTCAGAGCAAAGCATCCTCTGCTGGACCCCATCTACATCACTGGGCTATCCTCCTAGACTTGGCTAGCAGCAGAGGTCTGCAGAGAAGTGGCTATGTTTTGTACCCACTATTTAAATTGCCTAGAATGCTCCTGACCAGAGAGCGGGACTAAGACATCTTGCTGTGAAAAAACAAGATGGTGCCTCCCTGTTCCATGTGAAGAAGCTAACTGGATTTCAAGACTGACAATGGGATAGTTCCTTCATCACATCAGAGGTCAACAGGGCCACTTTAGGCATTGAGGGAGGGCCTGCTACCCTCAGATGCGATAAAAGACCTATCCCATTGCCAACTAGAAAACAAAAACACAGAAGCCTAAACCTAATGCTAGTACCCACTTGGACTGTTTCAATCAATTGAATTTAGGTAAGTGTTGAATTATCAAAATTACTCTGGATAATGTCCAGACTTATTCTCCAGATATAACCTTAATTACTAGAAGAAAATAATGGGAGACTTTCTAACTCAGCATTGAACAGTCCCTGAAAGTCTCAGTCCATCTTCTTGGGTTAAACCACCTTCAGTCAGATAGCATGGCATACTGGTCAGAGCAATGATGGCCATTTGCCCCTCCAGATGTTTTGGCCTACAACTGCCTTTAATCCCATGCATGCATAGACCCACCCATGATGGCAAGTATTAAGAGACTGAAGGATTTGTTCTTCAAAACATGTGGAGAACCCTAAGTCCAGTGCCCTAAACTAAAATTACAACTGGGGAGACTTATCTTCAAGTCCCCGCTCAGCCATGAAACTCCCTTGGGCCACTTAGTAGCAACTCAACTTATTTTACATGGTTGTAGTGAGGACGGAAGTGGAATGGAAGAACCATGTGCACTCCTTGGAAGAAGGGTGGCATATAAACATAATAAGCAAATAATGATTTTAAAATTACTACAACATACACTGGAAAAACAAGGTCCTTGACTTATGCTGATAATCACATAGCATTAGCCTGATTATCTAGGTTCTTACTTGGTTAAAAAATGTAAACACAAAAGTTACAATGTTGTAGATTGTGGAACAAATCCACCTCATCCCAGGTGCTTGAAAAGGCACTGTCTGAAATCTAAAATGGGTCTTACAGTTTTTATTAGTTTTTCTTTATCTCCCCCTTGTTTGCAAATCATTTATTATATCTGCACAGCCACCAAGTATATGGAGAAAGGCCTGAGAATAAAATGCCTGTCTCTTTAAAAATTCTGTTATCTACCACAATAGCCTAAATTCCCTATTACATACGTAGCAGCCTACTAGTAACTTATGGCTTATTGCATATTCCAGACGCACAGCCCTGCTCTCTCAATGATTCTGTTGAACAGGAATGGATTTTGAAATAATCTCTCTCATTGTGATTCTGTGTAGATCCCTTCTCTCCCTCCACTGGATCTTGACTCTGGGCCACCATGAGTTTCTAACAAAACATCTTTATTTGTCAACAGCTTGTCAATTTCAACGTTAATAACAGATTCCATCTCTGGTTTCAGGGACCTGCCATTATCTCCTTTCTCATCAAACCATAACAAATCCCTTTTTAACTGTAGGGAGGAGGAACTGAAGTCTCTATAATGCCACTTATGTGGAACGCCCAATTCATCGGGTACATCTGTGGTTAACGATATTGGGGAGGGTGGAAAACCCAGCCCACCTGTGGTTCCCTTACTTTCTTGCCTGGGTTTTGTCTCAGCCTTGGTCAGAATGGACTCGCTCCACGGGGTTTCCCAGGACGGGTCTGTTCATGGTCTATTGTCTCGCCTCTGGGCCTCCTGCTGATGCCACTCTCTAAACCTTTTTCTTCTTTCTCTCTCTTCTGTCTCGCCCAATAAGGTGGCTTTCTGTAGATCTTTCTATTCTATTCCTTTTCAGCATATTCCCCAGGGACCTTAAACTCAGTCCACTCCCCTGTCCAGGGGTCTTCTTGTACTATTTCCACCCAGTCCTTCTTTCTTTTATCCTCCTCCTCCTGCACCCAACAAGCTGCTTCTTCAATTCCCAACTGCCCTTTCCCCCCATTTTTCCTCTCCTTTTATCTTTTCACCCTTTCCCGCCAAAATAACAACCTCTAGTGGCTCCTTCTCCTTTTTCCTCCTGACCCCGCTCTTTCAAACATAGTCCGCTTAGGTCTTCTCCCAGGGTAGACATTTGTCTCTTGGTGTCTTCGATCGAGGAGGCAGACGGTACACTCTGAGGAGTGCCTCTTGGGGTACTCCCAGCCTCACACTTGTTTTTTTTCTTTCCTGCATGTCAAGCTGCACTTAGTACAAAAGAAAGCAAGAGGAAACAGGCTGAATGTGATCAGCAAATGAATAGGTTGGCATTTGTCCCTTGCACAAATAAAAAAGAAATTGTGGCTTTTGGATCCAGGTGGGATGATGCCTGCACAGGGAATCCCCAATGGTCTATTCTCCAAACTGTGACACCTCTTTGAGTGAGCTCCAAAGAGGCATTAGCGGTTTCCTGTTCACTCTTAGTGTGCCTCTCCATGGAACTAGGAGGCAGACTGTTGGAACAATGCAAACGAGAGGTTCTGTACATTATACATTGTGCTGATGCAGATCATACTCTTCCGACCTTCTGTATTTTGCATGAGCTTCTATAGATGCCCAGGGTAAGAATACTTCTCAGTAAAGTTCTTTTGAATTTTAAACATGGGACTGAACTAATTTCAAGCCTGAAGGAGGCTCTCTCTTTACAAAGCTGAACCCTTGCAAAACAGGTTTATGTTGTCTCCTGGTGTGGCCCAACATTTATTTTAATTCCTCTTGACGGAGCAGAAACAAAATAAGCATCTCATGGATGCATGAAAGACACATCATTCTAAGACTAGTAGAGGAAGTCATCGCTTTACTTTTGTTGCGTTTTTTTCACTAAGTAGAAAGGAGTTTGAACCAGCACATCAAAAAAGATGTGCTAAATATCCGGGACAATCCACTGGGAGATTCTTCTTTGAAAGGCCCAGTGGACTGAACAGAAGAAGCTCAGTGCAAAGTAGTATTCAGTGAAGCCTGTGCATGAGAACTTCCAGCCGATTGTACCGAAAAAGGAGACAGGGAATATTTTAAGAGAGGAGTTGCTTCAACATAATGGAATGACAATAAATCCTGATCTAAAGTACCAAAAAAGACTAGGAGATGAACTAATTAAAACAAAAAACAAACAAAAAAAACACAACCACATGCGAGAATGTCAGCAAGCATTTATTTTAATTCATACAAAAGGCATTGAGTACAACTAAGGCAGAATTTTAAAAGTAAAAACGAAGACAAAAACCAGCACAATCTTTAGTGCAATCTTGCCATAGTGGCATCGCTTTCAGCATCTATATAAAGTAGTGTTTTCTCAACATAGTTTTTCTTCAAGTATATTTTTTTAAGATACGTCAAATACAATAAAAACATCTAGTCTCATTATGGCAAGAAATGTTTAGCAGAAGGATCGTATCTTCACCTCTATTTTCTGCCAGAGATTTTGTTAGTAAGTGCTTTTGAAAACTCATCTGCCTGATCCTCCCTAACACATGCAAATATTATTCTAATGCACTCTTTCCTCCCATAGACTGTGCTCTCCTTAAGATTGTCTCTTTTTTTGTCCCAGAAAAAAGAAGAATCCGTTTATGCCCAGAAAAAAAAGGGCAAATTATGGGTTCAGAACTGTGATAAAACTGCATGGAACAAATCTACCACTCTTGCTGCAATTATGAACTCATTCTGGAGCTGCAGAAATGTTCTTATTTATATTATAATAATTTGAGATATACTTAATATTTGGTTAAATAGGTATCAATATCGTTACAAGAAGAAATAAACCTTTGGTGAATTAAATAAAATGGTACAATAATTCAAAGCAAAGCCAATCTGCAACAGTTAAAGCCCATTGCTAAACATACCCGCAACTCAAACGTACATATTAAAGTTTCTTCTTCAGTTTACCATTTACAGAATGCTAAGATGCAACAGTGTGTTTCAAGTCCTAGTAAAGGTATAAGTCATTGCATATTGATGTAATTTGTATGAACGGTTGTAAGGTGCTGATATATAAATACATTTGCAAAGGTACTGAGTCTCCCCCCAATAGTTTTACAAGTTAATATGATTGCCCATTTGACAGAAATTTTCTATTATTGATAGATCTTCAAAACATGGTAATTGTATGCATGAAAATTTCTTATTTTTTGCATTTTTGCTCAGATGTAGTTCCTACTGCGTTCAATGGAATTTACTCTTGATTAAGCACAAGCTTTCAATCTTATTTCAACCAACAACATATGTCAAACCTCCTGGTATAAATGATAAAGATAGATACATAATCCTATTCATGTTACTTGGTAGCCAATCCCTATGCATTTAGCAGAATTTCATTTACTTATTGACCTTTAAACACGCACGATCAATAAATAAAATAGGTAAAATGAATGCATTTAAGTGCAGATTGGATTGCAACAGTTAATTACATTTAAATAAAACATGGGTACACTCTAAGTAAGCGCAGTTTAAAATATACTCTCTCCTCAATGTGTATTCCCAAATCTGACATACAGAGCATTTTATATGGTCTTGAATAATGAAGGCACAACCTACAGCAGAATTTGGAAACATTCATTTGAAATGTTTGCCTTTAATTAGAAATACCTGCCTTGAAGATATGTAACAAATCAATGTCATAACAGCTTTGTTAAACTTTTACATCACCATCGTAAATATATTTGCATATGTACTGTACTTGACTGTGTTCTAAGTCCTATGCAGTTTCTGGTTTCCTATTGTTTCTGACACAACAGAAAGGACCACTTGTCCTTTCCTACACATTTGTTGGTGCACCAAATTTGAGGAGCAGCCAGTCATGAAATCTAAGGTTGCATGTTGGATGAACACTGTTCTCCAAGTTTAGAGGACATACTCTCCTAGGCTAAGTATTCAGTTAAAGATGGCTAGCAATCCATTCCAATGTAACAACTACATTCACTTGCACAACATTGATGCCCTGTGCAATAAAAACAGACACTTTAGCTTTTAAGTATATTGTGCCTGAAAATGTTAGAAAACAGTTAAAAAACTTGTTCAACTGTCTTGGTCCCCTCCCCCCTCGCTCAGTGTACTATAGTCATAAGCACTATTAAATATTCTTCTAAGCAATTTTAAAAAAAAATAGGTTTCAAAATCAAACTCTCTGGGGAACTTTTCTCACTTCATCTGGTCCACAAAGGAGCCACAGAACCCATATGCATGCTGGGATTCAAGCCTCCCTCAACTAGATCTCACCATAAAACATGCGTCCACCAAGGTCATGCCTTAAAACACACCATAGCCCCCTGAAGCCCTCGATGTCAGAGAAAAAGATAGATTTTTTTCTGTCATTATGCTGAGGAACCACTGATAAGCTTTCATGAAACCCCAGGGTTCCCTACAATACAGCTGGAAAACCACTATTCTAAAGCACTGCCTTTCATTATTCAACAGAAACATACTGCCATATCTTATATATTATAATTAATATTTTTTCTTCCTCACTATTACATATTTCTTAGATCTTCTATGCATGAAGAGCCACTGTTAATTTGATGCAAGCATGCATATTTGCACTTTGATTTAATGGTTATATTGGTCCTCCAGGTAGAGAAGGGGTAAAATGAGAAGCCCTCAATCCTGGAACACATAAAATGTTGCAGTTTTGTTGTTGGTTTTTGTTCTTGTTACATTTGTTCTTTAACAAGCTGCCAGTTGGCTAAACTGAAAGATTATGCTTTACTATATAATATGTAAACGTTGTGCAGAAACCTTTTAAAAGCATACTTCTGGTCTCTTTCTCTAATTCATAAATACTGTACTATCTAATAATTCTTATAATGTACTTTGAGCATTTAATAGAATATAGATGTACTCTTAAAGGCTTTGGTGTAAGTGCAGCTTGTCCCGTTTGCTACAGGATAATGGCTACAGCGAAAATGTTGACAACG
This sequence comes from Intellagama lesueurii, assembly GCA_037013535.1. Lineage (NCBI taxonomy): Eukaryota > Metazoa > Chordata > Lepidosauria > Squamata > Agamidae > Intellagama > Intellagama lesueurii. Next base: position 73,119,944 of record JBAJHW010000003.1, on the reverse strand, counting down.
CAGTTCATGGTTCGGTTTTCCCATCTAACTGTGCAGGTGCCTATAACAGAGTTGAAAGAAAAGACTGGTCAGACTGTGTTTCTTCTCAGATGGCAACCTACTAACCAGAGTTTCTTTGCAAAACTATCCGACAGTGTAGAAATCCTGCTAGAGACTGGTGTATGTTGAGTTGAACACCTGTTTATAAGTATAAGCATCGTTATCAGGAACCAAATCCCTTATAACAACCCTAATAGGCCTTTCAAGGTAAGTGAGATATTTAAGGAGTACTTTTACCAATTCCACACCCCCAGTGAGTTTCCATGGCTGAGCGGAGATTCAAACCCAGTCCGTCACTCTATCCACGACACCACAATGGGTATCCCAATATGACAACAACAATTACCCAAGGAGTTCTTTTTTATTTGCTGTCCATCACATGGCTGGGTGCTTGACTGGTGGAAACAGAAGAGTATGACGGACAAGCTATTGTTACCTATGAATTCCTACAAAACTGTACAGATGTCAAGGGAAAGGGGGCATGAGTCTTTTAAAAGACACAGACTACTATTCACACATATTTCTGGCAGTACCACAAAGGACCAAATGACATGCTACAAGTAGCATGTAGTTTTCCTCAAACTTTTTTTCAAACAAACAGCTATGGTTGTCTTTCAAGGGCTGGACAGCGTTTCACAATGGACAAGACAATGTTACTGTCTATTTAGATTCTACGGGGTGGCACTTACCATCAGTTGTGGTATCCCAGAAACATGAGCTGGCTGTGTGCAGACCAGCTCCACATTTCTGCATCACCGCACAGGTTACTGAAGGATGGAATAATATTCAGTGTTCATTAATAAAGCAAAAAAACAGATAAATCATTCAGACCTACAGCCTTCACCAATTATCGTTTTATGTAGCTGAGAAAGCTGAATGGTAGATGAGAGAGAGAGAATCCACAGTCAGCCTGTGGCAGAGAATTTGGTAAACATTCCCATCTTTCTACAACAACTTATTCTGTTAGATTATGCTGTAAAATTCAAGGACTAAATAGCCTATTTTTTCTTCTTTCACTTCTCCTTTCTTCCAAATTATGGAATCAATAAGGTTTTCCTCCTCCTCCTCCTGAAAAGTGGCTGATTTTTTTTGGTGGCAATCCTAAGATTCTAAGCCTATTGTGAGATACTGCAAGCATCGGGCAAATGTTCTGATGTCGATGATTAGCAGTGTTTTCTGACAAAAGACCTCCATGACAGTAATTTATTTCCAAAGTAATCATAATTTTAATGTGCTTAGTGCAACAGCAAACAAAATAAGAGGAAAGCCCATTTCAAGAGTTGCTATAGTTAATGTAAACACAGTGCTTCCTGATGTATAAAGTTTAGATTTGAACATTTACTTGAACTTACTTCCATTTCAATATCTGGCAAACTTGTGGCTGAAACCTTTTTCTCTATAATGGTATAAGAGCTCCCAGTCAAGATTAGTGGACCTCTTTACAATTTCTACATGCTCTTTCTGCTGTCTCCTACCTATTACACTTGAGCATGTCAGGTGATGTACATAATACTTCCTTAAGATATGAGTTCTGCAACTTAATCCTGAATCAACTGTGTTCCTTCAGATTGGGGGTGGGCAACATGTGTCTCCCTCAGCAGTTTTGGTGCCATTCTACCCCAATTGTATTTCTTTTAAATGGCTCAAAATGTCCCCTTGTGTCCTCTAAGGGGTGCCAAGGAGAAAAATGTGCCATGTTTTCAGGGCACCTCAACAACTCTGGATCTCTGTCCCAATTTTTAACCTTTGTTTGGCCACTAGAGGACATAAGAGGGGTTTTTTTAGTTTTAAAAAAATCTTCCAATTTTTGTAAGAAAAAAAAGGTGGCATATTGCAGTAGTGGCACTCCAAATTTCAAAGAAAGGAATGTGCAGCCCCTGAATCTCTGAAGGTTGCTCATCCCTGCTCCAGATGTTGGACTACAACTCCCATGGTCTCTCACAACTGGCTTGTCTCGCTAGGCTTGCTGAAAACTGCAGTCTACCAACAGAATAACTTGATCCTATTTCAAATCCACCAATTGCGTCTCATTTTTTTAAGCTGAATTTACTTCTCTAACCATTTTGTCAAATGCTGAAGGATACCCTGCTGAGATTAGATAAAACTGAAGCATGAGTCACCTAGATTTAAGCCCCAAATTCTATTCCTTATATCCTCTTTTACTACAACAAAATCAGATCAGGACACATGTGCCTTCTGTGCTCTAATTCTACAGAGAAATAATTAGTTTATTATTTGTAGGGTAGCCAGTTCTATCATATAAAAGCAGGCCTCTTTCAATCACCAATCACACTTATTTAGAATTAACAAAAGAATAATAACAGAGTAGCATATATTTTAGCAGGAGTGCAATTGCAGGCCACAACCAGGGTAGATCCATGGAATCTACTGAATGGTAAATCAACACTTCCCTAAAGCCCACTGATTCAATGGACCTAATTTGGTTGCGACTAATATCTGATTTAGGCACTGACTCTTACCAATGTATTTGTAAGTTTTCCCCAGTTTCACCAACTGTGTTAAAGCTTGTTCTACAATGGCTGCAGTCCACTGATTGACACTGTCATGACTGTAATCTACCTTGCCCAGAATGCCTTCTATGCACTGAAAATAAAAAAGAAAGAAAAGTTTAAAAATGGGAATGAATTGAAATTGATAGAAGTATATAAACAAACTTTTCTAATTCAGTCCTGCAGTGTTTTGTAAAGCAATTTATATAATTATCAATTGGATCTTTTCCTAGTTTGGAGCTCCTACATAGAAAAGTATAATTCAGTAATTGTGTGCTATAATACCCCTCCCACCTGGACGGAGAAAGTAAGTGGCAAATTGTATTAGATATACTCATTGAAGAAAACGGAGCAATACTCTGATTTCTTCTCCCCAGAAATGACCCTACTGTCCCACTGTAATGGCTATACCACAGTTAATGCTTCAATTCTCAGTTCTTGCTATTCTGACATCAAGAGAGGGTGACCACATTGCCTCAGTATGCTAAGCAGCTGCTGTGTTAAGGCTACTGTCAGCATAACATTGCTATAGTCCTATACTTAAAACAGCCACAGAAACAAATCCTGTTAACTTCAAAGAGGCTTAAACAGCTGAGCTGTGCAAGATTGTAGCCTCAGCCCCTGCAAACCTTTGCAACAAGCCAACAATCCTGTGGCACATAAAAGACAAACACATTTTATTCAACACAGTCTTTCATGGACCATAGTTTAACTGATCATGTATTTAAGGAAGTGGTTTGGCCAAAAAAGCTTTAAGGTATCACAATACATTTTAATGGTTTTGCTGCAAAAGACTACAGATGAACATGGCTAACGGTGGGCCTTGGCTACAAATGATATAGTACCCTGAGCATAATAAATCAACAGAAACCTTATTGCTCCTAAGCATTACAGCAGTGTTAAGGGGTGTTCAGAGTGCTTGTTTCACTAGCAGTGAAAAGACAGTGTACAGCCATTTTATCTTTTCTTTCTTAATGGATCATTTCCTACTAAGAAAAACAGGTAACACATGAGGACTGCAAATGGAAAACAATGTTACCCCCCCTATACTATTCTGTGATTGCAGAAGTGTGGTGATACAACAGAAGGTTTTTCTGAAGAAACACTAATTTACTGACTTGGATTCAAGTTGCTTTTCAATGACAGAACTCTAGTTAAATAGAATATCTAGTTGGTAAGGAGCTAATTTTTTCTCCCACATCACCACCTTCACTGCTAGAGTGAAGAGACTGCCAAAAATTAACCTCCCACCAGCAGAGGGAACCAGTGATGTAAGCCTTGTATAACTGTAAGATAATCTTAAATATTCAATATTCAAAATTGGGTGCAAACAGATTGGATCTTGGCACAATCTATGCATTGCTATTTGGAAATCTATCCTATAAGGGCTCATCTGCACTGGGCAAAAGTTATGCTGAGAGTTCTGAGTTCTGCAATCTGCTAAAGTGGAGCGTCTGTCCATCTGATAAGCCCTAAGAATATACAGGATGACAGTTCGAGTCATTCAGGTATGCCCATCATTACCACTTTTGGGTTAAAAAAAAGACAAAATTCCTTAGAAATGCATTTTGTCATCAAAACATCCACATATAAACAAAAAAGTAAAAAAAATAACTTACATCTTTAATAATATTGTGGGCTTCTTCAGTATTAAAAGTCATCTGTAATAATAATAATAATATATTTAAATATTTTATATCATCTTTCATAAAGTGTGATATTAGATCTGTCTACAAAATATTCAAAAGCTGATATATAACACCTCATGAATTAGAAGCATGCTACAGTAGCACAAAAGTCATATTTTTATAGGGCACCTAAATACTAATGATTTAAACTAAATCAGAATTCATAGCCTACATCCAACCACACTTCACTATCAGACTGACCACCCTCCCGCAGGCTTTGCAGCATAATGACAAGAGCTGGTTACTGTTATGTGGGTAAGTATCTGTATGGGGAACACAGAGGAAAAGTCACTATATTCATAAACACCAAGAGACCAGGTAAGACAGGGGTTCCTCTGTAAGACACGATGCCCCACACAGATTCTAGGTCCCGGTGTGTACAATCTGACACTGTAAAATAGACATTAAGCTCCGGTAACACACATAACAGAATCAAGTAGTTGCAGTGTTTCTGGTCTGGGGGGGGGGGGGGGGAGGACACAGAAGGGTGGACTGTCTAAATGCAGATACAAATGCTGTCACATAATAGAGATTTCCCGGTGCACACACCAAACCTGGCATTAATTCCTCACGGACGCAGCCTGTGAATATGTACATCCTATTAGAGTCTCACGACAAAGGTGTGTGTTGCCACACCCTCCCTTCCCCGAAAGACGGATCACGTTTCCACTGCACGTATGAATCGGGCCTCAAAGAGTGAGAAGTCTTTTTTTTTTTTTTTACTATTATAAGCCTTTCTCCCCCTTCGCCCCCGGCGCCTATTGAGCTCGTACGGACTGTTAAAATCAAACTACTGTATGCGTTTCTGGGTGGATGCAATGAATACAAGGACAACGTGCCGGGCGGATCACGCGTGCAACGTGAGCCGCGCCTGCCTTGATTGGCTCAATAAAGAAATCTGCCATTTGATAGATTTGAGGAAGGGTTGCGCAGAGGACCAGGGTTGGAAAGCAGGTTCCATCTTGTTCATTGGAGGGGGTTTCTTTTGCCTTCCCCCGAGTTCCAGGCAGGTGGTCGTGTGAATGCAAGTCAGCGCTCCCGTGTCTCCGGAAACTTCGGAGTAGAGGCAGGAGCGGCCGCCAGGCAGGCAAAAAACCGGCAGGGAAGAGGGTCTGGGGAGGGTCCCTGCCCTTCCTAGTCGTTCGCGGGGAAGATTTCGACCCCATCTCGCCACCCCCGCCCCCGACCCGCTGGAAGAAAAGGCAAAGGCTGGTCCTTCCCTCCGGCAGAAGGAAGGGGTGGGGGGGACCTGAGCGGGATTCCCGCGCAGTCCTGCGTGCTTCCTCGCTATCCGGGGAGGGAGAGGGACGTTTGTACCGCTACCTCGTCGTTATGGGGGTGAAACTCTTCCATGGCCCCTGCAGCTTCAGCAGCGTCCCCAATTCCCGGAGGGTGGCCCTCGTCCTGGCATTCGCTGACTTGGGTCGGGAGCTCCGCCTTCTCGCCGCCCCGGAAGGCCGGGCGGGGTGAGCTGGAGAAGGCCACAGCGCCCTCTGCCGGTGGAAAGGAGGTGCGCCGGCTCCCTCTGGTGTCTGTCTGCTCGGCCCCAGAATAAAATTCCCCGCGAGTGTGGGAGAGAAGGGCTGAATTCCCAATATAAGGAAATGTGTAGACCTCTCAGAAACCCCTCTCCTCGTTCAAAACATGGCCACTTTCTGAACCTTAACTTCCATCCCAAGTAAACATAAGAAAGGAATGCCACTCCCTGATTGCCTAACTATAGAGAACGACAGAGAGAAAAAACAGGATTTAGCCCCTTAGACACAGTACATCATCCTCACCTCAAATAGGGATGGACTGTACTAGTGAAAAATCATGTAATGGTGGATTGTTTGCACTGGAAAGCTGATATTGGTGGATGATGACACCATTTCAAGTTTGCCATGCCTCTAGTGGTGCATCAGGATCGATAGTGGGATGATGCTCACCTTGGCTGGAAGTTAGGTGCCCACATTATGAGTGATGAGGAGGGTTGAGGAATCTGAGACCTAAACAATCCCAGGCCACATACAGTTAGTTAAAGAGCACAGAATGACAACTAAAATGATAACGGAGCTAGAAGAATTCCCCTAAGAACTATGTTACATAACTTTGATTGCATCTTTGGAACTACTTATTACTCCAAGATGCAATGAGATACAGGCAACCATGTTACTTGAAATTAGTTACTTCCAAACTCTGTTTATAATCCTGTTTTAAAGCTGTCAGCTATTACCGTACCTTATAGTAGCATCAGTAGAGGTTCTAATATTTTGAGAGGGGAAGAAAAAATTCACTCTCCCACATCTCCCACACCACTGATAATGTAATACACACTTTTATCTACCATCTTTCCATTTAGACTCATTTTTTTACCCTATGCTCAAGAGGTCCAACAGTTGTAACCTTTCTTACAAAGGTATTTTAAGCATAATTAATAGTATTTTCTAATTACTCTCAAAAGTTATTTTTAAAAGGCTTTTAAAAGCATTTTTGCTGCATTTTCTCAGAGTTTGTGCCATTTTCTTTTCATGCCAAGTTATGAGGGCAGTTTGCTTTGCTTTGCTTTTAATATTTACAGGGTGTGGTATCTGAATTGGCCACTAGAGGGAACCAAAGAGTGTTACTGCTGCGTGGAGGAAAGATAGTCTTGCTCCCGGAAGGTAGTGAGCACAACATAAAGTTCTTTTTGAAAGTAACATCCTGAGCTCTGGCTATTAGCGGCAACTAGTCACAATGCCTATATACAGTATTACCTCAGAGGTGTTGTTATGTGCTCTCCGGTTGCTTCCAGCTTATAGTAACCTTGTCAGGGTTTCTGAGAGTATTTTACCTTGGCCATCCCCAGTGAGTTTCCATGATTCAGCAGATATCTGAACACAGATCTCCCCAGTGCTAGTCCCACACTATCTACTCCACGACACTGGTTGTCATAATGTATGCCCCCAAATGCCAATTGCTTGGTAATAAAAGCAACAACATGTGGTCATATGACAGCCCATCCTCCACGTGGAGCTGTTAGCTATTGTATAAACAGAATGCTGAACTAGGTGGGCTTTGATATAATCCAGCTTATACACTCTTATATTTATACAACTTTTATTTTTCAACCCATGATTCTTGGCTACACAGTAAACATACCTTTATCACAGTTACATTTTATTCACTCTCTACTTTTTAAACTAGAAATCTTGCTTCATGTGGAGTGTTCCTTTTTAATACAAGCAGCTATACTGATTTATTCCATTAATAAATACAAAGAAATATGAATGGTGGGACAGGTCTTTGATTATCTAGCATTTACACTCCAATTCTTGGAAATAGGCCCAATTGATCATGACCTAGACTATATGAACCAGGGTATTTAACAGGCAAGACACGTGGTCTCAATAATACAGTATTAGGCAATACTAATTAGTACCATAAAACACACATTCTCAAACTTAGAAAGGGGGGCAGTGGAAAGTAATTATTTATGACTTGGACTTTTTTTTTTCTTATTCTTCTCTCTCTAAATAGGAATACATCAAATGGAAAATATACAGAGAAAGTTTTAATCACTAACATCAAAGTTATTAAGTTCAGAGGTACAGTGGAAATGAAAGCTACAATGTGCAACCCCTTTTAGTAATGCTTTTAGTAATGTTCAAATACAGCTGCTTTTCTGAGCCATCAACACATGTTCCGCCCCTCCCTCAACATTCCATACAAAACTGGGCAGTGAAACCCTGTGCCGAGATTTCCACTCATCAGTAGTTTAAATGTGGGTCACATGAGTTTGGCATATGTGGGAAGAAAATGGAGGAACAGGGAGGAACACCTGAGTCTGACCATCTGACAGCTATATTGGTTCTGTACTGAGCCCCCCCCCCCCCCCCTCCGTTTTGTGTTTCTTTCTGCCCAGGAAGGAGTGGCTGGAAGCAGTATACTCATTTGAGGCAGACTGTTTCATACTCTCTTGGCAGCTAATATGAACAGGTGGACTTGTGTTCTTCCAACAGCAAATTTTGTGCCCTGTTAATTTTGGTGCCCAGTTGTTCCAGCCCAGTTACAGCTCTTCTACCATTAGACTACATCATACACTAATAATCTCAGGATCTGCTATCTGAAGATGTGACAAAGAATAATTTTGGTAGCCTAGTATCCTACTGAGTTTCACTGAGTGGGAAATCCCACCAGCATAGTAAGCATTACCACTGTGGAAGCAGACACTTGAAGAACTTACTTTTTTGGACTGTAACTCCCAGAATCTCCAAGCTAGCATAGCCACTGGTCATGTTGTCTGAGAGCTTCCTGAAGCAGTTGTCTAAAATAATTTTCTTTTGTTTTTTGCCCTTAAACAGTTCTCCTTGTTGCATGTACATTCACAATAGTTTCATTAAAGTAGGATGCATAATTGCACAATAAACACAGACTAAGCTATGCAGAAGGCTGAAATATGACCTTGCTGTGAAAATGGAACTTCTGGATAGCTCTGTGGTTTAGGAATCTGGCTGCAGAGCCAGTGGTTGGGAGTTCGATTTCCCACTGCACTTCCTTGACAAGGGTTGGACTCAATGATCCACAGGGTCCCTTCCAGCTCTGCAGTTCGAAGTCACCAACATGATTATAAGCATCCATCCCCAGCGGACAGTAGCGTGCAAAGGATGAATCATCCTTTTTACAAATAAAGGGCAGCTTTGCACTGCAAAGGGAGATACCATGACAAATAATATCAAGAAGTTTCTGTTTGCAGCAGCAGCTTCAAAAAATAACCATAGAAGCTGGTAAAAATCATCATGAATAATATCTTGTTTTTCACAGACATCTTTCTGTTGCGTGCTTCCCACCATGCAGAAACAGCAAAGCCTCTGTAAGTGCAAATGCTAAACTCAGGTTTGGCCCTACCACTAGGCACAGTGGGAAGGCTGCCTCAAAGATCTTTGGGTGTCATGAAACAGCTGCACATTGTAAGTTATTTAACTGACAATGATTATTGTATTTTTAATACTAGGGGAGTGGGGAGGTGCTTGCCTGGTACCAATGGCTGTTCCATCTCAGGCACAAAATGTGCCGGGTTGTTCTTTGGTTAGGGTTAGAACATTTAACTTCAGACTGCTTTTGCCATCCAGATGTTTCACACTACAACTCCCATAATTCCTTGTCACAGGCTATTCTGGATATGGCTTCTCTAGCTGAAGTCCAATATATATACAGAACCATACACAGAGCAGCTGTTTTTCCAGCATGATACTGAGAGGGAATATTCATGTGACAACTGAAAAACTTTTCCCATGAAGGAACCTCCTTCAGCACTCCAAGTTGATACCTCAGGCTTGTATTCGGATTGTACCCGGCGTGTCCACGTTCTTCGTCTTCATATCACCTTTGTTTCCATCTGCTACAGGATCACAGAAAGGGTGGCTTTTTCTTTAGGGCGAGTGGGGCTCTGCTCCCCCAAAGTTCAGGCGACCTCCAGCTCAACTTCCATCCAGCCTGCTCCTGCCTACCCACTTGCAAGATGCCCAACATGCCCAAGATGTGTGTGGATACTTCCTTGCCTGCCTGCCTGCCTCTGTGTGCATGTGTGAATGCCTTCTTTTTGCTCCTAGCTTCAGCTGCCCCCCCCCCCCCCCGTGGCTGCGCCTTTGTCCCACCAACTACGATGGGCACTGAACCAGGCCAGCCAAATCCAACCGCCTTGCACACAGCCTATAAACAGAAACACAGCCCCCACCGTTCAGGCTTAACTCTAGAGTTGCCTCTCAGTTTGGGTGCAACGGCAACTTGGTCCCCGTTATTTACAGTCCAAAGACCAAAAAAAGGCGGGCCCTTTCTTTCTGTAGCCCCTGCTTTGGACTCCTCCCCTATGTTTGGGTCCTTCCGACCGGAATCTTGCCGCGCCTGTTGGGAGCCCTCAGCAGTCCCCCCCCTTCCTCTCTCTCTCTCTCTCTCTCTCTCTCTCTCTCTCTCCCCCCCCCCCCCCCCCCCGCAGGTGGCTTTTCTCTTCCTCGCCGGTCTCCCGCATGGCTACCCAGGGCCCTTCCCCAGCCGAGCCAGCAGGAGGCGCCAAAGGACGGCGACTAGTACCGGTGTCGGCAACAAGGGAGGCGAGGAGGTCCGCGCCAGGATAGGGGGTTTTGCCTCACGTAGGATGATGCCCCCAGCCTTGCTCGCTGCAGCTGGAGGACGAAGGCGGCGCTCCCGGGCCGCCGGCTTTGGTGAGTTGAGTGGGCAAGCGGGCGGAGGCGAGGCTCCTCGTGGGGAGGTATGCCGGCCAAGCCGCAGCCGCCGAGCCGAGGACCCGCGCAGCGACCGGAGGGGGAAAGGTAATAAGGCGAGGGCTTGGCCCGTGGGTCAGCGGCTCGGCCCCGGCTAGGGGCAAATTCCCGCCGCCGCGAAGGCTGTCCCTTGCTCGAGCCCTGGCCGTGGGAGTAAGCCGAGGAAGTCGGCGGAGGGCAGGGGCGAAGGCAGGCAGCGGTGCCCGCGCTTCTTCCCGCTTTCTCGGCTGCCTTCGCGGCGCCCGCCCGCCCCGAGGTGGCCTCTCCTCACACCGCAAGCAGGAGAGGAGGTGTCGGGAGTGCTTCCATTTTTCCAAGGCTGTTTTCCTTTTTCCTTCTCCAATCAAAGGTGCAGCGGATTGGGGCGGGGGGGGGTGGAGGAGCGGGGAGAAGAAGGATCGGGCTGGTGGTGGCAATCCTGTGCCGCGGGAAGCTGGTGCTGAGGATAGGGCGCCTTATGCGATCGGGTGGGTAAGGGTTGAGTGAGCCGCCGGGTTAGGCGAAGACTGGGCACAAGTAGTTTGCGCTCTCCCTCTGCGAGTTTGCTCCAGTGGGTTCGAGTTTGAGAGGAAAGGGAACGAAGACTGTTAAGTAAAACCTCGCTCATGGGAAGCACTCCGGCATTGACGACCCCTTTACAAGCCAGCGAGGACCGGTCTTGAGAGAAAAGGCTAATAAAGGTTGGTGCAACTTGAAGAAAGTGGGACGATCTCCTCCCAGGGTCTCTCCTTGGGCTTCTTTGTTTTGAGTCCTCTGCGCCTCTCAGTCTGCTGTCACTTTACAGCAGAGCACCTGCTCTCTGTTGGTTACACCCTGTGTTTTGGATGCTGGCTACTGGAAAAGCGTTACAGCTCTAAGTCTGTTACAGGCTGATGCAGGCTTTGTTTCTTAAATCGGTTACTGACAAGCATAGTAAGAATTTGGAGAATCGTTTCTTATTTTTGAGATTCATGAGATAGGTGTACTGAATACTATATTAAGTGGCCATGTACTAATAACGGGGTCTGCTACTCAGGGGTACAAATTTTGACTGAGCTTGGTACCCAGGCATTACGTATTTCCTTCTGGCTGACTGTGAAGTTAGTCCCACCAGAATAGTACAGTAATACTATATGATGAAATCAGCATAGATATTGTCTGATGAATGTATGTAACTCAGGAGACAATTCTATGCATATCGGTGAAATAAGTCCTTGATTTCAGTGGGCTTGTTCAAGTATGGGATTTGCTAATAAGATTTAGATTTTCGGACTTCTTGTTTCTGTTCTGCATAAGCAGAGGTTGGCCATGGTTATAGCTGTCTTGATTTTGAAAGTGACACATCTAAATAGAATTCTGTATTTTCTGTCTAAAAAAGTGTTACAAGCATGAAAAAAAGAATAACAGGTTTCCTCTAAGGAACCTTAGAGATTAAGCACCATCTGTGGTTGAGCTGTGTTTTTAAAATCTTGATTTCCTGTACTGAAAGCACTAACTGCTAGGCAAGTGCTTGTTTAAATGTTAACTGGCTTAAACGTTTACAGTGTGAATTTAGTTCCTTATTGCTTCCCAATGAAGAAACATCAGACCAAGGCTCAAGAATGAGGGACTGACGTATGAGTGCCTAGCAGCAGAAATGAACAACAACAGCAACAAAAATGTGGGAAAGATTCTCTGATACAAGCAAGTGGGGAGAAGAGGTGTGCAGTGTAGAATGGGGTGTGTCTAGTAATGGTTTGAATACACAAAAGGATCATCACTGATTCCAAAGTAATCTGGAAGTGGAAGAGATAAGGTATAGGTTCCCCAAGTCTTCTCTGGTGTACAAACTGAAAACATTGAACTTGTGCAAGTGAGCTTGTAATTCACTAGGAAGGTCCTGTGGCAAAATATCTACAGTGATGCCTCACAAGACGAAAATAATTCGTTCCGCGAGTCCTGTCGTATTGCAAAAAAATTCGTCTTGCGAAGCGCGGTTTGCCATAGGAATGCATTGAAATTTAATTTTAAAAAAAGCAAAAAAAAAAATCATCTTGCGAAGCACAGCCATAGAAAAATTCGTCTTGCGAGTCACCAAAACAATTGCAAAACGCTTTCGTCTTGCGAGTTTTTCATTGCGCGAGGCATTCGTCTTGCGAGGCATCACTGTATCTATATCTATATCTTTATCTTTCTGATGATACGGAAAGTTCAGCTCTGAAAGTCAGGCATTAAAACAATGGCATAGGTCTATTTCTTTTCAGTGGGAATCTTTCTATTTCTTTTAACTTTTTATGACCCTTTGGTGATATAGGCCAGGGTGAAAAGGGCTACTTCAGGCATGCTCAAGGTAACTGGCATGCCCAGAAGGCCTTTTTTTTTTTTTTTTTTTTTTGCACTGGCATGACAGACTATTTTAATATGAATGGACTGTGAAGCTCCCCAGACTGCAGCATGGGAAGGGGTGCTACTGTTCAGGAAACACAGTTTGGGGTCCTTCTTATACTTATGAAGCTAGGCCTGATGTCTATTGCTTGTGACTATCACAACTGAATGTAAAACTTGCTACCTCTTATGTGCAGCCCGAATAGGGAAACTTAGGATCAGAGCATCAGTTTTGCACTCCCTGAATTGACTGCGGCAGGGGGTGGGGGAGCCCTGGGGACTGGAAATAAGCAAAAATAATGCAAAATAAAATCAAATATTCTGGAAGTCTCTTACTGGGTGAGGAGTTGGAAAGAGAGTTGAAGGGGCCCCACATCTAATTTTATTGCTAAATAGTTGCTCTTGAAGGTTTCTAAGCATGGGAAATTCTGGTTTTTTGTCTTTTTAAAAATCATCGGTTTCTGTAAGCAGTCCTGGAGAGTCATGTGTAGCTTCCTGGCCACACTTTGTCCATTTAGCGTACTCGCTAGCATTCTTTGTTCTCTGTGGTGGAAAGCAGTATTGCTGGTGTGTGTGTGTGGGGGGGGGGGGTTGTGATATATACAATAAAGACTCAGTGATTCAGTAAACAATACTGGAATCGACAGGCTTTAGGTGAAATTGCCTAGAGCAGTTTGTGGTTCTGGTTCCAGTGTTGGAAGAATATATGAGAAAACAAGAGGAGAGATAAATATTTTAGTTAGGAAGCATTTCTTTAGAAAAGTGCTTGCAGCAACTTCCATTCCTTCTGAATTGAATTTTCTTGATCAGAGAAGGAGGCTACATGGTGTTACAGGACTGCAGTCCAGAGTGTGATGTCAGCAGAGAGCGTGAGTCATGGTGTCAGGGGAGAAAAAAGATAAGTCTCTTCATTGGCAGTCCTAGGGCAAAACACAGAACATGTATGAGCAAGGTGTAGACCTGATAAGTTTCATTTGATGGCAATAGATCTGACTGTGATCTTAGGTATATAATACCTCTAGAATGAAGTTTACAAAGTTTACTGAAAAGTTAAAATGACTAGAATATAAGAGAAAGGAAAAGAGCTGCAGCCCAAACCAGCTACCATCAAGAGCCCTGAAAAAGCAGCGGAATGTGGCAAATAGTCACAGTTCAGCATTGAAAAAGGATGCTAATGCCTCAGGAAAACAAACTTCTCTCTTTAAACCTTGCAGTCTTCCCTGTGTATGGTTAGTCTCTCATGGCCTTTTGTTTCCTACAGAACTGTAACTAGAAATGTTGGCATGTGGGGCAAACAGCACCATCTCTCATCCATTCAGCCCTGAAACTTGAGAATTTTGATTATAATGTGTATTCTCATAACATCATCAGAGTAAGGAGATATTGGTTAGCAGAGATACTTATGACACTATGACACTGAGAGAGTAAAACCAACAATTTAGTCTATTTACATATATACATAGAGAACAGACATTCCTCTGGCAGCATAACATGACATGAAGCAACACACAGCATAGGAAAAAGTGATCTGAGTTACAGCAGATAAAGACGTTCATTTTACACATGACTTATGTACAGTTCTGTGACCAGAAAATACATTACTTCATTTTCTGTTACACAAAGTTTCATCATGTACACAGCTGTACAACATTAAGTCTTAATCCTTGATACCCACACCTGAATACAATCAGTACAGTGACTCAGGTAAAATCAGCCATTTTACATTTAACTATACAACATTAATGTTTAATACATTTTCATATCAAAATCTCAACAAAAACATAGGTGCAAACCCGAGGAAAAAGAAAGAGAGACCAGGATGTCATGTCCTCCAAAAGAGAGAGAAAGACCACTGGAGGCATTGCCATCTATTTTCCCATCAATCATTGGTAGATTCATCTCTCGATTCTGGCACCCTGCAGAGTTTAGTGCCTTGGGGCAAGGCCCCGCTTATCCTATCTTAGTTATTATTCCATAGGAAAAATTCTCGCATGATTTGTCTTAGGGATCCAGACACAGTTTGTGAATCTTGTGAACTCTACTCTTGTTTTAGAGGGAAGGATGTTGTTACTGGCAGTCATCATTTCCAAATCAGAATTAGAACACTCCAGTCATCTAGTAAGCAGTTAGCCTGTCTACACTGTGAAATTTGGGGCAATCAACCTGTGCTTAAACGGTCCTAATCTTCAGTGTAGATTAAGTGATCTGTCCGCTCGCACTTATCTTCACTAGAGCCTCGAGGCTCAGGGGAAGCTGGCTATGGTGTTGGAGAGGCTTGCTGCCTTTCTGCTGCTCCTTTCTGCTTCCCAGCCAGTTAATGAGAGTAGGAAGCTGGCTATGGTGTAGGAGAGGCTAACCCAGCTCACATTCAACTGCTCACTGTCTCTCATCTGTTCCCTTGACAGCTGTTCAGTGTGGTGGCACCAGGATTGGAGGGACTCACAGGCTCACAGCAGTCTATTTGTTGCTGCTGCTACTACTGTGATTTCTGGAGCTGCAATGACACCAGCCTTCATGTTGCAGTGACCATTCTGCAGCAAGCCCGGTCTCAGCCAGCTCCTCCCTGCCAGCCCCCTGAGCCTGTTAAATATAATTCATGCCCTAGGCAAGGGTCAGAAAGGTGTCGGGGAATTTTAAAGGGAGAATTGGAAGGATGGATTGTTCTAAGTACAAACATTAGTGGAAAAGGTCTCTCCCCCCCCCCCCCCCGTGCTGAACAGTGCCATTGGGGTTCCATATAAGTGGTGCCTCGACTTACGAATATCCCTACTTACGACCATTTCGAGTTACGACCAGCTCTGGCCGCAAAATTTTGCTTCTACTTGTGACTGGAGCTTCGAGTTACGAACAAGAAAAAGGCGGGAAATTCAAATAGCTAACTGTAGGTGGCGAAAGAGGCTGCTTCTTTGTAGCTCTTTCGCCCCAGCAGTTAGAGAGTGTGCGATCGGAGGAGGCTGCCTGGTAACGTAAGGTGCTGTTTTCTGCTTTTAAAAAACTGTTCTGGGTGTTTTTGCAGAGTGGTTTTGGGCTGGAGAGGGTTATGTTTCTGTGCTGTGGATGGGTCTTGGGGGGTTTGTTTGTTTTTTGTTTTCCCCCCCATTTCCGATGGGTCTTGGGGGGTTTGCTTGCTTTTTGGATTTCCCCCCCCATTTCCGATGGGTCTTGAGGGGTTTGGTTGCTTTTTGGATTTCCCCCCCCATTTCCGATGGGTTTTGGGGGTTTGGTTGCTTTTTTGATTTTCCCCCCCCCCATTTCCGATGGGTCTCAGGGGGTTTGGTTGCTTTTTGGATTCCCCCCCCCCCCATTTCTGATGGGTCTTGGGGAGTTTGTTTGCTTTTTAGTTCCCCCCCCATTTCCAATCTTGCACGATCTGCTTGATTGCTTTTTGCTTTGTCTTGTTTGCATTTGCAATGGGTCTTGCACGCTTGATTGCTCCCCCCCCCTTTGGCTGGAAGGGATTGATTGCGTTTCCGACCGGTCTTGCAGTGATTTTTTTTTTGGTGATTTTTTTCTTCGGCCGGAACGGATTAATTGCATTTCAATGCATTCCTATGGGAAATGGTGCTTCGACTTACGACCATTTCGAGTTACGACCATCTTCCGGAACCAATTAAGTTCGTAAGTCGAGGCACCACTGTATCATAACTATATGCCAGTGTGGACAAGCTCTTAAGTCACATCTGCTTTGCTTCTTAAATCTTGAAAATATCATATAATTTTAGTTATCTTCTCTACCTGATACTTGTGTTATCTGTTTCTGGATTTTCTTTTCTCTTTTTGGAAACTGTGGCTGAAATCTTGTTTGTTTGAGTTCCACAGCGTAAGGCTGTCATGAGTTGGGACAAGTAATCTCTTTCATTGTTGGGATTTTTGGTAATTGAAAACTTCTCCCTCCCATCCTGCAGCCCAACAATAGAAGAAATTACTTGGGATCTTTGGGGACTGTTTAATTTCCAAAAACTTGCCCAGCCTTACGCCACAGAACTAATATGGACAGGATTTCAGTCTATAGTGCTCGTGTGAGTATTTAGAAAAAAGAGTGGAAGTTCCCCTTATTGGGAGATGAGGGTCACCTTAATGAGAGACAAGTGGTCTATAACTAAAACAAACAAATACATAATAAATACATCTCCTTAGTGAGAGTACTTACCCAACTTTTAATGTTTTTTTCTGTGAGATGTTGATATCCCCTTTTCACAGCCTCTTCTCCCTCGTGTATTTTGTGAACTAAAAAAAATATTTTAGAGTGTGAACATTCACCTGCTTTGCCACTCTAGCATGGAATATACCAGGGTTTTAAGACAAAAACATCATCAAGGTCATCCAAGCCTTCAGGGGCATTACCTCAACACTTCAGGAATGAATGGCTTGCATTCTACTTTTAAATATGGTGCTCTTTTCATCCAGTGCTGCAGCAAGCCTCTTTTTATAATGTGCAGAGTGATGATTGCACTGTTGTCTTCAAATGGGGATTACAAAAACTGCTGGCAAATAGCACATTAAGTGCAAATGCGAGCAATTGGTAGTCTTAATGGTAGTTCTCCTGGATGTGGAAATGCCATTTCTGTTGAATGTATTGCAGGGCCTCAACCTTTTTGTCATCCATCAGGTTGCCATTTCAAATTGTTCTTGAAGTTGCTTCTTTGCTACAGAATTTAATACAGGATTTAAGGTCAAGAATGGAGAAGTGAAAAGCAGATTCTTACAATTGATGTTTGCTCACAGATATTCTGTTATCAGTGTATATTTCTGTTTGATCGCCTTTTCTGTCAGGGTGAGTTCTGCCATGGAGGGAGTGTTGTATACAGAGAGCATGAGTCATGAAGTTTGATTCAAAAGAAAATTGCAGTTACTGCATCCTGGAAAATTTAGAGCTGGTACAAGCAAAGAGTTTCACCTGGTGTCAATAGGCCTGACTTCAGTAGAGCTCGTTCTGGGTGTTACATTCATCTTTGCAGTCTTCCCATTTCACATTCACATTCCAACAAATTCCAACCACTACAGTTATGATCAGCCATCTGAAACTGTGTGTCCTCCCTCTCTCTTTCTCTCTCTCTCTTTGTGTAGGAGAGAGTGGTGATTAACCATCTCACAAGTGTCCATTTCTCTGCTCCAGAGAAACAGGTAACTCAGTTAACAGGTAACACAAGAATTTCTATGATGAGAGATAGAGATATATCAGCTTGCCCCTTATGGCTTCCTGCTTTATAAGTTTTTTTTTTTAAAAAGATGGTTTAGGCTGCCTTTGTGTACACCATTACCTGGGAGTAAGTCCTGTTTAACTCAGTCATGGTTACTTCTGAAAGCATATGTATAGTACTGCAATAGGAATATCATCATCAATAATAAGAGTTTGTCTGTTTTCAAAGAAGACCATCTCCATTACATTCATTCACCATTAAGGGAGAAAAAGAGAGAAAGGAGTAAACGGTTAAGCTTGAGCAGTAACATGTTAATGGACATGCAGGTGACTAACTAGCCCAATATGAACCTGGAAGATACAGAAACTGGGGGCAGGTTAGGTAATCCTGAGTTTGTTGGGCTGTCAAAATGTTGCTAGTTCACTACTCTCTTCCTTAGTGCATCCCTAATTCTTTTGATTTTAAATTTTTCAGTCGCTTGTTTGACAGCATTTTGCCACACATTTCAGTTTTGAGTGAGACCTTCCCAATTGACATGGCCAATATTTAATTCTTTCAATGTTTTCAGTGTATCATTGAATTGTTTCTTTTGTCCACCACACAATCAAGCACCTGCAACAGGCTCTCCATAGAAAATGGGTTTTGCTAGACATCCTGATGACACAGACAGCCCACTTAAGTTGTTATTTGAAGATAGTAAAAATGCTTGTGATGGAGTTGAAGCAGTGTGGGATATGTAGTCCAAGAAATGTAAAATGGAGTCAGACAGGTTCTGTGTGAGGATGATTTGAGAGACATTGGAATGTGTTTTTCTAAGTAGTGTGAGAGTGTTTTTCTGAAGACTGGTACTGCATGATTCTTGATAAAGCTGAAGGTCGGACCAAGGGGCCGGTGAAAGACTCAACATTCCGAGCTAATTGGAGAAGAGATAAAACACCTGGATCTTCATGGGAATTGAGGGCGGAGGAAGGTGTTACATCCCTTTGAGGCTAATTGGTTAACAGCCATGAAGTGTCAAGAAGAAGGGAGGAGTTAGAGAATGTAGAAAAGATGGAAGGAGAAGTGTGTGAAAGAGAGCTAGCTACAAGCTAACTGATTTCTGAAGGAACTGAGAGATGATGATTCTTTCTGGAATGCGTTATGTAGTTGAATGGTAAAGTATGTAATTGCCAGAAGGAGGTGGGGTTAGCCCACCTTAGCCCAGCTTAGTAGTGTTTCTTATTTTAATGGGGATTAGTTATTTTATTTAACTGTAATAATCTTTGAATGTGTTCTTTATGCTAAAGCTTGAGCAATATAAACTGATTCTATGAAACTCTATTTTTCTAATAAAAATTAATTATAAAAATTCTTACAAAGGACTGGTCTCTTGAACAGCAGGGTCTGGCTAAATCCAGGAGAGTGGAGAGGGCCACAATCTAGCTATCATTAAGAGTCCTACCTAACTGAGCTGTTGTGAATTCTAAGGAATCACAAAGCCCATGTGTCTGTACTTGCAAAGTACTGGGTAAAAGTAAAGTGTTCTTTTAAGGTCAGACTTGTTCAAGGGGCTTACGCTACGCACTGCTGAGGTCTTGGGACTTACCTCAGCACAAAGGTGATAGGTAAGTGGCCTGTGGAACTCTCTGACCGAGTGCTAAGCGCTCCTTAGGGAGGCTTGTCCACCACAATGCTTGCCATCTGTATTTGCGCCAAGACTTCAATATCAAGGATTTAATCTTGTTATTTGATGTTTGGAATTTTCTGAAGACAGGTAAAAGGAAAATGACTGAGCTTTCTTGCATGACATTGATAAATACTCCAGTTCTCTGCTCCATCAAGTAGAAAGGATAGAAGAATAGCTTTGTGCATCTTTAGTTTAACAAAAAGATTGATTCTGCATCAGTTTCACAGAGAGGATTGAAGTCTTGTGGTGCCACTGCTGGCTTAAGAGATTCATGAGGTCACTTCATTGTCATTGAGAAAGTGCTGCCAAGATATGTGATATATCAACGATACCTTCAGAACTGGTTCCTCATAAGGTACACCTGGAACAGGTTGGCACATTACCACTTTCTTATGGGTACTGATCTTCAGGCGAAACATTTGAACAGTTTCCTATCAGTGTGATATTGAAAGTTAACACCAGAGTTTTCTTCCCTATAAGCATCCCAGAGGATCACAGAAAACATAAGACTGAAGGGATTTGGAGTAGAAGCATAGCCTTGTTTTACAATGTTTGTAACAGGAAAAAGATTAGAAAGGTAAAGTAAATAAACTTACTAAGGAGAAGGCCCACTGACCATCCCTCTAAGCAAACATGTTTAATATGGCATATTAATGTTAGCAAAAAAAGGTTGCTGTGGAAAAGACCTTTCTTGATCAGTCTTCAATTACTCTCTTAGAGCTAATTATGAGGCTACTACACTTTTGCTTCCATACACTTTATAGAGTCAGTATTTTAGAACTTGCTTTGATCTTTACTGCATGTTTCATGTTGCAATAAAATTGAGTCTCGCCTCCCTCTTGTGAAACCATTCCAGTATCATGAATTGGTCTATTCATGCAATTCTTGTTTTATTTAAAGAGTTGGTTCAAAATTTTGTCATTATGTTGAATAACATGAAAAACATCTTCAAAATCAAATCCAGTTAGCATTTTGGGCTTTTGGAAATCCATTATATGTAATTGATAACTACTGCTTCATGCTGAATGTAGGAGTTGTCTGTTGGCATTCCACTGTCTTTTCACTGAGCCCCTATTACCTATTCTGGTGCACTGACACTCTGGATGAGGATGATGGGAGTTATGTCCCATAGAATCTGGGACCCACCAGTTTGGGAAGTTTTTATCTTTGGCAGACCCTTGGGGTCTTGTCCATCTCTTTAATTCTGTGCTTATATGCCAACAGCTCTGGAGGCTCAGATAGAGATCTTTCATATCATCTGGTTCTTGATCTTCTTAATTAGAGATGCCACAAGTTCAATGCAAAGCATGTCCTCTGTCACTACACTTATAAGATCCATCCTTTCTTAAGTATGCCATTCATACAGGTATGACTATGCAGGTTGTTACTGGTTGTTCCTCCCTGTGTCAAATTTTAGTGTCATCCATATTATACTTCTTAGTATCTTCTCACAATTTGGCTACACTTTATGTTGTGTGTTGTAACTTGTGAATGAAATTGAAGACAACACTTACCATAGTATTTTGTGTGTGTGTACAAACGCATGTGCAGGAAATGTTGATCTGTAGACTGAATGACAGTTGTTTTTTTCAAAGGTAGGATCAATTTGGCATTTAGTTATGCCTTGAAGTGGTGTGAATGTGAGAAGCTGGTATGTGAGCAAGCCCATGTTCAAGACACAGAGGGTATCTCATGAGTGTGCCCCATCCTGCCATTCTTGGAGGAGACAACCCTCTCTGAAGAGGGTATATTTTTGTGGCATTCTTATTGGATAGATCGAAAGTCATGTGTTTTTTAAAATGGGCTTATTTTAGTATGCTTCTCATCAAGACAGATTCTTAAGAATGTATGCTGCTGGTATTAACATGGAAGCAAAAAGGAAAAGACCAGTAGGAAAGAGAGAACATGCCAACAAAATTCACCAAAAAATACAATTCTAAATAATTAAATATAGTGTATATGTCTGTTATTAGTGCATGATAGGTTATAAATATGGATAAATTATCAAATCTTCCAATTTGAGTAGCCAGTTTTTGTCAGATATTGATAGACTTGGATTTCAGATGCCCATATGTGGGAACAGTGTCTTCATAATGCTGCATCTGGAAGATTGTTCTATTTGAAAGCACTCCATCTGTTATCCCGATCTTTGTGTAACAGTACTACTAATACTAGCTGTGTGGCACAACTTATGTTATTGCTACGATATAATAAGTTGAAGATAAAACCACCACTAGTGGAGGCAACATGTCCATGAGGGGCAGAGACAGATCTGGCCAGTGGAGCTATGTTGCCCTTTCAGTTATGCAGGAGGCTTAGAATTTATATTGAATACCATAATGAAATAACAATTAAAGGAATAACAAATGCTGTAGTAGAATAACGAGTTACTGGATCACCATAATGGACATAACTAATTAGGTTACTCAGCAGGAGGATTCACTACAGTTTTATTCCATTGTGTAACACACCTGGAACCTCGCAAATAGTAGAAATAGGAATTTTAGTCGTCCTTTTCTAATACAAAACTCGACATTTGTGAATTTCACCAGATGGCACTGTTACATGCCTTACACTAGTGATAGTTTTCTTACTATAAAAATATTTATTTTTGTTGAGAAGATCTATTTTAGTCTCCAAACTGCAGAGCTGGAAGGGACTCTATGGATCATCAAGTCCAGCCCCTGTCAAGGAGGCACAGTGGGGAATCAAATTCCCATCTTGAGGCCTAAACCACTGAGCTATCCAGCAGTTTTTGTTAGTTTCCTTTAATTTAAACAGGGTTGAAGTAGCAGCTGGAAAGTTCACTCTCTTCCTAGTCATCCACTTTAGAGTAAACTTAGGAAGACAATTTCCTTTTGCAAACTCTGTACTGAGATATGGGTTAAATTTAAGGCATATGAGCCTAATGGTTCAGTGGTTAAACTGCAGTCAGGAATCTGAGCCACAACCTCAATTCTGAAGGTTCAAGCCTTCTAGCCTTCCAGAGTTGGTGAACTGAGTACGTAGCTTGCTGGGGGCGGGGGCAATGTGTATCCTGCATAATTGAACTGTAAACCAACCAGACAGCACTTTAAGTGTTCTGAGGTGATATACAAGCAGCACACTTTTGCTTTTTAAAATTTACATTTCTTCCAATGTTGCTGTTCAAGTCTTAGTAAAAACAGATTCTGAGAGTTACAATTCTGGTTACCAAATTGTCACAGAGGCTATCTTTCACCCAAAAGTGGCCAACGTAGTTCCTCAAGATGATTGACTCTGCCTTTCATGACACCTTACCATTGACTATCCTGGTTAGTGCTGATGGTAGTTGCAGTCCAGTAAAATCTGGAAGATCACAAGTTGTCTACCCCTGTTCCAGACTGATGTAGGAAAACTTGGTACTTGGTATCTCAGGCTTATGAACTTCTGATATTCCCTGAACATTTTAAATGACTTCTTATTTTACCTTTGCAAAACTGGGATTATTGTTTAGCTCTTCTCACCATGGGCAAAGTAAACAATTCTCTGCACTCTGTGTGAAACCTTTAAGGCTCAGTCCTTAAATATTTACTTTGTTGTAAGTGATCTTTTAAGTTAAACCTTGGAGGAACATCTACGGTGGTTTCCTTTGTGAGGCAAGCAGGATAGAGCTATTCACATTTGCCTTGTTTGGATTGTAAATTCACCTCAAAATCCTTATTGCACCTGTTGGGGCACGTGCGCCCTAGTTTTAATCTGATAAAATAACAAGTCTCAACTTGTACTGTTAGGGCTTATGGCTCAGTGAGTTAGACAGAAAGTGGTAATTTGATTATCCACTGCGTGCCCTGGGCTTAGAGTCAGCCTACATAGCCTTGGGCAAGTTACAGAAGAAGGGCATCCCCAGAAGAATGAAATGCTAAACCACTTCTGAGTGCTCTATACCTAGAAACCCTTAGAAAGGATCGCCATGTCAGAATTGACTTGATGGTACATTAGGATGAGATTCCTCTGCTTTTGTTCAGTAAGAAGCTTTTTGCCTAGCCCTCTGCTTTATTGCTGCTGCATGTATAATTTATCCAGCTTGATGTGTATTCAACATCAGTTTACATTGGAGGGATGGTTCATGTTACTGAACATTCCTTTGGAACATTACATATGCACCACCAAAAGCAAAAAGAAAGAAAGAAAGAAAGAAAAAGAAAGAAAGAAAGAAAGAAAGAAAGAAATTCATCAGAAAAAAGAGGATGCAAATTTCTATAAACTATAAACATTCTATAAAAAGAATATGCGATTATATCAATTCACAAATAATTACTGTATTTTAAGTGGCAATACAGTACTTCTCACTGTAATAGGCCTGGCCCCCAGTGTGCATGCTTAATCTGCTGCTCTAGGTAATAACTATAAAGGCCCTGTTGTCTTCTTCTTAAGGTGCTTAATAATTACTATGTGCCATCCAGTCAGTTCTGACTTACAGCAACACTTTTCCCGCAGAGCTTTCTAGGTAGAGGATACTCAGAAGTAGTTTACCATTCCCTACTCCTTGGGCTTCCCTGAGACTGCATAGCTTCCCCAAGGACACACATGCTGGCTCTTCTGCGGTGCAGAGGGGGAATTGAACTCCCAACCTCTGGTTCTGCAGCCACATACCTAACTCACTGAGCTATCTATCTAGATTAAGGTGCTTAAACAGGACTAGAATTAAGCCATCCTTCAGACAGAGGGTTGCCCTATTGTGTCATAACTCATAGCCACCATTCTGAATGCTCCTTCACCCGAGTCTGTTCACACAGATAACTAGAATCTTGAGGACAAGGCATCCATCTATTTTACTTCTGTCTGTAGCATGAGAGTTTTTGGGTGTATAGGCATCTTTGTTCCACATTTGTATCAAGTGGTGTTGCTCAGTTTAATAGTTACTCATCACTGTGCTAATTGCAACTTACTACTAGAATTCAGTATTGTATGCTTCAGTGTGAAAGATGTAAATATTGGACATATAATGAAAAATCCTAAAGAAAGTGAGAAATTAAGCATATGGAATCCTTGTTTTCAGACATGGAACTATATGAAATAAAGTTTGCTTATCAGATGGAATGTTTTAAGTAATAGTAAAGCTTTTAGATAAATACTGTTTTAAGAGCAACATTTTCCAGCAAACCATAATGGTATATAAACTGTTTTTATGAATTTTTGCAGATTATAAAGGTGTCTTCTTTTTAATACTGTCCTATGCTGCAAAATGCTCACAGTATTTGAATAATATTATTTGTAACATAATGCGGTTCATGGTAGCAGGGGGGTAGTCCTTGCATCTTTTGAATGGGCTGTTAGCTGTTTTGCCTGGATTTACACAGGGTAGCTCAAACACTCTTGGCTTTCCTGTTATCTCTGCAGGTTCTGTTTTCTGATCAATAGACCTGATTTTTTAACAAGTTCTCTGAACCTACCTTCAGTTCTTTCATACTGAAAAGAAGACTGCAGATACAGAACACAATAATAATTTTTAATAACTATTAATAACCTAGTTCTAAATTTGAAATTTATATAAAGGCTTTTAAAAATATCATATTGAACATCTTGACCATGCTACTATATCGTTTAAATCTAACAAATACCTTGCAGAGACATGATTCATTAGTGTTAGCCTGGCATGCTTAAAAGCCAATAATTCTAGAAAGACAACTGTGGTGTTGTTCCTTGCCTGACATTAATCAGCCAGGCATTGAATTGGGCAGGAAATGTGCACTTGTTTTCATCCATGATTTGTTTCTGACATTTTAAGAGGGCTGCACATTTAAAGATTGCTCCTTATAAAGATGCATTGCCAATCTTTTAATGATAAATGTGGATGATTGAAAGGGTTGTTTTCAGATAGCAAGTGTAATAAGAAAAATGAAACAATTTAAATGTTCTACAAGAGAGAAGAAAAACTCCTTTGTAGGCAATTTAAAAAAATAATTGCACTAGCATTTTGTGTGATTGAGATTCCTTTTCTTTAACTTTTTAAAATACTTTGTTATATAGCTAATTGGGGATCTGGTGAATCAACATCTATGTAAGTTCCACTGATTTAGTGGGCCTACTCTAGTTGTGACGTACTACTGGATTTCAGCCATTGTGTCTTGATAATCTAAAATTTAGTTTGAGTGGAGGGTTTTGGAGAGATGGATATTGTAGGCAGCTTTGGACATGGTCTAGCTGGTAAAACAGCATATAAATAAAGTAGGAACAAGCAGAACAGTCCATCTTTAGCTCATTGGGAAGGATGGTATCATTGCTTAGATTGCATGCACTGATATAAGCTAAAGGAAATCCATTCCTTTGCTATTAACAAAGATTTTTCTTCATTACTAGAAAACAAGATGTATGAAATACAGAGATGTGCCACTTTGGCTGTTGTTTTCTGTATGAGCTATGTTTGGTTTCTGAAGTTGCACTTATTGTTGATTTTGTTGAAAAATTGCATTCCTTCCATTGAGATACTAGTGGGAGTAATTAGTTCCCCTTCTGCGCTTATTCTCCTTGTTACTGTCTCTGTGTTATACTGCATAGCATAGGGCTATTGCATGGTAAGCATTCTCAAAACAGTAAATGCAGCAGCAGATTTTGTACAGCGCCACATCCCATTTGGCAAGTGAAAAGAGGTCAGCAAGAGCTAACAACTTGCTGTAGTCTGCAATTTAGAAAGTATCTTCTTCTAATCACTGAGGAATTTCACACAGTCAGATGCTTTAGGTTGTTGTATTTGAAGGCTCTGAAGGCCATTGAAGAGTAGCTGAATGAAACGAGCTTCTGAAATCAAGAATGGGCTGTGCAAGTCAGGAAAAGGGATTTTCCTAAATCTTCAGCTACACCCTAACTTGTCTATTTCTGAGTAGACAGGCTTCAGGTAGTATTGAAAACATAACAGGACTTCAGGACTTTTCCATGGCATTGGTAGGATACTAGGACATTCCTGTGCCACTTGCCATATTTGTAGTAATATTGTAGTAATATTTGTCAGATACATTTATGTCTTACTCTCGCACGGACCCCAAACAAGATCTTGACAGACTGAGGCACAAAGAGGCCTAGCCATAGGGTCAGGGTCAAGGGAATTTAGAGGTCTAGTACACAGAGTTCTACCAGACAATCTTGGAAACTAAGTGCAGGAGATCCAAAGGAATAGCAGCAATAACTTGAAGTAATCGTTCTCTGTATGACTTTATCAGTCCTCACATCGTTATGGAGGAATTTTGGCCCACTCTTCTTTACAATGTTGCTTCAATTCATTGAGGTTTGTGGGTATTTGTTTATGTACAGCTCTTGTAAGGTCCCACCACAGCATTTCAATCAGGTTGAGGTCTGGACTTTGACTGGGCCATTGCAACACCTTGCTTCTTGCTTCTTTACAGTCATTGCTGATGTGTTTCCTTGTTGGCATTGTGTTAAAACATACCTGAATGCTCCAGACCTGCAAACTGCTAAAACTTCAGCTTTTATAGAGGTGGTCACACTAGCAGATTATCAATTACTCAAGGGCATTTGGTTAGCAGCGCCTGGCTGCTACTTAGCCTCTTAATTCCTATGGAAGCAGCAAGGGTGTACTTAGTTTTTCACACATGGCTTCTCCATTTTTGCTTTATTTTTGTGAAATAAATCATGACATGATGTAATATGTCATGTGTTGTTCATCTGAGGTTGTATTTACCTAATTTTCAGACCTGCTAAGGACCAGATGATTTTTATTATGTCTTGATATGTAAAACCATAGCATTCAAAGGAGATTAATTCATTCATTCATTCAACTTCTGTACCATCCATCTGACTGCCAAGACCACTTTGGGTGGTTCACAACACAATAAAACAAACACTTTGAAAAGCATTAAATGTTATACAAAGACCAAAATTAAAATACCAATCCATATACACAAAAAGACAACATCAAAATAACTAAAACTAATTTCAAAGGCAAAATAGTGGGACAGATGATATAAGCACTGAAAAAGCCTCTGCGATGTGATCTCTGGGAAAGTACAGTGACTGTAAGTGTGAGGGTTCTGGCCGCTATGTTTAGTGTGTATGTACACTCTTGACCGATAGTGGCTTAATAGTCATACCTTCTTCTGAGAAAACCCTGAGAAATGCCAAGAATCTCAAACAGAGTTCATAGTATGTTCCAGATTGCAGTTTATATCATTCATTGAGGCAGTCATTATGGCAGAAGTGATGAGAAACTGATAAAAATATGAAATGTACAGAGAGTCCTAGAGGAATTCGTAAGGTTCATCATGTTGTATAAGCAGGAGAAAGGAGTAGGGAACAATAACATATAATGGAATAAAGAAGGGTCTTGGTTATATTCCTGGTATATTCACATAATATACTGTTGTTCAATGCTAGTAAGTGCATTTTCTCTGTTTCCCTTTTTTCCTCTGATTATCTTTTGATCTTCTGAAAGATTTGCTTTGCATGTCACATGTACTGAATGTTTTACAAATACTCCACAGTATTTTGAGGAATTCTCTGAATTAGTGAGAGCTCTAAATAAGGTTTTAAAAGTGTCAAATTTTATGAATATTTCCTTTGCAGCAACTTGCTGTGTAGAAACAATAAAGAGTACATCTTGTTTAAATGTTACCATATTAGATGGCTTGTTTTACAAACTATTAGAAAGTGTTTTCACATAGAGTCTGAGTTGCAGATCTTTTTTCTAGTGACTTAGAAGAATTTCGGTTGCTACAAGATTTTGTACATATACAGTACAAAGATGATTTTTTTCCTGGAATGCAGATGTGAAACTGAATGAATCACAGAACTGGATACATAGACCATATGTGGGAACTTAAGTATTTGCACACTTTAAACCAGTCTCCCTTTTACTGAGTGTAATGTTCTTCCTGTTGCAGGTTATTGGTTTACGGAGCAGTTTTGTATATATCTGTATGAGAGTAAGCCCCACTTTTAATGAAAATTTATTTCTGCATGAGTGTGTATACAGGATTACATTCACGAGTCTCTGTGTCTTTTATCATTAAGGGTTTGTTACCTGAAATTAGTTATTTTTAAATGTAATTATTTGACATGTAGGATTTGCCTACAGGTTGTGGTTTGTTAAGCTTATCTAAATATGTATGATTTTTTGAAAATGAGTTAACTTTCCAAATACTTTTGCAAAGTACATTTATGTAACATTAGTACTTCAATCACTTCATATTCTAGTGTACTGCGTGGTAGACATCTGTACCGTGTTTTACTAAAACCGGCAGCAGTCATGTTTCTTCCCTTAAAGGGCTGTTGATGTTGGGACCCACATTCAGGTAGTAGAGAATGATATTGTGATAATGATCTGAAGTGACAGGCTGTCAGTTTCTGACATGAAGCAATGATTTATAAGATATAACACCGGCAGATAAGAGTTAGGAAATCTACATTGCTTCTGAAATGAGACAAAGAGTAGCTTATAAGAATCCTTACTAGAAAAATTGCCAGAGTCCTCATCAGCGGTGTATTTTCTTCCCACCGTGGCTGTCTTTCATTGGACATGGAAGCTAGTTTTAGAAGGGGTAAATTCTGTATTTCATACCTGAAGACAGAACTGCTGTGTGTTAATGGGGCTGAGGTAACTTAACCTTCACTCTGTTGTTGATCGTGAATGAATGCTCTCATCCCCTCTATACAACACAACCGCTGCACCCTGCCATGCGTTAATCTGCAGAAAAATAAAGCGCCTACAGGAAATAGTGATGAGAGCCTGTCAGTGTTTTTTAAACTTTCCCAACATTGTGTCACATTTTAGCAAGCCCAAGAGAATGTAACACAGGAAGGAGATACCAGATTGGAAGCTAACTTGGTCAAAGACGGGAATCATGTAAAATAGAAGCAGGGCAACAGGGATCTGGATTTGGTGGGAAATGGGGAAGATGAAGAATTGTAGGGGAGGAATGGCCATCTTTCTCATCTTCTGCCATTAGACAGGACAGACTATTTTTATATAAGCCAGTCCAAATTTGTCATCTTCTTTTATGGTGGGATGGGCAACAATTGCTTACCAGATGTTCTTGGTCTACAAACTCCCATCAGCCCCCAAAAGCATATCCATTGGTGAGGGGCTGTGGGAGGTCTCATCCAAAAACATCTGGAGGCCCACAGTTGCTCACTACCTTTGTAGGAGAAAGGGGAGAGTAGCTTAGTGGCAGAGTATATGTCATGCTTTGTCCACAAAAAATCTGTTGTTCATTCAGTGACATCTCCAGGATCACAGAGAAGGCAAACTCTGCTTGAGTTCTTGAAAAGCTTGAGAATAGGGACTTCTGGATGGACAAAATAATTCAGTCTGATATATAACTTAGTTTAGAATGTTCCTTCACACTCATGAAGGTAGCTATGAAAGAGAATCCAGAGTGGGGCTGTGTAGATACAGAACATACCTATTTCTCAGTAGCTGGGTTTACTTACCAAGGACAGGAGAAGGTTTGTGTTCCCACCCTTTTTTCCAAGTAAGTGAAGGGTTACTATTTATTCCTGGTGCAGAACCTACGAAAAGTTATTTTTTGGAGTCACAACTCCCAGAATCTGCCAAACAACACGGTTACTTGCCATGTTGGCTGGGGATTCTGGCAGCTGTTGTTCAAAAATAGCTTTCCAAGCTCTGCTTAAGGACAACAGTGGAGTAGTGTATTTCCTACAGGGAGACTGTGGTGGTGAGGACAAAACTTTTTTCTACTCCTAATAGTGAGTAGTCTTTCCTCACTGACAAGAACGTTGTGATGAAAGTGTGGAGAACCCTTTCACACAGAGGTGCCAAGTTCTCTCAGAGGCTGCTTGCAGTGTGCTTTCTCTGCTTTATCTTGCCTATCATGATGATGCATAGTAATGTTTGATAGAAACTCAAATATGGTGTGTCATTCTTCCGGGAAAACAAGCTATTTGTGCCGAGGTCTTTAAGGTAGCATTATTCCCAGTGTGAACAACACATGCTTCTCTTCTGCCAGGAAAGAACTTAAGAACGTAGAGGCACTGTGATATGCAAAGATAGGTTTGTGTCCTGGAGTCTTACTGCAAATGTTTGGATTCATACTGTGCTTGACCTATGAATTGCTACAGTCCTCTGCAGAACGGTATCATCAAGCAGGCTGCTAAAGAATACTGAATTAATTGGGGGAGAAACCCTTTGCTGTCTGACAGAATAGCAGATAACAAGGCAAAGGTAATGCAAACTTGAGTTTAGGCTACTAGTCAAATCTGGGAGAATGGGAAGGAATGTATTATTAGACTATATTGCCATAAATATCTCTGAAATGTTGGGGACTTTAATAAAACTTGCCTCAACCTTCACTGTTAACTTCTTGTGGCAGCGCACAACAAGACCTCCCCCCATGTGATCAGGAAGGAAAGAAAGGAGCTAGAGATGGCTATTTGTACCAGTTTATAACTCGCAATGCATACAGCAACAAAAAGCTGCTGCAGATCTCCATTTCTGGAAACAGCAAGGCTAGTTGCAACTCCAACTTCTCTCTCCTGTCTTGGGTAAGATGCAGGCTTCTGAGTTGTCTTAGAAGAGAACAACATATTAAAATTAATGTATTAAAATTAATGTAGAGTGGTCGTCTGACCAGATAGGCGGGGTAAAAATACAATAAATAAATAAATAAATAAATAAATATTCTCGGAGGCTTTCACGGCCGGGATCTGATGGTTGTTGTGTGTTTTTCGGGCTCTTTCGCCATGTTCTGAAGGTTGTTCTTCCTAACGCTTCGCCAGTCTCTGTGGCCGGCATCTTCAGAGGACAGGAGTCAGAACTCTGTCTGTGCTCTGGTGCAGTTTGTTGGGATAGTTGAGTATTTATAGCTGTGGGATCAGCTTTTGTCCTTTTCAGGAGATGGGTGATTGTGGTGATCAGTGTGTTTTTTGTTGTGGGTGTATTGTTGTGATAAGGGGGAGAGATGATCTGTTACTGTGATTGATGGGTGTCGTTAGCTGGTCTTTTGTGTGCAGTGATCACCGGTCCTTGTAGCTGGGTAGAGTTCGTTGACCTTTTGCAGGCTGTATTTTTCAGTGCTGGGAGCCAGGCTTTGTTGAGTATTAGACTTTCTTCTTTTTTGTTGAAGCTCTGCCGGTGTTTGTGGATTTCAATGGCTTCCCTGTGCAGTCTAATATAAGGATTGCTGGTGTTGTCCAGTACTTCAATATTTTGAAATAGAATTTCATGTCCAGCTTGTTTTAGGGCATGTTCAGCTACTGATGGTTTTTTCCGGTTGTTTTAGTCTGCAGTGTCTCTCATGTTCTTTGATTCTGGTGTGGATGCTGTGTTTTGTGGTTCCAATATATACCTGGCCACAACTGCAAGGTATCCGGTATACTCCTGCAGTGGTGAGGGGGTCCCTTTTGTCCTATGCTGACGGTAACATTTGTTGTATTTTTGTGGTGGGCTTGAATACTGTTTGTAGGTTGTGTTTTTTCAAAAGTTTCCCCATGCGGTCCATGACCCCTTTGATGTATGGCAGAAATACTTTATTTGTGGGTGGCTGTTTTTCCTCTTCAGTTTGGTGTTGTTTTCTTGGTTTGATGGCTCTTGTGATTTCCTACAGGGCCCGCCCAAAGCTGATCCCACAGCTATAAATACTCAACTATCCCAACAAACTGCACCAGAGCACAGACAGAGTTCTGACTCCTGTCCTTTGAAGATGCCAACCACAGAGACTGGCGAAACGTTAGGAAGAACAACCTTCAGAACACGGCCAGAGAGCCCAAAAAACCCACAACAACCATCATATTAAAATTAAATCACATTAAAATATTGCAGTTAGTCTTTAAGGTGCCACAATGTTTTTGTCTTCTTTATTTTTTGTTTTGGTTTTGCCTGACATCCAGAGAAGCATCCTATCTTTATGCCTTTATACATCAGCAAATCTGGAGATCAAATTTTAAGAGATGTGCTGAACACCCTCTTCCTGGGCAGCAAAGCCACTGGAAGCCAAATATTTAGTCAGCTTTTGTTTGACTAATGAGCTGTAACTTGTGCCCATGTCTATTGTGTCTATTAGGGCTAGCTGAGCCCTGGGACTTTGTGGCAAATTCTCTTCAGCTTGCTGCTGTCAGATCAATTTTTTAGCTTGTACCAGAAAGCCAAACTTGTCATCAGTAATGGCAAGTCTAATGAAGTTTGTTTTATTTTTGTTGTCTCTTGCATGCATGGACATTAAAAAATTGGCAATTGTATTAGTAAAATTCAGAATTACTTTAATGTCTTGTTCACTCATTCAGGTAAGCTGATGCCACGTTAAGTCTTACTGTAGTGCCTTGAAAGGTTTGACAGCTTACACGTGGAATGTGCGGTATAAATTCAGTTGCGAGTCTCACCTAGAGAGAGACGTTTTGAAGCAGTGGGATTTACACAATTGTTAACTTACCATTCAGTAATTGATTTGCAGTTCTCCCGCAGGCAGAAACCAGTACGTACAATGTGAATTGTTTACAATGCTGATAAATATCACCTATGTCTATAGAACTGAGCAAATGCTATCTCTAAGGTTCTCCATGGGGTTAGGTTTCAGAAATTCATTTTATTTCTCTTTGCAGTGTGTGTTAGTTCACTGGGAATGCCACAGTGGTGATGAAACAGAGGTATGGCTATGCATAAAAAGACAAGGTTTAGAACACGTGTGCAGGCAAGGCGATAGCTTTGAGCTGTAACTCATATCCTGGGCCTTTTCTTTGCAGGTGATTTAGTAATACAGTTGGGGGGTTTTATTTTTGCTTTAAAATTAACACTTGTTATGCATTTCTTGCTTTCAATTAGTTGAGCTTTTTGTTTGATTTTTCAGATTGCCATGTCATTTCTGCTTACAATAAGGAAAAATGGCTTGTTTCATTGTTGATAAAGAATGGCTTTGCTGGTCCTTTTCTAAACCTCTGACAAGAGTTGGTAGGTTGGTACAGCTTATGGGGGTATTCAGGTGGCCATGGCATGAAACTGGAGAATTGATACATTTACCCTTGCCAGCTCCTTACACCTGTATTCTCCAACCTGGTCCCTTAGGAAAGGAATTCTCATCAGCCTGAACAATAATTACTGGTGGTTAGGCATTACAGGAGCTATAGACTAAAAAATATGTGTGGCACCAGCCTGGGAGAGCTTCTGGTAAGGGAAAGCTTCTCTTGGGTAAGAAGCGTTGCTGGGCTTTGTTTTTCTTTTTTTTAATGGTATACATTATCACTTGGTATTAACAAAATAAATTGTCAGAATCATTTGTGAATGTTGAGAAGAACAGGAACTATGCCAGTTTGCTCTGTGCTTCTCAACATGTGCTATGGAAGGTCTGACACTAGCTGTCCCAGATGTTCTTGATGTTGCCCATTAGTGGGGAGCAATTATCTGATACACTTACTACTTGTACTGTGCTTCAGACACAAAGAAAGGAAGAACAAAATTAAAGATAACTAGTAGATATGTGTTTGCATGTGTGAGTGCTGTCAAGTTGGGACTGAATTATAGTGGCTATAATAGGTCTTTCAAGGTAAGTGAGATATCTAAGAAGTGACTTTACCAGTTCCACTCCCCAGTGAGTTTCCATAGTCAAGTGGGCATTTGAACCCTGGTCCCCAGAGTCCTAATTCATCTCGTACACCACACTGAGTACCCTTGAAGAGGGATGGGTCTTCCATTTATAAGTGAAAGGAAAACATGTGGAAAGGCTTCTTACATTGCTGTTTCGTTCTGTGATTGATTTTCCAAAGAGAACCTCTTAAACATGAAGGATTTGTGTAAATGAAAGAAGGGTACATGAACATTTTGCATTTTTTCATTTTTCATTCATTAAACATGCCCTTCACCTCTGTCTAATAACCTGGGGAATTCTTTAGGCAACAGCATTTCAAGGGCTGCTGTCAGCAGCCAGTCAGAATGTCCAGGAGATGTATGTAGGCATCCTTCAGTCTCGAGAGACTATGGTAACGTGCTCTGAATAGAGATCTTGGAACAACGTCTAGTGTGGCTGAGAAGGCCAATTCGAGAGTGACAATCCCTTCCACACTGAAGACAAATATAATCTGTCCCCGTCCAGCTCCCTGATTTTGCTGGTTTCGGGACTGCCTCTTTGTCTCGGCCTGCTGAACAAGTGCCTCTTTAAATTGGGAGAGGCCATGCTGCACCGCCTGCCTCCAGGCTGAACGCTCATATGTCAAAGTTTCCCATCTGTTGAGGTCCATTCCTAAGGCCTTCAGATCCTGCTTGCAGATATCCTTGTATCGCAGCTGTGGTCTCCCTCTGGGGCGCTTTCCCTGCACTAATTGTCCATACATTGATGGTGTAAAGCAGGGGTCATCAACCCCCGGTCCGCGGCCCGGCGCCGGTCCGTGGGCTTCCTTTAACTGGGCCATGGACACGGATCTCCGGCCCCCCCGCACGCACGCACAGGGGGGCGTGTCACGCTTGCGGAGGGGCGTGTCGCGCTTGCGGAGGGGCGTGTGACGCTCACGGGGTGTGTGTCGCGCTTGCAGAGGGGCGTGTCGTGCTTATGCGCATGAGCGCAACACGGCCACCCGCAAGCGCGACACGCCCACCCACTCTCAAAATCTGCCTGGCTTCTAATTTCAGCCCAACCTGGAGCGGGAGCAGCAGCAGTTGCACCTACTTGACGAGCGCGGGGCTTCCTCCCTGTCTCGTAGGGGCTGGGTCCCGCCTGCCCCATCCCCTGAAGTGCCCACGCGTCCAAAAGGGGAGCCCTCTCCCTGCCCGGCAGTCTTCTCCCTCAGGGGTTTGGCGCCACCGGGGCTTCTACTTTTACCTCTCTCTCTCCCCCCCCCCCGCTCTTCGCGGGTCACCTGGCGAGGCTGCTGCTGCTGTCGCCTCATCCTCTCTGTGGCTGAGGTGAAGGAGGGGCCCCGCTTGCAACCTGGCCCCGCGCTTCTCCTTCCTCCCGCCTGGCGCTCCTCCGCTCCCTGCCCAGACGTGCCGCGGGAGGGGGTGAAGCCGAGAGAACAGCCTTCTCGCGTGCGCTCCCCTCCCCCGTCTCCTTTCGCAGCCTGCCGCAGAGAGCTCGAGCCCGTCCATCCGTCCGTCTTGACGGTCTGTCACTCGTTCCCTCCCTCTCTCTTCCTTTCCTATTCCTTTCCTGCTGCTGCCTGTTTGCCGCCGCCGCCGGGGCCAAAGAGCCATGGCCAGCAAGGAACAAGGAACAAACAAAAAGGAATGAGGACATAGCTGACCATTGTATCAAATGAATCAAAGCAGTTCTAAATACAGAGCCTGCCACTCATAATTTTGCTGTGGATATTAAATATATGCTCAAAGTGAAAGCTAAGTGCAATGGCCTTTTAGGAGATTAAGCTTTAATTGCAACAAATTCTGCTTGCAGAATATGAGATCAAACCAATGAAATGTATTTGTAAATGAAAAAATTTAAAGCTCATCTATATTTTTCAGTATTTTTGGTATCTAGTAGAACAGAACAAAGCCTTTTTTATATTTGTTTCTTCCATGTAGGCAGAATAAAGGGATGTGGTGGCGCTGTGGGTTAAACTGCAGAAGCCTCTGTGCTTCAAGGTCAGAAGACCAGCAGTCGTAAGATCGAATCCACATGACGGAGTGAGCTCCCGTCGCTTGTCCCAGCTCCTGCCAAGCTAGCAGTTCGAAGGCATGTAAAAATGCGAGTAGATAAATAGGTACCACCTCAGTGGGAAGGTAACGGCGTTCCGTGTCTAGTCGCGCTGGCCACATGACCACGGAAACTCTCTTCGGACAAACGCTGGCTCTATGGCTTGGAAACGGGGATGAGCACCGTGCCCTAGAGTCGGACACGACTGGACTAAATGTCAAGGGGAACCTTTACCTTTACCTTTATGTAGGCAGAACACAACATATTTCAAAATATATTGTTATTGTCACCCAGTAGTTGAAAAGAACATGTGTAGCACCAAAGACTGAAAGGGAGCAGTTTTGCTTCAGTGTGAGTAGAACTCTGTCTTCAGGCCCTGATGTAGTTTACTTGTATGTAGGACCCACCATGTACCACAAAGAGCTCTACCATCCAATACTTCACTATTCCTTTCTATTCCCCAATATATGACTTCTGAATCACCCATCCCCTTCTGCCTAATGGCAGGACCAAATGCAGACTGAAAGAGGAAAAAAGGAAATTCAATTTTTAAGCAAGGAACATCTTACTCCAACACGTCCAATTGAAGAGACAGTGGTCTTCTCATCCCTTTCCTATTAGAGGCTGGATGTCATTGTGGCCATTCTGACCATGCATGCAACAACTCTAAACAATGATATTGTGTTGTATCCAGACCAATAATTGATTATTCTTCCTGCACTGCTTCTTCCATTCATTTTACCTTTTACCTGTATGATCAGCGGTAACAATCTGTCACAGATTGCTACAAATACCATCTCCATCTGCAGCTCTTGGAAACTTCTGTTTAAAATTTATAAGGGTCCAACCCTTGGATCTCTATCCTTCAGGATCAAGAGAAAGAGGAGAGCTTTTTTTCTTATGTCCAAATGGGAATGCCACTAGTTTTATGTTTTCTTGATAAATCAGCAATGCTGATCATGTGAGCCCTGTCTCGGTAATTCACCTCTTGTGTGATAAGAGGCAGAATCAGTAGGAAATCAGTATAGTGTCAGGCCTGTGATTATTCTTGTGGATATCCTACATTTGGAGGGGTGGGAGATGGAACTTTGCTAGTGGCAGTCA
Source organism: Intellagama lesueurii (assembly GCA_037013535.1). Classification (NCBI taxonomy): domain Eukaryota; kingdom Metazoa; phylum Chordata; class Lepidosauria; order Squamata; family Agamidae; genus Intellagama; species Intellagama lesueurii. Next base: position 73,082,670 of record JBAJHW010000003.1, on the reverse strand, counting down.
AGACTGCTTTTGGGATGAACTGTGGAGCTGTTGAAAAAGAATGCAAAAGAGAAAATGTAGAGGAGACATGTAAACTGTCTGGAAAGCATTTGAGAATTTTTGTAGTTAAAATATTCCGCTGTGGTCCCTTGTTGACTATTGACACTTTGGAATATACAGTAATACTATGAATTTCCAAAACACTGTAGATTTATTCACATGATATTTTAAAGTTCATGAAATTAATATTCAATGTTTTCCTCCACCACTGTTATTTAATCTCTGCCCACCCACTCCCAAAATAAAGAGACGGACACAGGTGTTGGAGTTAACTAGGGCCACACTTTATTGCTTTTAACCTCCAATCACTCTCATCCTGCAGAGGGGCCTGGACGTCATGTGGATCCCTGGGGCAGGCTCTAGGGGTATCTCTTACCCCCTCTCCAATCCTATGCGGGTGAGTCCCAAGCCCCTGGTCAGAGCTGTCCCCTGAACAACTCGTACCCAGCTGGCCACAGACTTGGAAGAAAAACCTCCCTATCTGCCATCCATCCAATTGTCTAGAACTAAGACATGCAATGGACGGGACTATACCTTATTCACCCCTCATCCCAGCAAGTGAAACGCTAGATCCTGGTTGCTGTGATGCTGGGTGCAGTAGGACCCCATGTGCTTTTTGGGAGCTCACTGAAATTCACCTTCTCTTCCGCACTACCTGACAGTTTGACCTATTTAAATGTGACTCAAACCTAGAATAGCCCTCAGAATCCCATGGGTAAACAGTGTGGGATAGGCAAAAATATGTCTGCCCACTTTTTATATGCCAATCAGGTGAGACGGACCCAAAATTCCTATCCGGCCCCGAAGCGACCACCTCGGCCACACTGGACCCAGGGCGGGCAGGTTAAAGGAAAAAGGGCTGGCTGGGGGCAGAAGGATCTTATCATTGCACCAACATCCAGCCCCAGCACAGCCTTGTGGGAAGCGCCAATTGGTGCCTCTACCTGCCTATGTCAGATCAGGAGACAAAATAGTTCCAAGCCAGCGTATGAATCCACGCCGGCAGAGGTATACATTGCCCACCAGCTCCAGAAATACAGAGATGGACTCAAGTGTTGGAGTTAACTAGGAACACATTTAACTGATTTTAACCCCTCTATTGAGGGGTGGGTTGTGGGGGGCATGTTATAAATGGTGTGAGGGATTGGTTAGGGCTGTTGGGCATGTGGGGCATGGAAGGGATGAGCGGAGTGCATAGTGGGATGCTTTTTGTCCATGTGGGGCAGAGGAGTCGTCATGTGGCATGGTGTGGGATTGGGAGGGGAGGATCTCCTGTAGGGGAGCCATATGGCTGGGAAGAAGATGGAATGTGTATGTATGAGAGGGGAGTTGGGTGGGTCTAGAGGTGATGGTTTTTTTTGAAAAAGTAATAGTATGTCTGGGTATGTGCATATGAAGAGCAATGATGGGGGATTGTGGGTAGGAGGAGAAGAGACATGTTCTGTCGGTTGCTGGAGGGAGGGAGGTGTGGGGAGGGCAGGTCAATGTGATAGTGGATGAATTCAGATGTAGGGACTGAGTGGGGGGGGTGAAGATTTGTCTAAGGAGTGAGATGGAGACGAAATGTGTGAAGTATATATGGGAGAGAGCAGGTCTGGATAGGACCTTGTGTTCCTCCCAAACATTTACTTACCTCTCCTGCCAACAACCTATTTTGTTGTTTAGTCATTAAGTCATGTCCGACTCTTCGTGACCCCATGGACCAGAGCACGCCAGGCCCTTCTGTCTTCCACTGCCTCCCGGAGTTTGGTCAAATTCATGTTGGTAGCTTCGATGACACTGTCCAACCATCTCGTCTTCTGCCGTCCGCTTCTTCTCTTGCCTTCACACTTTCCCAACATCAGGGTCTTTTCCAGGGAGTCTTCTCTTCTCATCAGATGGCCAAAGTATTGGAGCCTCAGCTTCAGGATCTGTCTTTCCAGTGAGCACTCAGGGTTGATTTCCTTCAGAATTGATAGGTTTGTTCTCCTTGCAGTCCAGGGGACTCTCAAGAGTCTCCTCCAGCACCACAATTCAAAAGCATCAATTCTTCAGCGGCCAGCCTTCTTTATGGTCCATCTCTCACTTCCATACATTGCGACTGGAAAAACCATAGCTTTGACTATGCGGACCTTTGTCGGCAAGGTGATGTCTCTGCTTTTTAAGATGCTGTCTAGGTTTGCCATCGCTTTCCTCCCAAGAAGCAGGCGTCTTTTAATTTTGTGGCTGCTGCCACCATCTGCAGTAATAATGGAGCCCAAGAAAGTAAAATCTGTCACTGCCTCCATATCTTCCCCTTCTATTTGCCAGGAGGTGATGGGACCAGTGGCCATGATCTTAGTTTTTTTGATGTTGAGCTTCAGACCATTTTTTGCGCTCTCCTCTTCCACCCTCATTAAGAGGTTCTTTAATTCCTCCTCACTTTCTGCCATCAGAGTGGTATCATCTGCATATCTGAGGTTGTTGATATTTCTTCCGGCAATCTTAATTCCGTCTTGGGATTCATCCAATCCAGCCTTTCGCACGATGTATTCTGCATATAAGTTAAATAAGCAGGGAGGCAATACACAGCCTTGTCGTACTCCTTTCCCAATTTTGAACCAATCAGTTGTTCCATAGCCAGTTCTAACTGTTGCTTCCTGTCCCACATATAGATTTTTCAAGAGATAGATAAGGTGGTCAGGCACTCCCATTTCTTTAAGAACTTGCCATAGTTTGTTGTGGTCCACACAGTCAAAGGTTTTTGCGTAGTCAATGAAGCAGAAGTAGATGTTTTTCTGGAACTCTCTGGCTTTCTCCATAATCCAGCGCATGTTAGCAATTTGGTCCCTAGTTCCTCTGCCCCTTCGAAATCCAGCTTGTACTTCTGGGAGTTCTCGGTCCACATACTGCTGAAGCCTACCTTGTAGGATTTTGAGCATAACCTTGCTAGCGTGTGAAATGAGTGCAATTGTACGGTAGTTGGAGCATTCTTTGGCACTGCCCTTCTTTGGGATTGGGATGTAGATTGATCTTTTCCAATCCTCTGGCCACTGCTGAGTTTTCCAAACTTGCTTGCATATTGAGTGTAGGACCTTAACAGTGTCATCTTTTAAGATTTTAAATAGTTCCACTGGAATGCCATCACCTCCACTGGTCTTGTTGTTAGCCATGCTTTCTAAGGCCCACTTGACTTCACTCTCCAGGATATCTGGCTCAAGGTCAGCAACCACACTACAGTGGTGCCTCGACTTACTCGAAATGGTTGTAAGTCGAAGCACCATTTCCCATAGGAATACATAGAAACCCCATTAATCCGTTCCGGCTGGAAAAAAAAATACCAAAAAATAAAAATAAAACACTGGAAGCCCCATAGGAATGCGCTGGGGCCAAAAAACAAACACACCAAATGAAACAAACAAACAAAAAACACAGCCAGCCCCAGCGGAACACTATGGGGCTGGGAAAAAACACTCAAAAAACCCCCCCACACACAGCCAGCCCCAGCGGAACGCCATGGGGCTGGGGGAAAAAACACAATGCCCCCAAACACAGCCAGCCCCAGCGGAACACGATGGGGCTGGGGAAAAAACCACAACCCCCCCCCACACACACACAGCCAGCCTCAGCGGAATGCTACAGGGCTGGGAAAAAACACTCAAAAACAACCACCCACCCACAGCCAGCCCCAGCGGAATGCGATGGGGCTGGGGAAAAAACACAAAAACACCCCCCGCATACACACAGCCAGCCCGAACGCGATGGGGCTGGGAAAAAAACCAAACCAAAACACAAAAAACATCACAGAACAGGAGGGAAGGCAGTAAAAACTGGAAAAAATAAACCAAAACCGGTTTTGATCTCTTACCTGGTCTTGGGCTGTTTAAGGAGGGAAGGTGGTAAAAATGCAAAAAATAAACCAAAATTAGTTTTGATCCCTTACCTAGTCGGTGTCTTTACCTATATAAGGAGGGAAGGCAGTTAAAAATGGAAAAAATAAACCAAAATTAGGTTTGATCTCTTACCTGGTTGGTGTCTTGGCCTGTATAAGGAGGGAAGGCAGTTAAAAAGGAAGAAATAAACCAAAATTAGGTTTGATCTCTTACCTGGTCAGTGTCTTTACCTGTATAAGGAGGGAAGGTGGTAAAAATGCAAAAAACAAACCAAAATTAGTTTTCATCTCTTACCTTCTCAGTGTCTTTACCTGAATAAGGAGGGAAGGCAGTTAAAACGGGAAAAATAAACACAAATTGGTTTTGATTCCTTACCTGGTCAATGTCTTCACCTGCATAAGGAGGGAAGGTGGTAAAAATGGAAAAAAATAAACCAACATTAGATTTGATCTCCTACCTGGTCGGTGTCTTGGGCTGTATAAGGAGGCAAGGTTTTGAAAATGGAAAAAAATAAACCAAAATTAGATTTGATCTCTTACCTGGTTGGTGTCTTGGCCTGTATGAGAAGGGAAGGTAGTAAAAAATAAATAAATCTAAATTGAGTTTTGATCCCTTACCTGGTCAGTGCCTAACCATAAGATATGTTGTTTTACCTAGAAGATAGTTATGTGATACGTATTAACATTTATAAACCACTATCTCTTTAAATTTTGAGCAAGTAATTAACATTATGAATATGGAAATAAATACAAGAGAAATCAACCCAGAAAGAGAACTATTAAGCTGAACAAGTCAATAGATCCATTAACACATTAAATGGGTAAATATTTCAGACACAATAATCTTTGGAACCCTTCAGACTTGGAAACAATATGTAAAGAGGTCTGTTGTTCATTTCTGAACAACATAAACAAAAACTTTTTTTCTAATTATGGTTACTAAGGAAGGAGATTAACCGAATACAATCTAATGAATGCTAGGGATGAAATACACAGATTAATCTTGCAGAGTGGGCAAATGTTTCAGAAATGAAACATTTCTGTTTCATTTCCAACAACTACACCCACGGCTCCATCAGAAAGGGGGCACCCAGAAAAGGATCCCCACAAATGCTACTCTTTCCCATCTATGTGGGAAGTCTGTTATTGAAATCCAGCTTACATCTGGCTGCCCCCTAACAAACCCATTTATCTCCATTAAAAAACAACAGCAACCTCTCAAAAGTACCACATCAACTGCCCTGCCAGACCTCACCACCTTAAACCTACACTACTCAGGCAATGCCTTAATGTAGTTTCCAGAGCTATAGACAAAACAGGAAGCAATCCTGTCCGTTGGTACAGATTACATCTCTACAAACTATGAACCTGAATGGCTGAGAAAGTCCACGGTTAAGCCCGGATGAAAGGTAAATGTAAGTAATTTTGAAAAGCCAAGGTCTCTCTAACTCACTCTGCTCCCAATGGCTGTTGAGGCAGGAAAGCAGCAAGTGGGCAAAGACCAACTGTCAAGAGCTTAGAGCACTGCTGCTCCAGCAATCATGTGACCTCAGAGGTCATGTGACACCTTCTCTCATTATGTCCTCAGTGGTATGTCAATAGTTATTTAAATGTCTCTCACACTCTTAAGCCCAACCAGGCTGCTTGCAAGAGTGAAATAAAAGTCTTGTCCTGTGGATCATAAATACTTCTGCATGGGCTGCTGTCGGGCTGTTTTGTTTTTGTTTTTCTTATAAGCTCATAAATGATAAGTATCTCCAAATGAGCATCCATTAACTATCTTAGTTAATGACGTGGAGCTATTTACCTACTCCTTTTTAGGTCAAGAGTCAAGAATGGAATATTAGAAGATGTTGGAGAACTAATTGCCATTCAAAGCACTATTTATGTCACAGAACCCTGGTCCAAATTCAGAAAATGTTAGCACTAAAATAAATCTTTCTTTTTCTCGTCCTGACTTAGGGCACAATCCTAACTAGCCAGGCTGGCCTTAGGCTGGCTGAACCAGACTCTCACAATTAAGAGGGAGATGCCTGTTAAAGGTACAGTGTGCTATTTCCCCCAAATGCAAGTCCTTTCTGCAGCTGCCATGAAACCCATTGCAACACCAGTTTGCGCCGTAGAAGGCTGAGCCCCTCCTAGTACATCTGGTGCAGTCAGAGTGCCCCCATGACATCTGCCTTTCTCTCATTTAAACGTCCACCCACCCCACTGTCTGAGAGAACCACAGGAGGCAGCCAAAGAAAACTTCTGTTTATTGATCTATAGGATGGCCTCACATTACTCCCTCTTCCCCCTGCCCTAGCTCATGATTAGTGGCAAGGTTAGTGACTAGAGCTGTGTAAAGTTATACTTCAGGCAAGAATTCTTAGGCTGTGCTTTCCAGGGATCCTATAGTCTGTTGTCCATCTGACACAACTCTACACAATTCTACACAACTCTACACAGTTCAAGGCCTGGTCCTTTCACTGTCCATCTTCCTGCTCTCCTTCCTGGTTGGGTAATGTTGAGTTTGCACTTGGACTCTCCCTTCTGTTTTTACTCATGATTGGGCAGCTTTGGTCCCTTCTACAATACTAAATTTGTGGCTTATGATTGGAGGGCCAGCTTGAATCCCTACCACTGTCAATCCACCTGCCCCTTATCTCCTGGTTCATGATTGGGGGGGCCAGCTTGTATCCATCCCAGTGATATCTTGCCCACCCCCTACCTCCTGACTGATGATTAGGGCACCAGCCTGTATCCATGCCAGTGTCTTCCCAGCCCCCTCACCCTCATGAGTCATCCCATTCACACAGCTCATGATTGGCAAACCATGCATTCCTTCCCACCCTTCCCATCATTATCAATGAAAATAGGGTTTGTGTCCCTCCCTTTTTCCTGCAATATCCTTCCCTAGGAGCATGGCCCTGAGCTACCTTGTCTAATAAAGAAACTTGACTCAGAATTGTTGTACATAGCATTTTATTGAGCAGGTATCTCTCCTCAGGTATCTCTCATGTGGGTGGGGTGGGGGGAGAGAGAGAGAGAGAGAGACCTAAAACCAGAAGCCCCGGTGGCGCCAAACCCCTGACCCCGCGAGCTCCGCCGCTTTGGAGGGAGAAAACTGCCGGGCAGGGAGAGGGCTCCCCTTCTGGACGTGTGGGCGCTTTGGGGGGGAGGCGGGACCCAGCCCCTATGAGGTGGGGAGGGTCGGCGGCGGAGTTGCCTGCGCCTTCCAGGACCAGGGAGACAACTCTTTTTTTTTTAATTAATATTTTATTTTTTAGACTACTAGGAATAGGATAGGGAATACAAAAGGTAAAAGGAGGTGGAAGGGATGGAAAAAGGGTTTTAAGGATGGGAGAACACAAAATATACAATCATCCAATCTATTCATATTAAGTATACAAGCATCTAATCTATTCATTTTTCAATGCAAAAACCAACATCTTTATACTCCTTTTTTTTCAGTTTGATTATCCTCTAAATATCAGCTTATATTCATATTTTAATTTAAATCAAAGTTATTCCAACTCTATCAGGAAATCGAGACCAATCATAAAATACATCCCCTCTTTCAATTTCCTTCTGTCTTGGACATACGTTCAGCATGCCTGAAAAAGTATCCATTTCTAACACTTCCCATATTTTCTCAGTACCCTTCTCTTGTTTCCGTGTCTCTATTTTCTCCCAGCTTTGGGGAAATAAAATTGAATCCAGGACATTAATCTGATTTTTAACATCACCTTTTCTGACTATTGTAGCTAGATAGCTCACAGGGTAGCTCTTAATCTCATCTATGTTACCTAGCATCGCTCTCAATAAAGACTGTTCTGGAGTTGATACAATTTCCACTGATGATTCCCCTTTCATCAAATCTTCCACCTGGTTGAGACACTCATTTATCTGTTGAAATCCTGTTATTATTGTCATTTGCATGGTAACCTGCCATTCTTTATCTGGCAAAATTCCCAACAGTTGATATTTAAAATTTTCGGAGGCCATTTCCATCTTTCCAATACGTATAATTTGTATAAATAATATTATATACCTCCCCTGGGTATGTCCTCCCTTCCTTGCCCAGATATTATAATATATAGCTCAGCTTTTAGCCCAACAATTTGAATTTCAACCGTGGCAATATTATCAAAATCCACACAGCCCAGCCAAGAGAAAGTCCAGACTAAACAGCGAACACAGGGGGCCAGTCTCTCCAAAAGATATCTTTGTAATCCGTCAAAAGTCCAGCACTATCCGTTGCTCCCAAAGATTTTTTCCTTCTTCTAAGATCAAATATGCTTCTATTGTCACAGGACCAGGGAGACAACTCTGAAGCAGGGCGCTTCTGGGAGCCCCTGATGAGGAAGCCCTGCGCTCGCCAAGTAGGTGCAACTGCTGCTGCTCCCGCTCCCGGTTGGGCTGAAATTAGAAGCCAGGCAGATTTTGAGTGTTGGTGGGCGTGTCGTGCTTGCGGGTGGGCGTGTCGCGCTCGTGTGCATGCGCGCAAGCGTGACACGCCCCTCCGCAAGCGCGACACGCCCACCCATGAGCATGACACGCCCCTCCGCAAGCGTGACACACCCCTCTGTGAGCGTGACACGCCCACCCGTGAGCACGGGGGTGCCCCCGCCCCCCAACCGGTCCGCGCACGGAGCCCGCACCCCCCAAACAGTCCGCGGTCCTAAAAAGGTTGGGGACCGCTGCGTTAATACCTTTAACACAGATCTTTAAAGCCTCAGTAATTACGTATCAGTGGCTTAGGCGTCTGGCTGCAGAGCCAAAGGGTGGAAGTTCGATTCTCCACTGGGCTCCTTGACAGGGGCTGGACTCAGTGATCCATAGGGCCCTTTCCAGCTGTGCAGTTCTAAGATTCTATTAGTATTTAATATTGCTACTTCCCTTTTCTGCATAACAGACTCAGTATAGTTTGGAGATACTTTAATGAATGATCCAGTAAACCTTAAAGTCAATGATAAGAGTTGTGCCAAGGCAGCATATGAGGGTGCCAGCGTTATTCCTAACAATGAAAGGATGGCTTCCAGCTTCTGACTTAACTTGAGCAATAATTGTGCCAAGTATGCCCTTTGCTGTCCTATTTATTGCTGATTGTAACTTCAAGAAAATTCTTGGAAGGTGTTGGCATTTGTTCTGCGGTTTTGTTCACAGTCTAAGCCTTTCTTAAATTATTTACAGATAGGAGCATATATCAGGTTTTTTAAAAAAAATGCTCTTCAGCAGTATTTAATACTCTTGAGAATTAACAACCGTCTTCTGCCAACTGAATGCTGATATGGGCTTATGTAATTGTCATTTTATATTTTAAATGTGTGAGCGCTCCATAACAGTGAATGAAATGAAATAATGTAAGAGTATTTTGAAGATTTGCCAAGAAAATCAGCCAGCCAGTTATATAGTTTTAAGCTAATCACGGGCATATTTATTTGGATGCAAGCCCTATTAAATTTAAAGTGCCTTGTATTGAAGAATGTACATAGGATTGCAGTCTCAATAAAACAATCTGTTGTCATATTTTGAAGTGGTTTTGAACTTTTAGCCATTATGATTAAAGGAACCATCTATGTACAGAGGTGGTCTACCACTGAATATCAGTTTATTTTGGATTTAAATCTATTTAAAATAATTTTGCAAAAGATTATACATCACTTTTAAAAATGTATGTGAGTTAAATAAAAACAGAGCAATCCAATTTTCTTTCATTGTTCTAATGGAGGAAACTACAATGGTAGTATACTCTTGTATACTGGTCTAACATTGGCATCAGAACTTTTGGAGGTGATTTTAATCAAATTAAGAAATAACCATAGATATTACCTTTTGCATATTGCATACTGAGTAATATGCAAAAGATAACGTCTATGCTGATTTTCTAACTTGAGGGATTTGCCTCCAAAAGATCCATTGTTAGTGTTGGGCCAGTAGAAAAAGATTCTGCCCAATGTTAAATTTATTATTTTAAATTTACTTTACTTTTTACTTTTTTGTGCCATGTACCTATGTCATGTTGGGTGTTTTTTGTTTTGTGTTTGGTCAATCTATTTGGCCATATAAATGAGTAAATAAATAAATATATGATTTATGAAGTGTTAATTATGTAATAATAAGATAGTGACATTCCGTGGGTTGACTTTACAAATCAGACCATAAGGGTATTCCTTTGTGGTACAGCATAAAGTTTGCACGCAGGGGTCAGATGTCCTTGCCATCTGCATGTAACGCTAGGAAATGTCTGGAACACCAGGATAGTCATTCAGTGTTTTGCTTCTTATGGCCTGCTAATTATTCCTTTGAAGAATTTGAGTCCCACCATGATAGGAACAAAAACCTTTTTCTAAGAAAGTTATTTATATATTTACAGACATTTTGTTTTTCTGTTTTTCCTGTGCAGTAAGGTGGCAGTTGGGGGAACAGAAGATTAGGAGAAACACAGTGTCAAAAAGTACCACTAGCTTGCCAAAAAGGCACAGAGTGATAATCCATGGCTGGAGGTGTTGGTAGGAGACAGCACGTTATGCTTGCAGAAGGACATGGGGATTGAGGGAGAGTGAAGTCTTAGAGCTTGTTATGATAACTTTGCATCTCACCTTGACTACTTTTGTGTCTCACTAACGGTACATGTACATTGAAACCCACTGCTATGGAGAGCTGCTGTCCCTCATTACAGATTGTGCTAGGCTTATTGATTGGCATAAGGCAGATTTCTTAATTTTTCAGGTATTTTCAGCAGTCAGAGTGATCAGAAATGGCTGTTGGTAATTTTTCTTTAAAGTGCTCTTTTCACTTTTTTCACTTTGACTCCACTTTTTTTGCGTCATGGTTTGCCAAAAATGAATTCCAAAGGAGTAAATGCTTTCCTTCCTTCCTTTGGAAACTGAAACAGGTTGATTCTAAAGGTATTTCCTTGTACTTTGATAACTGGCTGCTGGTGGCAAATATTGCATCACACTGCTGGGTGTGTGTATTGTGCAAACAGACTGTAGATGGAAGAACAGCTGGTTTTTCTAGTTGCTTTCTGTGTAGAGGCCACTGGAGCAGTGTTCTGTCATGCTGACTACAAGAAGTGGTTCAACTCTTCCACTCTACACATGGTAAGCCTTATGTATTTAGAGTACAATGAGAGGATTACCTTCTTCTAGCATGTTGTCTTGATGGATAAGAATAAGAACTGGATTTTACAAGGATGCTGGGGTTAAAGTATATTGTTCTTTTGAGAAATTTACTGACTGCCTTTCTGTTTTACTTCCTGATATCTCAGAAACTGATACTGAGTGTTCCCAGAGCAATAGTTTGAGATAGCATAGAATAGGCATTAAAGAAGAGCATTTTACAGAAGAGTTATTACACTGACCTGAACGAACTAAAATAACGTGTTTTACCCAATCAATATGCTTATGGAAAAGTTACTTTCCTGTATTCTCCTGGCACTCAATATATTGTCTGGAAATTTCTGGAAGTGACTCTTTTCAGCTCTGGTTAAGTTGCCATGCAGCTCTTGTTCAAACAATAAATTGAATCATAATAAAGATAAAGATTTCTTTTAAAAAAGCGAGAATCCAATGTTTAAATACATGTTTAAATCATACTGAGGGATCTTATTTGTTGATTATTTAGCAAAAATCTGCCTGCTCCTTTCTTTCCCATTCTCTTCATAAAGAATCTCTTCTTCATAAAGAATCCCTGCTTCAGGAGGTAGTAGTGTTTAGTCTATTCAGTGATTCAATTGCCCCAGTATGGTTGTTGTTTAGTCGTTAAGTTGTGTCCGACTCTTCGTGACCCCATGGACCAGAGCACGCCAGGCCCTCCTGTCTTCCACTGCCTCCCGGAGTTGGGTCAAATTCATGTTGGTAGCTTCGATGACACTGTCCAACCACCTCGTCCTCTGTCGTCCCCTTCTCCTCTTGCCTTCACACTTTCCCAACATCAGGGTCTTTTCCAGGGAGTCTTCTCTTCTCATGAGATGGCCAAAGTATTGGAGCCTCAGCTTCAGGATCTGTTCTCCCAGTGTGGTAGTATTCCTTTATAAGATGTCATCTCATTTGGAAAGTGTTTGGCAATTAACTGGATGCTGAGGAAGGGTCTTTTAATGTGTGGGTGCTGTACTCTTATGTATTTTTACATTGCTTTTAATTCAGTTAAGTGTAATTATGATAATCTGTTTAATTGTATTTTAGTATTATAACTTTTTAAAATGCACTTCTGAGTGGTACTCAATAGATAGTCTAGATTAAAGATATAGTATTGGATTTGAACCTAGGTCTCTTAATCTGTACTGTTTTCAGTTCATCCTATCCCGAGCCACATTGAGTCGTATTTTTGCAGGACAGATGGAATATAAATCAAATAAATGGATAAACTTAATCCAGTATATAATCCTTGGAGAGAGCCAGTGTGGGGACTCGGGAAAACTGGGTTGAAATCCCCAGTCAGATATGAAAACCCAGTGCGGTGGAAGCAATGGTAGTCCAATTTTTTAAACACATCACGTACCTTGAAAACCCTTCTAGGGTCAGATGCATCTGGAAGGCACATAATCCCTACCCCATTACCTTTGGACAATAGCAAGCTTCTCCTACTAGCCATGTCCATGCAGAAAAGTGTGAAAAATAGTAATGATTTTATTTCCCCATGATTCATCCACTTAACAGTTACATAATATGACATCTAGAGTGTCTGTTGAGTACTGTTTGAGGTATTTAGGTACAGCTCTAAAAGAAATATTTCCTGCTCAAAACCATCAACATTTCATCTTTTGTACTGTTATTCCCCCCAAAAAGTTAGTATGGAATTTAAGGATTTAAGGTTGAACTGGAAATTTGCAAAAATATGAACAAGATGAATGATATTTCTTACTTTATGTGAACATTTTCCTGAATCTTGGTAACACATCCTAGTTGCATGCCAAATAATAGTTTAGTCATGGTTTACAACGAAAGCATGGATTTTTATGTAGTTAGGTGCAGAATACTGTCTTGAGGGTAATATTTAGTGTATATTGATTATGTAAAATGCTGCTCATATCAAAGTAATTCTTTGTTATTGTTATTATTACTCAGGTACCAAGAATCAAAGTAAAATGATGATGAGAAACTACTAATCTATGAAGGAAGAAGTGTGGCATGTTCAAGAAATAGAGCAAAGTTTAAATGGACACTCAAGTCACTAAAATGATAAGACAGTGTTTTGGAATTGGGAGGAAATACACAAATTAGCTCTTGCTGGGAGATCTATGAACTTGCAACGCATGGTGATTTGTAGCTGTGTGCCTTTGAACATTACGTCACTCTTGGAAAATAACGTGCATTATAAAAAGATACAGTTGAAGAAACATGTCTACAAACCTAGAGATCATCAATTTGTCATTTTTACTGGAACATGAAAAAGAAACAATATTGGGGGTACTGAAGAGGGATGAATACTTGAAAAAAACTGAAGATAAACGAATAAGGTAATCTTTTAAATTATCTTTGTTCTCCACTCATTTAAACTTATTTTTTGGGGGGAGGGGACTTTGAGTTGGATATTTGTGACTGTTGTTATTTAGTAGTTGTGTTAGTAGTAGTAAGATTTATGGCTTATTTTCTTTCCAATGTGTTCAGTTCAGAATTCTAGCCTCACGGGCCTGTAGTTGGTTAGAAGACACTTATGTTCTTCTTTCCATGGCCCACAAGTAGGGAAAGAATATTTGTCAATATAAAGAGATTGCATCATCAGTTATTTCTAGTCTAGAAATGTTTGACATAATACACATATGAACATGCACAAATGTTTTGAAGTATTGTTAACGTTAACTGTGGAGGGTACTGCAGTTTTGTTGTCCGTATTAATGCATAGTTTTATTTAAAAAAATCTTGACCCATATTACAAAGTGATTTAAATGAACCTGACCTGTATTGTGTGCAGCTAACATGGACACATTGTTTACAAATTTCTGAACATTACAACTTTTATAGTTGTTCAGGATTATCCAGCTGTGTTCATGGCTGCTTGTTTTCCTTTTTGTCCAAATTCTGTTTATGGTTTCTGGAAAACTAAAATCATAATAAGTATTGCTGTTTCACTGTTATAACCTGCTTCATGATATGCATTCTCTGACATAGTTCCAATTTGCTGTAGGCTAAGATGATGGCTTTTTAATATTCTGTTGAGTATGTATTGATTAATCTTTTGGTTCCTCTCAAAAGGGTTTAGCATTAATTGTAATGTAGTTTTATGGTACATATAAAGTATGTTATTTAACATATCTAAATCTCTTAACAATTAAGAACCTAGGTAGCTAGTGTGCAAATGTTAATGTGTAAAAATAATAATACAGGAATGAAGCCTACATGCTGCTTGCTATGCTAGTATTAGAATTTTACTATTCAGATTGAGAAAATAACACAGCATTTTTGATAGGATGGACTGAACATTACAAAGCAGTGAACTAGGTGGGTTTTTTTTTGTTTCTTCTTCTTTTTCTTCTTTTTTTACGATCTTCCAGGTGAGTAGGTAACCTACCTGGTTGCAGCAAAAACTACTGAGAGTATTCTGGCATTTTAACAGTTAATTTCTTTTGTCCAAGTTTTCACGGACAAGAGTCCACTTTTTTTTTTTTAGTCTTGTGGATTGTAGTACACAAAAACGTATGCGTAATGAAACTAATGAGTACTGTTAGTATGGCTTGAAATCAAATAGAATGTCTTCTGAAGAGTAGATAGATCTCTTGTAGAGTAAAAAAAGCATATATCAAATAGCAACAAATCAACCTGTATGTATGTATGTATGTATGTATGTATGTATGTATGTATGTATGTATGTATGTATGTATGTACGTACGTACAGTACATTTCTATGCCACCTTTCTCCCAATTAAGGGACCTAGAAATGCCTGAATTGTAGCTCATGCCTGCATTCACTACCTTCAGTTTGTCTAGATGTGCTTAGGATCAGTGGTAAGTAACAAAATGAGAATTTTTAACAAACAGCAAAATAAACATAGTGACTTTTTATGAATCAGGGTGGTTAAAAATCAATACTTTTAAAAAATCAAATTGATTTAAATCACAATTTAAATTTAAAAATCATTTTTTAATTTAAATCATCAAAAAATCCAAATTTTTGATTTAAATCATGGTTTAAATCAATTGGATTTAAATCACATCTACCCTGTTATGAATAAATGTCGATGAAAGTGCATGGCTGGAAAAAATTGAAGTAGCGTAGGACAAAAGTTCTAAGGGTCCACAAATATTCTGGTACAACGGAGAACATCTTATTAGGTGCTGAATTACCCAAACAAATTCTTAGTTGTGTATTTATAAGAATTTGGAGTATTTATTTTGAGGATTAGAACTCCTAGAATTTTCTCTGATGCTTACTCATATATCCCCTTCCTTAACCACCCATCAATGTACATCTGTACAGATATTGACCAGTATCTTCCTGCAAAGCTCCACCTGCACAGTGGAAATTACATCACCACCGGCTGCAGATTGCTGCTAATTAAAAGAGTGTCTTTTTAAAGATGTGCATCCAAGAAGTATAAAAATCAAATAGACTACATAATTGGAAGCAGGAGGTGCTTTAGGACAGAATATGGAGAGACAGAATGATTTCCTTTGGGCAAAGAAAACAAAGGTGCATTTCATCTCCATATCTGATCAATTTGTATGCAGAACACATCATATGGAAAGATTGGCTAGGTTCAGATGAAGGAGGAGTGAAAATTGATGGAAGAAATGTCAATAATTTAAGATATGCAGATGACACCATCTTACTGTCAGAAAGCAGCAATGACATGAAATGACTTTTAGTGAAAGCGAAAGAAAAAAGTGCCAAAGCAGGACTGCAGTTGAACCTTAGGAAGACAACAATCACGGCTACAGAACTACACAACTTTAACATTGGTAATGAAGAAATTGAAATAGTAAGAGATTTTGTATACCTTGGTTCAATCATCAATTCAATGGAGACTGCAACTAAGAAATCAGAAGACTGAGTTAGAAAAAATCCTCCAGTGTAAGGACGTGTCCCTGTAAATCAAGGCCAAGATCATCCACACTATTGTATTCTTGATCACCATGTACAGGTGTATAGATGTGAAGAAGAATGAAAGGAAACAGTGGATTCGTTTGAAGTATGGTGCTGGAGGAGAACTTTGCATACCCTGGATTGCCAGAGAAGCAAACAAGTGGGCCCTAGAGCAAACCAAGCCTATACTGGAGGCATAAATGACAAAACTGAGGTGGTCATACTTCAGGCATATAAAAGCAGGATTCTCTGGAAAATACAGTAATGGTGGAAAGGTTGAAGGCAGCAGGAAAAGAGGAAGACCAAATATGAGATGGATTTACTCCCAAAAGGAAGCCACAGACTTGAGTTTATAAGAGCTTAGCAGGGCTGTTGAGAACAGAACATTTTGGAGATCCCTCATTCATAGGGTCACTGTATGTCTTAGGCAACTTGATACCATGTAACAACAGGACAAAACTGTCTGCTGCTAGCATGGCACTTCAGGTGCTGATCAAAACCTTGTTTGAACGTTACAGTTCTTTGTTTGTGCTGCCCCCCCCCCCCCCGGTACGATTTGCAGAATTTTATTCTGACTGGTCATGAAGAACACTTTTAATACTATGTTCTTTTACTCTTTCATCTTTATTGAGTAAAAGTAGGCTTTGAACTCCCTCTGTATGTTTAATTAGTTGTAATGTGTTAATCTTATGAAGCTGTCTTATATGTACACACTGTCTTCATGCAGTGGAATGAAGACTGCCTCCTTTGGTTTGCACTTGATCAGTGCAATTGTCTGCATAGACACAACATTCATATGAAATGTGTGTATGCTGTCTTGTTTTCTGCAGCCGGGAATTCCACTTTTTGCAGAGTTTCTGTTGATGGGTAACATTTCTATAGGTATAGGATCTGTGCTGACAACACACTGTATTCGCATAGGTTTGGGATCTCATCTCCAGACATGTTTGTGGTATACAGTGGGTAAAATCCTATTGATGTGGTTACGCCAGTGTAAACTGGATCTATAGCAGAAGGCTTCAATCACCAGAAATTCCTGCCAGATCATCACCAGTGAGACTGGGACCTGCAGTGACGATCCAGTAGCAGTTAATTGGCTATTAAAAGCACCCCTGTCCTGACGCTTCCAAAGGCTTCCACAGGGCAAAAGGGTGCTCTGGGGAGACTTGGAACCTGAAAGAGGTAGTGGTGGGAATAGCAAGTTTCAATTCGTTTAAAATGATTATTTCCAGTCCTCAGAGCTGGTTTACACTGGGATGTTGAAGGCAGCAGGAAAAGAGGAAGACCAAATGCAAGATGGATTGGCTCCCCAAAGGAACCCACAGGCTTGAGTTTACATTTGCTGAGCATGGCTGTTGAGGACAGGGAATTTTGGAAATCTCTCATTTATAGGGTTGCCATAAGTTGGACGGAGGTGACTTGATGGCACATAACAATGACAACAACGACACCAACAGGAATTTGCCCACTGACTGTATAGCTGTGATCTCTCCTCAGCATTGGGATGTGGTTCACATGGGAAGGATACCTTTGTAATTTTTATGTCAATTCCCACTCTACTTTATCACTGAGATTATGGAAAGTTATAATTTTATTACAGTATGTGAATACCGTACGTATCTTGTTCATTACAGTCTCAAGATGTGGAGTAGACGTTTGTGAGTATATTCAGGATATAATTCCAAATTTCAATTTCAGACACAACCTCAACTCAGCAAATTCATAAACCCTTTTCATAAATGGAAGGTATAAAATCCTTATTAATGAGATTTTGAAACATGAATTAGCAGTATAGAAGTTTGTTTGTTTATTTATTTTATTTAAATGAAATATTTTTAACCTGTTTTCTCCTTAAAAAGCACCCAAGGTGGCTTACAGTTAAAAAAAAGTTAGTAAAAAAAAGCTAGTAAGAATATTAAAAGGATCAATGAATACAATACCAAAAAACATAAGCAACACCACAACACATTCAAAGCACTAAGGTACAACAATCCATTTAAAAACCCCTAATAAGGCATCGAGTCATAAAGGGAAAGCTTGTCTAAAGAGAATGGTCTTCGCCTGCTTGTGGAAGGACAGCAAAGATGGGGTCAGTCTGGCCTCCATGGGAGGGAATTCCAAAGTCTAGGAGCAGCAACAGAGAAGGCTCTCTCCTGTGTCCCCACCAAAATTGTCCCTTGAACTACTTTTTATTTATTTGAGTCCTAAAAATCAGATAGTTCTGGGTCTGGTTAAAAAAATGTTCTCATACCACCCGTAACTTAGCTACCATTGGATTTATTCTACTGATATAAAATATTATTTTCCCTTAGAGTTGTTTAATATATGAGCCACTTAGAAGCTGTGTAGATGGTGGATTAAAATCCAATGACTCATTTGCTTCCTCCTTCTGTATTTCTGGAACACTTAATTCTTGCAATTTTGAAATCAGAAAACACTGTCACAGTCTTTCAGTGATATTTGCTCTTAAAGGCAGTGCAAGGAAATTTGGAAAGGAATTCATACCAGACACAGCTGTCTGAATTTGTGATGACCCAAGGCACTGGTAAAATTAATTTCAAAGAGATCACCATGATAGTTCATTTCAGTATGTGTAAAAATAAAATAAAATGAGAACCAATATGGTGTAGTGCACAATGTTGAGCTAGGGCTTAGCAGACCTGGCCTCAAATCTCAGGTTGGCCATGTAAATTCATGGAGCACACGGATGACAGTGGTTACCTATTTCATGAATATCCCGTATATCTCAAGTTGAAACTCTCACAAGTCACAGATGATTTGAGGGTATATAACATAAATAAAAACAAAAATACAGTGGTACTTTGAAGACTAGCAGTTTTATTTCATTGTAAGCTTTTATGGGTTCGAACTCACTTCTTTAGATACACAGAGTGAAATTTAGTCACATGTTGAAATGCAAGGATACATTGCTTATGTGGGAATCCAGGGAACAGGGATACAGCCACAGAAAATGAAATTTAAAATGACAAATATTAAAATTGTTAACACAAGTAATGGAATTTGAGAAAGCTGATAATATAATCATCCTGGTCTTATCTAGAGCGGTTAAATATCTAGGTCAGTACTTCAGCATATATTTGAAATGCAAAGAGGTTGATTCTGAAGTGCCTTATTTTTTTTCATTATCCTGATTCTGAAGCCATAGTAAATAACTTCTGTCTGTGCATGGACAAACTGCATACATACAGCGACACAGATTGGCTGAACTCCTGTTGCTATTTTATGCAGGCAGAAGGCAAGAGGTGTAACATTCACTTGCTTCCAGCTGACAATTAAAAGAGTTCCTGCTGGGATTCTTAAGCATGTGCCAAGCCAACAGGTGCATGCCCTCAAGAACCACAGCAGCAAATCTTTACTTGCTAGCTAGAAGTGAGTGAATATCTGTGCAAAACGATTTCATCCATCATGAGCTAAAAAGCCTTTCTCTTTATTTAAGCCTTTAAACACACACTGAAATTTATGCATGTAACCTGTATCCATCCATACATGCATTAAATTCTGGTTAACCACTCTAGCTGTGGTGAATATATTTATATAATCAATATTCACAACATTTGTAGTAGTAGTAGTAGTAATTGTATCCCATCAAATTCATTCCAGTTTGTGGTGACCTGTCTCAGCTTCTCTAGGTATACAAGTACTCAGAAGTGGGTTATCTGTCCCTTCTTCTGGGGATGTTCTTGGGACTGTGTAGCTTGCCCAAGGCCACATAGGCTGGCTCTTTTTCTAGGGAGACACAGTGGAGAGTTGAACTCAAAGCAGGTGCTCAATCTCACTGAGCAATCCATCCAGCCAACCTTTATTACTTGTTATAATAGTACAGTTATCACTTTGAATTTTCATTTTCTGTGCCTTTATCTCTCCTCACTGCGTTCCCAACCCCATAATATATACTTGGGATTAATCAATTAATTGTAAATTACATCGCCCCTTGCTAGGATTTCCTAGGTATCAGAGGACTGTTCCTAGGACTAATAATGCCACAATTCTCTATTCTAAGAGTGCTGCCTTACGAATACCTAAATGTGTCTCCCCTGAGAAAAAGGTCTCAACTGGAAGGTTTTGAGACTGAGTTAGGCCTAGCTTTGTGTTTGAAGTGAAAGCTCCCAGCTGACACTGGGGCAAGAACAGGAAGCTTTGGAGAAGCTAGGCCTAGTTCAGTCACAAAACCTTTCACTGAGGTTTTACTCCCAGGTGAGCCATGTTTAGGTATCTGTCAGGTAGCATCCTCAGTATGAGATTTGTAATCCAAGAAATCAGAAAATCCCATCTCTATAAAGTAGTCAGAAGTGGTCTACCATTTCCTTTTTTTGGTGCCATTCTAGGTCAATGCAGTTTGCCCAAGGTTGCAGGGGCTGGCTGTTTTCCTGGGAGTCATTGAACTCCTAATCCCTGGCTCCACAGCCAGGTACTTCAACTCACTGAACTATCTAGTGAAGGGCTACTTGCAGAACATTCACAATGAAATAAATAAAATCTTACAAAGCCTAAGTAAATGCTGATCTCTAAGTATGCTCAATATATTTGTTTTTATTTTCCAGTATTGCTGTTATACATGGTAAAGTTGAATGTATTTGTTTGGTCATGTTACACCACTTCTTCTACTGACCTTTCTAGAGTTTCTGGATAGTTCCTTTTGTACAAATATTAGATTCAGTTGCATCTGATTTGCACAGAGGAACTAGAGTTATTTGTCTTCAGACCTTTCTTTGGGCCACATCTGATAATCTGTAAGACTAGACTGTACCAGTTACCATTTGTTTGGTATGTATTTCATGACTCTTGGTCATTCACTTTAGTTCTCCTTTCTTAGTGATCCTCTCAGTCTTAAGAAATTTTTAGCATCAAATGCTCCTACCATTTTTATAGTTACACATTTCAAATGTTCCTATCTTTTTATAGTTACCTGTGTTTTTATAGTTATACATTTCAAATGCTCTTGTCTTTATATAGTTACTTGTATTAAGGGCCACAATTCCATGTGCACTGTGAAACTCTAGCAATGTGCAGTGTACACTCTCAAATCCATTTACTAGATTTTGTTGCATATTTCATCTTAGGGAAACTGCTCTTGGCCATGTCTACTCTTGTTGTATGGCTATATTTCCACTGTTTGTTTAATGAAATTCCAGTGTACCATGTTTCCCCGAAAATAAGACAGGGTCTTATATTAATTTTTGCTCCAAAAAAACACATTAGGGCTTATTTTCAGGGGATGTTTTATTTTTTTCATGTACAACCATCTACATTTATTCAAATACAGTCATGTCATCTTCTGGTTGCTGCAAAATGGTGGAGGGCGGGGTTTCATTTAACTGGGGCTTATTTTTGGGGTAGGGATTATATTACGAGCATCCTGAAAAATCATACTAGGGCTTATTTTCAGGGTAGGTCTTATTTCCAGGGAAACAGGGTATTTATGCTCCCAATTTTCAATTTAAACCTTTAAGCACATTTGTAGGGTTTGTTGCATTTTACTGCTTATCATAACACTTAACATTTATTTTTAGACTGCAAACCCTTACAGACTCCCTAAACTACTAGGCAGTAATACTATATCATCTTTGTGTTGGATATTGGTGATCACCTCTCTGTTGACAATGTTACTACCATCTAAATCCTCAAATTCTTCTCTAAAACTATTCTTGGAAAAAATGGCTCTCTTCTCCATACCTCTATGTACTCTGTTACATAATATTCAACTTTCAATGCAGGTTTTCCTTGCTAGCATAGGTTGCAATTATATTGATGCCTAATCAAGGCCTTTCCTTTGCCAACAACTCTGTCAGCTTACCATGTTGGACTTTGTTAAAGGCTTTCTCATAGTCAATAAAGTGAGCATAGATAGCCATACTCGTGTCACAGCACCCATCGTCAAACATATGTGACCAGAAAAATGCTTTCTGTTTCTAAATCCCCTGAAATCCAAATTGTGTGTCTCTTCTTGCAAATGCTGTCTCCTGTAATTTTAATGAAAATGCATTGGCATTTCCCTTTTTGTCTAATATAATAAAAGTTGATCAGAGCCAAGTGTCATGGTTACATGTACTCATAGTTTAGAGAGATCAAACAGCTGTTGACGTGTTCATAGTGATGCTTTCATGAATCCTGTCCTTAACAACAGTATTTATAGTTGGATCTCTTTGATGTTAATGTTTTTGCTTTCTGTTTTAACCCTGCTTTTTTGTATTTTTTAGAATTTGAGACAAAGTGCAGTAACAACAGGTTTATGGCCTGAATTTACATTAGTTCCAGGATAAGATTTCATTTATAATCTATTGATTCTTTAGAATATTGGTATTAGCTCTGCCTTACGGGAATTTCCAGGCATATAATCTCCTGGCTGATAATTTTAATGTGTTGGTGACCACAGGTTCATCTTCTTTAAAAAAACTATGTAATTCGTTCTTCATGTTCATTCTTCAATATCTCTGCAGACTTATTTTCATATCTTAGCATTAAAATTTCCATTGTGAAATTTAGGAGTTACTTTTTATGTTTTATAACAGTTTCAAGTTCTTCATTCCCCCACCCCACCCCATGTTTTCTTTATCTTTTTAAGCAATTGGGTCGTACACTTGTAAAGTGCTCTTGTTTATGGGATTTACCATTATTTAGATAAGCATTATCTGCTCTGTTAATGGAATAGAGTTTATGACAGCTGCATTTACATCTTTTGTTGTTATGATTCCAGTTTTATAACAATGCTGTGCATCATTACTGCCCATATAAAATATATTATGCCCACTATCTCTTTCTACTTGGCCCAGTCCTGGCCAAGAATCTTCACTTTCTCCAGGAATCTTAAGTACTCATCCTTTTAAATTCTTTTATTGTGGATTTTTTTCTGCAACGTTCTGTTTTGTTGCTTCCAGATTCTAGTACAGTATATTAGGTTCAGCTCTGGTATTCTTAGTGCATTCTGCCCAGGGATATGTACCTTTTTACATGTCTGTCTAACCATAGCCAGTATACTTGAAAGCTACAATATGGTAGTTTTCAATTACTGTACTTTCTGCATCTTATATTATGGTCAATTGAAATGGATCTGCACAATTTTCTTTACAGAAGCCTGGCTAGCATTCCTTGTCTTTAGTTTCTGGTTGTTGTTGCTGCCACCTAAGAGTCAGGTGGAGTTTTGAGGTGATTTAGTTCTTGAAGTCTCCACAAGACGTCCAGTCAGGACCCTCTCTGCCCAAAGTTTTGGCCTTTTTCAGGACTGGGTTAACTAACCACCACCTGGTACCCACCATGGCTGAGGGACATGGGGATGCTAGTCACTCAGGTCAGTCCAGAGCACTCATCTTTCCCCTGATGCCTCACGATTGAAGATATCCATCTTGAGATTGAAATTCCATTTAATCATTGATTTAATTTAATTCAAAATTTAAAATCAGATCTGCAACTAATGATTGGTTACCAGTATAACTTCTTCAGTCCTCAGATACCATTGTTGCAGCCTGTGGCTACCTAGGGCTTGCTGAAATACAGGTCTGATAGTGTGTCCAGGTGTTCAAGTTGAATCATGGCAACATGGAAACATCTCCACCTCCACAGAAACTAAGAAGAAGGAAGATGGACATCTGAGGTCATGAGCACAGTTTTGGCTGCAGTACAGCAGTTTACCAGTGTGCCACAAGGCTCTTATCATGCTGCCCTTTTATCCGTCCCTAGAAAGATTAGGACCACACATACCAGAAAGATCACTGTTAACAACTGTTAACGACCCATGACAATGAGTGGAGAAGGGCTACAGAAGTGGGATTATCCCTCACCCCAGTCCTTTGTCCTTCTAAGGAGCCTATTCAGACCAGGGGGAGGTGAAATCAAGTGGAGGATATATCAGGGATCTCCTACCAACTCTCCTCAGACTGAAGAAGCTACTTGGATGAGTAACGAAATGTTTCAACCTAACAAGAAAGAAGTCCAGTTGCCATGACTCAGCTTCCAGATAACCTCACCTGGATGACTGAGAATCTTCACAGATATGTCCAGGTGTTGTTTAGCCAGATCTGGAAAAATCGAGGTAATTCTAAAGCATAGTTCCGGCCTGAAAGTATTAAATCTGTACTAGGAGTGCTATTTGACAGCAGCTTAGTAAGAGTTATTTTATCAATATCTTTCTAAAGATATACTTATCCAGCCAGTGTCATGAATTTTTATAGCTGTTGAGAGTTTTCATCTTCTCTAGTCTGCAGTCTCTAGAGGAAATGTACATGTAATACAGGATTTCTTTTTGATTTCAAGTGTTTTGTGAGGCAGAAATTACTTTTTTTTTTTATTATTATTATTATTATAACTCAAACAGACATACAAAACAAACACAGACATATACGCGGGGAGATAATTTCCATATATCCATCTGGTATATAATTCTGACTACATAAACCGTATTACCCTACTAACATATTTAGGCCTTATCCATCTGGTATATAGTTCTGACTACATAAACCATATTACCCTACTAAACATATTTAAACCATTATTAAGATCAAAAAATGACTTCCTAGCTTTATAATAATTAACATACATACATTATCTAATATATAAACTTAGATCTATATTGATCTTATATTCAAACCATTCTTAACTGCATAGACAGACTATGATTCATATATTACTTGGTGTCTTTATGTTTCTAACTTATCATCAATAACTTCTAAACAATTATAATCAAAATATGTATTCTAATTTAAGCGTTATATGTACTTATCAACCATTTGAGACATTCAGCAAGTAACTTTCCAATTTTTGTTATATTTCTCAGCTCCATGTATAGACCAGGGATTTCTGATTACTTATAGCCTTGAAAATCTAGAATTCATTTCCTGCATTCTTTTTACCAGCTTTGAAGTGCCATCTATGAAATCTCTATAAATTCTTTCACCTGCATACCCCTCTATCCAATACTCATCATAAGCATTCCTAATTTCATCTTAAAGATTGCTTGTCCACCAAAAAACTCCAAGCCAGGTCAAACATTTCTCAGAGATCTCCACTTTTGCAGATAAAAAGATATTGTATACCTAATCTTGTCTATATAATCACCATAATAATTCACACATATTTAATCTCTATATATGTACCATGGACACAAAAACATCTAATATTATTATTCTTCATCGACCTTTCTAAAATTCATAATTACATATGCTTGTCTACCATTGAGATTCCCACCTGGCCAAAATTGCTCATAATATAATTACTCATATTGCTTTATGTGTGACTATATATCTCTCAAACCAAAATTTTTTTATCATTTAATCAACAGGTTACTTTCTCCCTTTTTTTTTTTTTAATCATTTAATCAGCAGGTTACTTTCTCCCTTTTTATTTTTGCTTCTCAGCTCCAGTATCATATTTCCAAGATTCGTCTCTTGCTCCCTTTTTGCCAGTTTTAAAATGCCATCTATGAAATCTCTTTAAGGCATTTTCTATCCGATTTACTAATTTCCTCCCAATATAATCGATGTCTTGATTTTGAAGCAACGCAGGCAGAAATTACTTTGAATGGCTGCAGCTCTGCATAATTTACATACTTGTGCTGAGAAAAGTCATTGGAGGCAAGACAGCAGGATGCTTGGTGGAAGCTGTATTATGATATCCAGGCTGTAGCCTCACCCAAACAGCAATGTGATGTTAATGTGACCTTTGTGGAGCACTGAACCAATTTGAACATACCCTATGCCTCTTGCTGTAGTGCACATAATATATACCACATATTGCAGCTGTGTTATTTATTTTATTTTATTTTATTTATTTATTTAACTTATATGCCGCCCACTCTACCCAAAGGTCTCTGGGCGGCTTACAACAATTAAAATACAATAAAAAAAGATAAAACAATTAAAATACAATTAAAATATATACTCTAAAAATTGCCATCAGGACCCACAGTTGATATTATTTCAATTAAAAGCCTTCTGGAACAGGAAGGTTTTGACCTGGCGCCGAAATGTCATCAGCGTCGGCGCTAGACGAATCTCAATTGGGATGGCGTTCCATAGTCTGGGGGCAGCTGCTGAAAAGGCCCTTTGTCTACAAGCCATCCCTCTTACCTCCTTGAGGGACGGCTCTTTCAAAAGGGCCCCCTGGCTAGATCTTAACTGCCAGGTAGGTTCATATGGAAGGAGGCGGTCCTTCAGGTATCCAGGGCCCAAGCCGTTTAGGGCTTTATAGGTCAAAACAAGCACTTTGAATTGGGCCCGGGCAGCAACTGGTAGCCAATGTAATTTAAACAGAATCGGCCTAGCGGCCCACCACTCACCAGCCGCGCAGCTCGATTCTGGACCAGTTGCAGTCGCCGGACCGTCTTCAAAGGCAGCCCCACGTAGAGCGCATTGCAGTAATCTATACGAGATGTTACCAGTGCGTGTGTAACTGTCATGAGACTCCGCTCGTCCAGGTAGGGCCATAGCTGGTATAATTTCCGCAGCTGAAGGAAGGCCACCGAGTCCACCTGGGCTTCCAGAGTTAGACTGGGGTCCAGGAGCACCCCCAGGCTGCGGACCCTGTCTCTTAGGGGGAGTGTAACCCATTCAGGGCAGGGAAATGCCCCTCTAGCCTGTCCGGCGAAGCACCCACTAACAGCATTTCCATCTTGTCTGGATTGAGTTTCAATTTATTAACCCTCATCCAGTCCATTATCAGGGCCAGACACGAGTTCAGCACAGAAACCGCCTCACCTGGATTGGTGGAAAACGAGAGGTAGAGCTGAGTGTCGTCAGCATATTGCTGACTCCTCAGCCCAAACCTCTTGATGACCTCTCCCAGCGGTTCCATGTAGATGTTAAACAGCATGAGGGACAGTATCGAGCCCTGAGGAACTCCAGGACTTAAATGCCATGGGACAGAGCAACTGTCCCCCAGCACCACCCTCTGGACACGGTCAGCTAGGAAGGAGCGGAAGCACCGTAAAGCGGTGCCCCCAACTCCCAACCCAGCCAGCCTATCCAGAAGGACACCATGGTCGATGGTGTCGAAAGCCGCTGAGAGGTCCAGGAGTATCAACAGGGTCACACTCCCCCTGTCTCTCTCTCGGCAAAGGTCATCGTACAGGGCGACCAAGGCAGTCTCCGTACCAAAACCCGGCCTGAAACCCGATTGAAATGGATCCAGAAAATCCGTTTCATCCAGCAGTGCCTGGAGTTGCTCGGCCACAACCCGCTCGAACACTTTGCCCAAATAAAGCAGGTTCGCCACTGGTCGGTAGTTAACCACCAGCCTTAGGTCCAGGTTAGGCTTTTTAAAGAGTGGCCGAATTACCGCCTCTTTCAAGGTGGTAGGGACCACTCCCTCTCTCAAAGAGGCGTTCACGGCCTCCTGGACCCAGGTGCGAACCCCCCCGGCAGATCTTCCAATTAGCCAAGATGGGCAAGGGTCGAGCGGAGTGGTGGTAGAACGGACAGATCCAAGCACCCTGTCCACATCCTCAGGTGTCAACAATTGAAACTCATCCATTAATACTTGACCTAAGCACGGCACACTGGACACATTATCTGATTTTGCAGTAACGGTGGAGTCCAACCCACTGCAAATCTGAGCGATTTTCCCCTCAAAATGAATGGCAAACTCATCACAGCGAGCTGATGAGCAGTCCGGGACCTCCACCGGATTTCCCGGTTGAAGAAGATCCCGGACCACCCGAAACAGCTCTGCTGGACGACATTCTGAGGAAGCAATACGGCTGGAGAAATATTGCCGTTTCGCCAGCCGTATTCCTACCCAAAAAGGAGGGTAGTTTTTTCCCCATGTACAGTCTTCTTCTTTGACCACAGAAACAGAATGCTTCACTTTGCGCAATTTGCACAATGTTGCCATCATAGAACAAATTACCTTGACTAAACTTGTCAGCAGCCATGTCTTCTCTTTTTATCTTTGAATGTTGTCTACGCTTTTTGCAAGAGTGGTCTGTGTAGGAAAACGTTATTATCTGCAAATCATATTCTGACAGATATTGAATAGTATTTAGTAAATTTTTGATTCTGTGGAAATATTGACAAATTTAGAAAAGAAGTGATGCAGTTAAAAGTTGTAAGCAGGTAATTTCCAGGTATTCCAAATAATAAATACATAGTTTTCACCTATCCATCCAACTGGAATGAGAAATAACAGTGCAGGTTATTGTACTTTGGGCATATCATGAGAAGATAAGCCTCACCAGAAAAGACGATAATGCTGGGAAACATTGAAGGCAATAGTAAAAGAAAATGGCTGAATATGAGATGGATTGATTCAGTAAGGGAAGCCATGATTTTGAGTTTGTAAGGGCAGTTAATGACAGGATCTTCTGGGGGTCACTAATTCATAGGGTCACTGTAAGTCAGACGTAACTTCACAGCACATAACTATAAATGCCACTTTAAGTTCTGAATTTTTCCTCACTTAAAATTTGATGGTACACAATGTATGTTTGTATTGAAATTTGCAGTTCTGTGAAGAAAGGAGGTTTGAGACCATTGTCTTCCACTTTTCTGCATTGTGGTACCATCAAAAATCACCCCGTGAAGCTTTTATTTCATGGCAGAACGGGAGGAAAGTTAAATCCACACTGTTCTTGTTCATCACAACCCTGAGCTTGATTTCCCACAGGGAAAATAAAATAAAAATAAAATGTCTTTGTGTTTCATATTTCATATCTTGTAGTTTGGCTTTCATTCTGCAGGATAAAATCTAGGTTGGATCATTATCTAGAAACAGGCACTGATTTGGTGATTATGTTCTTGAACGTGTAATTGCATCACATGAAATATAGACCTCTTCAGTATACATGTCATGATGTCAACCATCTGTGTGACATCATGATGTTTAGGTAAAGGACCTGCCACTTTGGCAAGAAAGGGGCTGTGCTAGCCAGTAGGAAGCTCTGTGTTCCAACGTTCTAGGTTAGCATGATTTGCCACCTGGTTCTATCAGTGCTGCTTGATTTTCAAAAACTAGTAGGTAATTTATGGCAATGCCCAAGTTTAATTCTGTGTAAAAACAGTTTTATAAGTTGTTTCAGGGTCCTTTTTATCCATGGTTCAGCTGGTATTCTGAACAGCTTGCTTCAGCTTCAGCCATAATAACGCTTCTTTTGCTTCACTTAATTCTGTAGCTGGTTATTTCTTATACTAGGGTGTTTTGTTTTTGTGTTATTCTTTTTGGTAGATTCAGGATTTGAAAGTAAATGGAGCAAGACTGCTATCAGATATATCCGTCTATGATCCCACTTGTATTTTAGTACAACGTAATGTTTAAACCTGTGAATTCTTCTGTATAATGTCATACTCAATATTTGGTGCTTTGCAGCCAAAAATGTGACCTGACTAATTGAAAAGCATTGTGCTTGAGGCACTGTAGAAGTTATGAAAGGAATTTTGATTTGTGATGGGCTTGCTTCACAAATGTATCATTTTTAAAATTTAAAAATGTATTTCAACATTAATGAAACAAAACAACATTATTTAAATACAAAATGTACAAATAAACATGGAGGTGCCAAGTCATGGCACCAACTTGTTGTTTACAGAAAGTCTGTGTGGATGCTGATGTTGCCATTGCTGTCAAGAGTGGCTGCAGGCATTTATTATTTAGTGCAATGTTCTATGTCTATTCTATAACATATCTTGCCAGAATTTTGTACAGTGTGCTGTTGACCTGAATTCATCTGTAGATGCAGTCATAAAGCGAATAAAAGGATTCCATATTGCCCCCCCCCCCCCAAATCATCTGGCTTAGCTGCTTCTTTTCATACCTTAAGAGCATGTGTTCACTTTTCTGCCAGGGCCATCTGTGGTGCTCTTTTTTACCCAGTTTTCTATTGTCAGTCCTCCATTGCCTTGTTATTTCTAAGCATAGTGCTGCTATTAATAAAGATATTGGATGTTTATGTAACAGTTGTTCATTAGGACCCATAAAAATAGACAGTATATACAAGTCTCCATAGTGCTTGATATTTTGACATACTGTATATCAAAAGTTCATACTGTTCTCACAATGTGAGGATATTGCATGCATGACCCCCATTTACGAAGTGCTTTTTGGTGAAGATTTTCTTTTATTTTTTGTTCTTCGTCTTCCAGAAAGTTGAAGAACGAGCTACTGGAAGTCAAACGGAAAGGTGGTCGACACTACCAACAGGACAATAGCAGAGTCTGCATTCGCTGTCAGAAAAATTTGGGTTTAATCTTTGATAGAGGGGATTTCTGCCAAGCCTGCAGACTCAGAGTTTGCAACAAATGTCGTGTTGTTGGGAACAATGGCAACTGGAAGTGCACCGTGTGTGATAAGATTGCGTAAGTGTTACTGCTACTGGACACATTGAGACAGAAAACTCAGTTCCTAACCTTGAGTTATGCCATTGACGATAACATGATGGTGGGAATGAAGTGAGGAGCCGGGGTAATAATGGAATTTTGGGTTTCGTATGAACTTGGAAATTTTCAAATTCATGAAAGGGGGTATTAAGCATCTGCATTTCTATCTCATACTGAGTGAGAACATGGTTCTGCCCTGTACCAGCATCTCTACCTACGGTCATCATCATAATGGTTTTGCTTACCTGTAAATTGGCATAGAACCATCCTTTTCTGTAGGTCAGCCTATAGAATTAGTGGGTCTTCACTTAGGGGCAGTAAGATATGAGAGCAGCTACCATGGAGAAGATATTCCAAAGACTAAAGCATCAGAGTGGTTTTTTTAAAAGTCCTATTTCTGGTTGTCTAAGCTTTGAAGCCTTGATTGCATGGGGAAGGGATTCAGAAAATGATGTTAAGTGTACAGGAGAATTCCACTGTCTTTGCTGAAACATACCAAGGCCCCCATCTATAAGTACCCATCTAGGGAAATTTTAAGATGCAGAGAAGGAATACAAGCGTAGTCTATCAGAAGGGTCTTTGTTGTCTACTCTGCTATCTGTACTGGATTTGAGTGTTTGTATGTGTGTGTTTCTTAATATTGTTTAACAGTGCTTTAGTAATTGGTAAGTATATGGATGTCTTAGGGGTTTGCAGATGAAAAAGCCTTTAGGTACATAATGTTACCATGGTATGAAATGAAAGAAGAATTGAGAGTTGGTGATAATTGCTGGGGATTTTGGTACGGGCAGAACCAGCTATGGGGAATGATACTAATGTTTACCACATGTGATGCTGTATAAAAGTAGCCACTGTAGAACAGCAGAATGACTCCCAATGCCATAAAAAAGGT
The DNA here is from genome assembly GCA_037013535.1 of Intellagama lesueurii. Classification (NCBI taxonomy): domain Eukaryota; kingdom Metazoa; phylum Chordata; class Lepidosauria; order Squamata; family Agamidae; genus Intellagama; species Intellagama lesueurii. The sequence goes on along the minus strand of JBAJHW010000003.1, from coordinate 73,051,562 downwards.
AGGATAAAAAACAGAACGTTTCATTTAATTATCTGAGTGTATTCTGATTACTGTGTCATTTGAGTGGCTTGTTTAGGCAAATTTCAAGAATAAAAACTGCTTGAATTTCAAGGTATATGGAGGAAAGATTCTACACAAAGTACTTACACAGCCTTCGAGAATACTTACACAGTGTTGGTGGTGGAATAAATATGAAATAATCAAACATTTCTAGCATCATTTAACAGAGCACAAAGACAGAGGGAGGAAAGTGTGAAAGAAAATGGTAAATGTTTTACCAAGGAACAGGTCTTCACTGTAGTTTACATGCAAGAGAAGTTTTAAAATATATTTCACCTTTTCATAAAGCTTTCTTATTTCTGGTATGGTATTTCATTTTAGTTGGGAAAGGGCAAAGTACCACATTCTTTTTTTGAAAAAAATGTAACTTCTTTGCCATTTTGGAATGTGTTGCAGCGGGTTGAATATGTCTGCAGTTAAGCAGGTTATGCTAGGTTATAAATTATTGAAGCTAAAACTTCCCTTCCAGATATTTGGCATTCTTTGACAGACATTTTCAAATACTATAGCTTCCACCTTTATGGAGCACTTTCTGTATATCTGAGGAACTCATAAGCACCAGACTTCAAGCACATTCTAGAATATCACATCACATGTTTGAGGATGATCTTTGCCATTTCTTTGGGGAATAGATCCTCCCACTCTTCCTCCTGAACTAAGTTTGTGATCTGGGGCATGCCCCAGACCTCACTAAAGGGGAGAACTGGTCTGATGGACTCACCATTCACAAATCACAGTCTGTCCAGAGACTGATTTTCCCCCCCATGTCTCAAAGTTGTGATGAATGCTCTTCCTAGTGTGAAGGGATAGTGGTAGATCTGTGTAATTAGCCCAGACTCACAAACATTGTTAACTCAGCTGTCATGTAGAAACCAAGTGTTGAATTTAAGACTTGGTGAGAAGGCCAGTTGTGGCAGACAGCAAGTGAGCTGTCTTATGCAAAATATCAATCCCAAAGAGGATCTTCTTCCAATCATCTTGTGAGGGGAAAGACTGTAAAATAATAATCTGCAGCCCCACTGCACATTAAATTTGGTTCCTTGCTTTTCACTTAAGAAGGGAATGTTATACATGCAGATCTGCTGCCATCTTGGTTGGGCTCTAAGCAATCGTATGTAAGTGGATAGTCATAATCTAAAGGAGTCTATTCTGACCTGTAGAACATTGTTACAAGTACTGCTGAATCTTTTTTCTTCCTGGCAAACAAATGAAAACTTTGGCTTCTAATCCTTTAGTACAACAGCAGTAATTATACCAGACAGTTGCTATATTCAGTAAGAATGGAAGATGTACATTTGAATTAGGCATCTGTTTGGAAGAGATTAAGGATGATTCAGAAGTCAAAGAAATACCACATGTGATTTCTGTAAATTGAGTTGTCACAATCTGAATCTATTCATATCAAATTTATTAGTGCCTGTGTATGATAGAAGTCTTGGTGTCCTGTAAATCTGTCTGGGAATGGTATTCTGTAATTGTGGTGCTGCAGTTGAGACTGTTGCTTTCTACCTCTGAAAACAACAAAAGCTCTTGTACCACTGTGATGGGCATCCTTTTGAAGATGTCTTGGTCACTTACAACAGGGAAAAGGTACAGCAAGTTAGGTGGAAGCGGGAGACAGAGAAAAGAGGGTAGAAGAGTTTCATTGCCAGATAGGGCTTAGACAGAAAAGCAATCAGCTAAGTTTTGGTTGAGAGAAGTTTCATCAGGCAGGGCTATAGTCTCTGTATTTTCCTCAATCTGAGGCAAGATGCTTGAAGTGCTAGGGCAAAGGTGCTTCTGGAAGTGTTAATAGGTTTTCTAGAAGTAGGTGGCTTTTTAATGAACAGTTCTCTTATTGAAGTCCTGGGTGCAGTTCTTTTGGTAGAATTCTGGCAGTCAGATCAAATTCTGTACTCCTTGAAGCTCCTGAACAGCCTTCAAGAGTAGTTTTGGATATGGAACCAACATTATTGCTTTGCCTCCCACTCTCTATGATACCTGATAAGACATGATAACTCTTAGTTTGTGGAGGTTTCTATACCTGTATAGCTTGAAGGCCAAATATTTTCTAAATAAATCTAAGATTTGTGCTGCAAAAAGATGGCCAGAAATCTAGGATTCCAGTTGTAAGTGAGCCTTGGAAAAAGCTGTGTGGAAGTTAAGAAAGGAGGATCACTTCTCAGGGTTTGAAATTCTCAGCCTTGTTTCATTTAGAAGATGGCACTAAACCAACTGAACTATGAAGCAAAGTAGATATGCAGATATCTTGACAAGGAGTTATAGAAACAGAAAGACTCTGCATAATAAAACCAGTTTGTTTGTTTAGTCATTCTCCTTGAAAATGTCTCCTGATCAGAATAAAACACCAGTGCAGGTGGTCTCTCTGCTGCATGTGTGCAGTGGCTGGACTACAAGTCCTGTTGAGTTCCAAAGAAAATCTCCGATACCGCAGATGAAACTGTGACGCTTTCTGCCTCTAAAAACAACAAAGGGTTTTGGAGATGAATAGTTTGGATAAATCCGGATGTTCCAGCTTAGGTGTCTAATATAAACATTTGTTATGTAGGGTAACAAGTATTTTCGAACATCACTCCTGATGAAACCGAAAAGAAAAATATTTACAAACATTGACTTAAAGATTATTTCTGCTCCCTTTATCCAACTTAAAGCACAGAACAAATACATGGAGAGGAGAAGGGAGTGGTTAGTGTTCAAAGGGCAGTAAGAATGGCTTGCAAAATACCATGACATACTTGAATTCAACATGTGTTGTACTTTGATATCAAAGGACTTATTTGTTTGCACTTCTCCATGTTTGACAACACCCTGGATTTCTGAACTTCAAACTTCCTTGAACCTCTCAGTGTTCATCCCTTTCAGTTAATATTTGGTTCTAACCTAGAACTCAATAAGAAAGGTAAAGTTGACATCGGCGGTTGGTATCATTGGACACCTGCAGAGGTCCACCATTGACACCCCCCTCCCAAGTCTTGGCCCTATTTAGTAAACCAGCAACTGCCATGTGTGCATTCAGCTCCTAAAGAGAAAACAACTAAATGGATGCTAGCAGTAATGACACAGAGGTGGTGACCTCACTCAAGGAAGAAAGAAGAACACTGAGGACATCTTTTGCTGGGGTCCCAAGGAAACTGGAGCTCGCACTGCTTCCAATTTATCTGGTTATTACAAGTGTCAGATGTCTGAATTTTAAGGATTCTGCCAGCTCTGATGGCACCAAGCACTGCTTCTTTACCTGTTGTAAACAATGTAGTTGTCACAAGAGTGGCGGAAGTCAAGTTACAATTTAAAAAGTAAATCAATACTGCATCAATACTGTTATCCGGTTTCCCCAGGTAGGAAGCTCCCAAAATGAGAGACTGAGACATGAAGGCTTCTTGTGAGGTTAGTTTATTGCAAAGAAAAACGCCTGCTGCAGAAAGCGGGGAGAAAAACAATTTACCACGCGGGGCAAAGGCTTTTCTCCAAAGAACAAAGGGAATGGTACAATCTCTTATAGCCTGTCCCTTCCGGGCGATTTGGGGTGGGCGCACAATCTCCTAAAAAGGTCAGAAAGTTAGCTGGCGAAAATTCATTGGATTAGTAAAAACACCTTTTAAACATGCGCAGAACAGGTAAACGGATCTTCTTCTCTCCCTGGGCCCCTGCATTCCATTCTTATCTACTGTTGTTTCTATCTACTACCAGCGTTGTTTCTCAGTAAACGGATCTTTTGTTTTTCAAGAAACATTAGTCCTTGAGTCAAGAAGAAAAGCAAAAAGGAAGGGAGGGGTCGGGCCCGCTTTTACGGGGCCAGTTCTTTTCTCTCTGAATAAGTCAAACACAATTATCCTAACAAATCCCTCCTTTTCTTTTTCTACACACTTTGACTTATTCACAATTATAAATTTCGTCCTGGGCTGGGATGATTTTGTAGCTTATTTCAGATTCTCTTACAGTCATCTGCGTTTTTGGCATTGTCGCCTGAACTGCTGAATTAATCATGCTTCTAAGAAGAGGTATAATACAGGGTAACAGCATTAGTCCAAACATGATCATACCTAGGAAGAATAGTGCTTGTTTCCAGTTGTTGAAGATCCCTCCTAACCACCCAGTGTCATCCATAATTCCAGCCCATTTTTGAATAGGGACATGAGCCAATTTCCGCATTTGACCGGTAATTTCTGCAATTGCGTCCTGTGTATCTCCAATTTCAAGGCAACAATTTGTCAAATTAAACTTTCCACACACACCCCCTTCCGAAGCTAATAAGTAATCTAGAGCTAATCTATTCTGATATATAGCATTCCTAATTTGCGTGTTCTGTTTAGCTAGCAATAATAAAGCTTGTTCATTTTCCCTAGTGAGCAACTCTACTACAGCTTGGAGTCTTATAATTCTATTGAGCATATAGATTGGGGTCCTGTATCCATATGAACCATCTTGGGCCCAACTTGCAGGATCGTAGTAAGCAATTATCTGTTCAGGGGGCCATTCGTCATCTTTCCACTGTCCTATCTGTAGCTCTCGTTTCTTTCTAGCCAGGGACTGCTCAACATATCCCAAGTCTACTCCCCTTTCCAGTGGAATCATGAAGAAATATGGTTTTAAGTGTCCTAAGAAACATGTCCCGATCCAATTAGGCACTAGATGAGAATATGCTATCTTCCCGCATATCCAATACAACCCCGCAGGAGCGTGCCCATCTCCCATTAAGCTACCATTATGCCAGAGGGTTGCAGCCTCATTTGTTAAATTGATCCAAGGGTTAATAGATACGTTTCCCCAAGTAAGTAGTTGTGTACCATTGATGATGCGAATGTTTCGACAATTGGAATCTCCCAACTTAACAGGGCGCTTTATTATGTCGGGAGTACGCTGGATACAAAACATTCCTAAAAGATTATTAGACAATTCCCACCTGGTTTTGATAGTGTGTTCGGGTATCCCTGAGAGATTGTATGGTACAGTATGACTCCACTCAAGTACCTCCCAAGGCCACTGATCTCCCTTAAGAGTACCGCCACAAATGTAGCAATTTGAAACATTCATAGTGGTAGCTATTGTTTGTGCCAGTTCAACAAACAGATTAGTTGTCCTGGGAGTCAAAGATTGTTCCCAAGGATCCGTTTCCATCTCTCTCCAGAAGGTCTGGTATCTCCTCAAATCTTCCCCTATTTTATATTCCTTAGTCTGGACAATTTTAAGGAACGCTTTAGGTTTGCTTCCTTTTCCCTCTATGAGTATACTGAACGTCTGATCCCACATGGAAGTTCCCCATTTGTTCTTCTCATCCCACATCTTTGGTTGTAATATGGTAAAGTTAACAAAGTTACAGGTACCCCAAGTGCAGCCGGGTTTTGCAGGTATTGATTCCAAAGTTGCAGTTTTATCTGCAGTGGACCAGGTAGCCCATACTGTACAAGTCGGACTGGTGTAGAATCCGAATCCATGGTCCCCCATGGGGCCGCATTTTCTAGTGGATCCCATATATTTGTGCTGTGCCTTATAGTATTTTACCCATTCCATTCCCCCACACTTAGTGAACTGAAAGGCTCCATGACTAATTGCAACGCATGCATCAAAGATGAGAGATATAGGGTGGTTTTCTCTTCGTTCAGCTCTAGCTACCAACGTTCGTTGAAGGGTTGCCAGGGCGTAGACCTCCACCCAGATCCTTTCAGGATCTTCCTTAGGATCAAAACAAACTGGCTCCTGACTCCCTTTACTGCAGACAGTATATTCTACATTATTGAATCGACATACAGAGGTATTGCCCATGCATTTATAGACGGACTTGTAGAGCAATGTTTGATGTTCCTGATTCCCTTTCCTGGTAGTTATCACACAAGGACAAGTAGACCCTGTCGCTTGCAGAATAAGGCTCAGAAAGATCCCTAATACTGTAATCACTTTGCCGTCTACCCTTGGTCTACCAATAAGCATCTGCCTGATGTTCTTCCAAGACATCAGAGGGGTAGGCTTTACCGCCACTGGTAGTGGGAGTTCCATTCCTCGTCCTCTGAGTCTGGGCTGGGCACGGACCAAGGGCTTTCGCTCCTGCACTTCCAACACGTCTCGTGGTGTACCGAAGATGCGTAGCGGAGCCATCCCTTAGGAATGGCTTTTGCCTGCGTCGAGCTATCGGGTCGAACCCTCCACTGATAGCTTGCAACTGGTGTTTCCACAGCCCACAGACTTTCGGCCCACAACCTCTCGGAATATCCCACCTTCAGCACATACCACCTCAATGTCGGGCTTTCGTCAAATTTGGTTATTCTGGCACACCAATGGTGAGGGCAAAAGTGGCAATATAGTAGACAATAGGGCTCAAAGGGATCTATCCCTAGCAAGGGATCTTTAAAGTTCCGGATATCGCCTGGAGTTCCGAACAAGCTGCCGGGAGGTGAAAGTGTGAGAGCGGAAAGGTCACTCCCTTCGGGGAACGACCTAATCGGAGTCTGACTCTGATCCAGAGTCGATGTTGCTATCCCTAATTTTGATAAGGGGGCACCTCTTACAGTCTCGATTATGCCAAAACTCTAAGCTTGAGGCCAGCTTAGTACTAGTATACAAGGTCCCACGGCCCTTGCCTTTAACTCTTTTGTATACCATCAACTGGTTGCCCCAGGCCAACCCCTCGTATTCAGTGTCCCAATAGGAAGTAGTTTGTATTCGCACTATCCATGCCTCTACCTCTCCCTTTGGTGTTCGACTGATTGAACAGGAAAACCAGGGGCAAACACTACCTGTTATATAGGGAACTATGGACATTACTCTACAATATTCGTCCAAATAATGTAATTCGACAATCCTCATCTAACTCCTCGTCATCAGATAATGAAATCACACACTCCTCCTCTGATTCTTCTTCAGAACTACTCTCAGTATCGGTAATTTCGCACAGTTCTTGATTCTTCGTAATAGGGCAGACCTTACAGTACTGATTGTGCCACCACTGAGAATCCCACAATTCTGTAAAAACCCCGTTAAAAATTCTTCTTTCCTCCTCCCTATCGATTGTCTCCTCGTCTTCCAATACCACTTGGTCTCCAATTGAATACCCTTTAAAGAAATAGAACCCCCACCGACTCCTGCTAATTTTTAAGGATACCTTCCAAGTTTGAACCAGATTATTGACCTTCCTTGCTTCCAGGAACACACTAAAGAAGGGGCAATACTTATGCGCCAATTGCCTGCTGGACATTACTTTTGTCGCCTAAAAATAGTCTTTAGTCCGTCCTCAGACACATGCACAGCTTCCCACCGTCCTTCAGGATTAGTTGCGTGTTTGGCGCGAGTGTGGTGAGTCCAGCCTAGTTCTTTGGTCCTGACGGCAGTTTCTGTTGTCAACAAGATCTGGAACGGGCCAAGCCACCTTGGGGCGAGCGGTTCACTCTTCCATGCCTTGATGTAAGCCCAATCCCCGGGGTGGAAGGAATGCACTGCTACCTCCAATGGCGTTCGCTGCACCGCGATGCCTCGTTCCCTATTATCGGAGAGAATAGAGAACAGAGCCAGCAGGTATTTTCTTATAAAGGCATCTTTGAAAAGTTCTAGGTTGGGGCTAATTCTCTGTGTGCTAACATCCCAAATTCCCATTCCATACAGACTCTCAAAGGGCGAGAGTCCTGTAGTGCTATGCGGCTTGGTCCTTATAGCATATAAGGCTAGGGGCAAAACCTTTGGCCAGGGCAATTGCGCCTGTTGCATCAATTTGATGATTTGTCTCTTTAAGGTCTGATTCATCCTCTCAGTTTTTCCTGAACTCTGAGGGTGCCACGGGGCATGTAGTTTCCAAGTTATACCCAAAGTATCAGCTACTCGCTGTAGCACCCTCTGAGTGAAGTGTGTCCCGCGATCGCTATCTATTGATTGGATCAATCCATATCTACAAATAATTTGTTCTAATAAGATTTTGCAAACAGTCCCTGCCGTTGCCCTGGTCGTAGGATAAGCCTCCACCCAACCAGTAAGTTGATCAGTTACTACCAGACAATGATTCCACGCTCCAGACTTGGGCATATCAATGAAATCACACTGTAAATGTTCGAAAGGGTGGACGGCCAAAGGTCTTCCTCCCATTTCTGCCTTTCTCGGGTTGTTCTTATTTACTCTTTGGCAAGGAATGCAGTGAGCCAAAATGGTGTTGGCGTGTGACCACACTTTCTTCCCCACATATCGTTGCAGAAAGGCTGAGATCAAAGCCTTAACTCCCCAATGTCCTCCCTCATGCAGTGCCTTGAGGACTTCTCTGATCACCCCCTCTGGTAGCCATTGTCTTCCATCTTTTAATTCCAGTATGCCGTTTACCATTGTAGCTCCTTGCGCTTCCGCCAACTCCAACTCTCTTTGTGAATATACCAAAGGGGTGGATATTTCTTTACTGGTAGGTAGGAGAGCTGCCAAGAGAGCAGGGTTTAACTCTTTTTCTGCTGCTTTTCTTGCCAACTCATCAGCCAATCGATTTCCAACTATTTCTGGGGCGTTTCCTTTTTGGTGGCCTGGTATGTGAATGATAGCCACCTTGGATGGGAGGCTCAACGCCTCCAGAGTTTCTAGTACTAACTGATGATGGGCTAAATTCTTTCCCTGGGATGTTAGTAGCCCCCTTTCACTCCAAATTTTTCCGAAAACATGCACTACTCCACAAGCATATTTAGAGTCCGTCCAGATATTTACGGATTTTCCTTTCCCAATTTCTAAAGCTCTCTTGAGGGCGTACAACTCTGCAGTCTGAGCAGACATGGACGGGGGAAGGGGTCCAGATTCAACCTCGAGTCCTCCGTCCTCTACCACTGAATATCCTGTCATTCTTTTCCCGTTCACTACTCTGGAAGACCCGTCCGTGTATAAGTTCCATGCCTCCTTTATCGCTTCTTCCTGGAGGTCTTCTCTAAATTTGGTCTGCAGATCAGTTAGGGCAATGCAATCATGCTCATTACATATTTCTTTCCTGACAGTCTCTGATAACCCTTCAGCTGGACTACAGTGCTCAGTGGTGGTTAGCACCAGATCGGGTTTTTCAAGGAGAATAGCCTCAATTTGTAACAACCTACTATCCGTCATCCATCGCCTAGCCGTATGGGTGAGGATAGTTCTAAGTTGGTGGGAAGAATGCAGGACAATTGCCTCGAAAGGATATAGTTTTCGAGTTAATTTAACCAATTCTGCCGCTGCCGCGCAGGCCTGTAGACAAGTAGGCCACCCTAGTACTACAACGTCCAAATGTTTAGATAGATATCCAATCGGTTGGTATCGTCCTGCCTTCTTCTGAGCTAGCACTCCCTTGGCAACTCCATTACCCACGGTTACAAATAAGTGGCTAGGTTTCTTTGGGTCTGCCAGCCCCAAAGCGGGGGCCGATGACAAAATCTCCTTGATTCTTTCAAACAGCTTATAGTCTGACCTTTCTAGCACCAATACTTCGGGCTCATCCTTTAATAATTTCTTCAAAAAGGGTTGGACTATTTCTGAAAACCCTTCAATCCACTGTCTACAAAAATTAATTGTTCCGATAAAGCTCCTGAGCTGTCGCTTAGTCTTTGGCATTTCCAAACTACGGATTCCCTTCAACCTCTCGGGGTTGATGCACTTAGTTCCTTGCTTTAGTATTAATCCCAGGTATTTTACTTCTGGCTCACAAAACTGCAATTTCTCTTGGGATACTCTGAGTCCCTGTTCGCCTAAGAAGTTAAGAAGGCTAATACTGGCCTTTCTGACCGTTTTCCCTTCCGCTCCACTCAAAAGCAAATCATCCACATATTGCGTTAAAAGTACTCCCGGAGGAGGGGTCCATTTTTGAAGCAATTCTTCTAGAATTTCCCCAAAAATAGTTGGACTTTCTGTGTAGCCTTGAGCCAATACGCGCCACTGCCATCTGGTTAGTTTACCTGTTTCTGGGTGAGGCCACTGAAAGGCAAATATTGGGCGCGACACTGAGTCCACGGGCACACAGAAGAAAGCTGACTTTAAATCTATAACTGTGTACCAAACGTGAGTGTCGGGGATCTTTCGCATGATCGTATGGGGATCTGGTACTATGGGCGCCCTAGGGATCACTACCTTGTTTACTTCTCTCAAATCTTGAACCATTCGCCATGTCCCATTAGATTTCTTTACAGGTAGTATAGGAGTACAGTAAGGCGAATCGCTGGGTTCAATAAGGCCATCATCCAGCAATTCCTTTACTACGGACTTAAGGCCCTCTTCAGCTTCTGGTCTAATGGGATATTGGGGTCTATACACTGGTACCTCTGTTTTTAAATGCATTTTCACTGGAGTAACTTTCATAAGGCCGGGGTTTCCTGGCTTCGCCCATACTATTGGGTCAATTTCGGTTTCATCCTCAGTCCTGAGGGCGGCCATCCTGACCTCACACACCTGGTTTTTAAGCAATATCTGTATTCCTAATTTGGCCATTAAATCTCGACCTAGTAGGTTCACTCCTGAATTTGGGGTCCACACGAAATCATGCCACAGCTTTTCATGTGACCCAGGTTTTAGCACCTCTAGGGGTTTTAGAACAGGAACCCGTTGCGTTAGGTTTTCTATACCTACTATGTTACAATGTCCCCCAGAAAGAGGAAGTCGTCCTTCCCAGGTAGGTTGGCTCAGGCTAGATCTTGTGGCTCCTGAGTCTACCAAAAATTCGATTTCTGTTCCCTCTTTGCCCACCTGCAAAGTTAACAAGGGCTCTGCGCAGGCAGGACTTTTTACCAGGCAGCCCTGACACCCCTATTCGCAGTCCTCATAACAGGCTGCCAGCCTTGTCAACTCCTCTGCCTCTGTTCTGTTTAAAGAACATTCTCTTTTCCAATGCCCATTTCGACCACATTTCGCGCACACGTCACGGGGCAACGGGGGCCGTCGTGCCTCCTTCACCTGCCCTTGTCCCCCTTCATCCTTTCTACCTTCCACAAACTTTCCTCTACCTGCCTGGTTGCTGTACACTCCTCTCCCTCGGCCCCGTCCACGAGTCCCGACCCATGGAGGGTTACTTCCGGGGATCTTCTTATCTACAACTTTTTCCACCATCTGTGCCATCAGTTTCAACTGTCTCTTCTCCTTTTCCTCTTCCCTCCTTGCCACTACCTTCTGGGCTTCCGTCAACAAATCTCCTATAGGTTTAGTTATCAAGTCATCAATCTTCTGTAGTTTGAACTTTATGTCCGGGTAACACCCCGACACAAACTCCAACCTCAGAATATTTGCATTTGCTTGATCCTCTGGGTCTAGTCCGGTATACCGTCGCATATTTCGTTTTAGCCTTTCTAAATACTCGACTGGACTCTCATCTTTTCCTTGGGGCTGTCCAAAGGCTAATTTCATGCTAACGGTTTTAGGGACTGTTGCTTCTAGTCCCTTTAATAAGAAATCTTTCATTTCCCCACACTGCTCCCTAATATTATCAACCTGAAAGTCCCAGTTCCCCGGGGTTATCTCAGGGAATCTCTCCCTAGCCATCTGTTCTGTTCGGGCGCCATCCTGCGCCTGCCAAAGCCTTCTAGCATGACCCAACGCTTGGTTGGTATACGTTACTCCTGCTAATTGTTTGCAAATATGTAACAATTCAGTGGGCTTATAAACCATAGTCCCTAGAGCGTCCCTGAGTCCTGTCACGAACCCAATGGGGTCTTCTGGAAGATTAGGCAGTTGTTGTTTTATTACCCGAATATCGGAATTAGTTAGAGGGACTTCTACATATCCAACCCTGGTTCCCATTGGGACTTCCCTTAATGGGTACTGGGCTGATGCGCCGGGGCATTCATCTGCTACTTCAGCTGTCTCTGTTGCCCGTGTCCTGGACCTGGTGTTTGGTCGAGATGGGGTCTGCTCCATCTGTTCTATGACCTTCTTCAGTAAATTAACTTGTTTTCTGATTGGGTCTACAGAAGGGGAATACTCTATGGTGGAGGCAGCGCTTAAGGGACTGGCCTGGGTTGGGCCCAAATTCCTATCCTCCCGCCCTGCCTCTTCGTAAGAAGGAGGCGCTGCTAACTGCTCAGCAGCCTCTGGTGGTGCTGTTGGCGGTGCTATGGGCTGCTGATAGTTAACAAACTCTAAGGGGTCAAATTTAGACATTTCCTCACCCTTCAGCTTGGTATCTAATAGGGTTCTGCTTACTGCCAATTTAACTCCTGGTCCAAATTTTATAATGTACCACATCCAGGAATTGACATAGGCAGTACGGGGCGGATGAGCAACATAGAAGTTGTCCACCCTTTTAATATCATCGAAATTATCGGATCCGAGTTTTGGCCATCTTGGACTGATTTCAAAATTGGTCCAGACCTCTGTGCACATACGGACCATTTCCTGCTCTGACTGAAACTCCTGTACTTTCACTGATTCCCAATGTAGCAACAGCTTCCCCAACGGGCTATTGCTAGGAATTCCTAGCTCCTCTCCGCCTCTCGGAGTTGGTGCCGGGGCGTCCCCCTCGAAATTCCTCCTTTTCTTTTGGTCCCCGCTGGACCTCTTTTCCTTCCTAGACACCTGGTTTCCCATCCCGCGGGAGACAAATACAAAAGGGAAAGGGGTTTTGCGACAAGAGTAAGGGGTCTCTTGAACGCAGACACAATAGGATTGCAACAACCACTCTCTCGACCTGACCCAGGGTACCGGATCACACAACGGCTACCGTAGGGAACTGCAGGCCCACTCAATCCTTCACTCATCCAACAACAACCAACCCATTCGGAGTTTCCCCACCTTAACTTACCAATGTCCGTTGGCCGGCCGGCTTGGAGGACCTCTTGCGTTCGTGCCTCTTTCCGAGTTCTTGATGCCGAGCAGCCGAAGCGTCGGGAAGGAAGCGGCTGCCAAAAGGAGACAGGGGTACCCTCCGGTTCACTTCACCGCCGCCCTCGTTCTGCCTGACCTCAACTGGGCTGCTGCCCGGCCCCAACCGGGGCTGTTAGGAAATCCCGGACGAGCCCCCAAAACTGTTATCCGGTTTCCCCAGGTAGGAAGCTCCCAAAATGAGAGACTGAGACACGAAGGCTTCTTGTGAGGTTAGTTTATTGCAAAGAAAAACGCCTGCTGCAGAAAGCGGGGAGAAAAACAATTTACCACGCGGGGCAAAGGCTTTTCTCCAAAGAACAAAGGGAATGGTACAATCTCTTATAGCCTGTCCCTTCCGGGCGATTTGGGGTGGGCGCACAATCTCCTAAAAAGGTCAGAAAGTTAGCTGGCGAAAATTCATTGGATTAGTAAAAACACCTTTTAAACATGCGCAGAACAGGTAAACGGATCTTCTTCTCTCCCTGGGCCCCTGCATTCCATTCTTATCTACTGTTGTTTCTATCTACTACCAGCGTTGTTTCTCAGTAAACGGATCTTTTGTTTTTCAAGAAACATTAGTCCTTGAGTCAAGAAGAAAAGCAAAAAGGAAGGGAGGGGTCGGGCCCGCTTTTACGGGGCCAGTTCTTTTCTCTCTGAATAAGTCAAACACAATTATCCTAACAAATACTAATTGTTCCCAAATAATATTATACCAGATAAGGTCATCCAGAATAGTCCTGCTGGAGCATTTAGGAACAGTTTGCCTTCTAAGGTTTAGAAATTCCACTAGTACATTTTAGAATAAATTGGGCAGTCCTTCACTCACAAACATTGTTAACTCAGCTATCTGTTAGTTAGGAAGTCTTCCACATTAAACAAAAAACCTTTCTGCCTTTTTTTAAGCTCATGATTTATTGGTAATAAATTATTTTGTGGAAATATGCATACGTTCAAAAAAGAGAGATTAAATCTGAGCTTTCATTCTGCTTTCATTTTTCTGTCTCCTTCCCTGTTCTGGTGGTATATAGTTTGACATTAGTTTTCAGTACCCATCGTTATTTTCAAGAGTTTACTACAAATGCTAGGGCGAATGCTTTGGGAGAGTGGGCTGAGCTGCTGTGGTTGGGAATGCTTATACACTCACTTGGAATGAGAAACAGCAGGGAGGGAAAGGTTTTAATGTCCCTCCTTTCTATTCCTTCCTCAAAAATTTACCTCACCAAAGTTTTCCTCCCTTTTGGGGGGCGGGGGGGAGAAGCCCACTGAGACTCATTCTGTTAGACCTGTAAAAGATATTTTATTAAACTTTTCAAACAAATAATGTTTGAGAGGAGTTGATCTTTCTTATAGTCCATGGTTTCTTGTATTTTTTTGAAAAAGAAGCTTGGGAGGGTAGGAAAGCCATGTAACTGGTTCACATTGGTTTCATCAGTTTGCAACAATTCAGTTTTATTTCTTTTCTACAGGCACCTTAGAATAGTCACAGGTGAGTGGTTCTTTGAAGAGAGAGCAAGGCGCTTCAAGCACTCCAAGCTCCTTGGAAGTGATGTTGTTAGACGGTCTATCCTACGCAAAGCCCAAGGTAAAACTAGCAAGACCTGTACGTCTGTCACCTTCCTCTTCCCTCATTTATTGCTTGCCTTCTTGCTGCTGGGCAATGAGCTGGCAAGGGGTGCATCCTCCTTTCTAGTTATATTTCTGTTCTCTTACATTGGGCACACAGCATCCTCATATCAAAGGGACTGGGTCAGCTCCATGACTGTTGAGCTTTAGCAGTATTGCAGCCAGTGTTCCCAGATCATTTATGTTGAACTTACTCTATTTACTTAAAGTTCCCTTTGAAATTAGTGACATGTGGATTGTAGGTCACAATGGAGACATTTAAAAGTGCACATTGAAATTTCACCAAATAGATTTTTCTGTTATTGATACTTGTGGGAGCTCCATGTGCATGTAAATGATTTCCCTTTATAGCTGAGAATATTGCCCCAGTTCATGCAGTATTTAGATTAAGAAAGTTCTTTACAGATTCATAAATATTAATGCCTCAACTGCTGCTGTCTATATAATGTGTGCATAATGTATAATACTGTCAGAAGGAAAATTGTGATGTACAGCATACTTTAGCAACTAATACTGTGTTCATTGCAGGAAAACAAGATAGTTTTATCAATGCAAGGAGCTAGCCTTTTACAAATGTTGACACTGATATACACTAATCTAAAGATTTTCAAGTCACTTTGTTCCATGGCTTGAAATACAGCTTTATAGTGAAAACAGTGTGTTCTGGGAATGTATAAAAACTTAGAAATATGGGTACTGATAGATACTGAATTTTCCTGGTATAATAATAAAAATGCAGAAATCTCCTTATTTAGTTATAAAATATGGACTGTACTTTCGTGTGAGAGGATGATTTTAGTCAGAAAAGCTTGTTTCTGGCATTCCTCTGTATCTAATGTGTGCTTCACTTTTTATAAAAATGAAATGGTTGTTGCTGAGGAAATATTGACATGTGACACGAACAGATCCCATGGACAACCGGAAAGACAAATAAGAGGGTTATAGTACATCAAATCAAGCCTAAATTCTCGTTAAAAGCTAAGATGACTAAACTCACTAAAGACTTCCTAGAAAAGGCAATAATGCTGAGAAAAGTGGAAAACTGTAAGAGGAAGACCTAACAGATGGATTGACTCAGTAAAGAACTCCATGGCTTTTCATTTATAAGACCTGAGCAGTGCTGTTAATGATAGGACCTTTTGGAAGTCATTAATTCTTAGGGGTAACCTTAACTTGGAGGCGACCTCACAGCACATATCAAGAACAACAGATGGACCATGGATCTGACTTCTGTAAGGCAGCTTTGTATGCTCTTTGTATGCTATTTGTCAGTGTTCATCCATGCAGTAAGCTGATTACATGAGTCACAGGAATTGCATAGAGCCCCTGTCATTAGAAATTAGGTTTTTGACAGTATTGTGTTTCCTGCTTGATACAGAAGCAGACAAAACTGAATGGATTTTGTTGCATTTCTGGACTTCGTGCAATGTACTGTCCACTGTCTTTTAAAAGTGCAGAGTGGCTGGACACTGGTTAGAACAATTAAATGTCATCACATGGTCATGCTCAAAAAAATGTTTGCTGAGAATGCCATCTGTACAGCCGTGCCTCCACCTGAGGTATTACTTTAGGGAGGAACTTGTGACAGGAACTTCTCTCCTCAGGTGCCCAAGCTGTGGAACTGTCTTATCTGATGGACTCATCTGGCTTCCATCTTAATGAAGATTTGCCACCAGTTAGAGATTTTTGTTTTCTTGTTGCAGGCCTCCAGTCTGGCCCATCTTTGATTTTGATTTTTCATTTGCTGTTACTCCTTTCCTATCTGTCTGTCTTCCTTCCCTTACTCCTTGAATTTTTTTTTCTCCTAATGGTTTTTCCTATGATAACTGCCTGGGGTGTTTTTACTTGAAACAAGGTGAGATATCAGTGTTTAATCAGTAGGTGGAGTGGTGGCCAATAAATTGCAAAACAAAAGGGGCTTTGCAGTATTGTTTCTAGATGTTTTCAAACTTATTTTATTTTATTTATTTATTTATTTATTGTATTTATATCCCGCCCATCTGGTCAGTTGACCACTCTGGGCGGCTAACAACACTTAAATAAAACAATTTAAATATATCAACAATATACAACATCAATATACAACTTAGTGGCCAAGTATAGTCCAGTGGCTGCTGTACTTGTTCATTAGATTCTTAGAATTTTCGTCCAACTATAACCTAACTGGGAAATATGTTTTAATCCCTCTGAGTGAAATTTTAGTGTTTTTTTTTTCTTTTTAAGATTCGTCGTCTGAACTGATAGAAGGAGGAAAACCCAGAGATCAGTCTCCAGGAAGCTTAGAGGAGTCATCAAAGCAAGATATGTTAACTTCCCTTCCAAGTGGGACAAAATCAGTCTTCAGTGGGCCCAGGAAAATAGGGTAAGGCATTCTTTTATTATTTGCAATAAGTTTATGGTAGCGACTCAGAAGTGGTTCACCACTTAGAGCCAAATCTTTAAAATAAGAACCAAACTGCTTTTATTGTGGATATGTTGGGGTGGTGGGACTTCAATGTCTTTTAGCAGTCACAGATAAATACTCTGTAAAAGTGGTTATTATGAATAGTAGAAGATACTATTAAACTTTTTTCTTCAAGTAAGGATTTATAGTCAGAGAATGCCATTCATTTATATTTCAAACATTTTAAAATGTGATTAATAATCAGGTTGTACTTCAAAAGAAACTCAACAGCATTTTAGGGTTTGCTTTTGTTTTTTCTCCACTGTGCTGTGCAATTTACAAACTAATTCTGTCTTGCAGACTTTAACCACACAAAAGGGGAAACTAAGACTTTTTGGTACCTATCATTCCTGTTATTCTTGTTTCTCTCCAACTGGAGGCTGGACATCATGATAGCTAGTCAGATTTAGGATATATTAGTCTAAGCAACAGTGTTGTTGTGTTTCCCAGGTTCTTTAGACAATACATTATTTTCCTTTCTGCACTTCTGTCCCCATTTGTTCAACTTTGAATGGCTAGCTGAAACAAACTGTAGTTTTCATTTATTTTATGTTTTATGATTTTTGGTCTTTATTTGCTTTAACACCTTGTTGGTCATCCTCTTGATCCAGGAAATTCTTAACACCCTGCAATAGATGCAAAATTCAAATGTGACATCATCGATAATACTATATCATCTGCTTATATTAAAAGATATTGAAAACCTTTTTGTTGGCAATGATACCACCATTTGGATTGGCAACTGCTTCTCTAAAGATGTTCTCAGAGTTGTAATGGGAAAGCAGTCAGGAAAGCATATCTCCTTGTAATTTCCCCACTTTGCATCTCTTTGTCCTGTTATCTGATCTTCAGCTTTCAGCATCCACAATACAATTTGCTAATTATACGAATATATACCAAAACCCCATCAACTTGCTGTGTTGGATTTCATCAAAGGCTTCTGTGCAGTCAGTAAGGCAAGCATGTATATCCATGTTCGTGGCATGGCATCTCTCCCCAAACACATATAGGCAGAATTGTATTATTAGCAGTAAAGAAAAGAAGAGTATTCTCCTTGTCTCTCATAATACTAGAATATGTGAGTAGGAGGTTGGAAATCAACCTAATTCACAGGCTGTTCTGGTTGAACAGAAGTCAGTACCTCTGTTTTAATATGTGATAAATTTGTGAAACTCACTGCTACAGGGTGTTGTGACAATCTCTAGCGTTCTTTAAAAGGGAATTAGACAATTATTCTATGGGAATAAAGGTATCAGTGCCTAATAGTAATGATAGCTATATATGTATATTCCTTCCATGATCAGAGGCAACATACTTCTCATTTTATGTTTTTAGGTTTCCTAAACTCATCTATCTGGTCACTGTCAGAAACAGCATGCTTCTGGTCTGATTCAGTAGTGATTTTGCATTCTGAAAATATTGCAGATCTAACAGTAGTGTCCTGATGACAACTACAGATATCAACTGCCTGCCTTCTTAATATTACTTAGTAGCAGAGTAATGGAATTAAAGGTGACACAATTATGTGCCACATACCAAGTCTCGTACACTATAATAGTGTCACTGCAAGAAAATAAGAAGGCCATAGTAAACGTTAAACAAGCATGGAAGTTAATGTTCTCTGCAAAGAGTGAATGGAGAGTCATGCATTTTGATTTTAGAAAGGAATGTATTAATGTTCATTTTTAAATATTTCAGTAGGAACATCTTCAAAGCAGTAACTAAAGGAGACAATGCAAATGTGAAAGCAGAAGATGGAAGAAGCATCCGCTCAGAAGCTGATATCCATAGTATACACAGTGCTGATCGGTAAGAGAAAAGGAATCTCTGAAGCACAAATTGCTTTTTATTTCTTCACTGTTGAAGAAATGCTTTCTTATTTTTTGTAATGGTAACTGCAATGTACTAAGAGAGGGGCATTGGCATTATAGCTGTGAGGAAAGGGTTAAACATTCTGATGAGCCACACAATGCATACATCATCTACGTATTTTACCTAGATGTGCTCCATTTAGTTTGCTAGTGGACAATGAACCGTTTCACCATGCTGCTATTTTTCTAATAAGCTTTTGTCGTGATAAAAAAAGATTGTTCGTAGCAGTTTTACCAGAACATATTTGACAGGATCAACCAAGCAAAGGTGTAATTCAGATATCATGTCTAACATGAATAGAATTGCCAGAACTCCAGGAAGATTGCTTAGACATTGAAACAATGTGTTTTTAAGTAAAGATGTCAGCTGAGCTTAAAAATATTCTTACTTTGTTTCTGTATTATACTACCTGGCAGTGCCAATTTTAGAAATCCCACTGCAGAATATTATGAAGTTTTACTTTTTCAAATCTGGAACACAGATTAATAATCAAATGAAAAGATGAAACTATTTTCTATGTATTTACCTGAAATTTAATAACAATAAAACTTTAAAAATAACCATATATGTTTGCAAGGTCACAAGACACTTGCATTGGTTGTGCAATGGAAAGCAGTTCAGCTTGAGAATCATTAACCTGAGGTTGAGTTGGTAGATTGGAATATAGGTCCTCTTGGGGAAAGGGCAGGCAGATGGATGTATTTGGAGCAGCTGAATTGCAGTGTGAGAACTCAGATGTTGTCACGTTGAAACTCCTTGGAGAGTTTTGCAGTCAGCCTAGGAACATATACATCAAACCATTTCAGAATGTGGCACATCTCATGAAGCCTGCATATCAACTACCATTAATACTAAGGGGTCCACATACATGGAACTGCAAATTATGTGGGTGTTTATATTAATAGCTTTGTTTCCCTAGGGAAAAACAACTTCAGAGGGATCCATTTGGAGTGGAGAATCCATATGTGTGTTTAATAACCACATCCTTTGCTCCCTGATTTTTTCACTCTAAATTTCTCCACCTGCCTCCCCCATTGGTCTTCACCTTGCTGGGTTCCTAGACATGTTTTTTTCTTCACAATAAACCAAGAGGTGGGGAGGGATGTGGCCATGGACCAGTTTGGGATGGAGAAGCAACTGCTCAAAAAAGGCTAAGCACACTGTTCTGCAGGTTTCTTCTACTCCAAATAACCTTTTCCCAAAGCTAGTTGAGCTGGTTGGGGTTTTTGGGAGTTGTAGTCCAAGAACACCTGAGTCACACAAGGTTGGGAACCACCAGGTTATTAGATATTCTCTCTGTGTTCATCTGAGGGCCACATGGGCTTTCCTCTGTATGGCTGTCCAGAAGATGAGAGGTTCAGAACTTAAGAATAATCAACAGTTTTAATTTTTTTCAGAAGTTAGCTGGCAAAGTGTGTTTTCATATGCCAGTTCAGATATTAATTAGAAGGGGAAATATGAATGTGTCACTTCTATTGCTTTCTTACCTCCTTATATGATGGGAAATGGAGAACATAGAGATCTTGCCATAAATTAAATCTACTAGTCTTACTTGCCATACTACCCAAGCAAGCAAGCAAGCAAACAAACAAAGCCTGGATCAAAATACTGGCAGGGGGTGGGGAGCAAGAGTGGAGAAGAAACCAGCAAAGAAACAATCTCCAGACAAGCTGAACACGTGTGCAAAATTCTGATTAAAATTATCCTCTATATCTTTCATTCCCTTTTGAAACATAGAGTGGCTCTAAATCAGTGTTGCAGTGTCTGAAATCACTAATTGCTTACTAAACAAGAGGATAGCTTCTTGATCGGTTCTGTCATGATTCCCTGGAAAAATTATTGCCTATAATGCATTGAATAGCTTAACAGCCTTTAAACTTTTCCTAACAGTAAGTTAAGGAGATAGAGGACTTACATATTCTGTGATATATTTTTATTAGCTTGCAGATTCAGTGGATTTGTTCTTTTTTATTACAGAAGGACTAAACTGAATGGGTCAAGTGATAATGAGCTGAAGCCTAGTTGATGATGGGTTGAAATTGCCTTGTGCAATCACAGTACTACTTGAATATTTATTGAGTAACTTGTGTAAGATTGTACACTAGTGGTTGATCATCTTCTTTAAAGTGTTAATTAGGAAATCTACTTTTTCTTCATTTCTGACCAGGTAGTGTACATTTCTTTTGAGATACTGTACTTTCTAAAATGTACATTTTTGGGGTACTCTTTTCTGTAGGGGGAGCAACTTCTCACTAGACAGCAGTGATCAGGAAGACATGCCAGGTAGCCTGAAAGGGGCCCTGGGTACTGTAAACCAAAGCAATGCCTCTACTCCAGTTCGTTCAAGGTCACCAGCACTGAGCACCCACAGCATGACTATTGACAACAGCACAGTAAGTTAACTGATGCCAGAAGTACAACAATAACAGCAACAGAGTTTTTTGCACCTTCAAGAAATTTGGTTTCACCTGAGCTTGAAATTGAGCCTCAGGTATATGTGTACATGGTTGTGGGAATGGAATTGGGTTAAATGAAGTACATAAAACCATAATAGTATTGTAGGCATCCTTCAGTCTCAAGAGACTATGGTAACGTGCTCTGAATAGAGGTCTTGGAACAGCGTCTAGTGTGGCTGAGAATGCCAATTCGAGAGTGACAATCCCTTCCACACTGAAGACAAATATAATCTGTCCCCGGTCCAGCTCCCTGATTTTGCTGGTTTCGGGACTGCCTCTTTGCCTCGGCCTGCTGGACAAAGGTCTCTTCAAATTGGGAGAGGCCATGCTGCACCGCCTGCCTCCAGGTGGAATGCTCAGATGTCAAGGTTTCCCATCTGTTGAGGTCCATTCCTAAGGCCTTCAGATCCCACTTTCACATATCCTTGTATCTGTCGCAGCTGTGGTCTCCCTCTGGGGCGCTTTCCCTGGACTAATTCTCCATACAGGAGAGTTTTTGGAATCTCACCATCAGCCATTCTCACAACATGCCCAAGCCAATGTCGTGAAATAAATAATAGTATTATTGACATTGATAACAGATATTCAAATGCTGGTTGCATAAATGTCCAACAAGGTAAAAAAAAAATCCAACCATAAAGTTACAGGATGGACCCAGTTTCAACAATACAAGCTCATCATATCTGTTACATGATAGAATGAAAATTTAGATTTGCATGACACAATGTTCTCTCTCTATGCTTTCCCTCATGCCAGCTTTCTGTGTTCAGGGATTTATATTTTTGCTGAAGGATGGTCCAATCACATGAACTCCCAGCTGCAGTCCAAACTAGTACAGACTAGATACAGGTTTACTCCCTTGGTGAGAATTAGGCCTTAGTCACACATTCTGTAGTGCCAAAAGAGAATGTCAAGTCTTTCATTGGAAATACTGTTCATTCTTGGAATCCAAATACCCAAGAAGATGTCTGGCTAGGCAAGGAGGGAGCACAGGGGGAGGGGTGGTGTCCCTTTTTATTCCGGTAATTACCTTGATAAGGCCTTTGGCGGAGACAGTGTGATTTTACTGAGGCCACCTAGTGAGCTTTATGGATAAGCAAGACTTTGTATCCAGATTCCCTTGGTCTAAATCTTTGTAATGGCTGAAATCCTATTGGGCAGGTTCTGCCTCTTCAATGAGAATGATGTTGTCATGACCGGCAGGTTGCCGGTGATTCAAGGCTTTCTTTTTAAAGTGTTGGGTTCCCTACAATACTTTGTATCATTGCGTGTGAGCTGTGCATACAATGAAACTGAAAAAAGAAGTCTTGAATCAGTGGCAGTCTGTGCTGATGAAAACATCATTCCCATAACACAAGCAGAGCAGCACAACAGGATTTTGGCCAAGGTGTGTACTAAATTTCACTTGTTCAGTTGCTTTCTGTAGAAACTTAGCAGCAAAACTCTGGGAGGAAGATGGTGTCTCAAACTTTCAATACGGATGTAGAATATGGGATATCCCAGGTGTTGACAGACTGTGGGTCACATAATGCCTTGCTGCATGACTGGACATCTCTGTGCCTTTTTTGAACCTTTTGGAAAAATCGTTTTAGTTCTATTAATGAATCTACATTTGCAAAGAGAGTTAATAGTCACTAGATACCAAAATCTAATCTGATTCAGATTTTCAGGATGGGAGCACTGATTGTTCTGAAGATGTCAGTTTACATATTGGCAGACATAATAAAAGCTTAGAGAAAATTGGGCACTTTTGCAGAAATAATTTTCTGATGGTATTTTTCCCCCTTCTGTTTGCCCAAGCTCTGCAGATTCCTCACAGATGCCCCTGGGTTTTTTTAAAAAAATCTTTATTAAAAGAACATAGAAACAACAACAAAATAGTACAAAATTTTCACTAGAAATATATAATCTGATACAGTAACTTCACCCTGTTGTAATCTGCATCAGATTAGCATATTGCACCAAAGATTGACATGGGAGGCTGGTGGGAAAGAGTCTTGTTATTCTTATTAACATTAAAAAATAAAAGGAAACCAAGTTTTGAAAAAAATCATTTTGGGAATGTGATTAAGTAATTTTAACTGGTGTGTAAGTTTTTCTCTTAGAGTTATATGTCACATTCTGTTTCTCTGTGCATGTAAAGATAAACTACAAGTTCCCTTCTGGTTTGTGCCAATTTCCAAACATGCTGTAGTACAGAAAAAGATAATTAACTGTTTATGATTTAGCTGTTCGTTGTTGCCTGAAAATAAAGACAAAAAAGCTAGATCTGGTGACCTTATAATTTTTTGTGCTGAGATTTAGTCGGTTTCTGTAAAAACTCTGAGCTAGAACAACTGAATTGGAGGGCATGTCCACCATATATGAAAGTACATACCAATATTCCCACATTTCCTCCAAATACAGCAAGATGAACTGACTTCTTTATTGATATAGCTTAAATGGGGAGGTGTAAAATACAACCTGTGCATAAACTTAATAGAATGCTCCTTAAATTTGGAGGAGATTGATCTGAGAGGAGCCTTGTTCCATAGAGCCTGCCATTTTACATCAGATATGGTAATCCCTAAATCGCTTTCCCGGACCATTTTGGGACCTAATTTATAGCTGTAGTGGGATTCAATTGATATTTCATATAACTTGGAAGCCAGCCCTCACTGAATATTTTCTGAGGCTAATGGCAATGTATCAAATACAGTTAATTGTCTAGTGGCTTGTATTTTCACTACCTGAAGGGAAGAAAAATGAACAACCTGAAATATTTGAAACCAGGAGGGTGAGATACTACTTGCTTGATTTAACAGTTGCTCAATTGATTTGGGGCTAGAACTGTTACACAAATCTTTTAATCAATATCAATCACAGTCTTTCCACAATTTAAATTGAGTCAATTAATCAATTTAATCAATCAATCAATCAATCAATCAATCAACCAATCAATTGTTTTCCAGGAACTCAATTCAGGCTTGCAGATCTCCCATACGTTTTCAGTCCCAAATTCCAAGGTTTAATTAGCAATATTTGCCAGCCCTGGTAGTTTGTCCAATAGATCTCTAACCACTCTTTGAAGAGGATTAATAGCAGCAGCCCATTGTTTCTGGAGTTGTTTTATTTTTCAACTACCTCATACATTGGATCCAAATTACCTTGAGACCCTTTCACTGACTTATTCTCCACAATAGGATAGTCAGCTTCACCTCCTAGGCTTTTCTTATGCAAGCATTATTTGCTCCAAATAATGAGTCTGATGAAGCTTCTTCGATTCTTGTGGATTCTTTACTCATATCTTAAACTGTTACTGTTACTTTCAGTTATTCTCTTTTCTTAGTTTAATTATTAAGTATTTTGGTGTTGAGTCTATGGAGATTAGGCAAAAGCAGCCATTTTCTCTGTGTTGTCATGGCATCCCCAGAGATACTGCTGTTTAATTCTGCTTGTATTATATGTAGGAATCTTGAAAATACAATTACAGATACAATGTCTTATTTTTGCTTTAATGTGTCTTTTATTTATTTATTTATTTATTTTACCATAGCAGTGCAACATTCTTCCATTTTTTGGGTACAGGAATTTGCTTATGTTTATTGTCTCATCCAAATATCAGATTATTCTTTCAGAATTTTTAATATGGATAGTAATAATGTTCTTTGTGGGTATAAATATAAATATAAACAAACAGATGGAAGGTGGGAGAAGTTGGTGTCATTTGCATAAAGTTGAGTGTGGCTTTGCCAACAGACAGAACTGTTGTGCAAGAGTTTTACTGGGCTGTTTTTATTATGTTTTGTCAAGTCACTTAAAAGACCTCAATTTTATGTACCAAAAGTTAATATGGAATTTGCATATTCTCTTTGCACAGGACCCTGGATTAGGAAATGGCACGTCTATGCCCGCAAGTGAAAGTATACCTGAAGATTTAGCAAGAAGACATCGGGGAAACGTATCTCGAACACCTTCAATAGCTGTTTCTCGGACATCGTTGTCATCTGGTAAGCATTTTATTTGGTGTTGATTTTGCAGGATGTTATCTGATGCATTTAAGGAAAGATGACAAGGACTGGATCTGGTGACTTCTTCAAGCCAAGCATATGCCTCTGCCACGGAATTATGATCCCTTCCCACCAGCAGAGGGATATCTTGTCTATAGCTAATGCATATGAAAAGTGAAAGCATGGGTGCTTATTGCTAAGCATCCTTAATAATAAATGTAAAGTTATTGCTTGTAAGCATTTGCAGACTCTACCATGCCGGAATATGCCATTTCTTCTTATGGTCAGTCAGTTTTCCCCCATTTTATTTCTTCATGTATTTATTTCTATAATGATTTGATGCAATATATATATATATATATATATAATTCTTCTTTGTTTGTTTGATTTTTAATTTAACAGTTTTCAAGACTGTTGGGAATTCAGTTGGATGCACTATGCTTTTTCCCTCTGCTTTCCTCAAAATGAAGGAACTTTAAAAACGAAATCCACTAGTGAGTCTCTCCTTCCCAGTCTACGACTCTAAAAATTGAAGGGAGTAGTTGGCTGCTATGGATAACTGGAGATAGTTTGCGTACCACCCAGGCACAAAATTTCAAAGAGTAGTACTTTCTTTATAGATTTCAAGGGACTTAACACATTCTTTTCCTTTTCTGTTCTATTCTGCAGATCGGAGCAGATCAGAAATAGATCTCAGTGGGTCTTTTTCAGAAGGAAATGAAGATGCTTTAAGCATAAGAAGTAGATCTGTACCTGGAGCATTGGACCAGGAGTTGGTGAGTTAAAATTCACATCAAGTCTATAAACCAGATAGTGCTGTCTTTATGTTTGCATCATTTTACAACGGCTAACAGAAGTTTGGTTAAATCAAATTCAGTACTTCATTTGTGCCACAGTTCATATTGAGAGAAGAATAAGAGAAACCTTACTGAGCAAGCAAACAGGTTAACTGCATATGGGTTAACCAGAACACATGTACAGTAGGACCCCCGTATCTGTGGGGGGGACTGGTTCCAGGACATACACCCTGCGGATGCTGAAAAATACGGATTATACCAAATGCTATTTTGATAACATGTTCTCTCCCTCTAGTGGACAGTTCTGGTAACTTACTTTTAATATTTTCAATAGTTTAGACCAGCAATGGCGAACCTATGACACGCGTGCCACAGCTGGCATGCAGAGCCCTCTCTGCGGGCACGCGAGCCATAAGTCGCCGGATCGCTACCCCTGGCAGCCAGACCTGAGAAAGTGGCTGCAGCCGCAGTGCTAGTGCCCCTACAGGTGGCGGGCCAGGATCCGGAGCAGCTGGCGCTGGCAAGGGTTGGGCTGGACTGGAGACGGATCCAGAGTGGGGTCTGGAGGCACCTCCGTGCCCGGGATTCTCCCTTTCACCGCCACTTCTGCTTCCACCGCCACCGTGGCTCACCGCCCACTGGGTTTTGTTTGTTTTTTTCAGTTTGGGCACTCGGGCTCAAAAAGGTTAGCCATCACTGGTTTAGATCATGGATAAATGAATCAGTAGATACTGATCCCACGGATACGACGGTGTGAGACAGAAGGCGAGAGGGATGCCCCACTCACTGGAGAGCCATCCCTCCCCAACAACAAGAATAAGGAGGAGAGTCCCCAGGCAGCACCAGAACCTGTGGCAGAAACTCAGCAAGGGACAGAAATAGAGGAGTTGACTGAGAACTTGCAGGGTGTGACAATGAGAGAGGTCCAGGAGGAAAAGGCAGGAAAAGAAAGGAAGAAGAGGGTGGAGTTTGAGGCAGGAACAGGGGAGGTAAAAAGGAAGAAGAGTCAGTTGCCGCCAGGCTGGGAATGGGTGTGGATGGAGGATCCCTGGACAGGATTATGGGAGAGGCTGAGAGTACCTAAAGAGGAGGCGGATTATAGAAGAAGAAGGGAGATCTCCCCCAGACCCTCTTATTGGGGAGAAGCCGAGGCGAGAGAGTGGAGGAGGAGGTTGAGAGAAGAGAAGGAAAGAGTAGAGAGAGAAAGGAGAGAGAGGCTAGAATGGAGCATAAGAGATATGAGGAAGAAGAATTACAGGGAGGACCCTGGGAGGATCGAGACCCCGAGGGATGAACCCTGTGGAATGTCGATCGGGAGGACGAGACCGTGCCCTTGCTGGAAGGTTCGACGGGGCAGACCGTGAAAGACTGGGTTCCTGCTGATTTACCGGGACCATGGAACAATAGTTATGGCAACCCGTTCCTGTTTGAAGATTGGAGACCCCTTCCGGACCCGTTGGCAGAAGGAGATAAGACTCATAATCATGTCACGGACACTTGTTTACTGTTAAATGCACCAATAAATCTTTCACATGTTTTGAAGCAACAAAAATCTACTGATTTTTTTGAACAGAAAGAGGAGCCTAAGACCAAACCCTCACATATTGGCGCCCAACGCGGGGGGCCTTCAACATCGGGAGTCCCTACAGAAGACTGGCTCCGCAAAGTAACAGAAGGACAAGAAACCCTCATAAAACAACTAGCAGATCAACAGCAATTACTGATTAACCAATTAACACAAACACGCTTGGCCACACCATTATTGTTGGGGACGACGCAACAGAAAACGCTGATAGTAAGCCAACCGCCCATAAAAATACAAAAGATGGGACCACACGATGACCCGACAGCGTTCCCCAATAAATCTTTCACATGTTTTGAATCAACAAAAATCTACTGATTTTTTTGAACAGAAAGAGGAGCCTAAAACCGAACCCTCACAGACGGTCCTACTGCAGTTTACAGGTTTGCTTATATGTGCCATAAACAGAAGCATACTGTATTTTCCCTTCTGTTTTCAGTGCACTACAGTGCAACCAAAACAATTGATGGGGTGGCTAGCTCTGTATGCTCTCAAGGCTTCTGTGTGACATGTAGTTTTGTATACAAAAATTTTGCTAAAGCAACAGAATCTGGTGGTGTTTTTAAGACTAACAGGTTAGATTTGGCAAGAGCTTTTTGTGGTCGTAGCCCACTTCTTTATATAAATGGACTATATTCACACATTTGCATGCACAATGGTTCTGGTGTTGGGAGTGGGACAGAATGTAATAAAATGTAAACTTCCAATAGACTGGTTAACATAAACATCTTGGCAATAGGAAGGTCAATTACACAAGTCAGTTATCCTCTGATAAGTTGAAGCAATTGGTTCTGCTTTCAAGAGAGTAAAACATGATCTGAGACCAGAAGTGATCTATTTGTCTCATATTCCTTTTGAAAAAGTCATTTAAGCCAAGTAGGGTAATAAAACAGATACATCTCCATGGATGTACTCATACATTTAATGAGACAAGAAGCCCCTATTTTTGTTCAAGCCCTAAGAGGTATGCCTGATTCTCATTATATATTTTGGTTCAAAGTGTATCAAGCTTCCCTTTAGAATTTGTCTTTGAAGTTTTTCTGTTCAGTCATAGTGAAGCATGAGATTCTGAACGGTGTTCAAGAAAGACTGAGCTTTTCTGTCAGTAGTTTTTGAATATTATTGTTTCTAATGTTTATTTTGTGTCGCCATAGTCCTTTGTATAGAGGCTGGCCAGATCTTGTGTGCAGATTGTCTCATTTCCTAGTTTACAGTCCTGTGGACATGCATTTACTCTCAACCCCCCTTGTTCTCTGTCCATTAGGATGATCTTGAGGAAGAGGAAGATATTGATGACATTGTGGCCTCTGGCTACTCAAAGAGAAGGGCCAATTTGAAAAGTGGTTTATCAACAGTAAGTCCCCATAACCTTTATGTTTTTGTTTTTTAGAGTTCATCCTGCAGTGTATTACATTGTGCAGACATATGGTCGACCCATACATGTTAATTATCTATATTTCATATGCTCTTGCTTTATTCTGCTGCTTTTCAACTTAATTTATGTTACTTTTTAGTAAAAGTTGTAGAATGTTGCTTCCCACAGTTCATATTCCCATATCTTATACTAAATTGCCATTTTCTGCAACCACATTTCCCAATCCATATTACTCCCTGGTTACGAATAACTTGCACTCTAATTCCAGAACATGTTAAAGCCTCTATCAGGTATATCACATCCAAATGACCCCCAACAATGGGTTGTGCTAGAATTTGGAAGGAAAGAGCAATTATACATGGGAGAGGATTTTAAACAGTTACTTTAAGCTGTGGATAATATTTATGAATGTTTGACATTCCCAAAATATAAAATGAATGTGAGAGTTCTGTCAGTGTACAAGATAGAGGCAGCTTTCTTAGGTCAAGAGAGAGAATGCATCTATTAAAATCTTTATTATTGTTGTCACATTGATGCTTTAGGACACTAGTTTATTTATTTATTTGATTTATATACCACTTCATTAGTGCACAACATACTCTGGGTGGTTTACAAGTTAAATCTTTAAAATCTGGATACTTCACATAGTACTACATATAATAATACATATTAAAAATAATAATACAAAAAGAAAAAGAGAAAACAAGAACAGAAAAAATATTAACATTAAAAACATCTGGGAGACTCGGTTTTTAAAGAAAGGTTTGAATGTTTCTGTTTTCAACAATTTCCTGAACATAAGGACAGAAGGAGCTGTTGGAAAATCTAGATTTTGAAGATAAATCTGTTTTTCTGTTTTCCTAAAGATAGCAGACATGTACTTTAGTTGAATTTACAATTATCTTGCACACATATGACCATAAGGGGCAGGGGGAACTAGAAAGAAGTACAGCTCTGTGTATAATGCATTTATACTGGAGGAAAAGTGGTGGATCAATGTTCAGTGTTGGTCTCACAATGAAAAGCAAAAGAAAGTTAAAAAGCCATATAAGTTCCTTGTGCAAGATTGGGCATATTCTAATGAATAAAGAAGTATGGACTCCTTTGCACAGACTGACTGGCCAGATTCTTGTTGCTTAGCATGGTAAATGGCACTAGAGTAGGCCCATTGAAGCACTGGGAATTTGACGACTTAACTCCTCCATAATTTCCATTGATTCAAATGGGCCTACTCTAGTTGTGATTTGTTATGCTAAAGTAAGTCACAGTTAGAGTAGGCCTATTTGAATCAATGGAATTTATGGAGGAGTTGACTCACCAAATCTCCATTGATTCATTGGGCCTACTCTGGTGCAATTTACTAAGCAACAGGATTTTGACCGCTGTGTGAAGAGCCATGCTATGTTCATGGAAGCTTAAGTATTTGATAGGAGATTCAATTATCTTAGAATTTCATCTGGGATAATCATTTTAAAATATAATGTTTGTGACCTTAGAGAAAAATGTTCAACTGGTTTTCTGCTACAGTGCAGCTGGGTCACCCAGACCTGCATGTCAGATAAGGATGAAGGACATGGAAGGGAACAGACCCCCCCCAAAAAAAACCTCATGGGAGAAGGAGGGTGGCAATGGAACGGGAGGGACCCTTGATGGAAGCATCAGTTCTATCATTTCACAGAGGCACTTTCATGCACTAGAATTCACAGAAGATATTTTAACATTTACTCTGTGTTTTTCCCCCTTAATACTTGTCCTGCTTACTTGAGTCTTAGATTTAATTACAACCCAGTCTGTGTGCAAAGGCTCAGAGCAATAAAAATAATTGCAGAATGAACTCTAACAGAAACCCTGTTCAGGCATTATAGAATCTGCTGGTTTGAACACAGTTGAAGGAGAGTGCAACAGATTGCCTCCAGTCTTGCCAAGCTGTAAATTGGAATTGTCCTTTGCACTGCTACTGTTAGGGCTCACGGGCGGTTTTGCTGATCATATTACAGTTACAATACAGGTAAAGGTATTCATATATGACATACACACAACCAAAATGTATAAAGCATTGAACAATTGCATTGCATAGACGGTGGACTACCTTACTCAATATTTGGTGTGCATTTTTTGGTTGATCGAAACTAGCAAATAACATAAAACTAGCAGCATTAACATCACTTGTACTTTTAAGCAGTTGTTTAAGCAGAATGTTCCTTAAAATATCTTGATTCATGCTTGTTAGTAAGTAGATGCTACAGTCATCTTTCTCACAATAAGGAGTAATTTTTATTCCAAATCATCTGTAGTATCACAAGAGGGAAATAAGTACTTTTCCTGATTGGTTTCATTGTTACAGAAGAAAAATAAACTCTCATGTATGTATCTGTAATCTTTTCTGTTCAAAGCACTTTGATACCATATCTTTTCTAAACCCTTTCCGTGCTTTTCTGAATTCCTATGGCAACTCCATAATGCCATACCTTCTACTTCTTTCCTTTTCATTCTCTTAAAGAATTCTCCTTCAGGTTCTGATAAAAAATGGACCTATCTAAATGTTCCAGAAGCAGATGGTGATACTGTAAGTTCTCTTTATTCTTCTGACACATTCATGTTTTCAATTTTTTGTACTTCTGTTCTCATTTCTCTCTAATAGTTAGCTAAAATATTTTTGTAACTTATTACCTGCCTCTTTAAAAACAGTAAGAGTAGCAAACAGTTTTCTCTGAAATGCTATCATTTTACCTTTGGAAATGAATAATATATTCTCAGTAAAATTATGGGATTGCCCATACCTCATTGAGAAGGACCCCAGGAAACACAAGAGGAAGAAATATTAGGCACAGATATGATATTAAATAGGGTATCAAGATTGAAACAAATTCCAATCTTTCTTCTGTGGTAACTGATCAGTGTCCAGAAATAAAACATCAGCTGAAATCTTGTTGCACAGTTATGCAAACTGTGTAACTTTTGGAAGCAAATTGATGCAGGTTAAGAAATCTCCATAGACATTAACTGTTGCATACTGAGTTGTGAGGTTCAGTATTGAACAAATACTGCCTATAGAGATTTCTTAACTTACAGCAGTTTGCATCTAAATATTACAGCATTAGGATAACTGTGCAACATAATTTCAGCCTATTAAAGAACCAGACATTACTTCAGAACCCAGTCTGTAATATATAAAACTTATTGGAGAACTGTCAGAAGACTGAAGACGTGCAAAGCTTCATATAATAAATTGACTGGCTTGGGAAGGGATGAAACTGGGAAAGCATAGAGTAGAGGTATAAATTTGTGCTGGTGGACTACAAGTCCCAGAGTTCCCTAGGCAGCAGAGTCAGTGGGAAATTTTGGGAGTTGTAGTCCAAAACATGCACACATGTTTGGCCTTACACTGATAGCAAGCTTTTACAGTGGGCCAGTCTATGAGTATATAAAGAACAGTGCATTGTCTACCAGGACCCAGTATGGGTTTGTCAGCAAGAAGCTAATTAGTAGAGCAAATCATGGGAGAGTCATGGGTTCTGTGTGTAATGATTGCAGCAAAGCAGTTGACAAGGACTGCCATAATATCCTAGTTGACAAAGTAACAGAATTTGGACTAACTAGAAGGTGGACTCTCTGTGAGGTTGGAGGTTGAACTGCCTTCCACTGTAGGTGCTCACTGAATGGCTCCATGTTAGTCTGGGGAGGTTTTGAGTGGAGTGCCACAGAATTCTTTCTTGCGGCTGCTGGTACTCACAATTTTTTTAAAGAAGTTGGATGGTTGTGTAGATAGGATGATTAAAGGAGACAAAAGAAGATTTGGGAGAGACATGTTAGTGGTCCTCAGATATCTGAGAGACTGCAAAGCAGAAAATGGAGCAGATTTATTCTCTTTTGACAGCAGGCTGAGAGCCAGTGTGTGAAAATTATGCAGAATCGGCTTATGGCTGAACATGCTTTTACCCTTCAGGCAAGAGCTGTTCAACAGTGGGATGAATGGCCTTGGGAAGTAGTGGGCTTTCCTCCCACTTTCATAATTCTGTGACTTTTTTTTCTCTTTTGAAAAAAAAAGCCCATAAAGAACTGTTGCCTATTATAATAAGATAAATATTATTTCAGAACTTACAATAGGTAAAGGTAAAAGGTAAAGGTTCCCCTTGACATTTAGTCCAGTCGTGTCCGACTCTAGGGCGCGGTGCTCATCCCCGTTTCCAAGTCATAGAGCCAGCGTTTGTCCAAAGACAGTTTCCGTGGTCACGTGGCCAGCGCGACTAGACACGGAACGCCGTTACCTTCCCACCGAGGTGGTACCTATTTATCTACTTGCATTTGCATGCTTTCGAACTGCTAGGTTGGCAGGAGCTGGGACAAGCGACGGGAGCTCACTCCGTTGCGTGGATTCGGTCTTACGAGTGGTAGGTAGTCCATTACAATAGGTAGTCTATTGCAAATAACTGAAGCTAGACACAAGTTTTGTTTTGTTTTGTTTTTGTTTTAAAACTGGCTTAGCACCTAAATTGTTTTAAGGAACATTTCCTCTCCTTCATCTCATTCCCTGCATTTCTTATCTCCCATCTCCCCTGGCTGTGCTACTCAAAAAGGTCCTCAGAAGAGCCTAGGGTCCTCTTCAGCCTTTGAAATGTACTGCTGTAGAGAGGAGAATGCCCAAAAGTGAGTGGTGTTCACCCCATTTTAGGTGATTCTTCCCTCCTGTAGTAGCATCCAGTGTCCTATAGCTCATTGTTCTTGACAGCCCTTAATAATCTAGTGGTTTTTTCTGGTACATATATACTCAAGTATATTATGGATAGAAAGTACAGTATTGAGTCCTCTATAGAATATAATGCCCCTTTGCTCATTTTTATTATTCTTAGTCAGATACTTCACTGACAGAGGATGTGAACTGTTACTGTAAAATTAATGATGTTAAGAATATGGCTCTTAAAAGATATGACTCAGCTTGATGGACGCCTTTCTTTATCTCCTTTTTCAGACTAGCATCAATAGTATGATGAGTGTTTATAGTGAAACTGGGGACTATGGCAACGTGAAGATCAGTGGTGAAATTTGCCTTCAAATTAGCTACAGCTATAAAACCGGCACCCTCAATATACTAGTAAAAAAATGCAAGAACTTGGCAATAGCTGATGAAAAGAAGCAGAGGACAGATCCGTAAGCAAAGAGGATTCTTTTTAACTTCTTATTTAAACTTTTCTGGGGGCTGGGTAGTCATGTTAGTCAGTTGCAACCAAAACAACGAAGAGTCTAGTACCAATTTAAAGATTATCAAGTTTTATTTGATACACCTTTTGCATCTGATAAAGGTGGTTGCAGTTCCCAAAAGTAAATGCCAAATAAGAGTTGTTATTTCTATTATCTGGCAGTTCTATTATCTAATCTTGTGATTTCAGTTACTGTTTGCTTGTGAAAGTGCAATTAGGGGTACATGAGACACAGACATTTGTGTAAAATAAATATGGCTGGCTGGCAAAGAGAATATCTAGTAGCTTCCCACAAGCTCTCAGTTTTGCTCTTGCTTGCATAGTGTGGAAAACAACAGGAAGCTCCCTTCCTTCTCTTTTACACACCTCACATGGAATAAGACTGATGTCTCTTAGTCTCTTCTTGGTTACAAGATGTCTTGGGAGAGAGGAGGAGTCTTTTTTCACTTGCGCAGTGAATTGGCAAATCTGAGCAGGAGGAATCTCTCTCAATGCAGTATACGAAAAGCTGCAGTGAAGGTTAAGGAAGACTACAATCCAGCTGCAAGGAAACAGGAAACTTCAGTTTTCCACCGTGTGAATGACCCATTTGAGTCATATATTTGTACACTTCTTCTGCTCATCTTCAGAACCCACAAGGAGAAAACCAGAAGTTTCCACTTCCTATTTTATGTTTTCTAAGAATTGTGGTTTCAGTGATGGTTAATGAGACCAGGCCAGGATCAAACCTTGGTTCTCATACATTACCTGTAAACAGATCTATTTCAGGGAAATAAACATTCTTGTTGATGCATATTACTCCAGCACTATTTTATGGTGAACCACATCGGATTCTGTTTTCCTTTACATTGAATTCAGCAGCTATGTGGGTACTGAGGCTATGCACATGGCTGCATAATTGTAGTTTTTAATATTTGTTTTTCTCTCGTTATTGCTTCCTGACATCAGGCATATGTGGATTGTGTTGATGCCTCTTTTTTTACTGATCTTTAAACTTCTAGAAGTGCACTATATCTTTAAAAATGAACATAAGTTGTAGCTATAAACTAGGAACGTCATGTAATTAAAGCCTGATTACTGCAGCTATATTGGAAGTGTCAACTTTACTTTATTTTATTTTATTTGTCACATCTCTATCCTGCTTTTTGTCCAATGACCTTAATACATGGCTCACCTCTATTTGACTTTGCCATCAAACAGTTATGATAGGTAGGTTTGGATGAGAGCCTGTGACTGGCTGAAGGGTCCCCTTTGACTTTAATGGCTGAGTGAGGATTTGAGCTGTGAGTCTTCCATGTCGTAGCCCAACATTCTGAGTACTACACCACATTGGCTCTGAGATTTGCCACATAGGATTGATCGTTATGTGAATATATTGTTATCAGAAAAGAGCTTGCTCTGTGAAGGAAGCATGAAGGCAGTTTTGTTTGTGATTTTCACGATATCTATGATTAATTGGGAGTTTGCAGCCTAGTCTCCTAAGGCTGTTCAAGATGTTCCATTGAGATAAACTTGAGTCACCCAGACAGGTGCAGAATTAATGTGACTGAATATTCCACTGTATAGATGTAATTTCACATAGAAAATCAGCATGCCAAAGAGGCAACTATGCTACCCTTCATTTTCACATGCTAGTTTTCTGTAGATAGGTTTTTTTCTTAAAATAAACAAACAAAAAAACAATCGTGTAATCTGAAGTGGTATGGCCTATGCACATCGTCATGACTTTGTGCTAAATCTCCCACCTAGTATCATGACTCACAAGCTGTTTGTTTTGTGTGGGAAATTACAAGTGTGTCATAAGAATGTCCTCTGTGCTTGCAGTATTGTAGTATAAGCTGTATTCTGTTAATGATTTGCTACCTAATTTACAGCTATGTCAAAACATATCTCCTGCCGGACAAGTCTCGCCAAAGCAAACGTAAGACGAAAATCAAAAGCAATACCACTAATCCAGAGTTCAATGAAGTGCTGAAGGTGAGAACAGAGCCATACATCACACCTCCACATTCCCATTGTGGTCATCTGAAAATTAGATGCATTTGCTAGAATGAAAGGGTTTTCTTTTGTTTTGTTTTGATTGAAATCAAATGTTTTGAGTTAGAACATTGACCTAAAACAAAGCACATAAAAGGAACAATAATTGTTTCTGTTTCTTAACAATTTTGTGTGGAGCTTTCAGGAATCTGTCTGTCTTTCTTTGTATTTTCTAATGGCCACACGGCTCCCCCCTTTTATTCATTTTCTCTTGTGATTGTAAATCCGGTAATGTGATTGTAAACCTTAACACTATCAAAATCTGCATTTCCAGCAGAGCCTCTGTATTTGAATTCTGTTTACTAAAAAGAGCTACACAAAGCACTTAACCTGAAACTATCCAGCATTTTCAGCAGGAGGGAGTTAAGGCCTTGAGAGCTGCTTTTACACTCTGTAGAATATGGACCAGTATAGTGCTGCCTCTTGGCTGCCTTCTTCTCCCTTGACCAGGGTTGGGCATTGCTTAGCTTACCTTCCTCTTTTTATGGTACCCTGGCCCTTCTACCCTGGGGTAGAATAAAGGATAATGGCCCCTCCTGGAAGCCTCTGGGAGTAGAGTTTCTCCTTTACAACAAGGTGTTGGCCCCAAAATGTTTTTTTTTTTTAAATGAAACTGGCAGAAGAATTCCAGACATTTCTAATTTTATTTTGGGTAACGATGGTGCGGCCACAGTGGGTCCCAGTGGATGACTTAGACTATGGATCTCCAGAGCCTGCCCACTCTGTTCTAGAGTCTTCTGGTATACTGTGATATCTGTGCTCTTTCCATAAATAAAAGCTTTGTGATCTAAAGAAAGGTTGAAAATTTGAAGCTGCAGCAGAAGTTAAGAGGCAGAGCTCATGTTACTTTATTTTATTTTATTTTTTTATCTGTTACTTTTCCTTCAGTTTTTAATTATGAGCAAAGGTAGAGGAGTCATGGTGATGTTTAAGAACTAGGAAAGGGGGTATTTTTAAGAAGGCCCATTTGTGATCATAATTGTTTAGTGAGAAAATAGCAGAATGAGGCAGCAGCAAGAAAAATAGTCTTTCAAGAAAACAATTCAGTTTCATAGATCTTGCACTAATAAGAACCTTCACTGATTGATGATGTCTGCTGTGGCTGAGGAGGAAAATGTTCCTTCTATACTTTTCCCACACCTTCCTGAATAGAAGGCAGTCAGACATTTATTCACAGATTTAGGGCCATGTTCTTCAGGGGAGCTTGAAGGTATTCAAGGAAGAGCATGGGACTGTGGAATGTTCATTTAGAAAACCCTCAAAACATTTATTAGCTTAAACGAATTTCTGTGGTAGATGTTATTAGAATTTAGGATTTCTCAAGAAAAATGTGATGTTCTTATTTTTAATTTAAAATGGTTGTTATTCATTTTTTCTCTTTATTTTAACATTGGGTTATGAATTTAACTTTCTGTTGAAACGGTTTTGACTGATGGTAAGGGAAGAGTGGGAAAGCATCCGAGTTTTTGGAAAAAACAACAACAGAAAGGGGCTGTAATGCTGAAGCATTTGGGACCCACTACTCTAAAAGCTTCAATATAAGCCAGTTATGGGGAAGCAAAGACATATAAACATGTTCGTTTTGGTCTTGTGTCTCTTGATAGTACGTCATCAGCCATACCCAACTTGAGACACGGACCCTGCAGCTTTCTCTTTGGCACTATGACAGATTTGGGCACAACAGTTTTCTTGGAGAAGTGGAGATACCCTTTGATTCCTGGAACTTTGAAAATCATGCGGATGAGTGGTTTATCCTTCAGCCAAAGGTGAGGATTCACTGGCAAGTAACTGTTCACAAACTGCAGCCTGTTGGAATAACAGGACAAAAAACTTTCTGCAATATTGGCTCATGCTACGTATATGTGCACCACTGTGCATAGACCTGGCCTCTGAGATAAGACAGTGCAGGTGAATGGTGGGTCATGTCCAGTAAAGGTGCTCCTAGAGTTTTGAAGTAAGAAGCCATTGTTGTTAGTGTAAGACTATTAAGGATGAGTTATGTGTAACAAGCTAGAGGCTAGGTTAGGGCCATCAGTGGCTGCTGATCAGGATGTCTGTATACCACTTCCAGTATCAAAGGCAGTATGACTCTATCAGTTGCTGGGGAATGTGAAACAGAAGATCCAGTTGCACTCATGATCTGCTGGCTGGCTGGCTTGCATAGGCTTACTAGTTGGCCACCATGTGAACAGAAGGTCTCTAGTCTCATCTAGCATGGCTCTTTCTATCTTCTTATATTCAAGAATGATCACCAAATGTGTCTCACACTGCATGAAGTGGGTTCTGCAGATGCTCCATATCAGTTTGTTTTTGTTTTGATTTTCAGAACTTAATTTTATGCAGACATTTGGTTCTAGCAAGCTTGCAAGCCATGGTTGAGAACACACACTTTAATCTTCTTTAACTTTTTAACATTCTGCAATTTTCAAGCTTGTCATGTATAATTTAGACCTGCCTACCTTTACTCCATGCATGCTGGAAGGGAAGAATATGTGAACTACAGCAAGACACTCTTTTTTTTCTGCATTACTGTTTCAGGTGGAGGTTGTAGCTGACACTGGCCTTCAATACAAAGGCGAGCTGGTTGTTGTCTTACGGTACATCCCTCCTGAGAGGAATCTAACACTTCCGCTAGGAGAGATTCAAGGTAAAGTGAACATTAGGAACATCCTGCAATGTTATCTTCTTCGTGATTGAAATTCAACATCTTGTGCTGCAAATATAAAATTGGAATTGTCTAGTACTCAGTTAGTTACTAGCCTCTAAAGGAATTTGAAACCACAAATAGATTTATTTTTCTGAGTACTGAGGACCCAGAGGTACACCTTTCAGGAGCCCATATTATCTGTGTTTCTAAACTAATGTAACAAAGTTTATCTGCTGTCAGTTCCTTGGTGTATTGTTATAATCTGACGTTATCTAAAAAGGCTTGAAATTTTCAGTATACACAAAATATTACAGAAACTTGTCAATGGTCTCTATAGAAAGCGGACAAGCAGCTTTGTGTATGTGTATCCAATTTGGAATCCAGTATTGCTAATATTGATGCAAAAAAAGGTCTCCGGTCTATACTACTTTCTGTGATTTCTTGCTAGGTGTTTTCCAATATCTTTCTTTCTTCTCTGATCTGCAACCATTATGTAATGGATGCAACTCAGTTCATTGAGGTACTTCTGTGTGACTTGGTTTGTGCAGAGACTTTGAGTTGGTCTTTGTCCAGCTTTTTACTGGCAATCCTTTAGAAAGGAATATGAATTGGAACCATTGCACTTGTGCAGCCCTCTTTGAGTAGA
This sequence comes from Intellagama lesueurii, assembly GCA_037013535.1. Lineage (NCBI taxonomy): Eukaryota > Metazoa > Chordata > Lepidosauria > Squamata > Agamidae > Intellagama > Intellagama lesueurii. The sequence goes on along the minus strand of JBAJHW010000003.1, from coordinate 73,012,072 downwards.
AGCAAAATTTAGCCACTTGACTACTGCATCCTAAACGATCCCCCTTCATTTGGGAAACTGCATCGTATTTAACTGGGTGTGCTTGGGTGTATAGCCTTTTTATAAAGAGACGTGCTGTGTTAATAAGTTTGAGAAAGCTGGAGAAAGGGGCAGAGATTTGTTTTGGTCTAAGAGAGGGGCTAATGCCAAAGGACAAATTGTTTGGGTGGAGGAAATCATATTAGATAAGACAGAGGGAGTGCATAGTGTCCTAGGCAAATGCCATCCTAACTGCAGTGAGGCATGAATACCCATCTGGATGAGGAAGGCAGTCATGTAAGTCAGGGGTCCCCAACCCCCAGTCCGTGGCCCGGCGCTGGTCCATTGCCATGGCAGGACTGGGCCGCGGAGACAGATCTCTCGCCCCCCACTCCCCCCCCATGCACGGCCCGCCACCCGCACGCACGGACGCCCCTCCCACCGTGAGCGCGCCCTTCCCCTCTGCGCATGCACACAAGCGCGTCCCTCTGCAAGTGCACTCCGCTTCTTCGTGCATGCGTGTGAACGTGCTCCACCCCTCCGCAAGTGCACCCCGCCCACCCGTGAGTGCAGGGGGCGCCCCGCCCCCCCACGCACAGACCCGAACCCCCCAACCGGTCCACAACTCAGAAAAGGTTGGGGACCACTGATGTAAGTGATGGTATATCCTCCATCATTTGACTTAAACATGGATGGTTATATGACCAATTTTGCAATCAGTGTGAGACTGGACGAACTGAACGAAGCTTGCCAGAGCAGGGAGAGTGCTTATGCAGTTGTCTTCTACTGTGAACAGGATACTGGCATGAAGGTTTCTGTATTGATTTTTGAAGCAGCCAGAGCTTTCCCAAAAGCTGGTTTTATTTTTATTCAAGGAAAGAAAAGCTCCAAGAAAATGAAGAAAGCAAATTCACAACCACCATCAGGAGGGATATTAGAAGTTATTGTCAAGGAAGCCAAGAATTTAACAGCTGTGAAGTCTGGAGGCACTTCTGACACATTTGTGAAAGGGTGATTTCTTTTCTCTTCTGTTTAGCATTTTAGTTTAGTTTTTTCATAACTCTTGGATTAATATATCCGGACTGTATCTGTCAAGTAAGATAATGTACCTAATCTCATGCCATGTCTCATCATTTATTGCTTCACAGGGGCTGACTAACAAAGTAATAAAACATAATTATGTGTGCAACATCATCTAAAGCAGTGGTTCCCAATCTTGGGTCCCCAGGTGTTCTTAGACTAAAACTCCCAGAAGCCTTTACCACTAGCTGTGCTGGCCAAGATTTCTGGGAGCTGTAGTCCAAGAACATCTGGGAACCCATGGTTTGGAACTACTGATATAAAGTGATAACAAATTGAAAGAGTTTATTCAGCCTCTCTACCTTTCATCTTTAAATAATACTTTCACTTGTTCTATAGCTTTTTTTGCTCATAGCGTAGTAATATTTTCTCATTAGATATTAGTGGTTCTTTCTTCTTACATATAATTAATGAGATATTCATAACAAACACATAATGTCCTCTTGTTTTTGTCCTATTCCTCTTTTCCTTTAGGTACTTGCTTCCTGACAACAACAAAGCATCCAAACATAAAACCCCAGTAATAAAAAAGAGTGTGAATCCCAAATGGAACCACACCTTCACGTTTAGTGGCTTGAATACTAGAGATATACATAATGTCTGTGTAGAACTCACTGTCTGGGACAAAGAATCCCTTAGCAGCAATATCTTTCTGGGAGGAGCTCGTTTGAATACTGGAAGTGGTAAGTAGTGTAATTTGACCTGACAGCTGTTTCTCCATGGAGGTTGGGAAGCTGTTGAAGCATCAGGGCATGGAGAAATAGAAAAAATACTGTGTTTTTTATAGTATTTTAACAACCAATCAACATACTGTTGAATGAGAACACTTAAGTCTCTCTCCCAAAAACTCTGTTTGAAGCTTTATAATCAATGGTGGGAAATGCGTCAGACCCTCAGGTGGTCTTGGATCAATTGAAGGACCTCCCATTTATATGGGAAGCAGCATTTACTGCTTGTTTTAGATGCCTTCTGCAGATACACTTGTGCCTTCAGTTTTTCTGGATTCTTACTCGTTGGTTTTACATGCCTCACTACATTCAATTACTGTATATGGACGTGAAAGCCAGACAATGAAGAAAGCTGACAGGAAAAAATCAGTTCATTCAAAATGTGGTGTTGGAGGAGAGCTGGAAAGAATACTAAATAGGTTCTGGATCACATCAAGCTTGAACTCTCCCTAGAAGTCTCCCCAAAAATGCTTAAAAATGCTAAGGCAAGGCTCACTGGAAAAAGATAATAATGCTAGAGAAGAGGACGACCTAACATGATATGAATTGAGTCAACAGATGTATCCTACAGAATGTACATATTATCATTTAAAGTCTAGTATTATTTTATGTGACTACGCAAAAGCCTTTGACTGTGTGGACCACAGCAAACTATGGCAAGTCCTTAAAGAAATGGGAGTGCCTGACCACCTTATCTACCTCCTGAGAAATCTATATGTGGGACAGGAAGCAACAGTTAGAACTGGATATGGAACAACAGATTGGTTCAAAATTGGGAAAGGAGTACATTGTCTCCCTGCTTATTTAACTTATATGCAGAATACATCATGCGAAAGGCAGGACTGGATGAATCCCAAGCCGGAATTCAGATTGCCGGATGAAATATCAACAACCTCAGATATACAGATGATCCCACTCTGATGGCAGAAAGTGAGGAGGAATTAAAGAACCTCTTAATGAGGGTGAAAGCGGAGAGCACAAAAATTGGTCTGAAGCTCAACATCAAAAAAACTAAGATCATGGCCACTGGCCCCATCACCTCCTGGCAAATAGAAGGGGAAGATATGGAGGCAGTGACAGATTTTACTTTCTTGGGCTCCATGATCACTGCAGATGGGGACAGCAGCCACGAAATTAAAAGACACCTGCTTCTTGGGAGGAAAGCGATGACAAACCTAGACAGCATCTTAAAAAGCAGAGACATCACCTTGCCAACGAAGGTCCGCATAGTCAAAGCTATGGTTTTTCCAGTAGCGATGTATGGAAGTGAGAGCTGGACCATAAAGAAGGCTGACCGCCGAAGAATTGATGCTTTTGAATTGTGGTGCTGGAGGAGACTCTTGAGAGTCCCCTGGACTGCAAGGAGAACAAACCTATCCATTCTGAAGGAAATCAACCCTGAGTGCTCACTGGAAGGACAGATCCTGAAGCTGAGGCTCCAATACTTTGGCCATCTCATGAGAAGAGAAGACTCCCTGGAAAAGACCCTGATGTTGGGAAAGTGTGAAGGCAAGAGGAGAAGGGGACGACAGAGGACGAGATGGTTGGACAGTGTCATCGAAGCTACCAGCATGAATTTGACCCAACTCCGGAAGGCAGTGGAAGACAGGAGGGCCTGGCGTGCTCTGGTCCATGGGGTCACGAAGAGTCGGACACGACTTAACGACTAAACAACAAATTATCAATATCATAGCTTACCTCTTAAATGTAACTATTTAACCTCACTACTTGTTGTTATGTGCCATCAAGTCAGAACTAACTTATTATTTTTTATTAGTTTTATTTATGAACTAACTTATAGTGCCCCTAATGTTGCTTTCATGTTAAGGTGTGTTTTACCAGTTCCATACTCCCAGTGAGTCTCCAGTGCTAAGCAGAGATTCAAACCCAGATCTCCTGAGTCCTAGTCTGTCACTCTGTCCACTGCATGACACTGGCTATTAACCACATTACTACCAATATTTTATTCCAATAATTCCAGATTCTACTTCAGAGAAATTGTGAAACCCACAAACTCCAGATTACAACTCTTTAACATGAAGACATAAATTACACCACTTATATAACTTAAATGTTGAAGTTGTATAACCATCCTATGGCAGGCATCTGATCAATCTCCTGTTTCAGATTATGCTTCCTTCAGGTGCCTTAGCTTTAGGATCCAATGAGTTGTATGAAGTTGATTCATTGCTTAATATTATATGGTCTGATTTTAATTATTCCAGGGAAAATAACAAGAAATTGTACCATTCCCCAATCTTACCAATTAGGTGTCTTCTCAACTTGCAACATTGACTGTAGCTTGCTACTTTCTGTCTTCTATCCCATAAAGGTTATATGGTTGAAAAATAGCCAGATCCTCCCTACTACAGTTCTCTCTTTGATGTCTTTGTATCTTCCCCTTCCACCATGTCCACAGCTGCAAATTGGCTGCATTCTTTGAGCTATGCTCACATCCTGCATCAATCTTGTCATTATAGATGGCAAGGGACGATTTAGATTATAACAGTATAATCTATTGGGGATTACTGCATGCCCATTGTGGGATGGTTATACAAGTGATATGATTAACATCTTCATGTTAAAGAGTCATTACCTGGAGTTTATGGGTTTTAACATTTCTGAAATGCAAACTATGAATCTGGTTTTTTTAAAATAAAATATTCATAGTTGTATAGTTAAATAGTTATGTTCAAGAGGTAAGCTATGATATTGATAGAGTGGTTAAATGTTATGTCCAAGAGATACACTGTATATATCTTAATGCAGTTTATGTTCTCACTGTGATCTGTAATTGAAAATAATTGACAATTGTATGTTTGTTCTCACTTGAATCTATATATGAAAGTAATTAGAATTAATTGTTTGAATGAGCTACTGAGAAATGAATGAATTGTGTTTTTATTTTTACTAATGAGAACAATTAATAACAAAAAAATCTCATCTAAAACTAGATAGTTCAGTGGATTAGGTCTCTGGCTGTGGAGCCAGAGGTTGGGAGTTCGATTCTCCACTGGACCTCGCTGACAAGGACTGAACTTGATGATCCATAGGGTCCCTTCCAGCTCTGCAATTCTAAGATGATGATGATAATGAAATAAACTAAAAGAAAATGTACTTCCCCCCTCCCCCAGGACTATTAGGGAGTCTCCATTACAAAATGTACTGACCATATTTTGCCTTATCTGAAAGGAAGAACAAAGGTTAAGGAAGGAATAAAGTAGAATTTTAAACAATTGCAGCTTTTACTGGTTGCAGCAAATACAACTGATTTTTGCAATTCCCCCCTCTCAATTTCCAGGTTTAAGCAATGGCAAAGAAGTAGACTGGATGGATTCTCAAGGAGAAGAGCAACGCCTTTGGCAAAGAATGATTGACTGTCCTGGAGATTCTGTGGAAGGTGTTTTAATGCTGAGATCCAGCATGGGAAAACATAGACTCTAAGAGAAAGATGGTTTGCACACAGCATTCTACTTCTGTCATCACAATATAGTGTGATGTAAGCTGGCCTACAGTGCAGCACCTTGTGTTATTATTTGCACATGTAAAATAGGGAAGAGAAAGACTTTTCTTCAGTGTGGACTTTAAATTTCTTAAATAGATTATAAATGCATTTAGCACTTTCCTACATCTGCATTCTCATCATTGTCCTCCTTTGCCCAGCAGAAGTCAGCAAAGCCATTCATAAGATTGAGTGAACAGCTGGAATAAGACCTGTTGAAATCCTCTAGTTCAAGCAGCTCCTTTCAGTTGTGATTATTTTAGTACGTATTCTTTTGCAGGAAAAAAAAAACGTTATTTGTAAATGGGTTAAAATGTCTGTGCTGTTCCATATAAGCCCATTTCTCGTAAACCTAACATTTGAAATGAGCTAAGGGAGTGAGAGTCAAGTTACAGGCAAGCTTCAAGGATAACTATTTTCTCCTCCCACCTCTGGATGCTCATTTCCAGGAATGGTTCCCAGTTGTGGTAACTTGCTAACAACCAGTCCAACAACCTCCAGTTACCCATTCTCAAACTTTTTGTGAGCGGGTATAGAGACTGACAGAGAGTGCTGACATATAAATTACAAGAATCCATAACTCATCAGCAGTACATGGTCTCCATTTCAGGACTTCCTGTAAAAGCTTGGAACAGGAGATACCAAACAAATTAACAAAGGAACAGTCATCATTATGTTACATTGTCTTATTGTGAACATAAGTTTAATTCTTTCTCAAATTACATGACATGGTTGAAGAGGAAAAGAGAATTCATGTTTGCCTGCAAGATATCAAGCACATAATCTAATCTCTGCCCTCAGACGGGCTCACTTTGTGCCTGTCCAACTTTTTGTGAGCACCTCGAAAGGAGGAAATTCTACCACCTCATTGGATAACTGCACTATACTGTTTGAATGTGTAACCCAGATCTACCTCCCTGTTTAAGACATTGTGGGTGGTATGAACAGACTCCCTCTTCCCCAGATCCCTTTTAAGCACGCTAATAGTGCCACTGTGTCTCACCAGCCTCATCCCCTTCCTTAAAGTTGTACCTATTGAGTTCCTTCAGTCCTTTGTTGTAGGAAGTCTCTTCTATATGGTCTTTGACCTAAGCTTGAGGTATGATTAACTCTGGATTCTGCCCTGTGTAAGGTGAGTTTTTCATATCAGTATACTGAAGATTTAAAAGCCTTACATTTCATAGCACTGCATATACAGGGGGCACCTAATTTTAAATTATTTAAAACTAAAATACAGCAGGTGTTCCAAATTTCATTTGTAGACTTCATTTGAGAAGAGGTTTCTTAGTGGAGGAACTGATTCAGTAAGTGGATTAGTCAGAGCACTGGCTGAAAAACAGAACACCAGTAACTTGGGAGTACTTCAGTGTTCAGAATTTATTTATTCCATTTATATCCTGCACTTCATGGCCTTGATATTTGTGAGAATTGATACTGTGAAATAACCAGCAGCTCCCAAGAGGCTCAGGCTGTGGGTGATCTGTGGATGTAAATGTGCACAGCACCAACCTGTATTGTGGAACTCGTTTTTTTTTTTTAATTGAATCATTTTGTTGTATCTTTTAATCAAGTATGCCAGACAAATGAAGGAAATTGGCTGCATATCTAACTTTTTCTTCTCAAATTATTCCAGCTACTTCAGGTGACTGAATCATAATGTTTTGATTGGTTTCTAATTGTTTCATGTACTGTTCAATAATCTTTAGGTTAAAAACCAGTGTATACATGTATATAAAGTCCGAACAATTACTTGGAGATTGGTTTTATCATTTTACTTAGGTATTAAACTATGATGCCTACAGACCAGAAAGTAACAAGGAGGTACTATGAGAGCTTATATAATGTTCTTCTACATTTCTTTTTACATCTCTACAGTTTACTGGATAAAGTAATCACAGAAATTTCACAATATTGACAATTTTACTTACTTATGCAAATATATTTCTAACCATTTTATTACAGTGTTTTTCTGCCCCTTTTATGTTAGATAAATGTATGTTGTATTTAAAAGCCTAACATCAGATGAGACTGATTTTCAGTGCACTCTTACATGTACCTACTTAGTCCAATGCAATTGGTTGTGAATTTTTAAATTAGTAATGCCTCTGAGGTACACTGAGGTTTTGTTTTAGTAGTGATGGAATTGTAAAAAGGTGATGGCTGCAATCCTGCATCTGTTTAAGACCTACTGAATTCAGTGGCATTTAGTGCTCAGTAGATACATTATTAGATTGCACTGAAAACTGCTGAAGCATATCTCTGCTCCTGTTATTTGCACTTTTAAGCTTTGTAACAGAGATAGGGGTGCCAAGGCCATTAGAAGCCTAGGAATATAGAGCCTCCAAATTCCATATAATAAAATAGATTCTAAATTTGGAATGGGCAAAGTGTGGCCTGCTAGATTTTGGACTGCAACTCCTTTTGGCTTTTGCCAGCATACCCAGCAGTGAGGAATCATGGAAGTAGCAGTCCAAAAACATGCAGGGCTGCATTTTCTTACTCCTGTGCTACATGGTGGTAATTTTTATAAATGTATCATAAGACACTCTGAAGCCTGTACCAGCTGCTCTTGGATTTGTTGTCTTTTGATTACCCTATTTCCCTGAAAATAAGACCTAACCTGAAAATAAGCCCTAGTATGATTTTTCAGGATGCTCGTAATATAAGCCCTACCCCAAAATAAGACCTAGTTAAGTGAAACCCCGCCGTCCACCATTGTGCAGCATCCAGAAGAAGATGACATGACTGTATTTGAATAAACGTAGATCGTTCTACATGAAAAATAAAATAAAACATCCCCTGAAAATAAGCCCTAATGTGTGTGTTTTTGGAGCAAAAATTAATATAAGACCCTCTCTTATTTTCGGGGAAACACGGTAGCACATGTATTGTGTACTCTAACACAGTCATTCTCAATAGGGCCATATGGCCCCATGGGGGACCCTGGCACAGACTGGAAACAATGCTTCACACATCACATTATAAGGTTCATTTTGCAACTTATACAATCCTGATTCAGCCTATCTTTCTTTCATGTTGTGTTTACAGTTGTGGGCAATACAGAGCAACAGCCTGATCCCCCGGATAATGCAAGGAAAGAAAAGTCTCAGTTTGTAAAAAGACACTGGTGTTGTTTCCCTCATTCTTATGTGAAGGGGTGGACTAGCACAATTCAGTCACTACAATAATTATATGAAATACATGCATTATCTGTTGCCCTGCAGAATATGATTCAGCTTAGTCTTAAGATGGGATGCCCAGTGTGGTGTAGTGGATAGAGTGGTGGCTGAGATTCAGGAGGCTTGGGTTTGGATCCCTGCTCAGCCATTGCACCTCACTGGGGATGTGGAAATGGTAAAACCAATCCTTAAATATCTCACTTACCTTAAAACCCCTATTAGGATCACTATTAGAGATGGGGGTATTTGTATACGAATACAAATATCCCCGCGCAGCTGGAGTTAACAAGGGTCCACCCCCTGGGCACGGACCATCCACTTACGTGTCTGGCGGTGGCGGCAGCAGCCTCACTCATCCTTCCAATCACTCCCAGAGTGCTGCTCTCTTCCTACTCAGCTAGCGACTCTGCAGGCGAGACTCGTCCCCCCTTCCCTTGCCTGAACTGGCTAGCCAAGCAGGAAGAGAGTGATTGGAAGGATGAGTGAGGCCGCCGTCAGAAGCATGAGTGGATGGTCTGGCCCCAGGGGCCAGCCCCTTGTTAAGTCCAGCTGTGCAGGGATACAAATACCCCCATCTCTAATCACTACATGTTGGTTCTGAGTTGACAGCACCTAACAATCTTAAGATGACACTAAAGACATCTGTGTTTGATTTATGCTATCAACAAATGCTGTGTGTGTGCCAAGGATGATCAGAGATCATTCCAATGTATCCATTCCTCTTCTGAGTGCATAATTTGGAACACTAATGCTGGATATAAACATTTTTTGTGAAGAAACTGCATCTTATTACATTCTGCCAAAAATCAGGATAATTTTTCTTCCTACACAGGACTGCTCTGTTATTGTACTTTTGCTGGTATTTGTACATTCAGATGTGTGGCTTGGTGGAAAAAAGTCTCAGCTTATTTATCTTCGTTTGTGTATAATTAAAATCTTTTGTCATTTTAATTGTTGTGCAAGAACTTTTCAGCAGGTAAACATCTAGGATACCGGGTTCTAAATACAATAAAAGGCTCATACTTCACACATGTAGGTAAAAGATGTGGCCCTCTAAATGTATAGAACTACAACTCCCATCATCCTTCACTATTGGCAGAACTGCTCAGAGTTGCAATCCAACATTGTTTGGCAACATTTCACATGTCCTGTAAGGTAAAATGCCTAAGAACAGGTAAAACTATCTGCTGGGTCATTGGGTGTATGACTTTTGCTTTGTGCTCTGGCCTGTATGAACCTTTGCTTCCCACCATTGGTATAACTAGACAAAAGAAGCTTGTTTTCTGGGTGGGTAGTAGTAATTAAAAGTTTTGTGTGATAAAGAAACAACAAAAAATCATTTGAAACTAGGAAAGTGTCCTACCACATTGGTCCCAATAGTGTACAACACTACTTCATATCCAAATTATTAAGACTAAAACAAAAAAAATGCAAAACAATATTTTATTAATAAAAGATCTGAAAAAAGTAAAGAAAACATTTACACAGGAAGTAATGCTAAAAGTTATTCTGAAGAGTCACTCCAAGCAATTCAATACTTTCACAAAACTTTCCACAGAAGAGAATAAATCTCTGAAAATAAAGGACCATAAGCCAAATTAAAAGAAGTTTCACAACAAATAGGGCTAAACACATACATATTTCCCCTCAAAAAAATATCTGTACAGCAGTGATTTCCATACTTCTATGCTCTGTGTAGCACCAGGAACAATTTAGGCAGCAAAAGTACTTGCATATAAATGGCCATACTCCAGAATTAGGGACAGGATTGACCAGATTCTGCTTGTAATTTCATATCTTCTTTTCTCAAAGGGAAAGTGTCAATGAGAGTAAAGAGCTCAGCAGGGGTAGCTGGGAAAGGGTACCGTTCTTTGTCCACGCCATGTTTATCAACCACCACCATATTGAAGTTATAGTGAGGGATGCGAAGCAACAACCTGAGATTGAGAAGGGGAAAAAAAGATTTGTTTGTTTTTTAAGAAGCAGCTATTGCATGTGTGGGCATGCCTCCCATCCACTGTAATTTAATTCTCTTCCAACAATGTATATCATCAATATGATGATAGGAATATTATCCTTTTTAGATCTAAAATAAAGACAAAGAAAAGCTGTGCCATTACAAAGGTCATTTGGAGTGCACCATTGATCACACATTTCCCTTTGTTGCTTTACAAGTCCCAAATCTGAATTGTCAACTGCTGTACTGCATCCATCACAAGTTAACAAATGATTAGAAATCACAAGGAAAATAATGCTGTCCACTGTTTGCTTGTATACAGGAAGCCTGATGGGGTTTCTCCTGTGTTGTACAAATTGTATCTGATAGGTTCCCATGTCAAGAGAATTACCCATTCAGCTGCCTTCTTGGTGCCACATTGCTCCACTTTTACAGAAACCACTAAACAAAACATAGGGCTTTGTTTCCTGGTGTAATATCCAAGCCCAATAGCAGCCAGCTCTGTTGTTTTATCTCTCCAGAAACTGAGAATAGCTTGTGGATTATTTCTTTGGCTCACCAGTGGAGAGACAACCTGGAGAGAGGGTTGCTGTTTGGTTTGGATGTCATACTAAACCAACAGTGAATCAAAGTCCAGGTTTTGTTTAGCAGCTCCTGCTATAAACTGGAAGCAATAAGAAGTGGGAATCAGCACATTAGCTTTTCCACTATAAGACCGGTTTCTCATACCACCTTAGCTTTTTGTGATACCCAAATGCCCCTTCTGTTTCAGCACACTGCCCTGCTCCTTCCCCCACTACCCTTTACAGTCAGGATAGCAGTATAGTATGGATACAGTGTTACTGTTGGAATCTATGCCCAACCACCAGAGAAAAGGTGACAACTTCACACTTTCCCTAAAACACAATCTGAATTTGCTAAGAGTCACCTGAGCTGACAGTAGGTCCTCTGAAGTAGGGTTGACTCCAAACTCCTCCCAGTCGAAGTCTGATGGAAATTACTTTGGACTACCCTAACCATGGTCTTTGTGCTAACAATGGGGATTTGTCTCTTGGGCGGAGGAGCTTCGAACTGGTTTAACTTGGCTCCTCATCTCTTCACCTTTTTTCTTTTTTGTCTCTTCTGCTGGGAGATTTCAGCCAGTGAAGCAGTTCTGCTGTGAGATTCCTCTGTTGGCTTGTGACTCATCCAAACCCCACCTCCACGACTGGCTTATCTATGAGCTACGATGACACTGCTCCTCTAATACCTATCTAGCAGAGCTGTGAGAAAAAAAACTGTGTCACTGAAAAGTAGTTACAACACCTATTGTCCACTGCTGGGAGTAATTAGTTTCCTTTGCACTGGATAGGAATAGGGACTGTATTCTACAATGAGGTGAGTATGCCAATAACAGACTTGCACCAGCACTGGGAGGAGGAGGGTGATCATTTTACCTGGTACATCCTGTCAAGATTTTAAAAAGGAGACTCAGGTGTGGGGGCAGAATTTCTTTCTGGGATTATTATTGGAGACAATTTACCTGACTTGCAAAGCCAAAGCGGGAGGCATCAATCTCAGTCCTATTCTTCCCAGCAGAGATGGGTAAACGCCAACCAGCTCAATCACTGTAATATGTCGTAGATCTAACCCGCACTGTGCTGGCTAAAACAGGCAAGAAGAGAAATGGGAGGAAAACAATAAGTGGAGCAATCATCACAAAGCAAGACAAAACAAACATCTGTCTTATGTAACATGCTCATCACCTTCACAGACCCTTATCTACGAACCTGACTGGGAGGGCCTGTGAGAAATAAGCGCATCGGATGCAGATAGAACTATCAGAGCTGGATCCAACTGCTCACTCCCTCAGTTTTTTAAAATATTTAAAGACCAAAGAAAATGCTACTCATTTTTGAAACAATATCATTAAATGACACCTTCTCTATGAACCAGCTGCATTTTGTGGTGAGAAAGTTAATACAAAATATGTACAGAGTAAATATCTATTTCTTAATCCACCCCCCACCCACCCCAAGTAGGCCACAGTGAGGGCTTCATGTACTCTAAAGCTGTATCATACAAGTGCAGAATTTAGTACTGGATCAAGTTAATGTGTTTGTTTTTGAGGTTTTTAAAAGCTTTGAAGCATGTCAATAGGTGCCACAGTAGCTTTCTTTTCTCATTTATACAAGTACCAAGTTGGAAGGAAACCTGAACAGCAAGGGCAAAATAACTTCAAGCCGTCTCTGAGTCAAAAGTGAAGGCTCAGCTGTTACTTCTATAGTTGTCAGGACCATTAAATCTCACTTCAGAGAAAACAGATATGTACAGCATTTAACCCAGACCAGAAGTACCTCTGGCTGAGTTAGGACAATGTTGATTATCCACAGGCTTGGATCCACAGACTCTGTGAGCCAAATTACGTTTACAAGACACTCCTGCTGGAGGTGGCAGCAGGTGACTGTTGCTGATTATGCCTACAGGGCCCCCTCCACTCTGGAAGGATGGAACAATGAAAGAGACATGACCCCAGGGAAATGGCATGATGTGGGAGTGAAATGGAAACGCCAGGAGCCTCTGCAGAATTTATATTGCTTCAACAACCCATAAATGCTACAAAAAATCAGACCACCATAACTTTGATTAAAATGAAGTGAGAAAGATTCCATGAATAACACTGCTCATATGCACAAATATTAAACAGAATGACTGTCTGATTTAAAGGGGCTATGTCTCACCTGCAGCATTCCCAACTGCAATCTGTAAAAATAATTAGCTGCAGTAGGTGTGGATATGATGAGCAGTCTCCGTTTCTCATAAAACTGGTCCAAGAGGGCTGCTGCCGTCCTTACACCAACATTAATATTCATGGCTGAAATGACAAGCAAACAAGATTACAATAAACACATTTAAGATCTTTGAAATTTACAGCTACCAGAAATTATGTTGATCAATTTAGACATAGTAATCCAAGGGACACAGCTGGCAGAAGTGAGAAACCATGAGAATCAGTATTCTTGAGCTGATCCCAAGGAGTAGGAATCAGGCAGGAGTACTTTTGCACCTCTTGGTTGCTCCAGATCCCCAGATTCTTTTCCCCGCTTTGAAAAATTCAGTTGAAAAAGATCTGGAAGCCTCATATATATTGATAAATGTCTTGCAGCCAGGATATGGGCAAGATTTGGCTGCAGTCCCCTAAAGGTAATGTCAGATGAGGCTTTTATTTAATTTAAGGTGCTCTTGGTTGTTTTTGCTGCAACAAGCTAACACAGTTGAAAAAAATGTGCTGCATTCACATTTTGTAACAAATTCCCTTTTCTTCCTTATGCTAATGATCTGCACATACTCATATGTTAGTAGGTGGTTGCTTGGTAATCAATTTCTATGAAGAATGAACAAACAATCAATAGAAAGAATAGGCAAGATGTAAAGAAATCCCACAAGTTACAGTAAAAAATCCATACATGACTACTGTAGTCCAAACAACCATTTATCACATCTATTCAAAGAACGGCATTTATTGTATTTCTGAACAGAGCTGCCACACCATCATTTGCCCTGTAGGGTTACTCAGCAAGCATACTTTCATGCTTGTGAAAGAGTACAAAAATCTACTTCAATGGGAAACAGCAAACTGGTATTTGAAAGAGAACACAAGAATCTCATGACACTTGTGGAACCTCCCATGAAAGTGTATCAGCACTACTAAATCCCTATACAAGGAATGAAAAATATCTAGATGCAATGTCTTGGGTCCTTTTAAGGAGGAAGGTGAGGTAAAAAAAAATTAAATAAATACATAAACACTGCAGATCTGGTTGACTTGTATTTTTGTTCATAATCAATAGACACCAAACCTTTGCAACATATACTCAGCTTATTGTTCATTAACAAAATGTCACCTGCTTAATCCTGCCCATAAATGTCATCAGCCAAAAACATTAACTCATGTAATTATTAATTACTCACGTACGTGTACAGGTTGGCTCTGTTCCTGACCAGCCCAAGTTGAACTGGCAAACTCTTGCCGGACTACCTTGCATGTCATACCCACCAATGCAGGAAAATTCACAGGTTGCGCCATAATTATCACCATCACCGGAACATTTTATGTAGCCATTATCTGGAGCATTTAGTTTACCACAGCGCCTGACTTCAGACACAGAATGAGAAGAGCATTCAGTAATCCCATTGTTGCTTCTAACACAGAAAAATGAACAGAAAATGCAGGCAACATTGAATTGTATATTAGTTGTCATCAAAGATCTCTGCATCCTTTCATTCATAATTGGTTAAATATATACAGGGCAGGATCCAATGGTAGAATCCAGAGGAACTGGGAGAGGACAAACTTATCATTGCAATGCCCAAGCACCCTGAAAGGGAAGGCAGTGTACAGTTCTCAAATATTAATTGATTTAAGGCCCAAGAAATGAATATCCAGCCTGGTTTTATGCTGCATTAGTATGGTGCAATTTAAACCAGTCACAATCAACCTTGGCACGGAAGCTCCACACATGACCTCTGTGTTTGCCTCTTGCAACAACAGTGGACTTACAGCACTGTATAGTGGTCCCCTGAGAACCACACAGTGGCACAAGCACTCAGCTTGCTGGCACTGCCTTCCACTTCCTTGTTTTTTCAAAGTATGGAGTTTGCATAGCAAGTGGGAGAAGGTAGACTGCTTTGTTCCATTTTCTAAGTAAAGGGTATCACTTCATGGCATAAGACACTGTGTGCATTGTTATAATTAAAGGAAATAAAAAGGGTTCAGCAAAAGCCAGTACTCATATCCATTTGTGCAGCACTTCCTGATTGAGAAATTTTACCAACACATTCTATTTCGTAAATCAAAGTCACTTCAAAAAAACAAAAACAAAAAACCCACAGTTTTCCCAGAAACAAAAACATAGCTTCTTTGCTGGAGACATATTGTTAAAAGCAAGACTGATGTGGTTAGATATATTCATTACTACAGTACTCCTCACAGGCACTTCTTTCCCTTCTGCCTTCAGATACAGAGCTGTTTTTCAACAAATTCTCTAGGTATCTATTGCTTGGAAAATATGGATGATCGTCAAGTGTTGTTATGAAACCTCTGCCTTGGGCATGGAGGCAATTGACGGGCTTATCCATCCACATGAGTGAACTGGCCCTTGAAATGATTGCAGATGTGTACAGCGAGAAGTGCCCTTGTCTTCACATTTCAGATCTTGGATTTTGCTGATTCAGAGGATGGAGGTCTTTCCTCTTCTCATCTAAATCAGGAACCTTCCTTTTCTTTGGTGAAACACAAACTTAATCTTTGCCACTGCACTTGTTTTTGAATCTGGATGTTGCAAATGTTTCAAACACAAGGGGATAACTCATGGTATAAAGGAGGAGGCTGAGGGAATAATTGACAATATTTGGTGTTCCATTCATCTTGATGTAGAGCAGTAACTGAGCAAATACAGAAAGGTGGGGGTGTTAAACTTGATTTAACATAATTTTTTCAATCCAAACAATACAGCCAATCAGATGCCTTAATTAATACCATTTCACTTCACTCCTTAAGGTTCAAGTAAATTCCCAGTAAGCACCATTTTGCAAAAAAAAGACCCACACTGCACACCCTTGAGAATGATTTAAAATGGGGCGCTTTGTAACAAGCATCTGTACCTTTAGGCTTCTCTCAAAATCTGGATTCACTTCTGAGCATAAAAGAACATCAGCCCTGAAGAAAAATGGCTAAATCTTCTTTCTCAATACAGATGGCTGGAAGTGTACCATGTTGCATGTGGCAGAAGCACTCCAAATTCATATATATTCCTTGGGATTAACAATCCAATACTTTCCATCTGCACAGACATGTACTCGAGTGTGCACAAGCTAATCTGAAAGACACATTTCTTCTAGGCATTTAGATTATGTTGTGCCATCAAGCAATTGCTATATGGAGAACTTGTTGAAAAACAGCCCTGGCAATTGCTTTGTGTTTAGCTGCGAAGTGGTCAACTGATGAAAAAAAGGACTCAGCTTCTCGTATTTTCCCTTGCTTGGTGCATCTTTATAAATGGTAGTGAACACAAGAAGGTATCCAGTAGACCAGTGGTTCTAACGGCAGCTGGTGGTGAAGTCTTCTGGGAACTCCAGTCCAAGAACACCTGGATTACCCAAGGTTGGGAACCACTGCTGTAGACCATATTGACTGCTGCTGATGAAATTCGAGTCATCAACATTCACACTGTCTTTTGCTGTGAAAAGTTTGGCATCCTTTTTCCTGCTGGCAACATGGGCATGATATTGTGCAGCAATATCAGGCCATTTTCTGATGTACTGAATATCCCACATCCATAAACCAGAGGTTTCTTGAAGAATTGAACAGTCTAAGGCTGTGTATGCAACATTATCTAAAATAGCCTGACTGTCACAACTCCCACCGTCTTCACCTTCAGATAATATGCAAATAGTTGTGAATCTCTTAAGACAGCAAATATTCTTACCTTTGACTTTAATCAAAAATTTGCAAGTTCCCTTATTCCCAGCTCTGTCAAACACAGTGTACTGGATTTTGTGGTCTCCTTCTGAAAAATGTGACCCTGGTGGTAGTCCTTTCAAAATAACACTACAAATAATAAGAATAAAGATAGTTTAAATATTTGGTGGTATGTGTAGAGGTAGGGTGTTTGGGGGCAACACAAGTCTAGAGAGTTACTCCTCATACTGCAGCTTAGATCCCAGTGTTTTTGAAAATCACCCACTGACAGCAATATGAACACTGCATTTATAAGTCTTTTAGAAGCACTTGGTCTAAGCTGTGTCTATTACATAACCAAATTCGTATATTACAAAATGCTTGTGCACCCAGGTTTATTCTGCTTCCAATCAAGGACAGAGCAAGAACTAATTGAATGCAGACATTTTGATGCATACTTACTGTGTTTGTGTTATGTGCTCTCAAGTCACATGTGACTCATAGCAACCCCAGTAGAGTGTTCAAGATAAGTGAGCTATTTTAATAAGGGGTTTTATCAATGTTGTCCTTACTGTGAGTTTCTATGGCCAAAGGGGTATCTGAATCCAGGTCCATCACTATATCCTCTACTCCAAACTGGGTATGCAAATCATGTGGCTTGCCAACTGGACATAAAGAAGAACCATGCCGGGCTACCTAACCCAGCAGCCTGTACATACTATGGCCAACTAGATGTCTAAGAGGAAGCTCACAGATAGGATATGACTGCAACACTAACACTCCCACTAGTACATCGTAATATCAAATATCTTCACTCACTCTGTCAAAATGCCATCAGCAGTGTCTCGTCCCTCTGGGGTTTCCCAGAACACACGGGCTGTCAGTTTATTGGGTTCTGCTGTTTTCTCTTTTATACTTGGGCACTGAATTCTAGGAGGTTCTGTGTCTGCAAACAAAGACAAGCACACAGAAACATTACTGGTATTACTCAAGGCATGCAAACATAGGACATTTTCAGACAATCTGTATCATTTTTGAACAAGTTCATTAGTGCCCAGAATCCTACTGGTGTTCATGTAAGGTTTGCCTAACTTGCCACAGATAAATATGACTCACTGATGCCCACTTGCCCAACTGAAATACATCCAGCAATTTGTTAATTCATGATGATTAGCCACAGTAAATTACACAAACCTTACATCAACACTACCAGGATTTTGACCACTGAGTTTCTATAAGCATATTCACATTTGACTCTATGATAACCTTAAAATCTTTAGTGTGGAACTGTTTGGGCATTGATTGATTGTTCCAATAAAGCACCTGAAAACTGTTGGATAGCTCATTGGTTTAGGCATCTGGCTACAGAGTGAAGGAGGCACACTGTGCCTCCTTCACAAGAGCTGGATTCGATGGTCTAGAGCAGGGGTCCCCAACCCCCGGTCTGCGGCCTGGTGCCAGTCTGTGGGCTTGCCGGAACTGGGCCGCGGAGACGGATCTCCGCCCCCCGCACGCACGCACGGACGCACGGCGGGCATGTTGCGTTCACGTGGGGGCGTGTCACACTCATGGAGGCGTGTTGCGCTCGCGCAGGGGGCGTGTCACGCTCGCAGGGGCGTATCACGCTCGTGTAGGGGTGTGTCACGCTCGTGCATGGGCTTGTCGTGCTCACATGCATGCGCGCGAGCGCGATACCACCACCCAGTGAGTGCGGGGGTGCCTCCGCCCCCCCGCACACGGAGCCTGCCCCCCCCAACCGGTCCACGGTCCCAAAAAGGTTGGGGACCGCTGATCTAGGGGGTCCCTTCCAGCTCTGCAGTTCTAAGACTGCAGGTATGAATTTTTTTTTCCACACAAACTGAAGTCCCCTTTCAATTCTGTTTCAGCTAGACCGGCTTTTCAAAATTCTATTAATCTCTATGACTATTACTGCTCTACAAGATGTCTTTCAAAAAATATGCTTCACACAAAAAAACTTATGAAAAGTTACTTTCCCTTTTACTGATGTATTTTAAATGTTGAAGTACTTCTGTTCTTACACTGTATGTAATAATCTATCCATCTCTAAAATTTCACATCTAAAGACCAAAAGTTTAAAAACATGTTCCCAACTTTTTTGAAAATACCTGAGGAGTGGTATAAGCAGTGCTCCCTCTGCAGAGATTATTATTGATAAGGATGCCAGGTAAATTGAACTGTACAAAAATTTCCAGACTTTAGGAAGAAGATTTATTATAGTGTTTGCAAGTGTGTGTATAAATTATTTACTTTCAATTCCTTGTTTCGATTACAGAATTTAGTGAGTTTCTGAAGAATCCAGAGTTTCTGTTTTAGAGGAATGTTGGAATTACTAAGCTGTTAGGGGAAACAGATAGGTTCAAGGCAGACTGACAAGAGACTAGCATCCTATTCAGGCATTCAGTAGCCCAGAATTGTGAATAGGCTTGTATGGGAGGGCCTAGCTTTGCCCTCTCCATTGTCACATTCTTCACAATTATGGCACTGGGTCTGAAGAACAGGGTTCCGGCTCCGACACAAGAACTAAATCCTGGAAAAGTGGGGTTTTTTCCTCAGTGTAGGCTCTAAATGTTAGCAGTAATATTCCCCTCTTCAATCCTGGCAATACAACCATGAACAAAGTGGCAATGGTTTTGGCAGTTTAAGCATGTCCACTGCTTTGTCTTGAATAAAGCCTGGATAGGGCTTAGGAGACAACTGCCTTGAAGGATTGGATACTCTAAATCTTGCATGTATTTTGTGGGAAAACTGATATTGTGGTCTATTAACTCTGTTCTGTAGCCCAATATTATTTCTTCCTATGTTGATACCACTATTAACTGCAAATTTTTGAAATACTTCTATCAAATATGATTTTTAAGTACTATGGTTGTTATATGTAGTCAAGTCACTTCTGACTTATGATGACCTCCAAAAGAGCCAATTATTAACAGCCCTCATCAGTTCTTGCAAATGCATAGCCGTGGCTACCTTTTCTTCTTTTTTCTTCTTTTCCTGCTGCCTTCAACTTTTCCTAGTATTATAGCTTTCTCCAATGACTCTCATCTTTTCATGTGCACAAAGTATGGTAACCTCAGTTTCAGCATTGCTGTTTCTAGGCAGAGTTCAGGGTTGATTTGATTTAATACTCATTTATTTATCTTTCTGGAAGTCTAGGTTCACCTCCAGCACCAAATTTCAAATAAATCAACTTTTTTCCTGTCAGCTTTCTTCACTGTCCAGCTTACACATCCATACATCAAGATATGTAATTGGGAAGACCACAGTACAAATTATCTTCACTTTTAGCTTCCAGTGACAAAATATTACACTTGAGCATCTTTTCTTGTTCCTTTACAGTTGCCTTTCCAAATCCCAGTCTTCTTTTTATTTCTTGGCTGCAGTCGCTATATATGGATTAATGATTAAATAGAAGTATAGAAAACATTTAACTCTTTCAATTTCTTAATTCTCAACATGCATCATTATGATGTGCCATCAAGTCAATTCTGACTTATGGTGACCCTTTTCAGAGTTTTCCAGGTAGAGACTACTCAGAAGTGGTTTACCACTCCCTTCTTCTGGGGGCACCCTGTGACTGTGCAGCTTGCCCAAGGCCACACAGGCTGGCTTCTCTCCTAGGATGCACACTGTGGAATCAAACTCCCAACTTCTGGCTCCACAGCCAGATACCTAAATGACTGAGCTATCCAGCCAGCTATAATCATCATGTGCCATCAAGCCAACTCTGACTTATGGCAACCCTTCTGGTAGAGAATGCGCAGAAGTGGTTTAACACTTCCTTCTTCTGGGGTGCCTTGGGACTGTGCAGACTGCCCAAGGCCACACAAGCTAGCTCTATTCACAGGCGGCATAGTGGGGAATCAAACTCCCAATCTCTGGCTCCACAGCCAGATATCTAAACCATTGAACTTTTGTTGTTGTTTAGTCGTTAAGTTGTGTCCGACTCTTCGTGACCCCATGGACCAGAGCACGCCAGGCCCTCCTGTCTTCCACTGCCTCCCGGACTTGGGTCAAATTCATGTTGGTAGCTTCGATGACACTGTCCAACCATCTCGTCCTCTGTCGTCCCCTTCTCCTCTTGCCTTCACACTTTCCCAACATCAGGGTCTTTTCCAGGGAGTCTTCTCTTCTCATGAGATGGCCAAAGTATTGGAGCCTCAGCTTCAGGATCTGTCATGTCATAAATCGTCATGGTTTGTCTTAATGTTCCACTGCAGCCCTGCTTTTCCACTTTCTTCTTTCACGTTCATCAGGAGTCATTTCAAGACACTGCTATTTTCTGTCAAAAATATGGTTTTATCCACGTATCTTTAATTATTAATTATTGAGATTTCTTCTACCAACTTTCACACCTGCTTCATCTGAGCCTAATCCTGCTTCCTATATAATATATTCTGGATTCAGGCTGAACAGACAGAGAAATAAAATGCAGTATTGTCTAACAGCTTTGTCTATGGAAAACCATTCTGTTTCTCCGCATTCTGTTCTAAGAGTAACCTTTTCTCCAGAGTACAGGTTACACATCAGTATTGTCAAATGCAGTGGCACAGCTATTTATTTTAGAAAGATTTTAATGATCCACACAAATCTTTTCTTTTAATCTATAAAACACAAATTGATTTTCTCCTAAAATTCTTTGCTGTGCTCTACGAGCTAAGATATATTTGCAATATTTAGGACCTCTTCCTCTTCTGATTCCAGCTTGAACATCTGGCATTTCACATTCCATATGTGGTAAAAGTCTTCGTTGCACAACCTTGAGCATCATTTGGTTGTACGCGAAATTAATTCAACAGTCCTATAATTATTTTACTCTTTGGCATCTTCTTCCTTGGGAGACTAGAATGTATATTCCAGTGTGTTGGCCAGTGTTTTGTTTGCCATACTTGTACTTACATGACAGTCACTGAAAAGATGCATTTAGAATTCTGACCCTATTTCTGTCTCCTCTCACTTTTGCTTCTCACCTGTCCTCAATGCTTTTAAGAGGTTTATCAATCCTCCACCTAGGCTTTTCTTTTGTTTTGATTACAGGAATAATATATTTCCATTCTTCCCTGTTAATATCTCTGGTTTCCACAGGCAGTTCTTCTGATTTGTTACCTTACCACGTTAAGATGTGCATGCAAAAATGAGCTGTAATCACTACACATTACATTTTCAGCACGTGTATAAAAACTGCCTTGAGGGCTATGATATGTGATTGCCCTACTCCCAGAATTATTATTCTTTAAACATCTTTGCATCGTGACAGGGTCGTCCTATTTAGGACAAATGAATAATCTGATGTGTCTGCCATAAGGAGGAGCTAGTGATTCTGCAAGCTACTGCACTCTTTCTCAATATACATTGTAAAATAGACCCTGAAAATCATAGGTTCTGCTGGGGCAAAGTGACAATCTGTTTATAATGCACATGGAACAGACAAGAGAACAAGCAGTCTCTGTACATAAAAACAATTACCTTTGACCAAATTCCCAGTGTTTAAGGTGTTATCTAAACACATGTATTCTGAAATTAATGCAGAAAGGACTATGTCTTTGAAACACTCCTTTCATCTGGTGTTGTCACAGATGTATGATTATCAGGTGCTGTCACCAAGGAGCGAAAGACGATCGTTTCCATGGAGTACTATGATTTCTGATACATTAAGACAGCAATCTTGTGTTACTATAGGAACTGCATCTCCAAGCACTCACGGATCAGTGAACTGTTCTTGCTGGACCAGAGTGCTTTTAATTGCTTAGAGACCATCACTAGATAAGCACAGCCCACCTCTCTCTCTGTTAATTCGTAATAATAGAGGAGGGGCGGATTTCTGAAAATTTGTGACAAACTGGAATTTCCTCAGCTGAGATTTCTTCTTTGTAGCAATATCATTAAAAAAAACATAAATTAAATGTGAGCCAGATAAGCAGCAATGATTAAAGAAATAAAGACAAGACAGTGAGAGCCAGTTCAGCAAAGCAAATGCCAACACTTCACAACTTTTCATGAAAATCGTAAGGACAGATACTTATTGCCGCTGAATATAAATTGTTGATGACACATTGCTGTAAAATCTGTGCTCAAAATTACTTATATGCCCCCTACCCCCCATTTTAGCTTCATAACAATTCTATGTGATCAGCAGGGCTTGAGATAAAACTGTTCAGAAATGATGCAGTAAGTTTCAGGGCTAAGTAGAGATTTGAGCCCAGATCTAGATCTGAGTGGCTGGGGAATTCTGAGAGTTGTAAGCCAAGAAAGTAACTTTCACAAGCTCTGGGCCTTGATGGTTTTAATGTGACACTCTGCTAATGCTTTGTTTCCTAAGCAGAGAAGAACTTCACTGTGTTACATTTGAAGAATCTATTTTCAGGTCTTATTCAAAACTAAATGAATGACCTTATTTCATATCAAACAGAACTCTGAATTTCCTTGTAATACGTGGCCAAATGGGAAGGTTTCTTGTGTTCGGGTATGGAACTTAACATCTGTTTTTATGGGCAGGCTTTGGATGTGATTTTAACTGTGATAGAGCACACAGTAGGGAAGTTACCCCATATATAGGTTTCTACAAGGCCAACCAGGTATTTCTCTCATATCACAGGTGTGCCCAAGGTACTGGAAAAACACCCTCTCTTACAATGTTAGGACAGCCTGATATAGAAAACAATTATTTCTCTCAAGGCATTCAAGGAGGGATTAAGTATTTCTTGGACTCAGCCAGATAATGTCCATGGGACAACAGTGCATTGTCAGGACATCAAGAATACAGGTGGTCTGCTGTATCCATCCAAACATCTTGTCCATAACCTTATCATTCGCAGAATCACACAATAAGCGAAAATGAGCCCCTGCAGTCAAAGCAGACAGGGGTCTGGAAACTTCCACTGCAAAGGTACCAATGAAGGTATAATGGTCTGTGTGAATATGAGTGATTTTTACCATCAAAATGCCCTGAAAACATGTGATAGCATGCTTCCACACACCTGTCTATCTCTGATTTCAATAACGTATGTGGTACATGCAATGTCTACAAGATGCAAGATGTCTACAAGAAAGTATGATGAATTTGTATTCTCGAACACAGACAGAGTTCTAGTTCCTGTCCTCTGAAGATGCCGGCCACAGAGACTGGTGAAACATTATGAAGAAAAACCTCCAGAACATGGCCAAACAGCCCGAAAAACCTACAACAACCATATGATGAATTTGTTAAAAATTACTGCCACTAAATGGGCATTTTAACGTGCTCTCACTTTGATACATGCCAGTTCCCTTCTTGTCATCGTCATGCCGTTGTCACAGCCTGTAGATCCCTAAGTATACCAGGAAGTTGGTTGGACTTGACAGTAACAGAATGAATGCCAACTGTGTCAATAGCTCATTCCAGCTCACCATATTGTCTTACTCACTATAGCTGACTCTTTCTCATCCTCCCCTTTTTTGCCCTCAACTGTTTGGATTCTACACTTACCAACACAAGAAGCTGGTCTTCCACTCCAGACTTTGTTATCCATACACTGTACTATTCGATCTCCTTTTAACTGATATCCTGGCGAGCAATAATATTCGCACCGGGAGTTAAAATATGCACCATCTATACACTTGAATCCTCCATTAGGTGGCATTGAAAGGATTGGGCAACGTTTTTCTAGGGAATAAAATCAAAATCATATTAGCAGGACATTACAGGAAAGTTTGCTTATACTGTTTACTATGGAAGAATAGTTCTGAGAATGTTTGCAAATGAGTAGAAATAGCCATGTTGGCCATAAAGCAAATTCCATGGGGACACTCAAGTAGAGCATGTCAGGTGACGCCAGAGTAACCCAGGCTTGCTGCAGGCAGGAAACAGAGAACAGTTTTTAGAGCCTTTCTTCTCCACCACACCTCAAAATACCAGGCAGACTATACAGCTTTAAGATTCAGCCTTCCTGTTTTGTTTTGTAACATCTACCTTGATAAAGCAATCTGGCAGTTTTGAATACTGGTCCACATTTTGTGCCTTTTTGATTGGCCTAATAAAGATGTGATCCCATTGTGGACTTCAGAATTTGAAAAGGAGCTTTGTCAGTTAAAGCTGCTCTAGTAAGCCAGTAGGACCTCTGCTCAATTCCAAAAACATACCCATTCACAAAAAGCAGCACTGCAAATACATGTCAATGCACTGAATGTCCTGGACTATATACATATAGTTTCTACTTCATTTTCCAAGAAGGCCATTTCCTCCAGATTCATGTTTGGGGAAGAAAGAAGTAAGTAGTTAAGGTTGCACAGTACCACACTGATAGAGTAAATGATACACAGTATACTTCTAATAGCTCACTTAGATGTGATACAAGCTTAATAAGACAAGGACCTGCTTTTCATACTCTGTAAAGCACCATGCATGTTCATGTCATTAAATAAATAAATAATAGATTAATCTTTAATTTTCACAAATTACTTTTTTTATATAATTGGACTTCTCGAATAAAGAAACACCTTTAGGCTTCGATTATTAACTGAAAAGAAGGGCATACACAAAATCAGTTTCCTTTCCCTTCCCTTCCTCCCTCACTGCTGCTGCACTGCCTTATGCATCTTTGGAGGGTTGGAAGGGGGTCCAAACAGTGTGGGATGAAGCAGTATTGGCAGCTGCTTGGCCATTATATTATACAGGAATTTCAACAAACTGACAACTAAAGTTTCAAAAGAGGTCCACCCAACTTCCCAGGGTGGATCCATTTACGTTCAGCTATAACAGGTCACTTGCTTGAGTTATCTTTACCTGCAGGCACCATTATTAAGGTGTGTTTTGTTTGCTCCTGTTCTCTGTCTGGGGTGCACTATAGTCTGGATTAATCCAGGGCATGGGAGTGGTTACGTGTAGAGGATCTTGCTTCTTTTAAGAGGGCTGTCTTTGGTGAACGTCCGAACAGTACATACATAATTTGGCACATATAACTTTAGGGGGGGGGGGGGAGAGAGAAGAATTGAGACTATGTAAATGAAACTAAGCTAACCATTTAACTGAAGAAGAAATCATTTTACTTTTGCTTATATTTTAAAGGCAAATAAAGACTGCGTAGCCATACAAAACTGAACTGAAAGTGGATCTTCAGATGATGTGTGAGGCACTCACGTTTGCACACAACTTTTCCAGACCAGCGTTTATCTGATTGACAAATAAGCTCCTGAGGACCATGCAGTTCATAACCCTTCTGGCAACGAATGTCACATTTTGTCCCCAAGACGTTTTTGTAATACCCTCCGTGAGGGCTTCTACAGCTTGCATAGCCATGTTTCACCTTGAGAGGAGAGCACCACGGTGTATCTAAAAGAGGAAAAGAAACAGGCATGCAAGAAGTATTTTATGTATAAGGGAAAAAAAGGTGCTGAAGAAGTACTTCAAGTATTATTTTTTTAACTGTGGAGCTAGACTGGAATTTATTAGAATGAAATGGAGAATATAAAACAGCACAGAAGAAAATGTAATCATGCACGCAAGATTCAGCGTTGCTAAACAAAAGGTATTTGCTTTCTGTATGACGTGATTTTGCATTAAATTCTGCATTTAAATCTTGAACCAATGAAATCAAAGGAAAAAATGGCAATGAGAGAAGCAAATAAGGATTGGCTTGTGGATTCAGTCTGCCACCGTGTGGACGGCTAAAAAGATTAAAGTGTTCCCCCCCCCCCCAGAAGAAAAGTAACAATGGAATTTCGACCAAACATAAGTAAATGCTATTTGTTTATTTAGCCTAACATGTACATGTCTTACAATGAAACTCTATACTCACCTACATGGAGGTGAATGGGAATTAGTTCACTGAGAAGTAAGTCCCAGTGAACAATGGGACTTACTTCTGAGTAGACATGCATAACCCTGTGGTGTT
Source organism: Intellagama lesueurii (assembly GCA_037013535.1). Taxonomy (NCBI): domain Eukaryota; kingdom Metazoa; phylum Chordata; class Lepidosauria; order Squamata; family Agamidae; genus Intellagama; species Intellagama lesueurii. The sequence continues at coordinate 72,985,282 of JBAJHW010000003.1, read as the reverse complement.
GTTCTCTTATTTCACAGAATGTTTTCCTGTAAGACAATGGTTGCCACGTGAGCTATGTACTCCCTGCTCTTAAAAAACAAAACAAAAAAACCCCAACTTTCAGCAGTTAACCGAATTCTATGCTAAGAAAAGCTCAGTTTTGCAAGCAGTAATCTACTATTTTAAGCCTGTATGTTTAGAATAAACTAGTCTTACAATGTTTTACTTTGAGCCCCATAGCCAAGTGAGAATAATGTAAAATTTGATACTGGTTCTGTGGTAAAATACTTGAATATATGCTGTATCTACACAGCTGGATATATGCGCCTACCTTGCATACACAGCCAAAGCATCCCAGGCACAGGAATTCCACAGAAGTACATTTTTCTTATAAGCCCAATGTCACACATTTAAATCTGAGTCACAAAAACAGGTGTATATAAAAAAAGACTCAGGCATGCAAGGAAGAATCTAGGCATGGAAGATACCAAGCAAGTAGAGATTATCACATGGTTTACTTACTGGTTATCTAGGTAGCAGAATTAGCTCATATAAATTAAAGGCTATCTTTGTAACAGCGTCAGCAAGATAACAATTGTACTCTCCAATGAGCACATAAAACGTTATAGTGCTTTTTGCTGCTTGTGCAATTTCTGCTGAAGCTGAACCACAGGATCAAGCAGTGGAAATGTTCACATGTAACAACAAGCCAGAATTCTGTATAATTCTGGCTTATCATTGATGAATGAGGACATGACATCGTGTTATTGCTTGCTGCTTGCTCCCAATGTAAACAAGAGCAACTGAACACATGGCAGCCCTTCCATCCATGCTTCCCTTATTGTGATGTCAAACCCCAGCATCCTTGCTTTCTTCTTTCCCAACAACCAGGCTCAGACAGCACAATATCATAGCTGGTGGCTGTTCAGCAGCTGCTTCTTGCAGTAGGAACAAGCAGTCAATCAGTGTACACTAGCATGCCAGAATTCTATAGGACTCTGGTTTGCCATTCCGTGAAAACATGGTCTATAAGAATGGTTGGTTCACAAACAGTCTAGATTGCCATGAACCGAAAAGCGTTTTGTGTATGAATTACAAAGTCTAACCAGCTTCCATATAAAATTCCTTCTTCCTACCTTGATTATGGATATGTCTCCCAACCCACTCTGCTGCAGAAAATAATGAATCTTCAAATGTTCATCTCATTGGAATGATGTGGTTTTTTCTTTAATAAGATTAGCTCCTTAGTAAATAATTCTGCTTTTCAAAAACAGCTTGCATTTAAGACTAGTAGAATTGCCGTTGAGATACAAGCTCACATCTTTTTTAGAATATTGCAAGCTCTTACAGTTTAACCATATAAAATCTGTCCCAAGCACTGCTGTGGGTTATTATACTAGCACGACCAGATAAAAATGCTAAAGTTGGGTAGAGTTTGGAAACATTATTTTTTTAGACCACAACTCCCAGAATCTCTTGGGTGGCAGATTCTGGCAGTTGCAATGCAAAAAAGTTATTATTTTCCAGCTTAAAATTGACTGCATTCCTAGCCAAACTTCAGATGGCAAAATACAGGTATGACACAGTAAAAATTAATCACATGTAACCTTTTCTGTCCTCAGACCTAAAGCGGCATGGATCCATCAATCTTGTTTAACTCAGAGACATGTGCACAGAAAATTTCCCAAAAGTTTTTCCTTGAATATTTGCAGGTTTACTATTTCTGTCAGTAACAGAGAAGCCTTTTCTTGTGAAGTGCCTTCTTTATCAATGACACCCTGGTATGACTTCTCATTATAAGTTCTTGTTCAATACTCTTGTTAAGAAAGCAGCTTTGGTGTTGATTGGTAGACTGGGCTTTTGATTAATTTTCCTCAATAAATGCAATGGAAAAGACAGCAATAGAGAAGGCTCTGTCTTCATGATCAAAACGCTTAAAACTTTTTAATAATCAAGTAGTCTGACTTGACAACTACCTAAGATAAAACTATGTATATGTTTGTGTGACATATGTGCTCATTATATTCCAAGATTTGTAGCAAGAGATACACTATAATGAGGAGGAATTATATACTTGATATATAATTCTGTGTTTTGCTGACTTGCTGCAACAATAAATTACATTTAGTGTATGTTTAGTTTCTCCCTTGTTTTTTCTATTGCTCTGAGAGGCCTTTAACCCAAAAAATACAGTTGTGAATCTGTAATTAAATAGTGGGTGGGTGGGTGGATGGATGGATGGATGGATGGATGGATGGAAGGAAGGAAGGAAGGAAGGAAGGAAGGAAGGAAGGAAGGAAGGAAGGAAGGAAGGAAGGAAGGAAGGAAGGAAGGAAGGAAGGAAGGAAGGAAGGAAGGAAGGAAGGAAGGAAGGAAGGAAGGAAGGAAGGAAACAGGAGGGGAGGGGCGGGAGATAGGAGGATAAAAGGGAGTAAATTATTGCCAAGTGAAAGAACTGTCAGGTTTTTGGTATATAGATTAAAAAGTACATTAAAATTGTTAGCTCATTTAAACCACATGGGAAATCCCTTTGAAATTCTAAACTTAATATTCAGTGCTTAAGATCTGCTGAAATAGAATCATAGAACCATAGAGGAACTTATTTGCATGAAATCAGAATTCAAATTCATATTAGATTAGCATAATGGTAACACAATAGTGAACTGCCCTTAATCAAGAACTGACAAAGAAATTTATTCTAAAGCTCAGAGGGTTTTTTTTGTTTAGGCATCCTTCAGTCTTGAGAGACTATGGTAACGTGCTCTCTGTGGAGGACTTGGAACAGCCTCTCCAGAGCACGAAGCCTGGGTAAAATAATATGGAGGATAGGCTGGTACCCAAGCAGCAAATCCCCCCTCTCCACGTCGCTGAAATAGTCCAATGGAAAGGCAAGAGCCAATACAACTGGTTCCAGCAATGTCACAGGAGTTGCCAGAACGACATGAACTGCCTCCAGGACTCCGGCTCCGGATTTTGCCTCGAGGTTAACTCCTAAAGCCTTTTCCATCAGTGGATATAGCCACAAGGCAGTGGAGGTTTGAAATCTGAGTTTTCCTTCTCCTAGATGGGCTGCCTTCCAAGGCTGACGAGCCCCACCTACCCGGCAAGAGTATCCCTAAACAAACAGTTGAACTGTTAGAAAATTCACAGTTGACTGGTTCAAGAAACTTTGTTCAAACTAATTCCCCAAATAATCGTCCTACTTCTCCTTTAATCTCTGAAAAATTTGTTTAATTGATGTCACTTCACAGTTCCACAACCTTCTGGACACAATTTAATTCTAATAAATTAAATTAAATAACTTTAATAAATTCACCATTTATTTTTAATTGTATTTTAATTGTATTTTAATTGTTTTTATCTTTTTATCTTTTTACTGAATTCAAATTGTTGTAAGCCGCCCAGAGACCTTTTGGTAGTGTGGGCAGCATATAAATTAAATTAAATAAATAATTCTGAATCTATACAAATTCAGCCCTAAATCCTAGCAGGGTCCTTGCTGAGACAATTATGAAGATTTAGATTAAATTCTGGACCATATTACTCCTATCTATCAAGCCTAATTTTGCAACTCTATGCATTTATGTCAAAGGATTAAGCAGCTATTACCCTAAAGATGTAACTAGAAACTGTATCCTTTCCCCCCCTTTACAGTGAGCAGAGATGAGATAATCCATATTAGGGCTCTCGGTGTGGTTCCAACTGATAGAATGCAAGCTTGTATCAGTAATCTTATGGTTACTCTAATCAGGGCTGGGCAACATGCACCACTCCAGATTACTGCTGGACTGCAACATCCTCCATCCCTCACCATTGGCTATACTGGCTGTGGCAGATGGCAGCTGAAGTCCAACAACTAACTCCCAGTTTGGAAAAAAATCTCTACTCTTGACACTCAGTCTGGCTAAAAAGAGGGTTTAAAAGCAAGTGAATTAACCAAAGTTGTATCCAGGCAAGACTGAAGTACAGTGGTGCCTCGACTTACGAACTTAATCCGTATTGGAATGATGTTCTTAAATCGAAACGTTCGTAAGTCAAATCAGCATTTCCCATAGGAATGCACTGAAAACCGATTAATCCGTTCCGGCTGTTTTTTGTTCTTATGTCGAGGCACGGTTTGTAAGTCGAAGCATTCGTTCCCATAGGAACTAATGCAAAAGCGTTTAATCCGTCCTCTACCACTAGGGGGAGAATTTTTTTTTTTAACCTAAGATGACCTAAGGTTAAAAAAAAGGGCAGGAAAGGAGGGAGGGAGAGAGGGAGGGAACGAACAGCTTTTAAACAAAACACCTTTAAAACCAAGCAGCTTTAAACCAAACCAAGCACCTTTTAAAGCAATTTTTGCATTTTAAAATTACAGCACCAGGCAGTACCAGGCAGTACCGGGCAGTCCAAAGTGCATTTCCCGCTTTTTCAGCGTTTTTCTTTTGTTCGTAAGTCGAAGCTCCGTTCGCAAATTGAAGCAAAATTATGTGAACGGAGCTGTTCGTAAGTCGAATTGTTCGTATGTAGGGACGTTCGTAAGTCGAGGCACCACTGTAGTCGCAACTTGCAGACCTTGTTACTGACAGATGAGTGGGGAATAGTCATTACTAATGCGATATGCCTTCCCCAAGTTCTGAGTTTTACAGTGCTAGGATGCTTCTGGGAAAACTTTTGTGCCTGAACTTCTGCTGGCAACAATATTTCTTCCAGTTCCATCTGGCAAAAAGGCTGTTAGTCATTTCCTTTCCATTGGAAGTGACATCCACCACCATTCACCCATTTACGGTTCATTATAAGTTACTTCAATTATCTGGGTATGACACAGTTCCATTTTAATATATCAATTTCTATATTTTAGACTAAGGCAGAGGGGTACAGAAGATAAACAAGACACTAAAACAAATAGAATCAACTTGAAAGAAAATAAATATGTATGTCTCAAACTTACCAATACTCAAACAATTGACCCTTGGATGCTACTGACTAACTTTGTTGAGAATGGTTATTAAACACTGCCTTTTTAATGAAGGCTATGAATGTTGGCAAAATAAAAAAGAAGCTCTCCCCCCCCCCATATATTTATAGTACTTAATATTTTGGTGCCCCCATTAAAAAAAATCCCACCCCCAACATGCTGAGATAGACTAACACATCTGCTTCTTAGGAAATTAGTACATAGGCTATGAAATTCCATTTAAATTCTTAGGATTGCATAGTAATTACCATAATTTTCATTTCAGGACAACCATATGGGGTGCGGGTAGGTGGGAATCAAGCCCATGTACTCCTCACAGGTAGAAATTAGAGACATGAAGACAGGAAGAAAGCAGTTAATTTTTTCCTTAATATGGTTGGCTGCTTGATCTCCAAAATAGCAATCTGAGTGTTAGAAACCTCATGATAGGCAGTAAGTATGAGAACTGCTTGGAGAATGGCTAAGTCCAGCTTACATGAGGCCTTGCTACTTTAAAACTGTGAATCTACTTAGCATACTTTCACCACAGCTCTTAGCTTAATATCATTCCTAACCCTCTCCATATACTCTGTATATAAATATACATTCTCATGAACAAGATATAAAGATAAGGCTCCCAAACAAATACCATACATTATGTTGGTCAATCTTTGTTTTTTGCTGTGTTAAGTACATAAGGGTTTCATCTGCCCATTCTAAATCAGATCATTTCAATTCTCCTAAATATCAAGACACTTTTTACACTGTGGGGAGGTTGGGGGGGGTACTTTCTTGTTCTTTAAAACCATGCCAGATTCTCACATCTGCCCATCAGAGCCATTTTGCATACGGCTGTACACGTGCAGAACAAATGATATTTCTCTGATGGAGAAAGAGACACTTGTAAGTCTGCCAAACAGGCAGATATAGGAGCAAGATGAGGAAGATAAAAATATTGAAGCAAGGTATATTATTAAAATAGCATGCCTGTGAATAAAAACTGAACATGTGAATCATACACAATCCTGTTTTACGTGATACAAAATATTCAAGCTTCTTTGGATAGTTTATAGAAAAGCAGGCGATAATTGTTGAAGATAATGTATTTTTTTGACATGGACTAAAACCAACCAACAAGCAGGCAATCTTGTGGCAATTTTAGAGCAGGGTTCCGCTGTCAGAATGACCCTCCAGTGCTAAATCTGCCTCAACAGGCAACACAGTATTAGAGTGCAAATTTTGATCATCAGTGATGATATGTACAAACTGCATAAGCTTCTAGCAGCATATAATAAAATAAATGGTGCAAAAAGGGGCCAGTACAGACATACCCTAAGGCTTCATGCTCCAAGCAGGAAAAGAAAAAAGCTCTCTTGCCAACAGGTGATCCTCATTAGTATATAAGCAAAGCATTCACCTTTGTATCTATTGCGGTCATACACATCTTCATCATCTTCTAGGGGCGAGTATCCTGATCCTACAATAGAAAACAAAAGAGAAACAACTGCAGCAAGAAAAGAAATATAGTACTTCTGAAAAGCATAAAGAGAGCTCTTGCAAAGATGAGCAAAAAGAGACTTAGGATGTTAAGAAACATCCTAGAGCAAAATGAACTGCATAAGCATTTATGTTTATTAGACTTGCAGCAAAATCAGTTTATAGTGGAATTGGTGGAACTATGGATTTAGAGATGTTTAATCCAAATGAAGTCTAATTATTACCCACTATATACCGCAAAGGAATGCTACAATTCATCTCATAGGAAACTTCCTTTACAAACTGAGGTCTTATGCAAGTCTTAAGCAAGATTTCACTATAAGCCAGTTCAAAGATGCATCAGCCATCACAGCAATCAGCTATAGATGCAGAATTCAGATGTAACAGTCATTCTAAGTGCATGTTTAGGTGTGATTGTACTTAATCACATCTATTCAGCACAGCCTATGCAGCTGAAATGATGGTTACATCCACTTCACCATAATGCTATTCTGGCCCATGGAAATAGCATCCTCCTTAATGACACAGGATAAAAGTAAAAGTAAATAATATACATAACTGAGTTTACCTGGATGAGTCGGGAACAGCAGGACATGAAACCAAACAATATATTATGAAAAAATGGACAGGATCTGTGACTGATTGATTCAAGGCACATAATTTCCCATCACCTGGCTGGCACTATTAATGTCAATTAAATCCATCACCAGTTTGACTGAGGAAAATGAGCTAATACCAAAAAGTGGTGAGTGGAATATGCCTTTGGTGATTCTTTTGTGCATATGCCAAAATTTAGCACATTCTGTGTTTAACTCTATTGAAGAGTCAAAACAATGCTCGGACTGGAGAAAGAGAGGGTTGAATAGGATTTTAAAAATTATTTCAGAGGGGCACTACTGATACAGGAAAAACTAAGGGAAAAATTGCATGGTGCTAAATACTCATGGTTCCAAATAAGATAAATTTTAACGCTAACATCAAAAATATCAAGCAGGGAAGGAACATCTTGATCTTTTAAACAAATTGTCCCCTAGAAATCTCTGAAGTGTATAATTATACTGAATAATTGGGTGCTGAATGAGATATATGGAAGGTCTGCAGGAGCCAGACTGGTATGGAAACAGACCTCGCACTAGAGATACTACAACACCAAATAAATAAATAAATAAATAAAATAAACACCAGAAAACCTCTTGTCATCTATGTTACAGAGTATTGATTTTTTGTTAAAAACCTCTAGTTGTGCAGCAGAAGTGCAGGGACTTACAGAGCAGAATTAGCTTCAAGTCTCCCCAGAATAGACCACCCCCTTTTCTTCTTAGCTGGGACTTACAGTCTCAATAACTCACTCTGAGACATTGGTAAGAGAAAGAATAAAAGGTTTTATTTACTCACAGTTGAACAGCTCAAAAACAGCATATTGTACAAAAGAACCTGCTTACAGCAACAGGTCTCAACAGACTCACAGCCTGCTTCTAGCAGACACCTGCAGACTACATTCACATAACTGCACACTAACTGCATAACTGGTGACTGAAAAGAGAGCGGGGAAAGACACTTAAGCAGAGAGGTGTGGCTCTGTTCAAAATCAGAGGCAGGGAAGGAACAATTATTTACTGCTGGATTGACTGATAGTCACCCCAACCCAGAAAGGTCCCTCCCAGCCATACTCACTGAATGTAGCATATGAGGTTGAAATAACTCCCAACAATGTAACCTGTATACATTAATTTTGGCACAGTAAAGAGGCGGCATTTGAGTACCTCTAAATTATCTAAATTTTTGCACACAGAGATCTCTCAATTGTCAGAGACACTGTAACACAAAAGGATGTTTCTTACTTCTTTGAACAACACAAAATTGGAGACTTTTTTTTTTGGAAAAATATTCATAGCATCTCAACACATGTCATGTCAACCACATCATTTTGATGGTACTGTATTTATTTTCTCAATGTTTGTTGCCAGTTGCAGCTCATTTAGAAATTATGCAAAGGTGGCTCTATCCAGGGAGACCAGTTCAATAGAATTTGGAGCAATGCAGTGGCTAAAAAGTTAACACATAACATTTGTGATATGTTCTTTGTTGTCTGGCATCTGTTTATATGGTACCTTAATGAATCAACAGAAGATCTGAGACACCAACTGAGCTTCCGGAGCTTCAATAACAAATAGGCAACAGACATATATCAGGTGGATATAAAAGGCACTCAAATACAGTGACAGGTTCATAGAGACAAAGGACTACTGGTACCGAATACACTCTATGATTCCTCAATCCCTCATGGAACACACTGTAATCCAAAGGAAAATTAGATGTTGTATTTTGGTGTTTTTGGTTTAAGATTTAATTTGAAAACAAATAGATTTTTTGAGCAAGACTACATTTGTAAGCAGCCCCTGCATGTAACAACATGACACAAACTATCATGTAATCAATCACACATTGTCCGTTAGAGAAACTTGTGATTTCACACCTAAATGCTTAGGAAAACTTCAGCTCCTCAAAATGTTTCCAGGCATCCTTCAATGAGATGGTTAGTGGTAGAGAAGGCACCCAACACCTTCATAGCTGGTCTTCACAATCAACCAGTTCCTACCATATGCTACTGGAGAGGAACAGTAGGGGCATTTTGCCCCTATCCTTAAGCTAAAATTGGCATTAACCGAAGCTCCCTGTCCCATTGCCCCCAATTGGTTCCTCATGATGAAAGTGATTCCAAGTGAGCCTTGGGACCTTCATGTGGGAGACCTAGATATTTTTAATTTGTGCTTGGGTCACATGTCTTTATGCAGCATAACTTAAAGCAAAAGGATTTCAGTCATCATGATACCAATATTATTGAATAGATAAGGAATCGCTTTTGGCACAAAGAAAAGCAGAGGAATGACACGCCTGACTAGGGAGATCACACTTGTTACCCTACAAATTCTCATGACATTCACATAATATAATGCTCATAATTACAATTTAAATTTCTCTATGTATGGCAGGGCAGATTATGTTTTCCCAGCTATAACATAATGGTTGTAAGCTACAAACTATAATTTCCATGAAAAAGAGGCACAATCTCAAGGGAAGATTCTGCATACTATACAACTGTATAAACATTCCACAGAAAATGCCGGCTCTAAATAGGGTTGAAATTACCTTTTGTTTTATTTAAGCCTATAAAAATCAGTACAATGATTATACCGAAGCCAGTTTTAGTCTACTTAGCTAAAAATGAGACTCAGTTTATTACAGTGGGCTTGATCTTTCATACAGTCAGAATGATTTTCTTTTTTAAAATACTGCAAACTTTTTTTAACAAGCACGATTTTTCCTATTCTCCTCTTGTTATTTTATTTTCAACTGCTGATGTCAGCAGACACTCTACCAACTCCACAGCAGAAAATGCTACACTTAACTAGAATTTTAAAGCACATAGTCCCATATCAGATTTAAATAACAGTCTCAAGAGTTCAGAGTAGGGATGTGCATTCAGAATCAGAAATATTTTGAATTCACTGAATAATACAATCTTGGATAGTTCTGAATATATCGGAATCAAAATTTGATTGTTCCAAATAACTGTAATAATAACTTCTAATATTTGGAGTCTCGCTTATTCCTATAAATTAGAAACGGATGACTAGGTTTCAGCTTTCTAAAGGAAGAAGTGAAAGTGAACCCTATTTCTCAGGCATCCTGCAGTGATTTCTTGACAAATGAAACTTAAAGACACTGTGGCACCAAGGGTAGTGGGGGCAGAGAACTCGGTGTCTCCTGATTGGGGTTGCTAGGGGTTTCCCAAGAGAGGGGGGCTGGACTGAGAGCAAAAGCTGTAAATGATGTCTGTCTGGACCAATGAAATCTAGAAGATAGACACCAGAAGGGTTTCCCCCCCCCCCCACATTGGTTCTTTCTAATTGAAAGGTAGGCATAGCTACTTATAAATCTCCTGAGCATTTGCTGATAGGACATGCTCTGGTACAAGCCTGCACTGCAGTAGTTTTCTCTGTTCTCTTCTGAACCCTCAACTCACATTTACATTCTTTGTATCTCATTGTATATTGTTTACTTAATATAGTTAGGAACAGATTTAGGATTTGTAGATTCACAGATTGTTATAAATCAACAGGGAAATGTATTATTATTTAGGCCCCTCTGGAGGATATAGGGCAGGGGAATAAGATCTTATATACAGATGTATTAAATTAATAGATTTTGTGTGTGCACATGATTTTCATTGGAAGGGTTTGAGTTCCTGCTGTAGCAGAATCAGATACTGCTCTTTGGGTAAAGTCTGCAGGCAGTATGAAATGTGGGTGTGGTAGAAGAAGTAGGCACTTGGGGAAGGTTGCAGGAATGCTATCTGCACCCACTGCAGCAGCTTCTACTGAAAGGAGAGGGAGAGGGAGAGGGAAAAGATGGCCTACAACTGATATTATGAGGCCCTCGAACAAAATCTGTCACCCAGCTGCCTTATTCAGCACTGACACTATGGAAGAGCAGCAGGCAGCTGTATAGGGTGCCTCTGCCAAGGAGATGGCAGAGACGCCTCTGGTTCAAGGTGAGATACATACGAGTGTCCCTCAAACAGGTTCCAGTGACAGCTTCATGTAATCCAGCTAGGGCAGCCAGGGCAAGGGAACAAAAATGATAGTGAAGAAGTCACTTTTCCCCCAAATAACTGATATGCCAGAGAAGAACAAGGATGGCATCAGCACTCAGACTGACACTGTCAGCTTGGGCAACAACAGTGTTGCTGCTTTTGTGGTTGGGAAAGAGATTTATGAAGAGCACGAAACATTGCCTTCTATAACCATACTATGCAGCTCCATCATATTCAAGGAAGAGTTTGCCTCTAGCCCCCCTTCCCAGCAAATCTCTCCTGCGCAAAGTAGCATTATAGTTGATGGGAATTCCCCTTCAAGTATATACGCATCTGACGTGAGGGAGGAAGAGGCTGAGAGGAATCAGGTGGGCGCTATTTCAGAAGCACGTACCACTGAAATTATCCCTGCCCCTCCAGTACACTTGCCCCACCAGTTCCCTTGTTTTATTGGACTGAGAAGGAGTCTGTTTGAGGAGGTCTGGCCAAGGTGGCAATAGGACTGCTGTCTTGACCATCAACTAGTGTGCCCAGTGAGAGAAAGTTCTCTCAGGCAGGGGACATGTCAATCCACTCAACGCATGCCTGGAACCTGGATCTGTAGAAAAACTTATTTTCCTGAAGGTCAATGTGGCGGAATGCCATCACATTACGTCACTCCTGTCCATCATGTGGAGCTCAAGTGCAGGAGCCTATGATAGGACAGGAGGGGCGGAACCAAAAGAACAGTTGGAATCAGTTAGAGACAGTTAGAGAGAGAAGCAGGAGAGAGATAGGGAATTGAGAAGGTTAATACATAGATTGAACAGTTGAAGTGATAGAGAGAATAGGGGAAGAGTTATAAGGAATATAGAGAATAGATAACTAGTAAAAGTATATTGTTGTTGTGAATAAAAATACGTTTAGACCAATGCATAACCAAATCCTATTTAATGAGTGATCCTGAACATCTGTGATTTTCCATTTGTGATTTACATAACAATAAAAGAACATCTATAATTTACTCCTGTGATTCTCAAACTTAAAAGTTCAATAAACCTGTTATAGTTGGCAGCACACGTGTCTGAAATACGTATTTGGTATTGGGTGAATAATACTTGGTGGCAGCGTGCAAAGAGGAAACGCAGCCAGGGGGTGAACCTATGTTTAAGAGAGAATAAACAAGGGACACTGAGTGGATGCAACAGTCAACTTACCACTGCTGGGTTTTCCTCAAGTCCTCTTTAAGTAAGAGACACTCTGCTCACAGTACTAGGTATGCCATGCTTCAGTCATCTGCTCCCTCCTTCTGCCTCTTTCATTCTTTCAACCACCACTCCAAGATTGTGCTCACTCATTCAATTTTGCTGTGCCCCATGCTGTTGGAATAATTCCAACCCACCACAGGCTATTTGCTGTTCCAATTTGCCTGGCAGTGCTGCCCAAGGTATATGCTCAACTATCCAGTATGACACGTCCTCTCCTTCCCCAATGCCGCTGGCATATCCTGTTGGTATTCCTACTGTTTAGGGTTCAATCAGTATGCCCATTACAGTCATTTCTTAATACCTAGGCACTGCTGGCTATTGGTGTACACTCTTTTTGTTTGTCACAATCACTGGGAAAGCAACACGATGTATCATCTTCTTTTACACAACCTTTTTTTAAGCACAGAAGAAACTTGCAGAAGTATTCTTATATGAGAAAGAATATTCACATATACCTAATGCTTTGCCAAAAAAAAAAAAAAAAGGATTGATTTACTGATGATTCTAAACTTATAACCTGGTTGATTTGAAAAAGCAATTTCTGAGCCAAATAAATAACCACTAGAAGTATAAAAAACCAGTCATAAAGGTGAAAAAAACTTCAACAAAATCCACAATTGGACAATAGATACTGTTACTAGAATCAACCAAAATGTCACAGAGTAGTGTGCAAAATGTTGCATCTTTCAGAACTCTTCAGGATTGATGATATAAAAAGGAGTGGATGGAGGGAAATACGAAGAAACACAAACATTAGGCCAGATGCTGTAGCCATGAAACCCAGATTTTGCACCCTGTCCAGGATGGAGATTACAAAATGAATGAATTACCATTGCTATGTGTTGCAGACCTCAAGTTAAAACTCTGGATTCCGGGACAGAGAAGCATAACTGGCCTTAACAAGGCTTAGCATTCATACTTTTCTCTTGTCTCCTCTCCATTCTCAGCTTTCTAAAAAATCAACACGCCTAATGAAAATGTCTGCAGAACTCAGAGACCTGCATACTGTTTTTTGACAATAAATATTTTAAATACATTTTCACATATAAATTACAAATGTATACAACTAAACTATTACTATGAGCCATGCACAAAATGACTATAAAGATAACAGTTAGATGTATTATATAAAAGTTAATATATGGTCTTGCTATCCTTTCAATAACTAGTTCATTAAAATGTTTTCATGAGCATCTGGCATTACATACTCCTCCAGAGGTTGCTCGGGAGAGTATGCTTTATTTCTGATTGATTGCACAAGTTTTAAGAAAAGGATTACATAAGGCTTCTGCCTCCACAGAAATACCATGTTCATTGAAGTCATGTGGAAGACACAGTGAAGCTGTTCTTGATGAGCTCCTCACAGTGAAATAAACAACTACTTGTATTTGCTCCAGCAGTCGGAGGCACCCTGAAAGGGGAGGAATGGATCTTACTCCAGTGAAATTTACAGGAACTAATACATTCAGATGCTACCATTCTCCATAATGTACCAATGAGCTCTGAGAAGTGCTTCACAAATTATAGAACCCTCCACAGATGCCTTTTCATTCACAATATACCCAGGGGAATATTACAGTTCACCAGTCTCCAAATCAGAAACAAAAGACATGCATTTAATTTTGATTTTTTAAAAATTGTTTTCCTTTAGAAGACATGCCTTTTACATCACACAATTTGTATATATGCAAAAATGAGCATAATAAATCTGGTCTCTAATACTTAACCTTCAAGCCATTTGTTACAAATGTCTCTCTAAGTGGGCAAGTGCACTGGTTACAAGCACAGAGAAGAATTCCATATATGAGGAAAATCCTCAAAGGTCGCTTACTATATTGCTACCACTGCAGGTTTTAACTTGTCTTTAATATATGGCATAACTAACCTACAGTGAAATTGCAACATAATGTGATTAATTACTTCAAAATTGTTTGGAGTGCAAGGGAATCTGTGATCAGTCAACCTCCCAATACAACAACATGTTCAAATCCTGGAAAGCATCATTCTTATGAGATATCACAGGAACCCTTAAGTTACAGAGAAATGTATGCAATTCACAGTTTGGCTTCATGTCTGAAGCACTTTTTACATCTGACTGACGAATGAGCAAAACTGGAACGTATAAAGAAATACTGCAACTATCTTCTGATCAGAAAGACAATTATTGTGCTCATGGTAAAATGTGGCATTTATGTCAGCAATCAATATTAAATGAGATATGGAAGTTAGGCTTGTGCCACATACAGTCATGGCCAAAAATATTGGCACCCTTACAATTCTGTCAGAAAATGCAACCCTTCTCTCAGAAAATTGTTGCAGTTGCAAATGTTTTGGTACTCACATGTTCATTTCTTTGGTTTGCGTTGGAACAACACAAAAAAACAGAGAAGAAAAGTCAAATCTGATCCAATCCCATACAGAAACCCAAAAATGCACTGGCCAAAATTATTGGCACCCTGTCTAAATTGTAAGAAATAATTGCTTTTCAAGCATGTGATACTCCTTTAATTTGTATTTAGACACACCTGTCACAAGTAAGAGATATGGGCAATATAGTAATCACACTTGCAGCCAGTTAAGATGGAGAAAAGTTGACTCAACCTTTGTGTTGTGTGTGACACTGAGCATGGAGAAAAGAATGAAGTGTAAAGAGTTGTCTGTGGATTTGAAAGAAAAAATTGTGGAAAAACATCGACAATCTCAAGGCTACAAGTCCATCTCCAGAGATCTTAATGTTCCTGTGTCCACTGTGTGCAATATCATCAAGAGGTTTACAGCCCATGGCACTGTAGCTAAACTCCCTGGACGTGGATGGAAGAGCAAAATTACTGAAAAATTACGACGAAGGGTTGTTCAAATGGTGGATACAGAACCCAGATTAACTTCCCAACAAATTCAAGCTGATCTGCAGACACAGGGTACAACAGTGTCAGCTCGCACTATCCGTCGCCATCTGAATGAAAAAGGACACTATGGTAGGAGACCCAGGAGGACACCACTGCTGACACAAAGGCATAAAAAAAGCAAGACTGGAGTATGCCAAAACTTAGGTGACAAAACCACAATCCTTCTGAGAGAACGTACTGTGGACAGATGAGACAAAAGTAGAGCTTTTTGGTAAAGGACATCATGGCACTGTTTACAGAAAAAGAAATGAGGCATTCAAAGAAAATAACACAGTCCCTACAGTCAAACATGGTGGAGGTTCAAAGATGTTTTGGGGTTGCTTTGCTGCTTCTGGCACTGGATGCCTTGACTGTGTGAACAGCATCATGAAATCTGATGATTACCAAAGAATTTTGGGGTGCAACGTAGTGGCCAGTTTCAGAAAGCTGAGTCTCCATCGGAGGTCATGGGTCTTCCAGCAGGACAATGACCCAAAACACACTTCAAAAAGCACTCAGAAATGGTTACAAACAAAGCGCTGGAGAGTTCTGAAATGGCCAGCAATGAGTCCAGATCTGAATCCCATAGAACACCTGTGGAGAGATCTCAGAACAGAAGTTGGGAGAAGGCATCCTTCAAATCTGAAGGCCTGGAGCAGTTTGCAAAAGAAGAGTGGTCCAAAATTCCAGTAGAGAGGTGTCAAAAACTTATTCATGGTTACAGGAAGCGATTGATTTCAGTTATTTTTTCCAAAGGGGGTGCTACCAAATATTAAGTTAAGGGTGCCAATAATTTTGGCCAGTGCATTTTTGGGTTTCTGTGTGGGATTGTAACAGATTTGACTTTTCTTCTCTGTTTTTGTGTGTGTGTGTGTTGTTCCAATGCAAACCAAAGAAATGAACATGTGAGTACCAAAATATTTGCAACTGCAACAATTTTCTGAGAGAAGGGTTGCATTTTCTGACAGAATTGCAAGGGTACCAATATTTTTCGCCATGACTGTACAACTCTAACTTCCATGAGAAAGGGCTGGTTAGGGGGCTTAGGAGGAGCATCTGCTTCCTGAGGTAATTTGCTCACTCTGCCTGGTAACAGAACCTTCTTGTGCAAAATACATGGTTCTCACTAATTGACAATGACTATCCATTTTTACATATCTATGATCAGGAGGAAATTCTCCAAGAAGATTCAGAATTCAGAACTCCTTTGAAAACTATATAAATCCCACTAAAGAAGCACAAGACTCTAGTATTTGGTGCATTATTTGACAAGTGTAACACTGCACATTGACATCTGTGAAAACACCTTGGATATGTATTTCCTTAAGCTATATGCCGCAGTTTTTAAAAGGCCTGTGGACTGAGTTCAGGCATGGAGCTGGAAGGAATACTTTATCAACTGCAGGCACGTAATTACCAGCAAAAGGATGAAACTAAGTAAATAGCATGTATAATGGTTATTAAGGAAAGTTTCCAAACCAAAATCTCAACTGTGCCATTATTTGTCCTTGAGAGATCACTCCAAATCTATTTTTAGCTAACTGGCACATATCAGTGGTTTAAGAATCCATTTGCTACATCAAAATTTGCCAAATGGAAAATGTGCATTGTTCAACATTAGCCATTTATTTATTAAGCCCTTTGCAATAGTGATCTGGTACACTACATTTTCAATCAAGCTGTCAAAATACATCTTTAGAACATTACAAACAGAAGAATTAATTACTGTTAGGGATGCACAAAACCATTCAATTTTCTGTCCTCTCTGGCACTGGCATTACTACCACTTTCATAGATATCCTGATTTTCATTACTGTTTATCACCCTCCTTTCAAACCACTGACAAACATTAATGCACCATGCCAGGAAACTGCTTATTATCAGCTGCTTCCTTTTAGATGAAAAGGTACAAAAAGAAGTGTTTACATTAAGGTAATTTGATCTGTACTTCTGTACTTCTAAACTTGTCCAGCAATGTTGATCAGCAGGAAAAAAGTTAAAAGGTATTTTGAAACATTCTGTCAACCATTACCACATGCAGCTTGTGAATGAGCTGGGGATCTCTTCCTAATTTTGTAGGGAAGTTTCTCTCTGCTCAGACTATGAGTCATAATTGATCATTACAATGCATGCCATGTCTCAATAAATTTGTCCTTTTTTAAGATTCCCAACCAAGGAGTCTAAAGGCCACATAGCAAACATTGCCTATGGCTTCTAACATTAGAAAGCACATAATGTGACTTCAAAACTACTGTAATTGAAACAATAAAAAAGCTGATCAAAAGATTTGGGCTTGTGAAGATAAAAGCAGTGTTCATGGGACACTGAATGGCAGAATGCCCGTGACAGATAAGAACTTTCATGCATTTGTGAAGACAGGCAGAGACCTAAAGACTCCTCCGGAAGTCTTTGAAAGTCAGTTGAGTGTGGACTCCAACATGTGTTTTCAGTTTTGATAATACACTGCAAATGCAACAGCAAAAATAAATGTGACAAATAAAACAGTTTTCAACTTTAGCTTTCAAAATATTAAAGATCAAATATATTTTTATGTCCTTGCAACTGATGGACGCAGATATGCTCAACCCAAATGGCAAGTAAGATGACAAAAATCCTTTTTAGATAATTAACCTGTATACTGTTTCTAAAATTAATACTTCTTTTCCATTAAAAAAAATTTGTAGCAATGCTGCCAATACTTCCATTATAATGCACTAACTAGAAAATGTTATATTTTGGATGCCACCTAGTTCTACACCAAGAACAGAAGGTAACTTGCGGAAAATAAGAGTTGGAAAATAACAATAGTTGAACATTTATTTTTTAAAAATGCAATACAGTAGACATGTCTTGAGTGAGGACAGGCTGCCAAGATGTCCCAAGGAAAAGCTCTTCAACAATTCAGCCAAGACTTTTGGAAACGTTGCGGAAAAACAGAAATGGCCAAAATGCTAAGGAGTTGGCAGGAGGGTGTGAGAGGAAGACTTTTGCAAAGAACTCCATAACTATAACCATTAAAACTCTGTTATCTTCAGCCAAACAATGTTCCTTACTAAAGTTCTCTAGTACAGCAGAATTTCCCCCCTTATTAAGGAGCAGTGACTATAGTTTTATTTTAGCCAGGATATAAGAGAGAAATCAACATTTATGAATATACGTAGAAGATTCTCCTGGACTGGGCTGTTCCTTTGCATTTGAGTTCATGTGGACAAAGCAAGCACCAACATTATAAAATATATAAGAATGCTGGTCAGATTTAGAGTGGCTAAGATCATATACAATACATATCTATAGAAGCCAAGTCAATTTTAACCGTTCTTTATAACTAGAGATAACAATGGACTTTACAGGGGATATAAATAGTAGGCAAAGTAAGGGAAAATTAAATCCTACACAACTGCCTAGGAGCTTTGAATAAAATATTCAATGACAGGACTGATCTAGAAGAGAGGGTAGCAGAATATAACTTCTTGGCACATATAGCTGCGCCACTTCACCACTAGCTGCGCTGGCTGGGTTTCTGGGAGTTGCAGTCCAAGAACACCTGGGTTACCCAAGGTTGGGAACCACTACCATAGCTGGATGATTTTGGGAGTGGTACTCCAGAAACGCAACTTTTTCCATCTCTTCGTAAAATAGCTACCTGTTTTAAACAACCAATTTAATAAGACGGACAAACACACAGATCAGATGCTGTCATGATGTCCCCCATCTGCTCAAACAACTGTACAACAGGACCCTCATATTCATGGGGATTAGTTCCAAGCCCTCCGTGGATCCTGAAAAACATGGATAATTGCTAATGCCCCCACTGTTATTGCCGCCCTCATGAGAAGTGGCCCAGGGCAGCCCCCTAATCCCGCCACATACCTTCTGCAACGGCAGCAGGTGAAGGGGCCGAGCCACCGGCGTGGGGATGAGGCAAGAGCTAACTTTTCGGACTCTGCTTCCTTGCCTAGAACCAGCCCTGAGGCACTAGTGGAGGAGGAGGGATCCTGCCTGAGACTGAAGGCTCAGGTGAGTGGGCCAGAAGCGGAATATGGGGAAGAGGAGGAGCTGCCCACTTGTGGCACGTGTCC
Organism: Intellagama lesueurii; assembly: GCA_037013535.1. Lineage (NCBI taxonomy): Eukaryota > Metazoa > Chordata > Lepidosauria > Squamata > Agamidae > Intellagama > Intellagama lesueurii. Next base: position 72,966,059 of record JBAJHW010000003.1, on the reverse strand, counting down.
AGGATCGGAAAGAAAAGAGCAGGGCAGGGTTGGAGGCTGCCACCCTCACGAGAGGTGGCCTGGGCAAGCCCCACACCCTTCCACCTACCTCCTGCAGTGGGTGAAGGGGCTGAGCCACCAGGATCAGGGAGAAAAGGGAGTGGTAAAAGTTTGGGAACAACAAAAGAAAAAAATCTAGAAGAGAACAAGAATTCATAGCAGGCTCTCTAGTGGTCAGTTCTGGTAAAACATGTGACTTTCTGAGGGGGAATTTCTTTTAATATATTACAGTTTTTTCAAACCATGGATAAGTGAATCAGCGAATATTAAACAAGCAGATACAGGATTCTTACTGTATTGCTAGACCAAATAATGTCAGACATAACACTAAGGGCTTGCATTCAAGATAGGTGTAGCAGCAAAGGAGTCAAATTCAACATTGAAAAAGGGCAACGTTCAAAATTCAGTGGGAGAATTAAAACACACCACCTTAAAGGGGTCATTCTTGAAGAAAGGCATTCCAAAGGCAAACTCTAGCATAAACCATCTGAATTACAACTTATCAAAAAGTTCAATTCTACCATTTGTGAAATAAAATCAGGAAAACAGATTTCTATTCTGCTACTAAAGCAATTCCACAAACAGCATTAGACTGCTAAAACATTTTACACAAGACAGACAAACGAAAATTGAAAATATCTCCCCACCACCCTGTTTTTGTGACCCTTCTAAGAGTAGATAATACCAACCCAGTAAAACTGGAAATGTCACCTGGCAGTACCAAATGAACATGTCCATTGGCAGCATGTCAGCTGACTCAGTCTGCAACGGCACAGATTTCCCCCCCCCCCCCCGACCTTTCTCTATGTCTAAGAGCATGATACAATCATTTTCCAGGAACTAATTAGGTTACAAGCACTAGGGTCTGCCCTTCTAGCTAGCTGGGAGGCAGGGGCTGCAAATATTTCCATTTCTGCTGCAGCACCACACTGCTTTTCTACGCAAACCACAGAGGAGAGACGGAGAGCTCCAGCCCTCCTCCAGCAGCCTGCTGAGTTGCCTGCATGCACTTAGCCTACATACAATTACTTCTTGTACATGGCCACCAAGCCTGCCCTTAAATACAAGGCCAAATCACCAATGGAAGGATCTTTAATCTAGTTCCAATGTCTGTACATTTTACAATTCATTTTCTTCTGGCTTTGCTACTTATAGCTCCCCCTCTCACACATTCACACATTCACACATACTCACACACAGATCATAGGTGGGGAATCTGTGGCCCTCCACATGTGTTATTAAACTACAATTCTCATTATTGCTGACCACTGGCCATGCTGCTGGGAATCAGAGTCTAAGATCAGGAGAGCCACTAATGTCTAAAGTCTATTAAAGTTTAATCATAATAAATTAAGGACATAAGATTTTATCATTTTGGTCATAGCTCAGATGATATTTAATATGGGGTTCCTTGCTCTTCACACTGTTGGCTGCTTCATTACCATAGTTCTCTAATATATGCCCCAGCAGTCATGAAAGAAGATACATTTCCCTATGCTGCATTCTTTGGAGATTAGTGCTCAGGTGGAGACCATTTGTGGTAAGTCAGAGAAGAGACGTGCTGGCTAACATTAACTTGTCGTTTTGCCACACCACACAGGCTAAAGTCTAGCCAAGTTTTCTCTAAACCCCCTCAGCACAAATGACAAAGTGTGTGTGCGGGGGTGGTGGTTATAAGGTAGTATTATGAATTGTAATATATTTTTTGAAAAAGATCTTGTAGCTTTTAAGACTAAGAGTTATCATAACATGTACTTCTGCTGATTAAAATCTCCTTCAGAACAACAGATTGCAACATACATAGTTCTAGAGGTTTATATACTGATTGTGACTTATATACACAGAATGATACACATAAGCTGAAATATGCTTGCAACTAGAGTGTTGTTGTTGCTGTTTAATCGTTTAGTCGTGTCCGACTCTTTGTGACCCCATGGACCAGAGCACGCCAGGCCCTCCTGTCTTCCACTGCCTCCCGGAGTTGGGTCAAATTCATGTTGGTAGCTTCAATGACACTGTCCAACCATCTCGTCCTCTGTCGTCCCCTCCTCCTCTTGCCCTCACACTTTCCCAACATCAGGGTCTTTTCCAGGGAGTCTTCTCTTCTCATGAGATGGCCAAAGTATTGGAGCCTCAGCTTCAGGATCTGTCCTTCCAGTGAGCACTCAGGGTTGATTTCCTTCAAAATGGATAGGTTTGTTCTCTTTGCAGTCCAGGGGACTCTCAAGAGTCTCCTCCAGCACCACAATTCAAAAGCATCAATTCTTCGGCGGTCAGCCTTCTTCATGGTCCAGCTCTCACTTCCATACATCGCTACTGGAAAAACCATAGCTTTGACTATGCGGACCTTTGTCGGCAAGGTGATGTCTCTGCTTTTTAAGATGCTGTCTAGGTTTGTCATCGCTTTCCTCCCAAGAAGCAGGCGTCTTTTAATTTTGTGGCTGCTGTCACCATCTGTAGTGATCATGGAGCCCAAGAAAGTAAAATCTGTCACTGCCTCCATATCTTCCCCTTCTATTTGCCAGGAGGTGATGGGACCAGTGGCCATGATCTTAGTTTTTTTGATGTTGAGCTTCAGACAATTTTTTGCGTTCTCCTCTTTCACCCTCATTAAGAGGTTCTTTAATTCCTCCTCACTTTCTGCCATCAGAGTGGGATCATCTGCATATCTGAGGTTGTTGATATTTCTTCCGGCAATCTGAATTCCGGCTTGGGATTCCTCCAGTCCAGCTTTTCGCATGATGTATTCTGCATAGAAGTTAAATAAGCAGGGAGACAATATACAGCCTTGTCGTACTCCTTTCCCAATTTTGAACCAATCAGTTGTTCCATATCCAGTTCTAACTGTTGCTTCCTGTCCCACATATAGATTTCTCAGGAGATAGATAAGGTGATCAGGCACTCCCATTTCTTTAAGGACCTGCCATAGTTTGCTGTGGTCCACACAGTCAAAGGCTTTTGCATAGTCAATGAAGCAGAAGTAGATGTTTTTCTGGAACTCTCTGGCTTTCTCCATAATCCAGCGCATGTTAGCAATTTGGTCTCTAGTTCCTCTGCCCCTTCGAAATCCAGCTTGTACTTCTGGGAGTTCTCGGTCCACATACTGCTAAAGCCTACCTTGTAGGATTTTGAGCATAAGCTTGCTAGCGTGTGAAATGAGTGCAACTAGAGTAGGCCCATTGAAACAGTCAATTCCTCCATAAATTCCACTGATTTAATGAGCTTATTCTTGTTGCTACTTACTGAATTTCAGCTAGAGAATTTAAATGCTGTCATATGGGAGATGTTTTAATGTGTAGTTCTTTTCCAGTTAAATAACAAAAGAAATAAGTCTATGTTTACTTTAAAAGTTATTTTAGTTTAGTAAATCTTTTCCTAGATAAATTTTATTCTTATTCCAGCTATTTTAAAAAAATTCAAATCTACTCAACTAATTCATTTTAAATCCAGAAAAAATGAAAAAATTCCAATTTGATTAATGGTTAGATTTTATTGTATGGGAGCCACGGGATGGAAGGAAGAAGTTTTTCAGTACCACAAATCACCACTATTGGATTATGTAGCCAGCAGGGAACGATTTTAGTAACGAAAAATTTTATGCCAGTAGGATTTCATTCATTAAATGTTTATTTGTGTTACAGGTAGATTTTGCATAGGATAATATTTAACTTGCTTAACAGTATTCAGTACATGCATATACAGCAGTATTGTCCACAGAGTTTACTAACAAGTAGTTTGGTACAGCATTGCAGCATTATTTTTACATTGATTACAAATCAACCTTTTACAGGGACAAGATGACATTAAGAAATTCTGTTTCCTATAAAACCACCAAAATGTCCAATGGAAACACATCATTTTCCATTTTGGAGAGCCTTTTAGTAAAGGTTTATATCAATATTCAATTAAACATAGTAAAATGCTTGCATGCCTAAATAATGCAATTCCTATGGCTTGAGTTAAGTCTGCTTCACTTTCTAAACCTGTGATCTGTTTATACAGTTAATACTGTACAATTTTATGTTTTATTTTGTATAACACATATACAAAATAAAAATCTGTGTTTCTTCAAACTAGTCCGATATCTTAAGTTGAATGGCAAGTTTAAAATATTTTTAATAAATTTAAATTTAAAAGAAAACCTGACTGGGCTGTCCTTCTAATAGTTAATTTTTATGGATTTTGCAAACAGTGTCCTAAGCAACTATTTTGCATTTATGGAGAATGAACGTTAGGAAATTTGTGTGAGTTTAGTCGGCTAATAAAATTCTGTCACAGAACCACTTCTACATTTCAGCAGCTCTGGCAACATTTTTAGCACACTTAGTACCATCACATCATCAAGAACACAACTGATATTGTCTGAGGTTCAAATCTAAAGCAGTCAGGCATGGATGATATTTGGTTGGAAAACCAGAAAGGAATACCTGGAATCTCAAAGTGGGACTGTTTCACATCCTATAAAGCTCTCACAGTCCAGGGCAAGGTGGATCAAAGCTCTGACTTAGCACAAAGCACCCTCTTGTGCCTTTCAGCCTCCAGGGAAGGGGACTGTTTAAGGGAAATGCTATAGTTCTTTGTCTTTATTTATTCATAGCAAGAGTTTTGCACAATTTTAAATTATGGACATATATGAAATATAGGTAAAATCAAGAACAAATTTAAAGGTTAAGATGATTAGAAAATTATAATGTCAACGTATTTTTGACCAGAGGTGGGCTACTTCAATAGTGTTATCTTGGCCATTTGCTAGATCTCCTTTTGTATACATGGTGAGGCATAAATTGCATGCAGATAAGTGCTGCATTGACTGAATTTCTCCACAATCACAGAATATTAGTCCTGTTCCCAATAAGTTCCTTTTTACTTGATTATTCTTTAATCTGCCTACTTCATTTCAAATTCTATTAAGTGACTTCCAGATAGTCCAGCTAGAGTCTTGTCCTTGAAGACACTCTTCAGCATTCATCCATTTGGCAAGGTGTGTTGTTTTTGTTATCCACAGGTTTAGCTTAGCCTTTTCTGGTTTAATATTTAGAGCTTGAGATGTGTGCAGAAGAACTTTCTTTGATTTTAGCCATCTCATAGAGGGTTGGTGCTCATGGAATGGATGGTTTTGGTGCTGTGTTACCTCTGGGCAATGAAGTGAAGATGGTCAATCCTTCACCTCCAGAAGTGTTGCACTGTAAACTTGCTGAGGAGTTCTGCAGTAGATCACATGCTTCCATGCCAAAGTCACAGATTCTATTCCCCATCATTTCCAGGCAGACTTAGGGAAAAAATTCCTGCCCCAAATCTTGGAGAGTTTCTACTGCTATCAGAGGTTATAGGCTCAAAGTATCTACAAATATTCTTTAACCAGTTTAAAAATATCAGATTTGCCAAACTCACTGATTTGACAATGCAATAGTAACTGTATTCCACTCCAACATATTAAACATTCCAATCCAGAAAAAAACACATACATAATTTTCAGAAGGAACAGAACACTGAAAGCTCAGATTATTTTATATATGATGCTAGTTACATACATACAGTATTGTTCAACACATGCGAGTGTTCCACACATTTGGTACCTCTCAGTTTAAAGTGAGCAGCTGTCTTAAATCTGATCTAGCATCTGAGTCATATTTAACAATCATCATTCAACCTCATGCCAAAATTGTATAGCAATCTAAGCATGCTAATCTGACATGACAGAAAAATTGGGCATGCCTACCATATGCTCTTTAAATCTCTGAACTATTTCCACAGTGAGCGCCAAGAAGGTCTTCCCATTTTTATTCAGAAAAAACACATGACAAACAGAGCAATGCTGACAATCTGAATCAAGAAGACGAACTTACATCAAAATGACAGTAAGAGCCAATTAATGACACACTGAGCCACCAATCCCCTCATCCCTTCCCCAGCAGAATAGGAAGCCTTCAATAGATTCAAGGTGTGTTTAGTTTTGTCACTGTCTCTCAACTGGCCAAATTTTCCCCACAATGGAACACAATATTTTGCGTACACTGTTATTCCACAGAGATACCAACAGGATACTTTCACATTAATTATTTAATGTAGAATCACTATGCCTCCATCACACGCATGTTATGTTTGGTCGAGGCAAGCTGCATTTAGACCTGCATGAATGCTCAATATTAACATCTCAATTTGATCACCACAGCAAACTTTCCAAGGCAGAAAGTATACTATGATGCTCTTCATAGCTCAGATCAGGACTGGGCTTCTATTTCTGGGACAACATAACTGCAATATTGCTTGAGCCTGCATTCCTTGACCAAGAAGGGCAATGGGCTTCTCTTGCGCTCACCTCTTCCAAATTTCTGAGACAGCAACATCAGAAAATTGAGTTGGAGAAATATTCTCTTAACAATCAATAATCTACTCTCCAGTTCTCTGGATGGTTTACATCATAAAAACATAAATGCTGACATAAATTTGTTTACAAAACTGTTGAAATATGTCTTCCTGTATTTTTGCACTGGCAAGATGGGGCCAGCCTAGTCTCCTATGGGAGCGAGTTCCAAAGTCTGGGAACAGCAACAGAGAAGGCACTGAATCATGCCAACAAAAATAAATAAACAAATGCACATCTTGGCATATGTTCAGTTAACTGGCCTACTTTAGAACTGTCAGTGGACAACTATTGCTTATCCAAACTACACTTGCAGACTTGATTTAAATTGTCAAAAAAAAATCTGATTTTTAAATTTTAAGTAGTGATTTAAATCAAAGTGATTTAAATCAATTTGTTTTAAATCAAATCCAGCCTGGTATGAAGCATAAGTATATATTTATTTCAGCTGCTTCCCTCTATAACTTTGTTCTGTAATGTTTCTTCTCAACGATGGCAACTTTCAAATCCCGTGAAGAGTATCCAGGTAAATCAAAATGTATTGAAACACGTTTCTGTATATTGCCATTCCTGATGTCCAATTTATGTCCATTAATTCCTTTGTACAGAGATTGTTCCGTGTGTCTACTAACCAACCACTGTCTCTTTAACTTGTTGCCTTGAACAAATGTTTGCCATGTAGTCTCTCATTCTTCTGTCTGAGGTGGCGGACTTGATCCATGAAAGCTCACATTAAATTATAGCAATTAATCATTAAGGTGCCACAATGTTTTTGTCCTCTTTATATTTTTTAATTTTATTTATTATTTAAAATATTTTTACCCTGCCTTTCTCCTTCAAAAGACCCAAGGTGGCTTACACCATTAAAAAACAAAATTAAAGCTAACCACAGTGAGTATACAAACATTAAAAAAAGATACAAAAAACATAAGCAACACCAAAACACATTCAAAGCACTAAGATACAACAATCCATTAAAAAACCCCACTCAGGCAGCTAGTCTGCCTGAAGAGAAAGGTCTTTCCCTGTTTGTGGAAGGACTGCAAATATGGCCTCGCCTTCTGCAGGGGGGAGTTCCAAAAGCTGGGAGCAGCAACAGAGAAGGCCTTCTCCCATGTACTCACCAAGTACACCCGTGAAGGTGGCAGCACTGACAGAAAGGCCTCACCTGATGATCTTAACACTCAAGCAGGCTCATAAAGGTAGATGCAGTCCTTGAGGTAGCTTGGGCCCTAGCCATTTAGGGCTTTATAGGTTAGAACCAGCACATTGAATTCAACCTAGAAACAAATCAGCAGCCAGTGGAGCTGTTGTGACAGGGGGGTTATGTGATCTCTGTAACCAGTCCCAGTCAGTAATCTGGCTGATGAGTTTTGGACCTGTTGAAGTTTCCGGACACTTTCCACAGGCAGCACCACATAGAGAGCATTACAGTTATGCAGCCGCGATGTAACTAAGGCATAGACACCGTAGTCTGAACAGATTTTTGCTTTTGGGTTTTTTTTCTCGCCCGATATGTTTGAACAGACTAACATGGCTACCACTTTGAAAACTAGTGTTCTGATGACATTTATAAATATTAATTACAATGGCGGGAGTCTTAGTTGATCTGGTGACTCCCCTATATTACTGGGTGGGTTTACACTTTCTCTGAATGCCCAAGATAAGCAGCCTAGCATTGTCCCATCTTGGCCTTGTTTTTGGAGTCTCAGGGGTAGATCCATTTTTTACTACCTTTTGTAGTTCTAGCTGAGTCTAGTTGTACAAAATAAAATGGCTACTGTAATACATGCCCCTTAAATTTCCATTTGAAGCCGCCTTTCAAGATTGTTTAGAACTTTCTGTTAGTTTTGTTGTTGTTTAGTCGTTAAATCGTGTCCGACTCTTCGTGACCCCATGGACCAGAGCATGCCAGGCCCTCCTGTCTTCCACTGCCTCCCGGAGTTGGGTCAAATTCATGTTGGTAGCTTCGATGACACTGTCCAACCATCTCGTCCTCTGTCGTCCCCTTCTCCTCTTGCCTTCACATTTTCCCAACGTCAGGGTCTTTTCCAGGGAGTCTTCTCTTCTCATGAGATGGCCAAAGTATTGGAGCCTCAGCTTCAGGATCTGTCCTTCCAGTGAGCACTGGAAGCACTGTTAGTTTAGTTAGGCATCAAAAGTCTGCTTCTTCACAAGAGTAACCAAAAGGGAGCACATGATTGTCAAAAACAACAACAACAAAACTTTGTTTCTAGGATCAATTAAAAGTGCTGGTTTAAGCCTTTAGAAAACAGTTTGGTCTCATAAGGCATCTTCTCTTACATAAGCTTTGCTGCACCCTAGTATTTTTTAATGGAGCATTACTTCAGACCCCATCTTCATCTGAAGTTAGACTGCTGAAGATGATAGGGTTATCTCCATAGTGATGCTCCTGTAAAGAAATTTTTATTTCAGTAAGCAACAAGAAAATAAACTATGTTTGGGGAAACCCAGGTTTCAATTTCCTTTTGAAAGTATCTTAAGGTTGTTTAGTTATTCCATGTTTAATTTAAGAATATAAGTTTTCATGTGTTTTAATGATTGCTGACTTTTTCTCATATACTGTAAGATACTCCTTTTTATGAGTTTTTTTTTACTAACAGCAAGTGACAAGACACAGTCGCCAATAGAAAGTGGATGAAACACTAGAATTCTTACTGTGTAAACTGTGTAAAATTAGATTCCTCCAAACTGGAATATATTGTATCATTTTACCAACCTCCCTCAACACAGCATTTCCGCTAAAAACAGCTAACTTTGAAAATCTGGCTTCCAAGGGAAACAGACAAAGCTGGAGCATACTAGCTGAGAATACTGAATTCATTCTCTCACACAGGGCCTATGTGCACTCTTCTGCTCTCAAAAGCGACTCTGGAATGAGAGATGGCAGCAAGCTGACTGGTGTCTCAGATCAAACCTCACTTTGTGTCCTGCAGGAGTTGCAAAAGCAGAAGTGTATAAGTATGTGCCAAATTTATGCAGTCCCATGTCAACAAATAGAAATTTGAACAAAAGCAGAAGACTAATTAGCGGGGGGGAGGGGGGAGTCAAAGCACACTGGGTGTCCACTGGCCAGCACTGAAACCAGGGCACTGTCAACCTCATCATAAAGAACGTAATACAACCATTACAATCCACGTGACACTCTTAAACAAGCAAATAATCTTGCATGTATTTTACTGATTCTTGTATCTTCCCCTACTGATTTCCCTCAAGATTACTTTTCATTGTTCTACCATGATGTTAATTTTTAATGTTTTAAACACCCAAGAAAGGGTTTCAAAGGAGCATTACTCCAGACCCCATCTTCATCCAAAGTTAGACTTCAGTTAACATCACATATCACAGATAATAAACAACTGCTTTGGAGTAAACCATTATAGAGTTCCCATCTAACAGAATTCCCAATTTGACCCGGAGAGACACTGGCTTTCTCATGGCCACCCAGACAAGGATTTGAACTCTGTCCATAACCAAGTAAACCAACAAGCACCAGACTAGGTATTTGGCCCAATGGACTCTACCTTTAATATTCATCATCAACAGATTGCAGCTATTCTGAACCAAAAAGACATTAATTCTCAGGGTTTATTCACATACTCAGGCACATGAAATATTAACTTCCAGCACGTGTCAAGCTAATGATGTGTATCATGGTGCACAGGATTCAGCTTTAAGCACACCATGGAAATTGCTATTTTCTGATACTCAAACGAGACACCAGGCACATGTTTCGAAAGGCCTAAAGGATAGACATGTGAATTGCTCAGGTTTCCCTATTCCATCTAAACTTAGCTGCAGTCTTCATAGTAATTGGGAAAGAAACAGATTTTCCCAGAAACAGTACATTTTTAGAAATTATTTCCACTGTGGTGCCAAGTATTTGAGTGTGGTTTATTCCTGAAGGACAATTAAGAATAATTAAATTTACAATTAAATTGCTCCTTGCTGGCAAATACAACCAACCCATAGCCTGCCTGCGTTTTTGGACTCTTGTTATGGGAGATAGGGCTGACTGTGGGGACTGTCATAATAGCTACCTGCACTTCCAAATTCAACACTCCACACCAAGCATCACCTATAAACTGAGTGACAACACATTAATTTGTATCTGGTGGTAGACACATTGATCGGGACAGATCAGAAGCCCATGCAAGTACTTAACCCATTAAAGGGCAGGCTTAGAAGACCCGAAGTACACCCGTCTAGTATGTATGGCAAAGCTGACAGGCACACGGGTGCCTTGTAGGTGTGTTTACAGATGACTGGGCTTGAGACACAGGCCACTGACACGAGGAAGCCTTTCACCGGTGGTTGCTGACATGCCGTTCTGGCATACTCGCCCACCAAGAAAAGGCAGCCAACACCCACAGGCTTCTAATTTTAAATGCTTTCCCGCAGCTACGTAGCTCTCATATGCCTTCCAGGACTAGGACCTCTCCTGGCTCCAGGGCTACCAGATGCCCCTCATTTGAAGAGATCCTCGTTGTGCCGGAGCGCTACATCCCCACAAAAGACAAGCTCTGCTCCTTCTTCAGAAACTTTTCACCACGTTCCTCTTCCTCCTTTCCCTCCAGGGCTCTTTGGGAGCGCTTGTTGGGACCTGAGGTGTTTCCCTCTCACCGCACCCCAACCCACACCCACTCACTCCTGCCCTCCACCCTCACCCCGCTTCCTTCCTTCCTTCCTTCCTTCGCTCTCGGCTCCCTACCTTGGTATGCGAGGCCGAAGCGCGCCCCCACCGCCAGCAGAACAGCCAAGCAGACCGAAGGGCTCTTCATGTTCGGCCGCGGCCGAGGCGTCCTGCTCCCGCTTCAAGGCTGCCGAAGTGAGAGCCGGGAGCAGGCGGACGAGGGAGGGGCCCGGAGCAAGCCGTGGGGGCTCCCCTGGGCCGCTCCTCCCCTTCGCCCGCTTCCCGCCGACAAAGCCTACCGAGGCGCTCCCCGCACCCGCCTCCTTCCTCCACCACTCCCCCCCCCCCACTTTCTTTGGCACAGGGCGCCGAGCGGGGCTGCTGCTGCAAGGAAGCTGAGGTGGAGGTCCCTCTGGGCGTCTTCCTGGTGGAGACGCAGCCTTGCTCCCCTCCCACTCCCGCTGGAGGAAGTCTCCTTCAGGACTTTCTGAGCCTTTTCTAAGTCCCAAGCTTTCTTTTTTTTTTTTTTTAGTTTATCCACTGAGCTTTCGAATATTTTTTTTTCACCCGTTCCCAGGATTTTCCTTTCCCTTCTTTTTACGGGCCGCTTACAGGCTCAGCCCGCTAATTTATGAGGGCAGTGGGAGGGAGAACACCCTCAAGTTGGACATGGAAAGAGACCACACCACCCTGTCTCCCGCCACCTCGCCGCCTGCAAACCCCCTCGCTCTCGCTCTCTCTCTCTCTCACACACACACACACCCCAGGCGACGACGCTCAGCAGCCTCTCTCCTCGGTTCCCATTCCGCGCCAATCCTGCGTGTAAGCCAGACCACGGTGGTAGCAAAAACCAGACCAAAAGAAAAACAAAAAAAAAAGGAGACTGCAAGCTCAAATGTAGTCTGCCGCTGACGAGTCTTGGGGCCTTTCCAGACCAAATGGGGGACTTTCCTTTAAATTTTCGGTTTGCTCAAGGACAAAGAGCAGTAATCTCCCTACACTCCCTAGATGCAGACAGATTCTCCTTCCATGCCGGCACCCCATTCGGTATTGGGACAGAAGTGAGAAGAGCACTGATTGAAAATCAGTTGAGAAGCTGCTATCCATTTCTAGTACTGTGAGGACATGCCTGAATCCCAGTGACTGAGAAAGGGTGTTGCCTTCATGCCTGTCTTGTGGGCCTTGCGGGAAACACTGAATTGATTGCTGTGAGAAAGAGGATGCTCAACTTGACAGACCTTTGGTTAGATCCAGCTGTTCTGTTCTGACGACTGTCCAGATAGAAAGAAATCAGATTTTAAATGTTACACAATGACATACCCAAGTGTATAACTTATGAAGAATCTTATACTACCCATTCATATTGTCATCGCTGTTCTATAAAATCCCTCCTCAAAGTTCCTCAATCCATGCCTTATTTTCTCACTCATTTATAAGTACTTTTGTTGTTGTTTAGTCGTTAAGTCGTGTCCGACTCTTCGTGACCCCATGGACCAGAGCACGCCAGGCCCTCCTGTCTTCCACTGCCTCTTGTAGTTTGGTCAAATTCATGTTGGTAGCTTCGATGACACTGTCCATCCATCTCGTCCTCTGTTGTCCCCTTCTCCTCTTGCCTTCACACTTTCCCAACATCAGGGTCTTTTCCAGGGACTCTTCTCTTCTCATAAGATGGCCACAGTATTGAAGCTTCAGCTTCAGGATCTGTCCTTCCAGTAAACACTCAGGGTTGATTTCCTTCAGAATGGATAGGTTTGTTCTCCTTGCAGTCCAGGGGACTCTCAAGAGTCTCCTCCAGCACCACAATTCAAAAGCATCAATTCTTCGGCGGTCAGCCTTCTTTATGGTCCAGCTCTCACTTCCATACATCGCTACTGGAAAAACCATAGCTTTGACTATGCGGAAGGGTACTGCTTGATCAATTATGCTATATTTCATGACTTCAATAACTTCCTCTGAGGGTGTAACTACACTGCATCATACCTGGTAATTTGCATTGGAGCTGGCATGGTTTAATTTAATTTGATTTTTGACTCAATTCTATGTTAAGATGGTGGGAGGGATACAGTTGAAAATCGTTAACAATTGGAAGGTGCTCTGTGGACTCTCACAACAGGGATAATTAATACTTTCCATGTGAATGACCACATTGGTTTCAGAAACTCATTTAAAAATAAATTAACTCAAATAAACATTGGATAACCTCCTTGTATAGTCACACCCTGGGTATGAATACACAAGGGGCAGCAATTTGGAAATAAGCTCTTTTTCCACTGTCTTCTTTCCCCTCTCCACCTCCCCCCGTGTTTGCACTTTCAAAGCTACCAAAGCGACTTCAGGATGAGCTATGGCACTGCATAGATCCATTGATCTGCAGAAACCACTGCCTGAACACAGTTGGAATATGCTAAATTATCTTGCTACAGAGACAAGCAACATTTAAAATTTTAAGAATTTTATTGCTTCTTTTGAAAGACAAACAATCCAGAAAATATGCACTTTAAATACCAGTTTCTTAATTTCTTCCGGAACTGAAAAAGTATTTGCAGTGTGCTATGACATCTGTAGATTTGTTTAGAAAAAAAATCATAAAATGCCTTAATCCAACTTTGGAAGTACAAAAATATAGTTTTATTAAAACGCTTAAGGCCGCAACACTTTAATAAGACTGTGATACCCATATTTGTTGCAGTAACTAATATTATTAATACAAATAAATAGTCAGAAGTTGATCTCCAATCTATATCAGTCTGTTAATTTTATACACAAAAAATCAATGACTTATAATCATTACATATATGCAATTATTTTCAAGTACAAATTGCAATAATTGCTTGCAAGCTGCCAGCAATGACATTACATATGTGCAGGCATCAACCATGTAATAATTAAAGTATTATACAGGTAGAAGATGTCTTTCTGTTACGATTTGCTGGTTGTAGTTCCCTCTGATTTGCACTGCTATGGTTCTGGTTTTCATCTTTACTCTTATCATCAGATACACCTGGTTGATTTTCTTTTTCCCCTTCACTTTGAGGTAGTGTTTCAGGTTTATTTTCATCACTGTTGTGTTCATTCTTCCGTTTTGAAGACTTCCGCTTAAAGAAAGAAAACTAAAACAGATAGACAATCATAAATAACCTCAAAACAACCAAGTAAGACTGAAAATCATTATATATAATAATTGAAAAGAAAACAGGTTAGACATGTATCTTAAGATAATATGACAGAATAATTATTGCAAATCTGACTCAAATCCCTGCATACTTATTTCTCAGAATTAAATCCCACTGAGTTCAATGGGGCTTACTTCCAAGTAACTTTGCCTATTATTGCAGTCTGAAGCCATTTAAGAATACAATAACTAGCCAAGGCAAGCAGGCGAAAGGATTAGCATTTCTAATGAATTCTTGTAATAGGAAGAAGCATTACTCAACTGTATCATAACTGATAACAGATGCTTGTTTACAATGTCCAAATAGATGGCAAAATATTATTATGCACATGTTTTTTAACATGATCTTCCCATAAAAAACAAACAAATTCAAATACATAAACCCACTTCACCTATACTCTAAAGTTACACAGCTGAAAGAATTATATTGCCTTGTACCATGTTTCTACATGTTTGCATTGGCTTGGTGCTCAGAGAATGTGGGAAGGAAGCTAAAAGCATTATTTTCAGATAAGTAAAAAGTACAGTGTACTGGAGCAACAAGGAACAATTAGTACCTTGAACTGAAATCAGAAGAACCCCTGTTATTTCTTTTAATAGCTTCCTTTGATGTTTACTGTCAACAAAGTGCTGTACACTGTGGTGAATCTAGAAGCCAAAAATGATTCCAAACTGGTAAACCTATTCAAAACGCAAACATATGCATAGGACCAGAACTTGGAAATGTTCCTTTTTTTGGATTACAATGGCTGCATTGGCTTGGAGATTCTGGGAATTGTAGTCCCAAACAGCAACCTTTCCAAGGTCTGCATGAAACTGAGAGTGAGTTATAAATAATTTACTGCAAATGGAAGTGTGCATTTCCATTGGGATTAGCCATTATTTGCATGCATCAGAAAGAGAAGTACACAGCTGTATGATAAACAGTCAAAGTCCTTTAGAAAAAGAACACAAAGAGTTTTATGTACTCAAAGGATTTTGGATATTTATTTTTCTCTATAGCCAAAACAATGCAGCTCTTTCACTAGGAAATATTTTTCTAAAGGAAATTATTAATTCTCCTTTGTCTCCATTGTCAGTTCTGGAGTACATTCAAGAGCACAGAGGTTCTAATCATAGGTTTGAAGACATTCTGTGGAAATAATCCTTCCCAATGTTCATAACTCATGGTGGACAACCTGACTTTCTTGTGGCTTGTACTTCTGTTTTTCTGCCTGACTAATGAAGTAATTAATAGTCTTAATGTTTTACTCTGCTTCCATTGTTATAGTATAACATTTATTTGCAGACTTTACTTAAAACACATTAAATTTAATAGCCCACAGAAGCTAAAAGTCTAATGTACATAAATATCACAATTTACTTGATCTGATAGTAAATTGCCTCGCTGGGCATTTTTAAAAACCAACTGAAGACCTGGTTATTCAGACAGGCCTTCCCTCCGGGCACTATTTAATTTTCTTTTATTCTCTCCATCTTGAATTATTATCTATGTGCTGTTAATTGTTATTTTATTTCTATTGTTTTACTTTGTGTTTTGTGAGCCGCCCAGAGTAGACTATGTCTAGATGGGCGGCATACAAGTTCAAGAAATAAATAAATAAATAAATAAATGATAGATCAGTTATTTCATACTTGGTAAAAGTAGAGGAAGCTATTCGATAAGAAATTAAGGCCCATTTCCAGTTTAGATATTCTTGAAAACTACAGGATGGACTTCAGAATGTTTCTCCAATGAGACTCATGAAAATATTGTTTGAAATATCTCATCCAAGCAATTAAAGTATAATTCATTATCTGATTAGTAATTTACTAGCAGAACCAGAGTGAAGAATTGTATTCTATCTTCTCCACTTCCCCCCTTTAAGTTTATTTTATGACTTTCATGTGGTAGATTATGGTTGTACTTCTTTGAATATATCCCCCAACAAACCTGATGTTGATCAGATCCTCTAGATCTAGGCTCATGTAATTCAGAATACTTAATAATATTCTTATGGGGTGTATGCTTAAATGACATAACTGGATTTGAGAACTACATCATGTGTGAGAGTGGAAAGATTCAATTCCAAACAAACTTGCCCTTCTATTACCCTAAACAATCTTTTGAAGATCAAATTATTATTATTATTATTATTATTATTATTATTATTATTATTATTATTATTATTATTATTATTATTATTATTATTATTATTTAAACTTATATACCGCTCATCTAGAACGTATCTACTCTGGGCGGTTTACATAAAGCATAAAAAATAAACTAAAGGTAAAATCCGAATTAATCGCAGAGTCCAAGATGGAAAAAGAAAAAGAGGGAAAAAGAAAAGAAATAGGCTAGGTGATGGCTGTAGGGAAGGCCTGCCTGTATAGCCATGTCTTCATATTGGTCTTGAAGGCCCTGTCTTAGAGAATAATTAATTTATTCTATCCTGACGGCAGCATATTAACTCTCTGGTATAAGCAAAATGAACATATTTTAGTCAGAGTGTGCAAGATCCCATGAAAAAGAGATGGTTAAAATCCCCCATAACCTGGTTCATGAGAAGTGTGGGTTGCATTTAGTTGTGCAAATCACACATACAAATTATTTGTTCTTGACGCACTTGCCTAGTATTAGAAAGTCATGTATAATATCTCAAACAGGAACTCTCTGAGGGAGACATGGCCAATCTTGCTAAATTCCTCAGGACTCTTCAATGAAAGAAACCCTATTCACAGCTTATATCTGATAGCAACTCATGCAAGAATGATAGGCCCATGTGTTTATGCACAACCCCTTCGTCTTAAGTAGGAAGGTTTGCAGTGGCCTTTCAATAATGTTGGCGAAAAATACTCACTCTTGAAGCCAACTACTCAGGGGGCTTTTCGGGTCCCTTGCTCCCACCCTCCCTTCCTTTGTGGTACTAATTATGTGAAGTGCCTTGGAAGGGGCATACACTAAAGGACTCTCAGCCAGAAGATCCTACCCTGTTTCCCCGAAAATAAGACCTAACCTGAAAATAAGCCCTAGTATGGTTTTTCATGGAAGGACACTGGAAGGACAGATCCTGAAGCTGAGGCTCCAATACTTTGGCCATCTCATGAGAAGAGAAGACTCCCTGGAAAAGACCCTGACGTTGGGAAAGTGTGAAGGCAAGAGGAAAAGGGGACGACAGAGGACGAGATGGTTGGACAGTGTCACCGAAGCTACCAACATGAATTTGACCCAACTCCGGGAGGCAGTGGAAGACAGGAGGGCCTGGCATGCTCTGGTCCATGGGGTCACGAAAAGTCGGACACAACTTAACGACTAAACAACAACAATGGTTTTTCAGGATGCTCGTAATATAAGCCCTACCCCAAAAATAAGCCCTAGTTAAGTGAAACCCCACCCTCCACCATTGTGCAGCATTGCGCAACAACCAGAAGATGACATGACTATAAAATAAAACATCCCCTGAAAATAAGCCCTAATGCGTTTTTTAGAGCAAAAATTAATATAAGACCCCGTCTTATTTTCGGGGGAAACACGGTAGCCTGGTAAGCTGATAATGGAAGCGGAATTTGATGCCACTTTTCAGCCTTTTTATCTTGATAGTGGCTCTTAGCTATTTGACACAGATTTTCTAGTTCTACTTTTGGTTCTGTGGTTAGGTTCCTTGATAAATCAGATTTCCCTTCACATGGAGCCTTCTGATTATGTCGGAGCAAATGCAAGTAGATGGTCTCTGGAGACCTTTCTCTTCATCATGGGGAAGTTGAGGGCAGGACTAGAGCATAGAAGGATACTTAGGTGCCAGTGCATGCAGGCCTGCATCTTTTACAGATGTTTTGTTCCATTTTTCAGGCATACTGCCAGTCTAGTGCTTTTGACTCTTCTATAAGTGGGAATACATTAAAAAGCAAACCATTTGAAGACTGTGGTTTTTAAAAAAATAAATAAGAGGATATGAAGAAGGTTACCAATTATTAGAGAGAGAGAGAGAGAGAGAGAGAGAATGGAAAGTCTTCTATAGAAATACAAAAGATATGAGTGAAATGGGATAGAGTTATTTTCATTGTTGAAGGTATGTGTCAGGTATACTAATAACAGTTTATCTTCTTTTTGCTACCAGGCAATAAAAGATTGCATGTTATTATTATTCATTTTTAAAATTCCCACCTTATCCAGTAGTCTTCCAGATGTTCTGTCATGGCTGCCTGCAACTGCTAGATCAGAAGTGTTTGCTACACAAACTTCAGCATTCTCTCCCTCTAAAAGTAACACAATAAATTAGTCAACATTTTTAGAGGACTGCTTTTTGCCTATTTCAATCCCAACCTTAAGGTCCTGAGTCCTTCATCTTAAATGTTGGGGCTAAGATTATATTCAGTTAAACTGGAATTGTACAGCCAAACCTCAAGAATTTCAGCTTTATTTACTGTGTATCTATTTTTAGGTTTTTTTTAAATAAACTTGATTCCAGATGTTTATGACAGAAGAATGGGTTTAATACTAATCACCATGTGAAATGTTTTGTCTAAAACGTTTACTGTCAACAGAAGGCAGGGTATGCTCTGCATGAACGTATGAAATCAGCAAATATTCTGTGATCATGTCTGTTTTATAGAAACAGTCCTCTGTCAATGATGTTGAAAAACTTTGCCATCTTTTCCTCTATTTGCACTTGACATTAACAAAAAACCTGTGTTTCTAGAACTTTACTTTTCAACTGAGGCTACCTAAGACGCTGACATAATAGTTGCACATTCAAAAAGAACTAAGAACTTTTAGAAACTGACAACACTGCTCTTCTTTGAGCAAAAATTCATACTATTCAATATTTCTATAAAGAAAATGAGAAATGTGAGATAACTAAAGTAAATTAGCACAATCATTCCCACCTTGTTTAGATGTATCTTTTTCTGGAATAGCCTTTTCTTTCTAAAAAGTAAAAAACAAACAAGAAACCATAATGTTAATTTATTGTACAAATATACATATTGAAATATTATGTTTTAAAAGAAACCACAAGAAGAAATAACATCTAGTTGTTCAAAACAAAATCAAATATCCTATCATATATTCAAATAACTGCAGCATCACTTAATTTTGCATCCAGAAACATTATTGTATAGTTGTTTATTGTTATAGGACAAAAATGATTTTTGAAAGGTGGAAAATATCTATATTGTACAATGTGATGCATGAAATAAATGAAAACAGAAGGATTTACCACAATTTCTGAAGCCCTTAACAGAGTTGTCCCCTACCCATTACTATGTTGCCACACTTACATCCTGATTAGAGATGGGGACAAATAAAAAAAAATGGCGATTCGTTTTGATCCGTTATTCGTCAAGGTTAACGGATCAACGAATACGAATATTCTTTGACGGATCCGTCGATTTGTCTGCATTTTAAATGGCTATAACACTGGCCCGATGACCTAGAGACACCAAATTTGCAGGGCAGCTTCCTCAGACGCTTTTCTACAACTCCTGAAAGTTTGGTGAACATTGGATCATGGACCCCCGGGTTATATAGTCACAAAGAGGACCCCCCCAGGAAAGCTCCCCCCAGGTACTTAGAGAATCCAGAATCACAAGGGAGCTTCCTATGTCTTCCCCCAACACGCCTGCCAACTTTGGTGAAGATTGGATATCGGAACTCCGAGTTATTCACCCACAAATTGGGTCCCCCCAGGAGAGTTTACCACAAGGCACAGAAGCCCATGGCATTGAGGGAGTTATATTTAGCCCCAGCAGAATGAGAGGTCCCTTTGGCAGAGGCATGCATGAGGCATTGAGTTTGTCTTCAGCTCAGCACAACATTACATTTGCCAGTGAAATAGAGTTTGCCCTCAGGAGGACTGGAGGCAAGGAGGTATTTGGCAGCACAGCAGGCTTTTTGGCTCCGTGGGGCACTGAGGAAGTTGGCAGCAGGAAAGCAGGCTTTTTTAGCCACATCGGGCACTGGGGTAGTTGGCAGCAGCAAAGTGGCGTGTGCTGCCCCATCGGGCACTGAGGCACATGGCAGCAGGAAAACAGGCTCTTTTGGCCCCATCAGGCACTGAGGGAAAAGGCAGCAGGAAAGCAGGCTTTTTTGGCCGCATCGGGCACTGAGGTAGTTGGCATCAGCAAAGTGGTGTGTGCTGCCCCATTGGTTAATCTAACGGTGGTTAATCCACGGGGCCGTGGGGCTTTTGGAGCCCGATCAGGACTGCAAACTGAAGCCGTGAGATGGGGCGATGGGGGTGACGCCTGGACAGGCTTGGGTGGGGCTCAGCCCGGCCCTCTTGGCACGGGGATGCCTGGACAGGCTTTGGGTGTGACAGGGACAGGCCTGGTTGGGGATTAGCAAAAGGTGGCCGTGGAGGTGTGTTGTTTGTTTTTGAAAACAAAAGGAGGCAAGCAACACTTATTAGCAGCATCAATAACACCATCAGATGAATTGCTCCACCTCATTGGGAAGGTATTACTAACGGCGTCGGCATTCCGTGTCTAGTCATGCTCGCCACATGAGGAAGTTGGCAGCAGCAACGTAGCTTGTGTTGCCAACAAAGTGTTGGCAAAGTGTTGCCAACTGTGTGTTGCCAACAAAGATAGCCCTCAGAGGTTTTGGGGAGCTTGGACTGGCCGGCTCTCTTGGCACGGGTTGAAAAACCAGATCAGGTCTGCAATCTGAAGCCGTGCGATGGGGCAATGGGGTGATGCCTGGACAGGCTTGGATGGGGCAGAGCCCGGCCGTGCTGCTACTACAGTGGTTAATCCGCGGGGCCGCTGGTGAGCTGAGCTAATTCGTTTGGGCAGTTTGTTCCAACTTCTGCCTACCTACTGAGTCGGCATGAGACTGAAAGCAGAGTGTGTTGCCCCATCGGGCACTGTGGTAGTGGGCAGCAGCAAAGTACCATGTCTTCCCCCATTGGGCACTGAGGAAGTTGGCAGCAGCAACGTAGAGTGTGTTGCCGCATCAGGCACTGAGGTAGTTGGCTCCAAAGTAGGTGGGAAAGCATGTCTTAATAGGCATTGGGCACCGAGGCAATTGGCAGCAAAGTAGACTTTGCCCATTGGGTGTGTAGTGGCAGAGATCTTCAACATCGATGAGCAAGAGGGTGGCGTTTGCCATCAAGGTGGCATATGAAACACAAGCCTCCAGAAAGAATTAATTATTTAGTCAAGTATGCTGTTTTTGACTACCTGGAAGGGCTTGGGTCGGCCCAGCCCTCTTGGCATGGGGAAGCCAGGAGGACCAGATGATCAGCTCTGAAGTCTGAAGCCGTGCAATGGTGTTGTTTGTTTTGTTATTGATGAAGAAAAGGGATGGTGGTGGTTGTTGGCACAAGATAAACTCTGCAGTCTCAAGCCGTGCGATGGGTCGACGCCTGGACAGGCTTTGGGTGGGGCTGGGACCGGCCTGGTTCACGCTTCCATGCCCGGACAGGTTGGGTCAGGTCAGGTTGGGGTGCTGAGTCGGAACCCGTTTGAAAGCATGTAACTGCATGTGGATAAATAGGCACCACCTTGGTGGTAAGGTACTAGTAACGGCGGTCCGTCGGGCACTGAGGTAGTTGGCAGCCGGAAAGCAGGCTTTTGGGCCCCATCGGGCACTCAGGCACATGGCAGCAGCAATGTAGAGTGTGTTGCCCCATCAGGCACTCAGGCACATGGCAGCAGCAAAGTGGCATGTGCTGCCCCATCGGGCACTGAGGCACATGGCAACAGCAAAGTGGCGTGTCTTGCCCCATTGGGCACTGAGGTAGTTGGCAGCCGGAAAGCAGGCTTTTGGGCCCCATCGGAGCACTGAGGTAAGTTGGCAGCAGAACAGACTCTGGTCTTCTTCAGCAACATCAGATTTGCCTGCAAAGGAAAGGTTTTTGCCCCCAGGAGGCAACTGAGGTTGCTTGCAACTTCCAACAGCACCAGCAGCACCATCAGATGAACAGGGTCGGTGCTACTAACAGCGGTTAATCCAAGGGGCCACGGGGCTGTCGGAAACAGATCAGCTCAGCAATCTGAAGCCGGGCGATGGGGCGACAAAGATGCTCGTTTAGAACTAGAAAGCTGGGGATTGCTTGCAACTTGGCTGCTGAGACCGCCCGGATATGATAAAGATAGCCCTCGGAGGTTTGGGGGGGACTTAGACAGACCGGCCCCCTTGACACGGGTTGAAAACCAGACGAGCTCTGCAGTCTGAAGCTGGGTGATGGGGCCACGCCCAGACAGGCTTTGGATGGGGCAGAGCAGACAGACCTTTTGGAATGTAGCCCAAGTGGAAGGAGCTGCAGGATTAGGAAATTGTTCAAATGGCCAGCAACGTTGTTGACTTTTTGCCCCATCAGGTACTGAGGAAGTTCGCAGCCGGAAAGCAAGCTTTTTGGCCCCATCGGGGCACTGAGGCAAAAGGCAGCCGCAGGAGACTCTGGTCTTCTTCTTCTGCAACATCACATTTGCCTGCAAAGTTACTTAAGTTTGTCCCCAGGAGGCAACTGAGGTTGTCAAAGCAGCAGCAACAACAGGAGAATAGGGTCCAACTGCAAGGTGCTACTAATGGCAGTTAATCAGGGTGGCCGCTGGGCTTCTCAAGCGGAAGATCAGCAGTTCGAATCCATGCAATGGGGTGACCTGAGCTCTTGTCCCTTGTTCCTGCTTCTGCCTACCTACTGAGTTAAACTGCTGCTGAGTCACTAGGCTTGTTGATCGGAAGGTCAGCAGTTTGAATCTGTGAGCTCCCATGACTTGTCCCAGATTCTGCCAACCTACTCAGGCAGTAGCCCGAGTGGACTTTGGAGAACCGTGTTGGCATGGGACAGCCAGACAGGCATTGGGTGGGGCAGAGCCCGGCCCTCTTGGCACCGGGATGCCCAGACAGGCTTGGGGCAGGCAGAGGAAAAGGAAGAGGCAGAGGCAAAAGGAAGCAAGCAGATTCTTGTCTTCTTCAGCGCAAAGGTAGTTCAGTTTGCCACCAGGAGGCAACTGAGGTTGCACAACTGCAGCAACAACAGCAGGTGAATAGGGTCCAAGGTGCTACTAACATAACAGCGGTTAATCCATGGGGTCGCTGGTGAGCTGAGCTCCCGTAGTTTGTTCCAAGTTCTGCCTACCTACTGAGGCTGTAGAATAGCTAGGAAGCTGGAATGAACAGTCTGCCAGTTTTGGGTGGGCCTGAGACAGGCCCTCTTTGGCACAGGGGACGCCTGGACAGGCTTGGGGGGGCTTGAGACAGGCCTGGTTGGTGCTTTGATGCCCAGACAGGCTTGAAAGCAGATTCTTGCCTTCTTTGGGAACATCACATTTGCCTGCATAGTTAAGTTTGCCCCCAGGAGGCAACTGAAGTTGCACAACAACAGCAACAACAGATGAATAGGGTGGTGCTACTAACGTAATGGTGGTTAATCCACGGGGCTGCTGGGCTTCTTGAGCAGAAGATCAAATCCATGCAACGGGGTGAGCTGAGCTCCCATAGTTTGTTCCAGGTTCTGCCTACCTGAGGCAGTAGGAAGCTGGAATGAACAGCCAGGAATTTGGAATGAAGCCCGAGTGGACTTTGGAGCACTAATGTAGCCCTTTGAATAAGCAGGCAGGCCGGCCGGCTGGAAAGAACTTGGCCCAATCAGGCATCTTCACCCAACAGTCAAGATTTGGAAGGCTCTTGGCCTGATTCTTGGCACAGAATCAGCAGCAGGCAAGCCCAAGGCAGCTGTAGAGGGATGCAGGATTTGGGGCCAACATGGCCCAAGGAGGCTGGAATTGATGCCAGGTGAGGTGGGGGGGGGGACGCCCGCACAGGTTGCACATAGCAGCAACATAGACTGTGGTACTGCGGGTTAAACCGCTGAGCCACTGGGCTTGTCCATCAGAAGATCAGCACTGCAGTTTGAATCCGTGCGACGGGGTGAGCTATGTCCCGTTGCTTTTCACCCAGCTTCTGCCAGCCTACTGGGGCAGTAGAGAAGGCTAGGAGGCCAGAATGAACAGGCATGAATAATTGGAATGAAGCCCAAGGAGGCTGGAATCATGAAATACGTATAAATATGCATTTCCAAGATTTTTCAGAATACATGAATCAGCTGATCCTGATCCTGGAGATAGGGAGGGACATGTCACACACAGCATATCTCAGGAGGAGGGAGCATATTCGTCAGGTTTGGGTGGGGCTGAACCTGGCCCTCTTGGCACGGGGACGCCCGAGGAGGGTAGGATGCTGAAGTCAGCACGCAGCATTTGAGAATCAAGCCTGCGGAAGTTGGAATGAGCACGCAGGCCTTTTGGAAGTGGAAGGAGCTGCAGGACTCAGAAAGTTGTCATGTAGCCAGCAACGTAGACTTTTGGACCCATCGGGCACTGAGGAAGTTGGCAGCAAGGTAGACAGTGGCACTGTGGGTTAAACTGCAGCGCTGAGCCACTGGGCTTGTTATAGGTGCTGTTGTTGTTGTCCATCTTGGTACGGGGGACGCCCGGACAGGCTTGGGGGGGCAGAGCCCAGGTCTCGGGGAATCAGTAGCACCAACAGGAGAAAAGGGTCCAAGGTGCTATTAACGGCAGTTAGTCCGCGGGGCTGTCAGAAAAAGATCAGCTTTGCAATCTGAAGCTGTGCGATGGGACGATGGGGCAATGCCCGAACAGGCTTTGGGTGGGTCTGAGACAGGCCCAGGAGACTCACCTGTCACTCACCACCAACGTCTAACTAAACTTGGTGACAACCTTCAAACAAACAAAGATGCTCGTTTAGAACTAGAAAGCTGGGGATTGCAACTTGGCTGCTGAGACCGCCCGGATATGATAAAGACAGCCCTTGGAGGTTTTGGGGGGCTGAGACAGGCTGGCCCTCTTGGCATGTTCGGGATGCCAGGACCGGCTTTGGGTGTGCCAACTGCCAAGAGGCCTGGCTGGCCCTCTTGCCACGTTTGGGGATGGGGACAGGCTTTGCGTGTGCCAAGAGAGGGTTGGCTGGCGCTCTAGTCATGTCCGGGGGTGCAGGGACAGGCTCTGGGTGTGCCAAGACCAAGAGGGTTGTCTGGCCCTCTTGTCACGTCCGGGGGTGCCGGGACAGGCTCTGGGTGTGCTAAGAGGGTTGTCATCACATTCGGGGGTGCCGGGACAGGCTCTGGGTGTGCCAAGAGAGCGTTTAGGCTTGGATGCCAAGAGGGCCGGCCTGGGTCTGCCCCACCCAAAGGCTGTCTGCTCGTCACCCCATCACCAAATCACCTGGCTTCAGATTGCAGAGCTGATCTGGTTTAATCCGTGCCAGACAGGAGTTCTGCAAAATTTAGCCCGCCAGGACTACATGACCCAGCAGGCAGTCAGGGAGGCAGAGGGTGGAACAAACTAGGAAACAGCAGCAGGCAGGAGTTCAACAGTTCCTGGCCTGCTGGTCTGACTTGATCCAGCAGGCAGGCAGGCAGGCAGGCAGGCAGGAGTTCAACAGTTCTCGGCCTGCTGGTCTGACTTGATCCAGCAGGCAGGCAGGAGTTCAACAGTTCTTGGCCTGCTGGTCTGACTTGATCCAGCAGGCAGGCAGGCAGGAGTTCAACAGTTCTTGGCCTGCTGGTCTGACTTGATCCAGCAGGCAGGCAGGAGTTCAACAGTTCTCAGCCTGCTGGTCTGACTTGATCCAGCAGGCAGGCAGGTACGACTTGGTTGGAACTTGGCCCGAGGAGGTGACTGGAATCGGCAGCTGGAGTTCTGACTGAGGGGCAGGTTTACAGGCCAGCAGGCAAGTAGGCAGGTCTTTTTTTTTTTCAGGAGGACTGGAGGGTGGGCAGGTGGGCAGGCAGGCGGGCGCAGGGAGGCAGGCGGTGTGTTAAGGGAGAGACTGTCATTGGAACCCTACCTCTTTGGGTTCAGTGAGGGGAAGCCCAACAAGGGAAGGTTCACCTTGATGAACGACAGTCTCTCCACAGTAACGGGATCCAAATGCAAGCAGCGTGGTCGGAGTATGTCTCCGAGATGGGAAAACACGTGCTCGCTCTGGACGCTGGTGGGGGGGATGGAAAGGAGGTCCATGGCCACACTGGACAACTCCAGCCATATGACTAGTTTCCTAGCCCAGTAATGGAGGGGATCTGACTGGTAGGGCTGAGGGGACTCAACCAGATATTCCTGCACCATTTTCTCTGCCGAATCCTCCTCAGCCGGCTGTCTTTCCTCTGAGGCAAGTGCCAAGGTCACCACAGAGCTCCAGTAATGTTGGTGGTGAATGGAGCCGTCACCAGGTGAAGTCCTTCCCTGTGGTTCGGGCAAACCACCCTGTCCCTCGTGGCCTGATGTTCCCGTCGCCCCACGCAAGCGTTGTGCCCCCAACGCCCTGCGGACCTCAGTGGAGAGCTCCGTTCTCCACTCCTCGAGGTCTGAGGTGCGTGCTGCCAAGCCCCCCTTGATTCGAGGATCACACAGTCAGGCCATGCGGTAAGCTCTGTCGCTGTAGACAGGATGGAGTCGCTTCTGCACGCCTGCCTGCAACCTCTTCACCAAAGCCCTGGTCCGTGGAAGGAGGGAGGATCCTGGTGCCACAGCAGTCTCCAGGGACCGATCGAGGGCATGAATCAGGGGGATGACCTGCCCCAGGCTTGCCGTATAACCACACAAGATGTCTGTGGTTTCCAGGAAGGGCTTGAGCACCTCCACCATCTGGGAGAGGGCCAGCCAATCTGTGGCACTGATGCCCACCTCTCTCCCCCCCGGGCAGAATGGGCATGGAGGACATGATGTCCTCCAAAATGGCCTTCTGCTCCACCAGGCGGGACACCATGGTATAGGTGGAGTTCCACCTGGTAGGCAGGTCTGTCAGGAGAACGTGGGTCTCCTGACCCAACTCCTCCTGCCTCTCATGCAGCCGGCAGGCAGCTTTCAGGCTGCGGGAGAAGTGGCCCACCAGTTGGCGACATTGCTCCAGGAGTGCCCGCGTCTCCTGGGTGCCTGCGTCCCACTCAGGCTTGACGTGACTACCCAGGCTGAGGGCATCGTGCACCACAAGGTGTAATTTGTGCACCATGCATACGATGCCCTCAAAGCCCGCCACGTTCAATGCCGCCAACATGTTCCACCCAGCATCTGTGACCATGTGGCCACGGGTCACCTCCCCCTCTGGTTCCCACTCCTGCAGCGCGGACAGGAACTCATCAGCGATGTTCCACCCCGTCGCCTGAGCTTCCATGTGCCGCACCTGCAGCAGAACGGACCTGTAGCCTGGGGGCAGGGCAAGGGCCTCCCCCTGCGGCCCTGCCACCGATGCCCTGCCACTACTCAAGTCCTCTGGCTGCCACCAGTGGGCTGTGAGCGAGAGGTAGCCGTGCTGACCTCCGCTCCACAGGTCTGCTATGAAGTGCACCTTGCACCCCTGTAGTTGTGAAAAATGGTCACGGACCACCTCCCTCACGGAGTCATAGAGCGAGGGCAGCACTCTAGAACTGAGAGTTCTCCGTGAGGGGAGGTCATACCAGGGGGCAAAAAAATGCAGCAACCGGCAGAAGGCTTGGGATTCCACGATGGACAGTGGAAGTCTGAACAGGGCGATCATCTTGGCGACAAGACAAGTGGCTGCCTGCTGGGCCTTGCCCTTCGACCGCTGGCTGAGGGTCATGGCGGACCCAACAGGTGCCACTTCGTGGAGCGTGGCCTGCCTCATGCTCCCGGCCCCAGAAACCCCTGGGGCTGCCCTTCTGAAAAGAGGCACCTCCTCCTGCCTCCCCTGGAGCTGCTCTTTTCCCTCTCCCAGATGGCGTGGACAAAGTGCCTTCCCTGGACAGGAGCCTTGGGTGGTGCCTCTCCAGATGTTGGCGGAGGGCAGTGGAGGACAGATGCCTAGGGTTTGACCCCCTCCTGACCACCCCAAGGCAGGTATTGCAGCGTGGCAGCCGTGGGTCATCGCTGAGTGCCGTGAAATGATCCCACATGGCCCCTCTGCCATGTTTGCCCAAACGAGGACCCACTGCCTGCCCCTGACTGCTGGCCTGGGAAGAACTCTGTGTCCCAAGGGTGCTGCTGGTCTGGGAGGAGGGAACAGATGACTCTGGGGACAGGGGGGAGGGCTGTGAAGCCTGCCCTGCCGTTACTGGTTCCAAATCAGACTGGGGATCTTCAGAAACCAGTAACTCCTCAGATTCCTCTAGGAAGAGGAGCGGCAGTTCTTTTGGCACCTCTAGAAGCTTTGGTTCAATGCCTGCCTGCAAGGCCACTGGAGGAGGGACAGTGGCACTGGTTATCGTAGACGTGGTTGTGCACGTGGTGGTCGTGATGACGGTGCTGCTACCTAGCCTGCGTAGCTTCACAGCCTTCTTCCCCTTGGATTGCCCCTGAAGAAATCCCTTCCTTTTCTACTGCCTGCCTAACAAACCAACTAAACAAATAAAGCAATGGAGATTGAGGAAGGAAACTAATAGAGGGTCAGAGAGAGTGTGTAAATTTTATTTTTAGAATGATGGTGGTGTAATTCTTTTACTAAAATGTGACCTGCATGCCTAAACAAAGCCCCCCCTCAGTATAATGTAATTAGGAAAATTCCCCCCCCCCGACCCACTGTGGCAGAGAAGCCAAAAAAGTCCAAAAAGAAAAGCCCTGCCAGCTAAGTCTCAGTCAGAGACACACACACACCCAAATAAGTTTTAGAAGAAAAAGGAATGATGGATCCAGCCACCCACCAAATTCCACCCCACCCACTGTGCCTGAGAGACACAAGCCTCCCTAAAATGAACTTTTGAAAACTGAATAATCCTCCCACCTAGACACGCACACACACACACAACCAATTTGGGGAAAGGAAAAAATGATTCTCCTAAAATAAACTTTTGAAAACTGAATATAAAGGAAAAGAGATTCCACAGTCACACGACACCAGTTCCCCCCTCCCCGGACGATACACACACACACACACACAAGCCTCCAGGAAAAAAAAAAAGGTTTGACTGATTTGAATTTGAAATAAAATTAAGCCCTTCCGAAGAAGTAGCCTAAGCTACCTGAAATCCCTCCCCAAATTCCCAGTAAAGTTGATGATGATTGATGAATGATGATGAAAAAGAAAAATATAAGTCTTTGGTTTGTGCTGCAAAAGCGAAACCGCAAGAGCACCAGCAAGCCAGCGTGCAGCAACTGTTCTCACTCTGGAGACCACGAACAGAAGTGGGGAACGGCCGGACGGGAAAAGCTTATTTATATGAAGCATCTGTAAAAGTAGATACACCTTTCAGCAGCGCTATTGGCTGCCGGACATGCTAATCCAGGATCTCTGTCCTGATTGGCCAGAGCTTCAAATTGGCGCCAGCAAGCTCAGAGAGGCCCCCCAAAAGGGGTAACGAATATAGACGAATATGAACGGATCGACGAATAAAACTGAGGAAATATTCGTCAAGCCATATTCGTCCTGATTTAAAATTTTACAAATACGGATCAACAAATATATGACGAATCGGCTATATTCGTCAGAAAAACTGATCCGTTTTTATATTCGTCCCCATCTCTAATCCTGATACATCCCTCCTACAAATTTTGTTTACCGAGGTCCGCCATCCTCCACTGTTCACAGGACTTCAGCTTACTCTGCCTTTCCTCCCTTGCTGTCCCATATTCCTGAAATTGGCTCCTGAAACACCTCCATGATGCATGCGTGTGTGTGTGCATGCTTTCTTGCTTTCTTTCGATCGATCGATCGATCCATTAGTGCCTAAGCACTATTCTGGGAGGTTTACAAACAGTTAAAATAGAACTACAACAAAACAAAGCACTAAACACTAAAAACATACCCATAATAAAACAAAGTCTAAGAATAGGAAACCCAATGGTACAGTCAGTTCTCAGCCTGAAGAGAATACAGGAGGCAGGAAGTTCAACTGGGGTCGGTGTGAAAGGCCTCCCTGAAGTGTAGTGTTTTTAGTTGCCTCCTAAATGAATACAGGGAGGGGGCCAGGCACATCTCCTCTGGGAGTTGGTTCCATAACCTTGGTGTCACCACCAAGAAGGTCCTATCCCTAGTAGAAGATTTCCAGGCCTCTCTTGGGGTGGCTACACAGAGGAAGCCTGGCCTGGGAGGATCTGGTGGGTTGGGCAGATGACACAGGGGAAAAATGCTCTGACAGGTAATGTGGTCCCAAACTATAGAGGGCTTTATATGTTTGTGTTAAAACCTTGAACCTGATCCATAATGGGTAACCAGTGAAGGCTAGCCAGAACTGGGGTGATGTGGTCAAATTTGCCCACATCAGTCACCAGCCTGCCATGTTCTGAACCCCGCTGTAGTCTCCGGATCAGACCCAACAGCAACCCCACGTAGAAAGCATTGCAGTAGTCGATCCGTGAGATGACCAGTGCCTGCACCAGCATCCTGAGGGAGCCCTCATCTAGGTAGGGACGGAGTTGGGTGATAAGCAGATCTGGACAGGAAAGAACTGGGTCCAGAAAAACGCCCAAATTGCGAACTCAGTCCCTACATTTTTTTCTTCCTTCAACTCTCTCCTCAGAAATCACTAGCTCCTAATAAGGTAAGCAACAATTGAGTCAAAGAATATGTAACTAAAGCAATTGAAACTTGCTTCTCAGTTTACTGCTACCTTCTTTCTTCTTTTGTCACTCTTATGCTGAATTTTAGATTATAAACTTCTTAGAGCAAGGACATGTTCTCTGTAACATTGTTCTCTGTAAATTACAATGACACTGATGCTGCTAAATGAATAAATATAACTGGCAAATCCCTACATTACACATCCTGAATTTTGTATTTGTGTGATTTGATTCAGCATTTTACCATGATTATATTGAGATCCAATAGCTAAAATCCAGGAATAAGACAACTACAGTAGGCCCACTGAATCAATGGAACTTACAGAGGAGCTGACTCACCAAATCACCACTGATTCAATGGGCCTACTCTAGTTGCAACTTACTACTGGATTTCAGCCAATGTGTGGCTTAATTGTGTCATATGATTAAGGTACAGTGGATTTATTACTTCTGATCTAAAGATACAATGCTAAAAATAAACAATTGGTTTACCTTTATGGTTTCAGTAAGCACATAACTTTTTTCCTCATTCCCACATGATTTAATGTTTTGTCCCTCATATTCAGGTATTTGATCAACATTTTGTTCCGTTGTATCCTGTTCTTCCTTGATGTCATCTTTCTTTTCATCATAGTGCTCTTCATCATCTTCTTCTTCAACATCATCGGCCTCTTCCTCATCAGATGATTTCTGAACCTGTGATGTCATTAAATATCATTAAATACAGACATTTTACAGTCTGGGATCAACTGGATGCATAAAAGCTTCCTAGCCCTATATGAAATTGTTATATCAATGAGACAATGCAATCTAAAACATCACTAAATGATATTTTTAAAATCATAAGAATATCATTTACAGTGAAATCCAGAAATGAATGCAGTAGATTTATCACAGAATAGATTGCCGGTATTATTATTTATTTATTGAAAATACTTATATCCTGCCTTTCTCCTTATAAAGGACCCTCAAAAAGGTATGTGACTAGCACTGCAGTCAATGCTATTATATTCTCAAGGAAATGGTTTACCTCTATGATTCCTGTTGCCAATTGATTGGTTTCTTTGTTCTCAACTGATTTACCACTTCGTCCCTCATTTTCAGATCCCTGGTAGTCTTTATGATCTAATGCTTCTTCTCCTGCCTCATTCTGATCTGTTTCTTCTTTTTCATCATAGTCTTCCTCTTCTTCATTGTCACCAGTATTCTCCTCCTCATCGGATGATTTTTGATCCTATGATATTGTTGAAGACAGACATTTCCCAAATCACTACTTCACACTGGTCAGATAGTGGAAACAAGACTACATAATCTAAAGGGTTTTAAAACATAAAGACAGCTACTACTCATTTCATTTACAGCAAATCCCAGGATTCTATGCAGCATATATTGCAAAACCATCCTAACCAAGGATTTCAACAGCTGAATCCCAGCGTACTGGATATAACTGTGTTTTAAATTCCATCCCTTATGATCTGATGAGATGCAGGTTTTGTGCATTGCTGCACACAACCAGCACCTTACTAGACTCCTGTGGCAGCTTCCAGCAGTTGACGCTCTGTGCTCACATAAATACTGAGCAGAAGCTGACCAATATCTCTAGTTCTAAAACCATTCAACTGGTTTCATCTTCCAGAAAACTTCGCAAGCACTGCAGTCGTGCCCAGTTAAATGTTGTTTATGACTGCTAAAATATAATGCACACAATATGTTGTTCTATCTTGGAAGAAAGTGTCCCTTCAATTTAATATAAAGGGTTTCAACTACTTTTTAAAAATATATATCAGCTGGAAAACAATGTGATTTTATGAAGAAGAAATATCTTGCTGAAAAGACTAAGGAAAAATGTTATGAAGAAAACACTCAACAACTGCTTTAATGACAATATATCCGATAATAAGAACAATTTTGCTGAAATTGCACCTAAAGAGGAGGCAACAGTAGAATGCCCATGGGCTTTCTTGGAAGCAAATTTTCCTATAATAAAAGAGATAAAAATATTCATAAACATTTTACCTCGCCTCTGGAATAACCTTCCCCAGGAGATTCGTGCGGCCCCTTCGCTGGGCATCTTTAAAAACCAACTGAAAACTTGGATGTTTAGGCAGGCCTTCCCTCCAGTCAACACTTGATTTTTTTTTCTTCCTCTTTTTTCCTTATTTTTCCATCTTGAACAACTTGTTTATTGATGTTTAAAATCTTGCTATATTTTAAATTGTTATGATATATGTTGGAAGCCGCCCAGAGTAGTCGATTGACTAGATGGGCGGGGTATAAATGTAAATAAATAAATAAATAAAAATAAATAAATACCTAAAACTATAATGAAAACGTTAAGTTTGTTTAAAAAATTGAATCTAAGTTTATGTTGATATTTAAATTCAGAATTGTCTTTTTTTTAAAAAAAGGACTTTGCTGAACAAGGTAATAATCTAATGAAGTGGCTCAATTTGCCTTAATAGAATAAGAATCAAAGGCAATTTTCATTCAAGTTGTTTTATCTACCACAACAAATGTTTGCAAGAAACTTGGGTAGTGGTTTTAAAGCTTATAACCCTATACATACTTTACTTCTGAGAAGACATATATAAGATTATGCTGGAAGTTTGGTAACTGTATTGCAGTGCAATCAACTCAAAGACTGTAGTGGGATTGCAATGTCAGAAGCTTCTTGCTTCTTCACAACTATCCTTCCGTTCGCTGATCTCAGAACTGCTGGCAAAAGAGCCAAAAGAGAAGGGGAGACGTAGGGAGTTGAGTTACACTGGAACCAAACTCATCTCATCCCAGACTCACAGCCACTATACCCCATAAAGTCAGGCCAAAGTCATTATAGGATGTTTCAACATCCTTAAGCTAGGAGGCGTTTGGATTCAACACAGCCTTAGCCACCTTACTGTCAGCTCAGCTAGATCTTAGCTAGTTACGATTGCATTGCATGATTACTCTGATTTCCAATTGTATTACATATTTTTTTCAATGTTTGATAAAACCCTATGGCCTAAATCTAACTGTAGTCCCACTGAATTCAGTGGGCCTTAATATTAGTGCTGATAAATAAATCCCACTAATTCTGATATGTCAGGATTAAAATTTGATTTAGCACAATTATGTTTTCTGATATGAAGACATATATTTCAGTGACAATCATACTTGTCTTTAGAACAATTATATGGCAGCTAAACAATTCCTAAATATGTGGCAAGGAAAAAATGTTCTGACTGTCACTCAGGAATTACAATTTGATTTAATTTAGAACTTCACCCCTTTCTTGTAAACCAGATTGCAAAAGATCAAGGTGATAGAAAGCTCTTTCAGGTCTTTACCAGCCTGAACCTTATCTCGAGTGTTTGTCCAGATTCCACAGTACACAGGGAAAATGAAGAGGATCATTACCTCCTTAGAGATAGGCTACTCAAACGTACACGTTATTATTCAGTTGACAAGTTCTTTAGTCAGAACATTTGATGTAGGTCAGGGAGACAAAGACACAAAAAGGAAGCATATACACAGATTTCTAGCAAATACTGCACATTCCTAAATGAGAGGCATTTACCTTGTATCTGCTTCTGGAAATCTGAAGTTTTCCCTTTATGGCCACAGCATGCATCTGGTGTTGATCCATTATGAGAAAGCCAACTCTTTTCCCAAACATTTCTCTTTATCGAAGCATAAGTGTCAAAAGAAATTTCCCTCTCCCTCTCCTGTTTCATTGCCTTACAAGGTTTCTCTGTTTTATCTAAGGCAGTGTTCCCCAACCTTTTTTGTAGTGTGGACTGGCGGAGCCTCTGAGGGAGGTGGGGCGGCCCCTCGCGCTTGCGCTCTCCGACGCACGCGCGAAGTGGTTGGGGAACACGCGCGCCTAAGGTGCACGTGCGCGTTCCCCCACCGCTTCACACATGCGCAGGAGCGCCTGCCCACCCACACACCCACCCCGCCCCTGCGCGCGGGCCATGCTTGAAGGGGTGAGGAAGTGTGTGCCAGCGGTGGCGGTGGCAGCCTGGGAGTCTGAGCATGCCCGGGGGGCTCCCTCTGGCCGCTTGCCTCCCGACGGGCTCGAGGCTGGGGGCGGGGCTCCTCGCCGCCATCTGCGGGAAATTCAAATGCAGCCGCTGGTTCCGGAGCTGGAGGCACCAGCGGCGGCATCGGCCTGCTGAGGGCAGCAAGGAGTGCCGACCCCGGCCTTGTTGGAGCCCGCCGGGAGGTGAGCAACCGGAGCAACCGGCCATGCTCAGCCTCCCGGCTCTTGGCTACCCCCCGTCAACGCTGCCGCTGCTGCCGCCAGGAGGCGAGCAGCCGGAGCACCCGGCCATGCTCAGCCTCCCAGCTCTTGGCTACCCCCCCCCCCCGTCACCGCTGGGAGGCGAGCAGCCTGAGCACCCAGCCATGCTCAGCCTCCCGGCTCTTGGCTACCCCCCCGTCACCGCTGTCGCCGGGAGGCCAGCAGCCGGAGCACCCGGCCATGCTCAGCCTCCCGGCTCTTGGCTACCCCCCCCCCCGTAGCTGCCGCCACCGCTGCCGCTGGGAGGCGAGCAGCCGGAGCACCCAGCCATGCTCAGCCTCCCGGCTCTTGGCTACCCCCCCGTCGCCGCTGCCGCCAGGAGGCGAGCAGCTGGAGCACCCGGCCATGCTCTTGCCTCCTGGCTCTTGGCTACGCCCCCCCCCCGCCGCCGCCACCACGAGGTCAATAGCCGGAGCACCCGGCCATGCTCTGCCTCCTGGCTCTTGGCTACCCCCCCGCCGCCGCCGCCTCCGAGTGCATGCGGGGGGGGGCAGCGGGAGGTCTGTCTTCGCGGCCCGGTCGGGGTCAAGCCACGGACCGTCAATGGGCTGCGGACCGGGTGTTGACAACCTCTGATCTAAGGAACTTCTTCTATAATAGCTCATCAGTTATTGTCATTGTCCAGGTTTTCATTTTGCTAGGAAAAAAATTGGGAGCTTTGCTATCCCTCATTATGCTGAATAGGGGAGCAGTAATTACATGATAAAGGAAGGATATACTGCAGTATTGGTTAAAGGTTGATGGGATGGTATCTATTCCAGGACATATGAACAAGCAGAAGTAAGATGGGGCCTGCTAACAAGAATTGTAAGAATGTGGATAGCCTTATATATCAGTAGAAGAACAAGATTTTATTTGTTTTTCAAGATGTAAGGATCTACTTGCCGCCTAAGAGCCTGGAATTATGATTAGACAAAAGACACTTGACAGACAGAACCAGATGTGATGCCAGAGCTTTGCTCACGGTGCTATTCAGAGCAGTTCCCAATGTCTCAAGAGTTTTACTGAATGGAGGCTTGCCTCTTTGGCAGTAAAAATGCTGTGACAAGAATCCAGCAGGTAAAGTTCTGTCTGAACAGACAACTTCCTGCATGCTTGTTTTTCATGCAGGGCAAGCATGCAGATACATAAAGTTTAAAGTTGCCTATTTTCTTTGCTATGCAGCTTGTGAAGGCAGATATTCCCTCCCCCTCCCCGCGAGATTCCAAGTCAAGGAAATCAAAAATCTCTAGGATAAAACTGGTCAAATCTTCCATAAAAATAGAGTGCGGAAAAAAAATTGAGAGACTGGACCATGGACAATAGAAGCTGATATTCCTGTTCCTAATAATCAGCTACAGAGATTATTTTTAATGAACCCTAGATGCAACCATTGAGTTCTAGTCTTTATTCTGCTACACATAATTCTGAGCCTGTAATTCCGTAAGGATCTGTATGACAGCTGCAAAATGTCCCTACAATTTCTGCAAATATTCTCCATCTTACAAGCAAAAAACTATAAACCCGAGAGAGTATACACACATACAAGTGCACGCTCGCTCGCTCTCGCTCTCTCTCTCTCTCTCTCTCTTTCTCTCTCTCTCTCTCTCTCTCACACACACACACAATCACTCTATCCAGGGTGTGTGTGGGGGGGTGGGGTGGGGGGGTGGCTGCATAGTTAAACTAACTGCAATTATTACCAGAACAAAGAGTTATTCTAACAGCAGCAGTAAAAAACAAAACAAAACAAAATTACATGCTTTCATTTCAGATAACTTATAACTGTTTATAGATAGAAGTTTGTAAGGCTGAGATACTAAGGTGGTACAGTTTCATTCAGATCCCTCCCAAACACTTTAAAGGCCAGCAACTTTCCATTTTATTGAATGATTAATGATAATAGAGATGGCTTGACTGCATAAGACATCCAGCCAATTTCCAAAGCTGTATTTCATAACAGCATTGGTAAGCTTAGTAAGTGGTAAGCACAGTTAAGTCATAGCACAGGGGCTCAGTCTGGCATTCAGAAACCAGATAAATGTGAAGCAGAGTATACTGAACCCCAGAGTGCCCATCCCAACTGAGAGCCAAACTAGACAGACCAGGATAGCTACATTATAGACAATGCAACAAGGCTGTCTGTCCTACTCACATATAAAGCAAAGGTGGGCGTTTAACTCAAGGAGAATATGTGGTAGAAGAAGCAAAACCAAACTCCTCCACTGCTGTCTATCACTACACTCTGCTAATGGTGTCACAGCCAAGCTCAGGGAAAACTGCTTGAAGTAGTGGGCTGTAGCCATCTGAAGGTGAGGGTTGGGAAAAGCTTCACCAGCCTTTTCTGTGGTCCCTCAAGAGCTTGGAAATACTTTGTTAAAATCAGCTAGCCCAAATTCACCAACACTTTAAATAGCTGTTTTAAAAGTCATTATTTAAATAGCTAAATGATTACATTACTCAAGTCCTGTGTTTCTTCTTTCTTTACCACTGTTTGAAAACAAATGTTGGCTTGCAAAAGCCAAGGTACATAGCACCTGGGACGAGGACATGATTGTCATGGGGCTGTGAAATCCTGAGCTGTCCCAGGTAAGGGAGCTTTCCACAAACATTTTATGCTTGAGTTAGGTAACACTGGCCCCAAACTGGCATGTTTAATTCTTTTTAAGACAAACATAACGTCCAAGACACATGACACACACTAACATACACATATACTGTGCATATCTAAGAATGATCAAGCAGAATTAATGCAACAGCATATTTTTAAATATCTGACCTTGCTTTTGATTTTTATTATAAGGCACATGAAATAAATTAAACTGACTGCATTTTGTGTTTATAGGAATGTGTTTTTCACAAATGATAATGGAAAACACATTGGTTGAAATCCTATGGGCTAAGCTGTGCATTATACTGTAAATGCTGATGATGCTATCGACAAGCAACATTAATTTTTAATTTAATTTAATTTCTTCTATTCTTTCCCTCAGGTTCTGAGGCTCCTTAAAGATCTCGCTTTGATCTTGGGAAGCTTTTGGGAACCTCAGAACATGGGACAGACTTTAACATCTGAAAATCGCCACTGCCAGTCCCAATCTTCACAGCTTCAGGAACCTAAGGGGAAGGACAGGAAGTATTAAATACCACCCAAGTTATGATGCTGCAGGCTATCTCCCTGAGGGAAGCCCGGAAATTGACAATGAGGAACCAGGCCTTCTTGGTGGTGGCTGCTACATTATGGAATGCCCTGCCAGCAGGAGTGTGCCAGGCCTCTTCCTTCCTAGCATTTAGAAAATCTATTTTCTCTGCTTTTCAGAGAAGCTTTTCAAGATATCCTCCCCACATGATACCTTATTATGTTGCTACATTTAATTTGGTTTCTGACTTCTGTCGCCACTCGCCGATGTTTCTTTCTGGGCATTTTCTCTTTGTTGAGAGGTCTAGTTGGTGGGGGGTTGGTGTTTTTATGTTTATTTTTTATGTATGTAAGCCACCCAGAATAGTGGCAATGGCTCTAGATGGGCGGGATGTAAGTGTAATGAACTGAACTGAATTGAAGATTAACCTCACCTGCTGATGGCACCGGCAGCATTTACAACAGCATTTACCTGCGGAAAGAAGACTCTGTCTCCCTGTGAGCCGGAGCTGGTAGCATCAGCTCCATATAATGAAGAGGCAAGAAGAGAAAGCTACAGATGCTTTCATTATGTAACACAGCATGCTAAGAATTTGAACTTCAGATCAGGAAGTCCTCACTTCTCCTATGAACAAGATAGGTGGGTCGCTGTAAGCAAGCTCCTCTCCTTTCAGTCTTAGTCCCTCCTCCCAATAAAATGTGGAGAATAATACCAAGCTACTTTATAGGGCTGTAGTGAATTAAGTATACAGCATGCAATATCAATGGGAAATATTGGTATTATTATAATATAACATCTATAGCTTTGAATCAACATAAAGCACTGGCAGTGCAGAAGGAAGTGTAGACCTATAGTAACAAGAGCTATAGTAACAAGAACTGCTACAGGAAATTTAAACCCAGACCAGGCAAGTGGCTAATTACAATTCTGAGAAAGCCAGCTTGCATGCAGATAATTTATTCAAGTAGAAATGTGTGGAGTATTTTCTCTTCAACTGGGGAAAAAGTGCCATGGGAAATTCTCTATACCAATCCTGCTCCTTTGGGCAT
Source organism: Intellagama lesueurii (assembly GCA_037013535.1). NCBI lineage: Eukaryota > Metazoa > Chordata > Lepidosauria > Squamata > Agamidae > Intellagama > Intellagama lesueurii. The sequence continues at coordinate 72,926,922 of JBAJHW010000003.1, read as the reverse complement.
GTAGGCCAATAATGATGATCATGATTATAAGAAGAAGAAGAAGAACAACAACTGCACTAATCTGCAAAGGCAAATATTGGGACTGGAGGGCAGAGTGTGTCACTTGGCTTAGATTCACATTCAGAAAAACTGCACCTGGCTTGTACTGGCAGATTGTTCTGAGCAGAACTACTTTTAATGTGCTTTTAAAAGGCTGAAAATTGAGGCATTCTTATAAAATGTTACTGTTGCAATTTGCTTTTGCAAAAACATATTTAAAATTATAGTTTGGCATAATATTAGTGTTCTGAACAAAAAAATCTGCATCAAATTCAGGTCCACAGCTACCTTAGTGTCAAGTAATGTGGCAGCACATTGTTCCAGAATTGTTGTGAATGCTGCAGTCCATTCATGGCATGTTGTTTTGAAATCCCTCTTTGTTTAGACCTTTTGCTTGTCTCCTGTTTTCTACTTCTATTATTTTCTTGATGTTTATGATCTCTGGTTTTCTTGTCTACTTTTTCTTCCTCTTCATGCTCATCTTTTTCCACTTCTCTTTTGTCTTTTGCCTCCTCCTCTTCACCCTCCTCGTCCTTCTCTGCTTCTTCCTCCTCTTCCTCCTCACCTTCTTCAGCTTCTGATTTGTCCTCCACTTCTTCTCCCCCCTCTCCTTCTTTTACTGCTTCTTCCTCTTCCACTTTCTCTCCCCCTTCCTCCTCTTCTTCCTCTCCTTGAGCTTCTTCTTCCTCCTCCTCCTTGGCTTCCTTCTCCTTTTTTTCTTCATCTACCACACCCTCGCCTTTGTCTTCTTCTTGCTCCTCCTCCTCCTCCTCCTCTCCTTCATGTTCATTCTCTACCCCTTCTTCTTCTTGCTCCTCCTCCTCTTCTTCTTCTTGCTCCTCCTCCTCTTCTTCTTCTTGCTCCTCCTCCACCCCTTCTTCTTCTTGCTCCTCTTCCTCTCCTGTTTCTTCTTCTTGCTCCTCTTCCTCTCCTGTTTCTTCTTCTTGCTCCTCCTCTCCTGTTTCTTCTTCTTCCTCCTCCTCCTGTCCTGTTTCCTCCTCCTCCTCTTCCTCCTCTCCTGTTTCCTCCTCCTCTTCCTCCTCTCCTGTTTCTTCCTCCTCCTCCTCTTCCCCAAACCCCTTCTCCTCCTCCTCTTCCCCTTCCTCTTCTCCTTCCCTATTCTCTTCTTCTTCCTCTTCTCTTTCACCATTTTCTTCCTCATCTCTCTTTCCTTCTTCTCCATTTTCCTTCTCAGCTTCACTCCCTTCTTCATTCTCCCCTTCTCCACTCTTCTTCACCTCCTTTTCCTCCTCTATTACCTGCCCATTCCTATTTTGTTCCTCCTCTAATGTGTCAGTTTTTGTTACAACTTTACCCTCCTCCACATTTTCAGATTTTTCTTTCTTTTCAAGTTCATCTATGACCCCCTCCTCTTCCTCCTCCTCTTCCTCCTCCTCTGCATCTGTATCTTCTTTCCTCTCAGTGCTTACTTTAAGAGTCTCTTCCACTGCATCCTCTACCCTAGCACCATTTGCTGTTACTGCCTGCAATTCATCGTTTTCACCTTCTTCTTCATCTCCATGCGTGGCTATGGTGGCATCTTCTTTATTGTCCTTTCCAGCCTCATTTTCACCTTCTCCTTCAGACTGTACTTCACTATCAACCTTTTCAGCTTGATTTTCATCTTCATTTTCCACCTCTTCCACAACCATCTCACTTTTTTCACTGCCCTGCTTACTTTCTGTGTCATCATCTTCTAACTGGACAGCCTTATATGATTTTTTATCCATTGCTGTCCTCCCTTCTTTCTGGACTTCCACACTGGTATCTTCGGCATGCTCCCTTTCTTCCTCCTTTTCCCACTTACTATTTCTGTATTCTACTTCCGTTTCTCTCATCGTTCTGGTTTCATAATTATACTGGTTTATTTGGATAAGACATCTTGTTGAGCCATTACTTGTTTCCTCACTTGAAGAAGATGAAATACTTATTGCCATTTGTTTCACACATTTTTCTTTGGGTTTAAATTGTCTCTGTTCTTCATTGCTTTCTTTACCTTGAACATCTATTTTCCCATATTTCTCAAGCTTCATTCTGTTAATTTCTGTTTTATTTTCCAGATTATCTACATATAATTCTTCTATCTTATCATGTCTACCAAGGCTACATGGTGTCTTCTTTTTTGCTGACTGAGCATTTTTCCCATCCAGTTTCTCCCTTCTTACTTGCTTAAATTCTTCTTCAATAGTCCCCTGTGTGTCAGATTCCAGAACAGCAATGGCCTGTTCAGATTTACTTTTTGAATATTTTTTGCCACCTTTAATTTTCTTCACAAAAGTGTCATAATAGTTTTTTTCTGCATAGGTATCCCTTCCTTCAGAACCCTCTGAATGCAGGGGTTCCACCTGTGATGAAGCTTTACTTGATTCCAAACTGTCTTGAACTTGGGCAATATCAAGTTTTTTCAACCCACCCTTACCATGTATGTTCAGTTTCTTATTTTTCTTCTTCTCCACATGAGAAGCAAGAAAGGAAAGGGAAAAAAAGAGAGAGAAAATTAAGAACAAATGAAGAACAAACAAGATGGCAAACAAATTCAATCATGAAAAGGACAGATAAATGGTTTAACATGATGGAAAAGAGGTTTAAATGCAGGAGGAGGAGGGTGAGACTGAGAAAGAACTTCACCTGGCTGCTCTCTCCCAACTCCCCCGCAAGTGCCCCTTCCCAAATCCAGGAGTATAATTAAGGGATTGTAATGAGGGAGAAGTGAGGAAAAGGGAGAGGGGACTTTGTTTAACATGATGGGCAGAAAGACACCTTTGGATCTATCCCTCCAATTCACACACCAGAGTAAATAAATTCCAGTCTTTCTAATTTTTGTAGTTACAATGAAATGCATTATTTCTCATTGTGATGGTACATACCCCTATTTTACTGCTGGTGTTTTAGAACAGGGGTAAGCAATGTGCAACGCTCAAGCTGCAAGCAACCCTGGTTTCTTCTTGGACCCTCAGAGCCTTTTGCCGAAAATGGTCACCATTACACTTGAGTTGAGATTTTGCCATAAAAGATGGTATAGACTACTCTCTCTCTCTCTCTGTACTTTGCTTTGCCTCCACCACCACCCCTTTCATAAAACTGGAAATGGACTTCTGTTTCATTTCTGTTGCTGTTGGTTTGCAGCTCATGCAGCCTCAGTTGATCCTGTGGCTTGAAGTGTCCCCCCTGGATCTCTGGGGCTTGCCCATCTACACCTCAAGCTATGAAAATTAACATTCTAACTCCTACATTTTTTCATTTATTTTTATACACAGTATATTTGTCAGATACACTAACCTAAAGTAGATATCTCACATGAAACACTTGGCTTCTACACAAAAGTTGGCTTGACCACTCATTTGAATGAAGAAAACAGTTCTAAGCACAAACTCCATTGCTCATAAAGAGCTACCTTTTGAGTTGTTATACATACATCTCTTTTTTCCTACAGGTTTACAATCTGTATTAAAACTAGGTGAAATGATTTTCTGCACACAAAACCAGTTGATAGTCCTGTATCAAATTGGTACTCTCAACTAAAGTACACCCATTTAATCAATAGAATTTAAGTAAGTGCTGATGCACCAGGCAGTATTTTGTTCAGTGGGACTATTCTAGCTGAGACTACCTACATAATTTAGCCCATGATTCCCAAGCTGGGTCACCCAGGTGTTCTTGGACTGCAATTCCCAGAAGCCTTCACTGCTAGTTGAGCTGGCCAGGGTTTCTGGGAACTGCAGTCCAAGAACACCTGGGTTACCCAAGCTTAAGAATCACTGATTTAGGCAATACACTCTTTTAAGTGTCACAGATATCAATGAGAGAGACTTTAATTGCATGCTTAACTTTTCCACTGACCTTAACAAGGCTCTTTGGGGACTAGAACATGGCCACTGTTCTTTGGAAAACTTCTAAATAAAATGAGGCAAACAATATTTTCCCTCAGATGTTCATAATGTTGTGTAATGCAAAGGAACACCTGCTTGCCAAATATATTAAAAAGATTTTCTTGCTTTGTCCTATTTTCACTTTATGATGGAAAATAGGAGGGAAGATTTCAGCAGACCACACTGTGCAAAAAGACCACCTTGTGTTTCTTCTGCTTTATTTTGTATTTGCATCACATGTAGGCATGGTGCTACATTCTCAAGCCATTGCCTTAATATCTAAAACAGAAAAAGATGTTAAGTCCTACAGTGTGTTGACTCATGTTGAAATAAAAAAGATGATCTGCTTTAGCTGCCTGTCTTGATTTCAACTGAGCAAAAATGTACAGTTCAACACAGGACATATTTTGAAAATATTAGTTTACATGAACTGTCCGTGTGGAAAAATCTACCTGACAGTGCCTAAATCAAAAGATGCCTGTGATTGGTTCTAGGTTACAACTATTATTAGAAAGATATATAGAATTCAGCTGTTTTAAATGCTATAATTAAATAGATTAATTGTTCTAATTAATGTAGTTAACTTTTGTTGTTATTATGAGCCCTCAAGTCGCCTCCAATTTATGGCAACCCTATGAATGAACCATCTCCAGAATGTCCTGCTCTCAACAGCCTTGCTCAGATCTTACAAACTCAAGCCTGTGGCTTCCTTTAGGGACTCAATCCATCTCGTATTTGGTCTTCCTCTTTTCTTGCTCCTCCACCTTTCCCAGCCTTATTGTCTTTTCCAGAGAATCTTGCCTCCTCATGATCTGTCCAAAGTAGGACAGCATCAGTTTCAACATTTTTGCCTCTAAATATAGTTCAAGCTTGATTTACTCTAGGACCCATTTGTTTGTCTTTCTGGCAATTCAGGGTATACACAAAGCTCTCCTCCAGGAACATATTTTGAACAAATCCATTTTTTTCTGTCATCTTCTTTACTGCCCAGCTTTCACACCCATACATAGCGACTGGAAATACAAAAGTGTGAATGATCTTGGTTTTGGTCTCCAGTAACACATTCTTACACTTGATGATATTTTCTAATCCTTTCATTGCTGCCCTTCCAAGTCTCAGTCTTCTGATTTCTAGGCTGCAGTCTCCATTTCAATTGACAATTGAACCAAGGTATACAAAATATTTAACAATTTGAATTTCTTAATTGCCAACATTAAAGTTATGTAATTCTTCTGTAGTCAGGATTTTTGTCTTCTTAACATTCAACTGCAGTCCTGCTTTGGCACTTCCTTCTTTCACTTTCCCTAACAGTCATTTCAAATCACTGCTGCTTTCTGCCAGTAAAATGATATCATCTGCATATCTTAACATTTATGTTTCTTCCACCAATTTTCACTCCTCCTTCATCTGAATCTAGTCTGGCTTTCTGTATGAGATGTTCTGCATACAGATTGAGTAGATAAGGGGATAAAATGCACCCTTGTCCGGCACCTTTGCCTATAGTACTTCTGCACAGTACTAGAAAATAAATATTGTGTAATTATTCAGGTGGCTTCCAGAGCCTCATGTCAGTAATAATTCCAATGTAAGCTACATGGGTAACTGTAATTTATTTTACAATGGTCAGGATCTTATTGGTATTCACATACAGTTTGCATAACATGCTGCAGGTAATATGGTGGTTATGTTGATTGGTTTTCCACTGAGTCTAATTGATATTATTTGGTTACACCTTGTACTATAGCCCCTAACTGTTTATGCTACATCTTGCCTCAACATTAGAGCCATTCCATTTCTCTCACATACGTTATTTCCAAAATATAATACTTTATACTTGTCTGACTGAAAATATCCCATTCCAGTCCACTTTAGTTCAATGATACCAAGCAATGAAAAGTTTATATGTTCCATTTCTTGCTTTACAGTTTCCAGTCTAAGTTGATTCATACTTCTCACATTCTGTATTCCAATTGTATGTGTTGTGCAGCATTCGACTTTCTTTTCACGTCTGTGCACGTCAGCCCCTAGACATCCTTTTGGTTTTAATCTAGTTGCGTCATTAGCAACAGAGCTATCCATACTTGTCTTTTGCTGCTCTCCAGTAGCTGACTGACTGTTTTCCAACCTGGGAAACCATTGCCACCTTCTGTGCAGTACTAATAACAATTAGCTTGAGTGTGACCACTGTTGCCGCCTCTGCCAGTGTCATCTTCAGTGACAGCCACTTCCCAATAGCTGCCTTGAAGAGGGCGGAGCATCTTAGTTTGGTGTCTCAGCTATAACCATTCTGTCTTGGGTGACCCTGCTAGGAGTCCAGGCTTGTAATGGAATATGGCGTCCTGACAGTATTGCTCTCAGCTTCACACTCAAACCCCTTCACCACATTAAGGTGTGCATCTAAGAAGGGGAGTTAATTTTTACCATGAAAAATCTATAACCATTTAAAGAAAATGCAGACACAAATTGACAGTACCTTTTGTTTTTGAAGTGGTGCTAATTCTAATGACTGGTCATTGGGATTCATGCTCATCACATGGGTCTGAAAAATGTGTTGATAAGAACAGTAAGTAACAACAACTAGGAAAATAAGCATTCACATTCATATAGCCTGCTTTCCTATAGAAGATCTGAGTACCTTTAGAACAATTTGCATCTTCCCTAAAACACCAATATTACAGGAAAGCACAAAATTGCCCAATGGCAGATCCATTTCCCAATTTGGCCCAGTGTTGTCTATTTTGACTGACAGTGGCTCTCCAGGATTACTGGTGGCGGTCTTTCCTATACCCGTTATTGGAACCTTCCAACTGGTAACTGGAGACTGTTCTACATTAATCCAGAACTAAATATATTTTAAATTGTTCACACCATCCAAACACTATGCCAAGACCCTAGCAGAATTGCAGTAGATTCATTGGTTTTATCTGGAGAGAGAAATTATACTATTATTTTGCACTATGCAAATAAATCTCATGTTCTTCCGTTTCCATTTTCCTCCTCTTGCATATTCAAAAGGCTATCTGAAGCTTTCATTTTGATTTTTAATGTTATCTCCTAACCTTGATGACTAGTAATTAGTCTTCATTATGTTTAATAAGCTAATTCCAAATTGTGGTTTATGTAGAGAGCTTCATGACAATAAACCATGGTTAAGTTTAACCATAATTCAAGGTTTAAACATAATTCTAAATATAGATTAACAGAAAATTGAAGGTAAAGCCAGAAATGTTTAGAAGTTTGGCTTCCTGGGAAGGATGGTGCATGCCAGTGAATGCTATCCAACCGCTCCAGCTGCAATTGTGAGCAAACTATAGGACAAGACTTTGGCTGGATTAGGGTCAGGCAAGCAAACATGCCTGTTTTATTTATTTGTTTGATTTATGTATCCCATTGACTTTCCCCCATGCTGTGACTAAAGGTGATTCACAACATGATTAATGTGAAAAGTACAGACAAAACACTCAAAGCTAGAATACAGAAAAATAACTTAATATTAAAACATTGTATCAAAAGTAGTGTAGATGCCACAAACTACGGGTGGGGAGAGCAATCTGTGGTTTGTAATCGGGCAGTATGCACTCTAATTCTAGAATTTTAGCTTATTGTGCCTTCTGAGCAGACCCAGTAAACAACACTGATTTCAGCAAAAAAAAAACCCCACACTTTATGCAGTTTTAATGAACACAACAGGACTGAGAAATGGAAATACCATCCAGGAGAGTCAGAACAACCACGAATGTATATTTTAAGAGCATTAATACAACAGGAGCCAAGATGCTCTTGAGGAGAATGTGCTTTACTTGTAACAAGCTAAAAGAGCTAATACTGTACATTGCTTTGAACATTACAAGCAATTTACTGCAGCTGCATGAAGAACAGCAGCAGTTTCAGATTTCAAGAGACACAAGGAAGTAGAGTTAGCCATGACCCTAAAAAGCTAAGGACAATGAAACTATCTCCATAGATCTGACAGGTGCCACAAATCAAGATACATTTTGAGACAGCAAAATTCTGTGAGTGTTTCATATGGTAATGAACCCATATGAAAGCTATAATACAGCAAAATGATTTCTTCCAAAGTCTATTCAAAGCATAGAATCATGACTAGTAGATGTATTACCATATTCAAGACATCTGTGGTGTCCCCCAGAGTTCTGCTCTCATTTTCATCTGAATCATCCTCTGTTGAACTCTCCTCAGTACTTCCATTCTTCTCTTTCTTATCTCCTTTAAAACAAAATCCAAGCTATAGATAAGAAATAGGGTGTTTTTTCCCCTGTGAAAAAAGAAACCTGGATAGCCTTGATTGTGACAGAATTGAAGTACAAAAGATCCTCGGCAGTTCCAACTGAGAGAAGAAGTAATTTTGATTCAGTAAGTACAATGTGTGAAATCAGGTAACATCCAAAATGATGGATGGAAGCTGATTATTTATGCCTACTCATATATTTGCTTTCTCCATTGAGCAAATACTAGCTTGTAATGGCGAGTGGCTGATTTTATGGAAAAATCAGTGTGGGAGAAAGTTTACAGCAAGTCCCCTCTTCCAACATTGGGGCCCCAGTTTGTACTGTATCTTCTCCTTGCTGCCGCTATTAACAAACATGGAGACGCTTTTCTCAGATCTCCTAACTCACGATTCACCTGGCCCTAAGAGTGCCATTCAGGTAGCTCTGCTGAAAAGTATTATGGCAGATGCAGAAGAACAGCAGGCAGTGACACATCTTTGCAGGCCTTGAGTGGTAGGCCTGTTGTTACAGATAGTCCTCGAACATAAACTACAATGGGCTGCAGAACAAGGGCACAAACACAGCAGACTATGCAATAAGGATGGATGCCAACTCTTCCCCATATCTGAACTGGCAATTCCATTCAAGGACCAGCTAATGTCTCCCACAACATGAGGGATTCATTCACTTGCACATGTCCAACTGTGGTATACACCATATATCTCCAGTATTATAGCTGAAATGCAGTAGCAAGTCACAACTATACTCACTGAATCAACGGAACAAGGAGGAGTTGACCTATCAAATGCCCATTGAGTCAACGGGCTTGCTCTACTTGTAACTTACCACTTGATTTCTAGTCTAGATGTCACTTTCTACCAGGAAGGCCTTTTTGCATTCTGCCTAAAGCAAACAAATTTTCACAGACAAACAGGTGGACACAAATCTATCAGAAAAATGTAATATTTAAAGCACAGTAGAACATTTCACCATGCCAGGCACTCCCTCATTGACTTGGAAGGTGAAAGCGAGAGACTGCTGAGTTATAATTTACCGAGAAACTGTATCACGAGAATTATAAACCACTTCTTATCACAAAGGATGTATTCATTAGTTTACCAAGCAACAGAATGTTTGTTTTGTAATGGCTGGCATTAACAATGTCACCACCAGCACTTTCTACATTGAATTTTCATTTGACCTTACTGTTTACAATTCCCACCACCACATGGACTTTTTTTATATCTGTGATTCTGGTTATAACACCTCATACAGCTGGGGATACCAGCCCATGAAAAAATTCATGCTATAATGAATGCATTAGTCGTTGCGGTACTATATGACTCATTGTTGCTTCTTCTGCAACAAACTAACATGTTTATCCCTTTGGAATACATGCATGTAAGGAATGGTGAAGGCAGTGTGTAAAATATAGCTCACCCAATTCATAGTCAAACGCAGACACAGTGTCTTTTTCTCTTTCTGTTGCTTCTGAATCAGAGTAGTTTGTTCTGGATATAACAAAAGGTACAGTCTTGCTGATGTCACATGATGCAGGTTTTAGGGAACGTTCTCCCAAAGGAGGGAGCGTTTGTACTAGTCGATTGAACTGTTCTGGTGATTTTTTCTTGGGGAAGAATTAGAAGAAAACAGAGCAACCTTTAAGTCGGCTTAAGAAGTAAACAGTGAAGTACAACAGCCAGCATTTGCACTGCATTTTCCTGGAACAGATGCTGAATAATCTGTGCATAGCCTGCCCAGTTGCTTTGAAAGTATTAGTTTCAGTCAGGGTGGACAAAGTGCAGCCTTTCCCACATCAGCCCTTGCCAGCATAGCCGATAGTAAGGAACACCGGGAATTGCTGCCCAACAACTTCTGGACAGTCACATTTTAAAACACACAATAAGCATCAGGACCTCATGCATTGAGTTTTCCAGGCCAAATTTAAGACCAGTAGACATCCCCTTAAGTTCAGGTTAAAGAATTTCGCTAAATAAATAAACAAATAACTAAACAAATAAATAAATAAGTGTTTTTAAATAAAGAAAAGTTTCAGGGAAGGAAGACCACATTCCTTGCATTTCCATTTCATATGTGTATGATCCTTTACACTATGTTAAAGGTAATTAGAAACTATAAATAAATTACCTTCTCTCGCCGTCGGACACGTGCTGATAGTGTTCGATGAAAGGTGTCTATTATTAAGGCATCGCCACCCATTCTGGAGATCGCAGTAGAAGTGCAGTGTTCTTTTTGATCCAGCACATTTGTTTTATCTGATTCTTTAAGCCTTGGTGTGGCAAAAACTAGCATGTGACAACCACCACAGGCAATCTGTGACAAATAGAGACATGAAAACCATTGATAATGTTAATGGAGACATTCAGTTTGGAAGATACCTAGGGAGAGGGAGTCTAACCCTAACTGTATTGGTGAAAAGAAGGTTACTTACCTGTAACCGTAGTTCTTCGAGTGGTCCTCTGTGAATTCACACATATGGGTATTGTCTGCGCCTGCGCTGACAGTTTCGGAAGATTCTAGAGCTAAAGTAACAATTTTATGGTGTGATCTCCCATGAGGCACATGCTCCGCCCACCCATCGTTCCCCTCAGTTCCTATGATATGTCCGCCGGGCAAAAGTTAAAGAAGTATAAAGGCACCGTGACGGACAGAGGGGAGGACGGGTGGGTAGTGTGAATTCACAGAGGACCACTCGAAGAACTACGGTTACAGGTAAGTAACCTTCTTTTCTTCATCATGGCCTCTGTGAATGCACACATATGGGTGACTAGCAAGCATCACTTACCGGTAGGTGGGACGTCACGGTAGGAAGGAAGCCAAAACCGCTCTGCCAAAACTGGCATCAGTGCGTGCTCTGACGTCAAGCCGGTAGTGCTTGACAAAGGTCGACAGAGTGGACCAGGTAGCAGCACGGCAGATATCAGGAATGTCAGTTCCACGTTGGAATGCAATTGATGTGGAGAGTGCTCTAGTAGAGTGAGCTTTAACATGGTCAGGTGGTGTTTTTCCTGACAATTGATAAGCAAGGGATATAGTCTGGACTATCCATCTGGATATAGATTGAGAGGAAGCTGGACTTCCCTTGGTAGAGCCATAAAAGCAGACGAATAGCCTGTTGATGGTTCTGAAGTCCTTAGTTCTATTCAAATAGAAGGCCAAGGATCAACGAACATCAATCTTGTGGAGCATGTGTTCTATAGGAGATGATGGAGATTTGAAGAAGGAAGGTAAGACTATTGGTTGATTTCTATGGAAGTTAGTTACAACCTTTGGAAGGAAGGAAACATCAAAGTAGAGAGTAACTTTGTCAGGGTGAAACTGAATGAATGGAGGGTCCGATCTAAGAGCAGCGAGCTCAGAGGCTCTCTTAGCCGAAGTAACAGCTACCAAAAATGCTGTCTTCAGGGTCAGTAATTTGAGGTCCACGGAGGCCATGGGTTCAAAAGGAGGTCGCATAAGCGCATTAAGAACAATTTGTAAGGACCATTGAGGTGTAATACGCTGGGTGGGAGGGCGGGTGTTGTTAAGTCCTTTAAGGAATTTTTTCACAGCTGGATGAGAGAAAAGTCGTGCAGATGAGGAATCGTCGGGCTGGTGGGCGACGATTGCTGCAATATAGACCCGCAGAGTTGGAAGAGATAAACCCAGATTGAAGAGATGAAGAAGGTAAGTAAGTAAAGTTGTGATGGAGACAGGTAACGCAGGTAAGTTGTTTTCCGTCGTATATTTAAGGAAGGATTTCCATTTGTGTTCATATAGGAGTCTGGTGGACGGTTTGCAAGCTCGATCTAGAATGGATCGAAGGGCGGGAGTATCCTCCAAGCTGTCAAGTGGAGGGACGAGATGTCCAGGTGGTAGACCATCCCGTCGTCCATTGTGAGGAGATCTGGAACCAGGGGGAGCCGGAATGTGTCCGTCGCAATTGATCGGAGGTAAGGAAACCATGGTTGTCTCGGCCACCATGGTGCCACGAGGATTGCGTCGGAATGGAAGCGTCGGATCCGAATTACAGTGCCTTGTATCAGTGGAATCGGGGGGGAAAGATAAAGGAGCCCTCGTGTCCAGTTGACCATGAAAGCGTCCCCGATGGAATCGACATCGGTTCCAGCTCGAGTGCAGTATATCTTGCATTTTGCATTCGATCTCGAGGCAAAGACATCGATGTCTGGTTTGTTCCATCTGCGACAAAGGAGGTGGAAGATCGAAGTTTTGAGGGACCATTCGTGGGATCTCGATGTGAGGCGACTGAGATGGTCGGCCAGATAGTTTTCCTCTGTGGAGATGTGGACCGCAATTGGAAAAATATGGTGTTGGCAACACCATTCCCAGAGGTCGATAGTCAGGTAGAGGAGGGAGGAGGAGTGGGTGCCACCCTGTTTGTTGACATAAAAAAGGGCAGTAGTGTTGTCCGTTGCCAGTTGTACAACGCGGCCGCGGATGATTGGTAGGAAAGAGTGGAAGGCTTTTATAATCACCATGAGTTCTAGATGGTTTATGTGTAGTGTCGATTCCGACCGTGTCCAGAGTCCATGAATTTTGTATTGCAGGCAATGAGCGCCCCATCCGTATGGACTGGCATCCGTAGTGATTTGGATGGTCGGTTGAAGAGGTCGAAATGGACGGCCGAGAAGGAGATTGGACGTTGTAGTCCACCAGGTGAGTTGATAAGAAAGTTCTGGCGTGACCTGTTTCTTCTTGGACTGTTCGTCCGTTTGCGGGTCGAAGTGTGCTAGGAACCATGCTTGAAGGGATCGAAGTTTGAGCCTCGCATGTTGGATTACTGACGTGGTCGAGGACATGAGTCCCAGGAGATGTTGAGCGTGTCGTGCTGAGATTAAGGCTCGAGGTCGAAACGAAGTTATGGCTTGCTTTATCTTCTTGATTTGTTCTGTTGGAATGAAGGCTCTGGCGCGTACGGAGTCTAGTTTGGCTCCAATGAAGGTAGTTACTTGAGAGGGTTCGAGCCGTGACTTCGAATGATTGACCTGGAGACCTAGGTTTTGTAGAGTTTGTAGGGTAATGTGAGTGGCTCTTATGGCATCGAGACGAGTGTGTGCCACAATGAGCCAATCGTCGATATAAGGATAAATGTGGATTCCCTGGAGGCGGAGGAAAGCCGCAACCGGTGCCATACACTTTGTGAACGTTCTCGGAGCTGTTGAGAGTCCGAACGGAAGGGAGCAAAATTGGTAAGCCGAATTGTTGAAATAGAAGCGAAGGTATTTGTGGTGCTCCGGATGGATGGATATATGAAAATAGGCGTCCTTGAGGTCGATCAGGACGAACCAGTCTCCCTGTGAAAGAAGGGGGATAACGGTGTCAAGGGTGAGCATGCGGAACTTTCGAGGTCGAATGTACGTATTAAGTTCTCTGAGATCGAGGATTGGACGGAGGCCTCCGTCCTTCGGAACCGTGAAATATTTGGAGTAAAAACCATTAGGGGAGTCATATACTGGAACCAAAACAATAGCCTTCTTTTCAATTAAAGTGGCGATTTCCTCTTGAAGGGTGACGGAGTATGGAGTAAACTTAAAGTTGCCCAAAGGGGGAACGGAGTGAAATTCAATGCGATAACCAGATGAAATAATATTGAGAACCCACTTATCGTTGGTGATATATTCCCAAAACGGGAGAAAGGGACGTAATCTAGGGAAGGTTGCATCATGCAAATCTAGAGGATCAGGGAGAGGGGTATCAATAACGTCGATAACCCTTACCCTTCCCTTGATTTTTTGATAGAGGTTGACGGTGTTGTTGTTGGTTTCGGGGGCAGGCGTTCGGTGTCGATTGCCCTGGTGTCGATAGAGGTCTATCCAATTGCTGCTGTCCATGCACTAGACTTTCTAGATGCACTAGAAAGTCCATGTCAGGTCCGTGGGTTCTGTACATGTTATCAGTACGTCTAGACATCCATAAATTCGTGGGTGGCATATCCCAGGCATCCCGTATTAGTTGCATCATGGCAGGAATAAAAGCCAGGCTCAAAGGTTGTGATTTCTCACTGTGGAGGTCATCAAATATGATATCTGCTTCAGGGGAAGGAGGTTCTTCCACCTGCAACTTGAGTGCAGCAGCCATGCGGGCGACCAGGTTGGAATATGAAGTAAAGTCCTTCGATGGGGACGATGGGCGTCCATCGATAGGGTCAGAGTCAGGAGTAGGAATATTGGCAGGAGATTCAGAAGATGATTCTGCATCAGCGTCCTGATCCGAGGTCAGTGGTGTAGTTGAGGAGTCATCTTCAGAACGAGACGTTGTGTGGGACGCGTGGACGTTAGGAGCAGTAGGCTGAGCTACCGAAGTCGGTTTCACATGTCTGTCCTTCAAAGAGTGTTTAGCTTGCTTTGGTGGCTGAGTGCCAGTGGAGTGAGAGTGGCGTTTCTTCGATGTCGAGACTGACGTCGAGGTCGGATGGCGTTCCGTCGGTTTCGACGTCGCCACTGAAGGTGGAGCCCGAATACGGCGTGGTGGAGACTCATGTCGAGATTGTTTCGTCGGGGTCGTCTGAGAAAACCCCTGATAAGCTTCCATTTGAAATTGGTTGGCAAAGGGAAACAAGTGTTCCATGCCCAGCTGCTGAAAAGCAAGCTGTTGGTAAGCTGGAAAGAATGGCATTTGGTAACACTGGTTAAATGGAGGCATTGGAGCAACCGGTTCGATATGCTTTCTCTTTTCCTTCCGTTTTTTCAGAGATTGAGGAGGAGTCTCAGGTTCAGAAGGCTCGGTGTCGAAAGCCCGCCCGGATGTTGGGCTCGAATGGGCAGTGGCCGGACTGGATGGACACTCAGTCCCAACATGGCCAGTGGAGGGAGAAAAGCTACCAGCGAAGGCTGGTGCCTGTGCTGAGGGAATATGCACCTCATCCCTTTCCACTATAGATGCAGGAGCCTCCATAGAAGATTCTTCCAACATTGGAGAGGGTGGTCGCTCTCCTGGTGGGTCCAAACGAACAGATTTGACTTTCTTAGGCTTTTTGGTAATAGGTTTTTCTTTTTGTTTCTTAGGCAGCGAGTGTGCCTTTGGGGCTTTAGGTTTCGAAGCCCTAGAAGTGTCGGAGCCAGTTTTGGAGCGGGGCGAAGGAGTAGAGTGCCCCGGGGTGGCGGACGGAGCTTGCCGAGAAGGAGCCCCTTCTGCCTGTGGAGCGTCCACGGGAGCCACCGTAGCAGGATTCATCGCTGCTTCCCAGAGGTGAGAACGTAATCTCTGCAGCCTGTGTTTCAGTGCTGGCTTGGTGAAACTTCTGCAGGCTGCACAGGATTGGGTTTGATGTTGTTCACCCAAACAAAATAAGCACTTTTCGTGGCCGTCTGTAGATGGGATTTTGCTATTGCAGCCGACGCAGCGCTTGAAAAGAGCTGAAGAGGCCATAAAGGGCGGGAAAAAAGGGAACGGACAGTTGAAAGTCCCAGGGGGAGGGTTGGGGGGGGTGATTGAAGAAGTAAGAAGGGTGATCAAGAGGAAAAACTCACGGGAGATCAAAAGAAAAGTTGTTGATTGAAAAAATATATCGCTTTTAAACAGCACAAAGGCCGAAATATCGCTCTCTGTCTTCCGTAGAACCTTATCGCACGGCGGAAAAAAGGAACTGAGGGGAACGATGGGTGGGCGGAGCATGTGCCTCATGGGAGATCACACCATAAAATTGTTACTTTAGCTCTAGAATCTTCCGAAACTGTCAGCGCAGGCGCAGACAATACCCATATGTGTGCATTCACCGAGGCCACGATGAAGAACAGGCACAGATGTCAGAGTTTTCATGTCTCAACACACTGCAACTGAAAAATTATTTCCAAGGTTATTTTTGCACAGCGTTTTTAGCAAAGCCAACAATATGAGATTAAAATATTATATTATCAGACCAGAGAAGAGTTTTCAGAAATGTTTTTAGTTTGTATTAGGCATTTTTCACCATCACACCTTGGCCTAGTTTTGTGCCAGCACAGTGGTTTTTTTTTCCTGAAATTGGAAAAAGTTTGGATCTGGCAAATCTCAGCATCCCCCCTTGGTCTGCCCCCTTTCCACTATGTTTTTGCTCTTCTGCCAGCATATCTTCACTGGCAGAGCAAGTAAATCCCTGTGTTGGCAGATCTCTGAGATCAGCTGGCAGAAGGACATTTCTGCACTCACAAAGGCAGCTGTGCCAGCAGACAAGGCTTCTGTTTATTCCTAATCAAGTCAAATCTTTCAGTTAGGACTGGTCTGCAAATGTTCATCAAGGAGTATAAGTCAAAAACCCAAAAGATGCAAGGAGGCTTTAACATGAGGAACAGAATGCTATGCATCTTAGAATTATGTTTAAAGGTACATATTACTTTGAAGTATTTTCTACTGTACACAATTCTCTTTGCTTATACGCAAAGAAGCATGTCAGTACAAATCTATTTTCTAAACAGAAGAACAAATGATAAACTGGTCATCAAAGGAATTTCAACTTTCTTCAGCGCTCATGTATAATTAAAGAATATAATGTTGCATAGTATATAGATAAGCTTATACAGTTCGGGTTCCTCTAAATTAAACATATAGCATAACAAGATATTCCAGGGCAAGAAGAAAAAGTGGCTTTCTTACCGAATGTACAGTATATCGCAAAAAATTGGAACATAACGTAGGTACAAAATGATTGGTATAATTTTCTTCCCCAAGTCCTAACTTGCCATGCCGTCCATCCCCAAATGTATACATAAGACCATTCTCTAAACATGGAGAGAAAAACATGTTCACTAATGTGGAATGCAGCAGGTGATCAAATGCAATGGTCGAAGAACATGCATTTCACCTTGTAAGCCAAGCTCTGCCTTGGGTGAAAAGAAAAGAGGGAACTTTAACAGGAATAACACAGAAGATAAAAAGAAAAAGAAAATTGACACATATCAGAAAGCTCTATCTATCTATCTATCTATCTATCTATCTATC
The DNA here is from genome assembly GCA_037013535.1 of Intellagama lesueurii. Taxonomy (NCBI): domain Eukaryota; kingdom Metazoa; phylum Chordata; class Lepidosauria; order Squamata; family Agamidae; genus Intellagama; species Intellagama lesueurii. Next base: position 72,909,848 of record JBAJHW010000003.1, on the reverse strand, counting down.
TATCTATCTATCTATCTATCTATCTATCTATCTATCTATCTATCTATCTATCTATCTATCTATCTATCTGAGATGCCTCCAAATAGTGATAGTAAAAACCAGGAGTCACACTACCAAAATTTCACGTTTACCCTAAGTCCTCCTATTTGCCAAGTAGGTGTTCAGCCTTCCATGCTAAATTCCCACCATCTGTGAGGACTATCTAACAAAGAATAAAATCTGTGAGGTCATGAAAAATGTATAGCTACTTAACCAAATCTAAAGCAAGTGCATTCTGTCATTGGTAATTCACGATTCAATGAGAGAAGGTGCCTTGCTCAGAAAACTGGTCTCCACTGGCAACATCAACTGCTCATGAATTACATTAATTATGCATAAATAAAATTAGCATGACAAGCATAGTAAAATGTATTGCACAGCATGAAGATTCACTTGGCAACTTCACTGACATCATTACATTTAGATGTATGGAGAAACTGGTAAATAAATGCAATGAAGCAAGTGCAGCACTCTTCTGAAAGACCGCTTTTAACAAAGACTGACTTGAATTCTTACTTATTTTACCTTAAAAAATTATTTCCATCAAAATGGTGAGGATTCGATGTGCTATGTGAACACAGTTCAAAGCACAGTTCAGAATCTGGTTTAGAAGCAAACTATGGTTTGGATCTACAGAAAAACCATGTTTGCCTGAACCATGAACTGGGGGAAAAGAATCAGAGCATTTGAGAGAGCAGTGGGGAAGACAAAGCACATCAGCCTAGGACATGGTCACAGTGAGAAATCCACAGTATGGTCACTCCATGTGAACTAAGCCAGGTTATCCTTTTTTTTTTGGTCTTTCATCCTACTGAATAATACTGCTAGAAGCCAAAAGAATCATGTGGACTGTCATCTCCACTGCCACCTATTTAATAAACATTACACTTTCAGACAGACCTACCCCCTACCCCTTTTTTCGTGCAGACAAAGACACAAATGCAAAGCCTTGTCAGAATACTAAAAGACGACACATGTATTTCCATTTGCTGCTTAGGGTTATGCCAAACTTAAGAACTGCCAAGCTGAATGCATCTTCACTAGGAACCACTGGTTCAAATTGTCACAACTTAAGTTATAGAAGTGTTTCTCTTCCCAGCACTCCTCCACAGAGTTCCAGTTTACTGCATCTAACTTGACCTACACTCCAGACTTTACCCTGCCAGGCTGCTGTAAGTTAAGAGCTGTTTCGGAAAAACTGCATTTACTGTTTCATACCCCAAATTCTATTTTTCTCTCTCTGCTATAATAATAATTATATGCCATCGAGTCAATTCTGACTCATGGTGACCCTTTTCCAGGTTTTCCAGCTAGAGAATACTCAGAAGTGATTTGCCATTCCCTTCTTCTGGGGGGCGCCCTGGGACTGTGCAGCTTGCCCAGGGCCACATAGGTTGGCTCTACTCACAGGACGCACAGTGGGGAATTGAACTCCCAATGGATGGCTCTGCAGCCAGATACCTAAACCACTGAGTTATCCAGCTAGCTTTTCTCTGATGTAGCTTTTCTCTGATAAAGCAGATGTATAATACAATAGGAGAGTATCTAGCTTTGCAGCTGATAAAAACTCCTTAGTTCCCCTCTCAACACTTTTCCTTTCTTGTTCTTTCTTCTGCACTCATGCTCATTCTACTTTTCCTCCTGCCCACTCTCTTTCGCCTGGTTCCCAAGCAACAACCCACTTCTAATTATCTGTAGAGTTCAGGGATTCTGCAGAACCAATGAGGAGCTACCTAGAGGCCATCTGGAAAAATGAATATCCTACAACTGACTGCAGCGTTATCTCTAGGGAAAGTTTAGGGAATCTGGAAGCTAGTGACTCAAAATGGTACTGCATGCTACAGACACATTTTAACAAACCAAAAATTACCTAAACTATTTTTAAAAACTATCTTGAGTGACCGCTCTGATGTCAAGTTTCAGGTACACATACTTCATGGTCTTGGAGGAATGGTGGAGACAGAGACATATACGAGCACACTTATTTTTCAGTGGTCAGAATCCCATTATTTACATATACTGTACCACTATAAGTCAAGTGGTATAAATCTCAGTGGTGAATTACTACTAGTTAAGAACCTGATACTTATATTCCTTGCTGTGCACCAGTCATGTGATCTGGCATATGAGGAGGAACTGAGTTCTTTAATTAGCAGCAGGTCACCACTGAGATTACTTATGCTGGTCTGCGTAAATAATAAAATTCTGGTGATTATTGATAATGTTATATTCCATGCAAAAGTACAAGGATAGCACTGCAAATATATTTCAGAGCCAAAAGCATTTATACCTGTTACTAAAGCTGTATGATTTTCCCCACTTGCAATATTACAGATTTTATGCTTCTCCAGATTATCCACAATCTTTGGTTCAGAGGTTTCAAAAAGGAATGTACCAAGACCAAGTTGCCCATACTGGCCAAGACCAAAGGTGTAGACCTTTCCCTCTGAAAAGGGGGGAAAGTACATATTCTGTTATAACCTAGTATTGTCCAAGGATTCAGCCATGTTAATAAAAGGCACTAAGAAAATTGGAATGAAAGAGGTAAGTTTGCAGGAAAAACATGAAAGGCAAAATGGCATTAAAGCATTGTTTCCATCTTTTTTTAAAAGGCATGCATCCATGTACACATAAGACTGCAAATAACTATATATTTAGTCTGGAGGTTTTAGGTGAAGGACAATACAAACAACGTGATGTCAGCTGTGCACTTGTGCAGGAATCATTCTGACTTTCTGATTTTAGTTAAAAACTCTTCCACCAATGACATTTTCCTCTATTTTATCCAATCACCAAGTCAAATTACCCTGCCACCAGAATGAAAACTGATTGCAAATTGGGAAAAAAAGCAATCAGACGTATGTTGTATCTACTGATTTCATTCTAACTAGTTTTCATGCTCAGCCAAAAGGTGTAAGACATATAAGATCCCCACTCCCACCCGCAAAAAAAAAATCAGGGTCGGCACTGTCACGTCTCAAAGTGATGCAACAGAATACAGGAATTGGTATCTGAATGAAGCAGTGCTAGCTAACAGGTTGGGGCAAGAAAAGACACCATTTGGGCTTTGTCCCACATAGCAAAATATCTTGGTTTGACACTGAATCAAAACTGAGAAACATGTGACCCTCCAAGATGTTGTTAGATTCCAATTCCTACTATATCTTGACAGTGACTGTGCTGGCTGGAGCTGATGGGAACTGTAGTCCAACAATATTTCAAGGGCTACACATTCTCCACATGATTAAATAGCTTAGAGTGTTTAGTATACAATATATAATATATTTATACCTAATACAAGTATTTGAGTACCGTATTTTTCCATTTATAAGACACACACCCACTTTTCTAACCCCCAAATTAAGAAACCTTAGCTTTCATTATTCAGCCTCTGGGCTCAGAACGCTCAGACATTACGAGTCCCTGTTGCATCTGAGCCTACAGGCTCTACCTCCAACGAGGTGTGTTCCAATTGGTTTGTTCAGCATCAGCTGACGTCAGTTCCATAAGGCTTATGATTGGAGGAAGCTAAGTCTCCTGACTGTAGGAAGCTAAGCCTCCTGATTGGAGGCAGCTAAGCCTCGTGATTGAAGGAAGCCTGTTTACAGAGACAAGGTACGGGCCGTTTAGTTCTCTCTGTGTTCTCAGCTTACTTCTGTGTAAAAGATGCCCCTCAATTTTTACTATAATGATTTAGGAAAAAGTAGTGTCTTATACATGGAAAAATACAGTACTTTATTAACATATACTTTCTTTTTATTTTGGTATTTGTAGGCTTGCTCCTTCTACTATTATAATTTTAAAATATGCTTTGTCAAAAACCTTATGTATTAATACAATGAAAAGCAATCAGTGAGAATCTTTTGTATATTTTAATACATGATACTGTCATAAATACTTATCTTTGCACTACATTTAATATTAAAGCTCCCTCTGCTGGAACAATACAGGAGCAAAGTAAAATATCTGCCTCTTCAAAGCATCGGTGGGAGGAGTGGATATTATTTAGGATACTAAACTGGAAGAAAATATAGACTAGCTAGAGAACTATTCTGCTCATATTTATGTTCAGTTTAATGACCCTTAAACACTTTTGAGTCCACTGGGACTGGAATGCTTTTCACACCATCTACTTATTACTGATCACTGTGTGAGAAATTAACATAAAGCCAGCACATCCAATGCTGTACCTGTGTACCCTTCTACTTCCCCACCCCTGCAATCTCTAAGATTAAATCTTTTAAGAGGACAAACCTACAATTCATCAATAAAAATATTTCCCACGGTTCCTTTCTCCAACCAGTCTTGCCCCTTATCCTTCATTGGTAAAGAAAAACAAGAATTGTGTTGGATTAAGAGTGTGCTGCTTATAGAACAAAGGCCTGTCCTGGGGGAGTGAATTCACGGCCATTCAAACGTTTCTAAACTTCTGTCATTTCTCTCCACTGGCCTGACATGCTAACAAGGTCGATGGGAGTTGAAATCCAGCAATATCTGGAGGGCAAGAGGTTATTTGTCTTGACCTAGCTTGTTTAAAAGGTCAAAGCCACCAACATACCCACAACAGACAACCAGACTCCTATGGGAAGCCCCTAAGCAGGACATGAAGGCAACCGCTTTTAAAAAATTATTTTTATTGTAAAATTTCCATCAGCATAACTCATTTATCATGGATAACTTCCTAATTTCTTCTACTTAATTATTTCAACACAAGATAAATTAGCTATTCTACAACTTCTTCTAAAGGTCCTTACTGATTTACTGCATCAAACTGGAGTTATGTGTCTACACATGTATGCTAATTTAGCTTATTTTGGGAAGGTATGGGGAAACGCAAGAGCATGGAAATCCAGGAACATGAAGCACTGATGAAAATATTAGAATAAAAACTCCAAACATATACCTGCAAGTGCTACTGTATGTCCTCCTCCACAGGCAACTTTACTGACCCTGCCAGAAATTCCAGAAACAAATTGTGGAACCCTATTGTTTGTGAGCTGCTCAGGTGACAGACCCAGCTTCCCATCTTCAGGCTCCCCAAAAGTATAGAGCATTCCATCTCCTGTACAAGACAAAACACTGTGATGTTGACTAATGCCAGAAAAAGAAGACATTTGTCTTAGGATTTTTTTAATGTTTCCTTTGTAACAATTGCATCATCTACTCTAGGATTATATTTAATTTAATTTCTGAAAAAATATATATTTAAAATAGTGCATTCCTAACCCCTAGAGGCATAGGTTAGAGGTAGATGTGATGCTTCAGTGATGCAGGCTCACAAGTGCAAAATAACTTCATCAGCATAAGGGGGCTAAGCCTTTCACTGAGGTCTCCACTATGCCTCTGGAGCATTCTGCAGTCATGATTATGCCATAACACTAACAGCAGAGGGCAGGTCAGAGACTATCCTGGATTTGCTGGATCAAAGGATCCTTTGTTCACCAGGAAGACTCACGAATTGGAAGCTGTACCTATGGAAGTGTATAGAAGAGTCTACTGGCTTCCCTCTGCAAAGTGGAACCATGGAGGGTGTCGTCTTCTTCTTCTTCTTTTTAGGAAGATCCACATGACAAGAAGAAAAATCCACCAACATACCAACCTTCTGTCTAGGCAGTACAAGCTCATAGAACTTAGCCAAATAATCCACTACTTTGGTTTCCACTGTCCAGATTGCTCTCTATGTAACTGTAGCATCACCAGGATTTGTAATACGTACCAAAGGAGGAAAAAAAAAAAAAGGATTCTGAAGTCTCACCCACTAATCCAAAGCTACACAAGGGAGCTGACTGTACACCCACACATGTATATCTGTAATATTTTGTACTCACGTGTTACTAAGGCAGAGTGGTAATATCCACAAGAGATCCAGGTAACAGGTTTTCCAACATCTACTTGATGAGGAACACAAACATTAGCTTCATCAGCCAAGCCGATTTGTCCTTCGGAATTGTCTCCCCACATAAAAAGCTGCCCATCCTCTTGAAAGAAAAAAAAATTTATAAATATAAAACAAATGCCAAACCATTCACAGTAAATAACACAATATAAAGCAGCCTAGATTCTGTGGTACATACTATAACTTCTGGCTTATAACCCTGCCACCATATCATATGACTTTTTAGACTGGAGTGAAGGCATTTTTAAAACAACTTTAAGAAAGTAAAAGCCATGGACAGGTCTACAGTTCAGAAGATATAGCAAAAGTATCACAATGTGCATTACCAGAGCTATCAGGTTACATCTGAAAGCAGATTGCTTATAGTGATGTCCTCCTGCCTTAAATTATTTTAATTCAGAACAGAGCTTGGAAAAATGATGGCTCAGGAACTGCAGAGTTGCAGTGAAAACAGGAATGTCTTCATGATAGATAAAGCAACAAACCCAGAGTATATTATACATAAAGGGCAATATGGAGAAGAAATCCTCATTGAAAGCAATGGAGTGGTCAGACTCTCAATTGCTAAAAGACCCATGACAGCACATTTGCAATTAAGTACTGCTCTTAAGCCTCTTACTAGGAGATATTTTAGTTTATTTTAAGTGCACAATCCTTGGAATCTTTAATATTTTAGAACTACCTCGCAAAGAAATATGGGGTAAAATACAATACATATAGGGCAAAACATTTCTCATAAAATGAGTTTAGCAGAACAAATTGTTCAACTGCACAGCTATCATCCAAGAACCAAGAATCAATTAAGGATTTTAATGCAACCTTACATTATATCATAAAAATGACAAAAACATTTTTCACAATCTATGGCTACAAGTATTTATTTGCCCCCACATAAAATCCCATTTGCTATAACATTTGTCCTAGCTGTTGGGCTCACCAGTTAGTGCTGCTGAGGTGTATGATCCAGCTGCCAGCTGTTTGATCTTGTGCTGGCTGGTAAAGAAACTGATTAGATGAAATGCGGTTCTTTCCTCTGTGTCACCTAATCCCAACTGCCCTTCATTGTTACCTCCAGCAGCATATACATTTCCTTGTTCTGCACACAGAAAAGCATATGTAGAGTAAGAACACCTATTTGAAACAACAGTGAAAAAAAATCCTCTCCTAGAATGAAACCAGATTATATTTATTATCTCTCATGTACAGAAGGTTCATCTATGACGGCCTCAGTTTGTGAATGGTCTGTCCAAAAGGGATGCCAAAACTGATCTGTAAAAAGACGAAGACACTAAGTGCAATATAAAGTAAGTGGTTCATTAAAAATCATAGTAATGTAAAATATTCACTTTAAAAATCACCCAAAGAGTAAAAGGCATTCCTCATCCAGCAAAGAAGCAATAAACAAAGATGAACACCAAGTTCAGACTACTAAGCTAATCAAATGCACAAGAAAAGAAAAACATATTTGCCTAAATGATGTTTGGCTGCACAGTGGAATTCTATTTTGTAAGCATGTATACTGCTGGAGCTTGCCTAAAACAGGTGAGCTTCCTTGGGGAAAGCATTCTGTAATTAGCAATTGTTTTTATATGCTGACAAGTCAGTTCCAACAGACAGAGACTCCATGAATTATTGACCTCCAAAAGTTCCTATCATTAACAATCCTGCTCAGGCCTTGCAAACTTCCTTGGTTGAATCAACCCATCACATATTTAGTCTTCTGCTTTTCTTACTGCCTTCAACTGTTCTCAGCTTTATTGTCTTTTCTAATCAGTCTTGTCTTCTCAAGTTCCCAATTATTCATGTCACTTTACTGATACGTTTGAACTTCTGTGAAAATGTAAGGGAAAACTGCCTTGTGAATATTAAGAGCATTGCAAGTATTTATATACAAAGCACACTCTATCTTTTCTTTTTAATGGGATCGTCCTCAGCAGGAAGCAAGATAATCTGCATCAAGTATTCTACAGATCCAGAGGTATATTTAAATTAACGAGGCCCAATAGGTTGGCTACTATTAGTAAAATCTTGGTCAAGAAGCATTTTTAGATATTCTGCTCTAGAAAGGACACTTGAAAAATTATTCAGTGAACATTAGGGAGAATTTTCGTTCTATATCCATCAACAGTTAGACATTAGCTGAAGTCATGTTCTGTGTTATACCACGTAAGGCTGATGAGCTCATCAGCGGTGGCAATTTCTCAAAAACAAAAGAATTGTTGCCTGAAGGTCCCAAGGCCCTGTGGAATCCCTTTTGTCATCAGGAAGTTGTTGGGTGCTCCGCGATGGGGGGGAGGAGGGTAGTCTTTAATGACTGAAAATCACCAATACCAGGATGACTATCAGCTATGGTTATTTTCCACAATTAAAGACTACCCCCCCCCCACACCAGCCCATGGCTCCCAATGATTTTGCTACAGTGAAAGGTATTCCATAGAAGCCTTGTGACCTTTGGAGAAGACATCAGAAATGTCTTGTTTATGAAAAATCACTGTGGCAGATGACATCATTGCATGGCATAACTTTCAAAACACTATTTCAGCCACTGTATGCATTTTGTTCAGGTTCAATTCCAGGCAGGCCCAGTTAAGAAATCTCAGGTAGTAAGAACAGGAAATACTTCCATCTCATTTAATGTAAACATTTATACTCTTTTTTTTTCCAGGAAGTTCAATGCAATGGCAACAATAACAAAACCATAATCCAAAAGCACCATTGTGCTAAAATAATAAAACATTACTATATTAATAGGAGTAATTCCCAGTATGTTGTAGTGGATAGAGTGACAAACTAGAACTCTGGAGAACAGGGTTTAAATTCCTGCTCAGCCATGGAAACTGACTGGGGGAGCAGAAGAGGTAAAACCACTCTTTAAATATCTCACTTACCTTGAAAGCCCTAAATCGGTTCTGACTTGACACCAGAGAACACACATATTAATAGAAACAAGTATATGGAAAATAGTAAAAATCATTCTCAATCCAAAATAATAACAATAAACAACCCCACACGCACACAGTATTGTGGCAGCTCTGAGACGAAGAAATTTATTTTGGTGTGAGCTTTTGCAGATTGCAGTCCATGAAAGTTCAAACTTCTCAGAATCTAAGCGGCCATGATATTTTTGTTTTTCTTATTGTTGTTGTTGCGGAAACAGATTAACAAGCCTACCTCTGTGAAAACTGTCAAAAGCCAAGGTAGCTAAAACACACATTCACCTGAAGCAGTGGTTGACAACTCAAATGTCTTTTTAAAAAGGAAGTTTATCCAATGCACAGAAGGACTTTAGAGAGGAAACAAGTTGGACTTCTCTCAGAAGGGAATTCCAAAGCCTAGGTGCAACCCTTAAAATGACCTTCCTAGCATAACATTTTGATCTTGCAGGCTGGTTTCCCAGTCTTAAAGTCTTAAAGTGCTCTTTCTATCGAGAAACTCGGAGGGATCTCCTCCACCCAATATTGCAACAATTTCTAGGGAGGTCCAGTGAATTTTATGCCATGCTCTCACTCTCGGACAAGAAGTCTGTTATAACCATAGCAGTGGCAAAGTTCTGTGCAGCAGCAATGAAGTGTCGCTGTTCCCTCCTTGCACTGATCAAGGCAAAGCTAGATGTTTAGTAATGCCTTAGTAATAATGTGTGTTGGCCACCCTATATTCTATATGCTACACTACTTAAGACAATGAGACTGGAGGTGGTACAGAGTCTACTGAATTTATTTACTGAACTCCTCCTCAGTCCAGTGAAACTAAGGAGGTGCCATCTAATTTAGTTATATTGTAACAGATTGCATACATGTGATATTATCATTGCTACCCTATGCTACTTTTCATTGTATTCTTGTGTTATAGTTACATTTGGATATATCTGCTGGTCAGTGACCATAATAAAGCTCATTCACTCACTCAGTCAGTCAGAGCAACGTTCTAAGGCCACATGGGCCCACTGTGTGGTGCACTATAAAACACCAGCTTCACATGTTCACATAATAATGTTTTTGTTTCTTAGTAGGCAGATGGAGAGCAACCACAGGAAAATAATGCAACAATATAAATTACGTTACCTGTATAAATCAAAGTGTGGTTCCTCCCACAAGCAGCTAGTTTTACTTTTTCAGGTTTCAAAGCTGTAAAATAAAGGCATATTGGTTACCATTTTTAAAATTATTGCCACTGAATATATTCAGTTCAAACCTTGGAAGAGTTTCTCTGTCATACCGGAACTCTCCGAATCTTCCAATCAGCATAGTCAATATCCATGTTGGCTGGGTGATTTTGGAAGCTGCAGTCTAAAAAAAGCAACTTTTCCAAGTTCCGGCAGTGCACCAGCTTTATGACACTTATGAAGTCATTTAGTCTTAAACTAGCGACAAGATGGGAAACTACAGCAAATATAAACCAGATTACATATGACTGCATCCAATCACATATGCCTATTAAGAGTTTGTCCTAATGAAGCAATTGGGACTTACCTTGGCCTAGAAACACAGAGAACTGCACCCTAAATAATTCTTTCACTATGTATGGGGAAAAAAACTGATACTTTTAACCTGTGTTTTCACTACTAAAACCCATCCATTTTTCAGCACCTACCCTCCTTATTTAAATGAAAGGAAACAATAAACATCCTGGTAATGGCATGAGCATAAAATAAGAAATGTTTCAAAGAGTTATATATATTTTTATTTTACATGAAAGGAATCTCAGTTGTGCAACACCCTCAAACATTAGAATAATAAGACATTAAAAAAAATAGCACTGAATTTTATTTATTTATTTTCTGAAAATCTTGAGCAACATTACAGAGCCTCTTAGGATATCCCTTATAAAGTTTAAGTAACACAAACCTTTCACACAAGTAGGCTTGTTGATGGTATTCTTCGTTCCAAATCCTAATTGTCCCCAGTTGTTGCTTCCAAACATATAAAGTTTCCCATTTTCTACAGAATACAGACATCAAAGGAAATAGGTAAACACTCCAATGTCATGAGATTACTTTGGCTGACCACTTGCTACACTACAGAGTAAGGCCTCGTGCATCTTTCATATATTAGAATGAACAGTCAGTTTTAATCCAAAGCAAAAGGTGTTTACAAAATAGAATAGTTATAACTAGTTGTGCATTAAACAATTACAGAGTAAGTTATACACCATTCCGAAAGTATGACACCTTTTCATATTTTGAACACCTGACAAAATTATGGCAAGGGATTCCAGTTCACATGTCTTTTTAATAAGATATATATATATTTTTATGTAATATGTTTACAACATTAGAGGCTACATCCAATCATTTATCCAAAAAGAGGAGACCCATTGAATCAATGCCCAAAATCCTCTTGTCTAGCTGGCATAATACAAATGGCATAACTTTTGGAAACATGCAACAAATAATCTCCATGGAAATTTTTTAATTTTATCCAATTCATCTCCAAAAGTTGAACCTTTTGGATAGCTACACAAGAGGATTTTGGCCAATGTAACTTATCTACGTGTTGACTTTATGAATCATCTCCATTCAGTGAGGCTACTTTCATTGGGATTAACAACTATACTTAGTGCTTGATTTCTGGCGGCTTTTCTCATTCACAGAATTATGTTTGTTATACACATTTGCACAAGTTTTGAGTTTTTGGTCCTTTTTTGCTTTTATATTATATCAGTTCAAATAAAACTAATTTCAGATGATTATATAAAATATAGAATGCATTGCTTGGAAGTATTTCTTCGAATGAGCAGATTAATAAATTACTTTTATACTTTTAACCTTAAATTCACACACTAGCATGCATTTATTTACAAATATAAATTACTTGAATGAATATGTACCTGCAGATTTTGTATTAAATTACTGGGTTGCAGGGCAGTTGAAAAGTTGGCCAGTATTAATATTTTATGCACCTCTGGCTACTCAGGTATCCCAATACTGCTATAAAACAATTATTATTTTTAACTACAGTATTTCTGGAAGGGTAGCCATTTTAGTCTGTTCCAGCAAACACAACAAGAGTGTCTAACAGATTAACAGAACAACTCTGTATAACTACATGGAGAAGTAATGCTGAATGAATTAAAATATAGTCCCAGGGAATCGTACAAATGTTGGATTGTAGCCAGATTATGGCAGAGGCTAGAAAGTGAGCTGTAATCCACAATATTTTATAGCACAATCATTCATTTATTCTTTTAATTGCCACAGATGGTCATAATTTTTGAACAATTCATAAATAGTAAGTGTTTCAAAAGAGGTATGTAGGGATTGGCCCAGGATGGATAAAAATCAGCATTTTTTAAAAAAATGATTTAAATCATGATTTGAATCAGAAAAATCATTTTTTAATTTAAATCATCTGATTTTTAAAAATTTAAATTGCGGTTTAAATCAAATGCACTCTGGATTGGCTTGCCAAACAGATTGTACAATTGTGGCCCTCTTATAACTTCAGTTCTCATTTTCAGTCTCTTAAAGTCAACTTTGATCCAATAATTTGGGGACAACAATGAGTTGCAAACTGCATGAACTTCAGTTGCTTTTGAATTGTGGAGTTGCGATGGAGAATATAATGTCGGAGATCTTGGGGGATTCAGTTCAGGATTTTAACAATAACTGCTTTCATTCCTCCTTGTTGAGCAGATAGATAAAATCTGGATAATTTTTAAAAATAAGTAACTCAAAAGTTTATATAAAGCATATACTTCCCATCATTCAAGAGAAAAACACATAATGTACACTTGTTTATATATTTTTAAAGATTTGCTTTTGTAAACTAGAGGTGTATGTGACGTTCATGCATCTCAAGATGGGGAAACACTCAAGTTCACATACACAGAATGCATGTTGCTTAATTTTATACATTACCAAAACTATTCTCAGGACTGTGATTTGTGATTCGAACAGCTGCCTTTACCAGGTCAGTTTATCAATGAAGTGATTTAATCATGGTAGATATATTAACACATTTCTCTACTATGCTGCTACAGAGACAGTGATAAAAACCCACTTTAGCAGGCTGGATATTGGAAAGCACGGTTCTTACAATCTTAACACTAACCTGTTACAACAGATGTGTGTTCATCTCCGCATGATATATATAAAGGCTTGTCATTTTTAAACCAAAACTTGCTAGGCACATTCTCTGCAAATTTGCTTTTCCCAAACGTGAATACAGCACCTGATTCTAAAAAGAAAGAAAAAAGAAAAAAAGAGCTGAGTTAGTTTGAGTTCTATATATAGAACAGTAGAAAATAGTACCCTATTTTGCTTTTCATTATGTCCAAATGCTTTCTTTTTTATGTCCAAATGCTTTCTTTCCCCTTCACTTAGGTATTGTGAGTTCTGCTAATATATGGATGTTTTCTTCACATGGTCATGTATTTACCTGGTAATACATTAGACAAAGGGCACTGCTACATACATCTAGAATGCTCTGTTCAGATTCAAGAATAACTTGCATGTTCATCCTGACAGGAGCTGTCAACAGAAGCATCCCATTCCCAATAGTTATCTCTTCAGATTAAAGTGGCAGAGGGTCCATATCCAACCATTTAATCATCTTCCACATAGAAATATGTTTTCCATAAAAATAGGCTGTATAATATTACATTGACAGTTTCTGAGGAAAAGTAGCACCAAATGCCACTTCCAGCCTACAAAACGTCCATGCCAGCAGAATTTTTAATACTAATTTTTGCCAGGCTGGAAACAAGAATAGATTGTACTTTAAACTGTGGAATAGGGCTGGGGAGGAAAGCACAGGCTGATGTTAAAGGCCAACATGCTTTCTTTCCTATTTTCTAAAGCCAAAACAATTATTTTTTTAAAAAAGCAACTTGAAAGTTAAAAACTAGATGAACTCAATAACCACTCCTCAAATTCTTAAGGGGAAAAAAAAAAAGCAAACACTCTAACCAGCCTTTCCTTTTGGTTCTAGGGACGGGTAATATGGATTCACAAGGCCAGGCTAGAGACACCAAAGAGGAGATTCTGACTGAGCCTGGAAATCCGCAAGTCACCCAGCCCAGAGCTACAAGGAAAGCGCAACTCTCCGGAGCCAGAAACCGATTCGCGGGCTGATCCTGCGCCTGCGAGGCATCTCAGAGAGAGAGAGAGACAGGACCAGGGTGGGGGCAGAGGACAGGAGGAGGATGGAGAGGGATGGGAATCCGCCACGCGCCCGCCCTCCCAGGCACCGCAGGTCACGACAGACATAGGCGAGGGTCTCCGGCACCAACCAACCAACGTCCCGAGAAGGGGTGTGTGTGTGTGGATGGGACTCACCGGGCACCTGCTCCTCGGCCTCCCCCATGACAGGCCGGAGGGGGAGGTACCTACGAGCCGCGAGGGACCCGGAAGTAAACAAACCCCCTGCTATTAGCAACGGCGGCTGCCAGGATCATAGAGAATATCTTCCAAGTCGGTGTAGAGCGTCCGCTGTGGGTACCACTGAGCTTGTTCCTCTCTCTCTCTCTTTCTAGTGCAAAAAGGTTGAAGTTAGTGAACTCCTTCGTGGCCGTGTATGAGGCGAAGAGAGATACAACGGCGCCTGGGGAAACGTTATCCTAAGCAAGGATAACGAGGGCAGTTGCCGACTGGGCAGCGCAGCATCTCATTAGCACCACCTGACCACGCCCTTCTCTTCTTTGCGGGAGGGCAGCTCAAAGATTGAAAGGCAAAGCCTGGTGGGAACTAAAGGGCGACGTGGCACAGCCCAGAAGCCCAAATGTACAGCTGCTGCGCGGACTTCCAAATCCGCTGCCCCCTATGCCGGGCGATGCAACAGCTGCTGGCATGGCATCCTCCGAGGCTGCAGCTGCCGTACAACTGGAACGCAGGAAGATGTCATATGTGTAGGGCAGAGGCTTCGCAAAATCGAATTACATTTGATATGCGTTATATGACCGAGGAATTAAGCATGTAGGAAACGGACAGAGAACAGTATCCTATAACTAGTCCCAAGAGTAGGGCCGTAGCATCAGTTGCTGAATAGTAGATCAACTCTTGTGTAAATCCAGATGAGTGAGTGGCCCTACCCTAGGATACTGGCCACTGCCTTCAACGCTTTCCTCCTTCTCTCACTGAGTCCCAGATGGTTAGGAGAAACACACGGGAAAACATACTCAACCCTCTGTAACACCTTAGAAGCATTTATTTTTATCCTGAGGACCCCACGTGTTCGTCTGTTGCAGCAAAAATCAACAATTCCAGGGCACTTTGTGGACGAAAAAGACGCAGGTTTTCAAAGCTGAAGTCATTTCTCGTCCTTGAAATTTACGGCACAATAATTTTCTGTCTTGAAGGTGCCAACCAAAATTGTAATTATTTCAGTCCCGGAGCCTGTGCTTTGTTCTTCACTGATATATATATATCAGTGATATATATATATATATCAGTGAAGAACAAAGCATATATATATATCTTACACTTGCTTTGGTTTTGCCCTGGTTCCTCTACTATATTTCACCCATACGGGCAATTCTAATTGAAACCGGAATAAGTTGTTAGAACTCTTTGATTTTATCCTCTTTGTAACTGATGAGAACCAAAACAAACGTCTCTATGGTAAGAAATACCACAACAATCTCTTCTCTATTCTACAGATCTTATAGCGCCTCTTGCTGGTTGAGGGAAATAGATCAGTTTAGGAGAAGAGATTACAGCCAGAGAGCGGACCCGACTGCGATGGCCGCTATTGTTCGGTGAAGAGTTTAGTAGATGTTCGTGGCTGCATGCGAAGTTTTCCAGGGCTCAACGTCTGCATCTGTTCTGCTTTAACATCAGGGCTCATATTTATGCAAATTGATGAAAAGGAGAAGGGTGCTTCGGAGCTTGTACAAAGTGCTTTATTCCCCTCCCGATGGAACTACCTATAGTTTTCGAGGAAGCATGGTGTCACAGGGACCAAATTGGGAACCATGAATCCCCCAATTTGAATAACCATGAGAGAGTGCTAGGTGGCTTTGGGCAAATTAGTCCTTCTCAGTTCTAGGTTTTCCACTCCCCTTGCCATTTACAATATTCTTCTTCTTCTTATTATTATTATTATTTCTTTCCTTCCTAGGCTGCCTTTCTCCTGATTAGGGGACCCAAGCCAGCTCACAATATTAAAAGACATAGAATTAAAAACACATGAAGTTTCCAAACCATCTTCAAAGGCAGCCCCACATAGAGCGCATTACAGTAATCCAAGTGGGATATAACTAAGGCATGTGTCACTGTAACCAAATCAGACATCTCAATGAATGGGCTCAGCTGGGGCACCAGTTTTAACTGTGTGAAAGCACTCCTGGCCACTGCCGAAACCTGGGCATCCAGGCTAAGGGATGAATCCAGGAGAACACCCAAGCTGCGGACCTGAATTTTCAGGGTTTTCAATATTGAGTTTTCCATATTGGGGCAGATGGGTTTCCTACGAGCAATAAGTGTCAAAAGGCCTGCAGCCACTGTTTTTCCCTCCTTAAAGCCCCCCTTCCAGTATTAGAAAAAAGAGGTGTTTAAAAAAAACATGGAAGGGTGGCTTCAAATTGCCATTGTCTGGAAACTCTTAAGATTGTATGAATAAATCAAAACAATTGTCCAGCTTTTTTTTAAGCTTCATCCGGAGGCACCTTCATGTGTCTCTGGTAAATTAATTGCCCCCTGGCCAGTCAGTGTGCTTTTAAATGGATATGCAGGGCTACTTCAAGACACTTTGCTGCCTAAGGCAAAGGACAAGGTGACACACAGAGAAGTTAGGTTAGACTTCCAAGTGGAACTTAGGGTACGATCAGACAGTGATACTGGATTGTGCTGGAAAGAGCTGCTTTGTTGGGTCAGTCTTTAAAGCAACCCTTATATGCACATGTGATTCAGGCCTGATCACTCCAGCCCAGCTCCAAAAAAAGAGAGAGAGTTGCTCTGCACTGGACCAAAAAGGACTGTATTGGGCACAGATCAGGGTCAGGTTGGTTCACAATCGCCTGTACATCATCTGGTAGCTGGAAAATAGATCAAAGCAGACCAGGCCATAGGTAGTCCAAAAATGAGCGGAATTACTATCTGATTGCACCCTAATGCATGCAAGATGGCATCTTCCATGGGATCATGAGATTTGAACAAGCTAGTTTGGTGGCCCAGACCAGCTTGCATGGCATACACAGCTCCATTCTCCAACAGAGGGAACAATTCAGGAGAAACAGCTAGGAAGCTGCTGCTGCTGCTACCCCCAGTCTTTTATCTGAGGCAGTACCCTCACTCTGATTAACAGTAGGGCTGGCACTGCACATATCAAAGTAGTCTTTGAATTCCAAGGCTGTGGGACAAGTACACATTCTTCTTATCTATCACAGCCATGATGCAATTGCCACTGCACAACCTAAGATGTTGTGGTGTCAAGAAAAATCATATGATTGGTTTCCACAAGACATATTTCATGTTCACTGTATAGCTTAAATATCTGATGCATTGAGTTACTGTACCTAAGCAGCAGTTCCATAGAATGAAGATGATAGTGACAAAGAATTAGTGCTAATCTGCCATTTTTGTTATTTATTTTAATCTATTCTCAGCTGTTTGTTACATATCCTAAAAGCATTTGGCTGAAAGATTTTCATAAAATAAAAATGAGAAATGTTTGCAAATATTCAATACAGCCTGATGATGCTTTCTTAAAACATTGCCATGAATTTTATGAGTTTTGCCTGCTGACGTAAGTCCAATAGCCTACATCTCAGTGGTGAACTGCCACCAATGAAGAAGTTTGTCTTTTTTGTTGCATACCAAGTCAAGAGGTACAGCAAGAAATACAAGCTGCAACTTCCTAACTAGCAGCAATTCACTGCTGAGATTTATGCCATTGGATTTATGCTGTTAGGTTTAAGTAATGAAATGCTGCCCATCAAAATTTTGCAGGTCTGACCCAGCAACAGTATTCATTTCATACAGTCATGTGAATACTGAATTATGTTATCCTAACCCAGAAAAATAAAGGAATGAAGAAAGAAAGATTACATGAACTGATCTTCTATGTCACCATGTGTCAATGTGGAACATCTGCATCACATAACAAGGGCATCTCACTAGTCTCTCCACTATGAGTAACCTGGTAACTGTCTAGCTAGAGCAGGCCATATATATTGCTATAATATTTTGACTTGGTCTCTTGGGCTAATGATACAATCTATAGATTTTGGACCTTCCCTAACTGATTACACTTATCTTTTGTACTTGCCTAAGATTACATACCACAGTGAGATTAAACAGGTCTCACAATTGCTAGAGATAACATTGTCACATGATGGTTTTACCTTTGCTCTTTCACTAAAATTCAGAGCATTCTCAGTTTTAACTAGCATTAACTGTGTAACCTTTCTTTGCCATATAAATTTTAGCATTAAGCAAAGATGCTGTTTAATTTTAGGTCCCTGCTCAATACCGGGAGGACAAACAAAATCAGCAAGCAACTAATGCAGTATATTCGGTAAGTGTTTAATCTAAATATATCACAACAAGAGAACTAGAGGATTTCTGAGGTAGGTCAGTAATGTCCCTTTCTCTGTTGCTTAGCAGCATTTATTCATAAACTGGGAAACAAGAGGCAAATACATATGCTGCTGATATGTCAAAGCCATTATTGTACATTAGCTTTTGATTCGCAAATGTCATTTGACAATTGTATGTACTGGAAGTGATTTTGCATGTATGTTTAAGATCAATGCAACAGTCCTATTATTTACAAATGGTTTTGATTTTCCCTTTCTGTTTAAGATTAGTTCTTCGTTTATAGGGACAGAGGGGAAGAACTTGTAGAAAACAACTATTAGGCCAAATAGTGGAGCTAATAAGTGTTCTGTTAAAAGTCTGTTTCCATTTTTTTCAATAAATACAGAAAGAGAATACATATATCCTGGCAACAAAGATGATATTAGTTAGAACAATCCTCAAAGTTTGTTAATATGACATTTTATGAAAGGTATTGCTAAAGTCCATAGATATCATAGATATGGAAAGATTTGTGTTGGAGAGAAATGGTGTATGCATATAAAAATAGTTTTCTGGGTACAGTGTTCCTTTTCTTATTAAGTATTGGAAAGTGCACTGTAGGAAAGTGAAAAATATGTAATTTTATTAGAAACATATGGAAAATATTTTCAAATTCCTAGCAGCACATTAATACCGTAAGATCCCCATACCCATGCAATCGTTATCCGCAGTTTCACTTTTCCACGGTTTGTCTCAGCCTTGTGGCTTTTGTCCCATCTCCTTGTGGTCTTTGTCCCGACCGTTTGTATGTAGTATATTTTTATTTATTTTATTTACTTTACTTTACTTTATTGGATTTTTACCCCGCCCCCCTAGACAAAGTCTACTCGGGGAGGCTTACAAATATTATAAAAACATCATTATATAACAAATATTTTAAAAATCATTAAAACATCATAATTTTTAAACTATTTATTTATTTATTTATTAGATTTGTATCCCGCCCATCTAGACTACGTCTACTCTGGGCGGCTTACAGTAAAAACATGGAAAACAACATATAAACAATTAAAACGACAATTCAAATCAATAATATTAGTGGCATTCAAGATGGAAAAGCAAAATGGAGGTTAAGATAAAAAAGAAAATCAAGTAGTGACCAGAGGGAAGGCCTGCCTAAAGAGCCAGGTCTTAAGTTGGCTCTTAAAAACACCCAGCGAGGGTGTGTTTTTGATTTTTTTTTTTTTTTGATGTTTTTGTATATAGGGTTTTCTTTCATTTGTGGTTTCAGACATCAGCAGTAGATTGTGGAACTGATCCCCTTTGGATAGGAGGGTTCTATTCTATGTGAACATCTGTCTGTCATTATGATAAGTGGTTTGGAGTGTTGGTAGTGACAGATATATTTTTTAATAATAGACACAGTATATATCACAGTCTGTACTGGGAGGCCAAAGTCTCCCTTTATTTCCCTGACTTTTTTCTAACTTTGCAGTTTGCACCTTGCATGGAATCTTAGCAAAGGGAAATTGAAATTCAGATGGGGCATGGTACCCTCGACTGTCATCCCCTGAACGCATTAACTAGCAAATCCCAATGGCTGCTTCCTCAGCATTCTTCTTGCTGGAATCTCTCATCATTTCTTCCCAAGACTTACCCATTGACAATTACTATCTGAAGACAAAATGGCACCTGTTCCACATACAGAATCCAGCCATGAATTTTTTACTTCAACCATGGCAATGGGGTAGCATCCTCCACCTTACTTGAGGGCAGCAGGCCAGGTGAAGGAGCAGAGACAGACTTGGGTCATAGACTGTTCTGTTTTCCCAACAACACTCTGCCAGCCCTCCCCCCAGTCCCGTCCTTAATTATCCTTCAAACAATTCCTTACTCCCATCCAATCACACCTGAGTTCTCTACAGGGATACCACAATTCAACACCTATTACTTCTAAAAGCTGCCTTCTTAATTCTGACACTTTGCTTTGCTTTGTTTTTGTCATTTTCCTTGGAGCTGCAGGCATGGGGAACCCACTAAACCTCTCGTTCACTTGAAAGGATGCGACCTTCTAACCTTACAAAATTATACACCAGAAGAAATCAAATATTTGCTTTGGGTGGCATCAGATTTGAAAGAAAGAATCAAACACAAAGGGGAGGTACATAACATTTTTGGTCTGAATGCTCTTACCTTAATGTCTTTTCTGCCTTCCTGCTTATCACAAAGTTTTGAGTGACTTTATAAGTAGAATCATTTGCTGTTCCAAATTAGAGGAGCTTATAACATCTGTATCTTAGGACCCACATACTAAGATCAAACTGTACTTATTCAGAAGTAACAGGAAATTCATTAGGATGCAGCATCTGAGTATTTTGCTGTTAATTTTTTGTTTTGAATATGATATTTTCTTCTCTTTTTAAAATATGATCACAGACTGCAAACTTAAGTAAGCTATATCCTTTTATTCTCCAGTCATCATTTATATCATTTATCATCTCTTTTTTTAAAAAAGATTTCTATGATGGGCATTTTCTTTTCTGTTTTTCAGTATTTGCCTTTGCTACAAGGAAAATCTTTAGCCATGATTTTTGAGAAAAGGAGCACAAGGACCAGATTATCTACAGAAACAGGTGAGTGTGAGCAGAAAATGCATTACCATAAATATTTTTTCCTTTGACATATAATGAAGTGGTCTGTGATCTACAAAACTGAATACTAAAAAAGCTTGTTAACTTTTGAGGTACCATCGAGGTCTTAACCATTCTTAGTTTATTTTTATGGCCAATATCTTGTTTGGAGCAAAATGGCAATCACGTAAGTATTCTTGCTGCTGTAAGACACTGCCTGTCATTGTGACCAGTTGCACAACCAGCTTAAGACTGAATTTGCAAAGGAAGCCTGCTGGAGAAGGGGATGTATGTAAGAGACTGCTTTCCCACAATTGCATAACTCAGCAGGATTCTGACCTATATTTTTGACCATTAAGTACTCCCAAAATTTACAATGAGAGCTAATGGGCTTAATCGAGCAGAAGTTAAATAAATGAGACTTAAAAGTGCCTATCTTTGGCTTGATCATGTCTAATGTTTCCACATGCTACGTATAAATGTTATCTATTACGAGGATATAATAGGTATTTCAATCTGTGTAAAAGGTTGCAGCTATATGAACAGCTGGAGAGCAAAATAAACAGACATAATGTGATATGCGTAAGTTGATATGCATACTGGATTTCTGTAGACCTATGCATATGTTAGCTTTTGTCATATAGAAAATGTCTTCACATAGAATGGAATAGAAGAGAATGGTAGTAAATAATTGTCTTTTTCTTGTACGTAAAGTTTCGTGGTTGTCAGAAACTTGCAGACTGTGAAATTAACAAATGCTGATATGATCTATTATTAATTTATGCAATAAAACTTGTATTTAAAATACTTTAAAATTTGGTTAATGAGGCAGAATAATTATTCTAAGTAATACTGCTTGGAATCAGACTTTGGGAGCTGGGACCAGATCATTTCAAATACCAGAGTCTGTTATTCATAGAGTCATAGAATAATAGAGTTGGAAGGGGACTATAAGGCCATTGAGTCCTGGTCAGTGCAGGAATCCAAATCTAAGTATATCTGACAGAGGGTTGTCCAATTTTCTCTTGAATGCCTCCAGCGCTGGTGTGCTCACCACCTCCCAAGGTAATTGTCATATTGCTGTAATAGTTGGGATGTTTTTCCTAATATTCAGCCAAACTCTGGCTTCCTGTAACTTGAGCCCATTATTACATGCCTTGTACTGTGGGATGATCAAGAACAGATCCTGCTCCTCCTCTATATGACAACCTTTCAAATATTTAAAGAATGCTATCATATTCTTTCATCAGTATTCTCTTCTCAAGGCTAAACATGCTCAGTTCTTTCAGTCTTTCCCCACAGGGCTTGGTTTCCAATCCCCTGATCATCCTTGTTGCCCTCCTCTGAACTTGTTCCAGTTTGTCGGCATCCTTTTTAAAGTGTGATGTCCAGAACTGGGCACAGGATTCAAGATGAGGCCTTACCAGTGCCTAATAGAGGGGAACTAGTATTTGAAGGAAATTAACCCAGAGTGCTCAGTGGAAGGACAGATCCTGAAGCTGAGGCTCCAATACTTTGGCCATCTCATGAGAAGAGAAGACTCCCTGGAGAAGCCCCTGATGTTGGGAAAGTGTGAAGGCAAGAGGAGAAGGGGACGACAGAGGACGAGATGGATGGACAGTGTCATTGAAGCTACCAACATGAATTTGACCCAACTCTGGGAGGCAGTGGAAGACAGGAGGGCCTGGCGTGCTCTGGTCCATGGGGTCACGAAGAGTCGGACACGACTTAACGACTAAACAACAAAAGTATTTCACATGATTTGGAGACTAGACTTCTGTCAAAGCAGTCTAAAATATCATTTGTCTTTTCTGCAGCCACATTGCACTGTTGGCTCATATTCAGCTTGTGATCTACAATTCCAAGATTCTTCTTGCTTGTAGCATTAATCAGCCAAGTACCCCACGTCTTGTAGCTGTGCCTTTGGTTTTCTTTCCCTAGGTGTAGAACTTTGCACTTATTCCTGTTAAATTTACAGCCCAGTACTCAAGCCTATCAATATCTTTTTGAATTTTGTTTCTGTCTTCCAGGGTATTAGCTATTCCATCCAATTTTGTATTATCTGCACATTTGATAAGCATTCCCCACACTCTCTCATCCAAGTCAATAACAAAAATGTTGAAGAGCACCGGGCCCAGGACTGAGCCTTGTGGTACCCAACTTGTTACCTTCTCTCAGCTTGAGAAGGAGCCATTGATAAGCACTCTCTGAGTACGATTCTATAACCAGTTGTGTATCCACCTGACAATTGTTGCATCCAGCTCACACCTAATTAGCTTGCTTATTCAGAATATCATGGGGCACTTTGTCAAACGTTTTGCTTAAGTCAAGATATATTACATCTACAGCATTCCCAATCTCTCCCAAAGAGTTTACTTGATCAAAAAATGAGATAAGAATAATCTGGCAAATTTGTTCTTGATAAATCTGTGTTGACTTCTAATTATTCCAGTATTGTTTTCAAGGTGCTTACAGAATAACCACTTTATAATCTACTCCAGAATTTCCCCCGAGATAGATGTCAGGCTGACTAGTCTGTAGTTCCCAGGTTCCTCCTTTTTGAAGACAGTGACAACGTTAACCCTCCTCCAGTCATCTGGCACTTCACCCATCCTCTATGATTTCAAGAAAATAATAGACAGATGTTCTGATATCTCTTCATCCAGTTCCTTCAGTACTCTTGGATGCAGTTTATAAGGCCCTGGAAATCTGAACTTATTCAAAGTAATTATTCTTTGACTATTTGTTTATCAGTCTTAAACTGTTGTCCTGTTTCCTGCACTAATTTGCCTGAAGGGTCATAGATAGAGATTTTGGCAGTTTATCTTGGTTTGTGGTTGCTGGAGCTCCACGAACCATGAATTCATGAATTTTTCCCAAACGAACCAGTGGCTGTCTTAAAAAAAAACACGGCTGCCTCCCCCTGCTCCCCACCGCCCTGTTGCCTCCTTACCTTTTCCTGCTGCTGCCTCCTCCTCCACTGCCGCCGTCGCTACCATCTTGAGAGGCGCCAGCTCCCAAAGGCCAGCCAGTCCCTGTGAATGTCCCCGCCTCTCAGCTGGGAGGCGGGGACATGCACAAAGGACCCCCCACCAGCTGACAGACTGGCTAACGAATATAATAATGATAATTATTAATTTTTTAGTTCCCTGGCCTGTCAGCTGGCCAGGGCCCTCTGTGCATGTCTATGCCTCCCAGCTGAGAGGCGGGGACATGTGCAAAGGCCCCCTCAGCCAGCTGACAGGCCAGTGAACTAAATAATAATAATTGTTATTATTTATTCATTTTTTTCATTAGCTGGCCTGCCAGCTGGCTGGGAACCCTCTGCACATGTCCTCGCCTCCCAGCTGAGAGGTGGGGACATGCACAAAGGCCACAGTCCTGTGTCAGGGTTCTCAAGATGGTGGTGGCAGTGGAGGAAAAGGAGGCAGTGGCAGGAAAAGATAGGGAGGTGACAGGGGCAGTGGGAAGAGGGCAGGGGCAGGCTGTGGGGGGCAACAAATCAGGAGGTTCAGAAATTGCCCCAATATTTGTTGGTTTGGGAACATTCGGGTTCTCCAGTTTAGATGAACCCAAACCAATCAGAATCAACAAATTAGCGATTTTTGATGAATTTCTTGGTTCTTAACTTTGTGCCCATCTCTAGTCACAGATCGTCTTTTGAGAATAGACTGGACTCAGGTAGGAACTGAGCACTTCTGCCTTTTCTTTGGCATCTGTTATTATTATTCCATTCCAATTAAGTGGCTGAGTCTCTATTTCCTTTCTCTGTCTTTTGCTACGCATGTACCTGAACAAAGCTTTTTTTTTTTTACTCTTGCTAACCTCAGCTCATTCTCAGCTTTTGCCTTCCTAAAGCCATCCCTGTAATACTTTGCTACTTGTCTATACTCTTCCTTTATGACCTGGCCTTCCCTCCACTTCCTATATGTGTCCTTTTTATTTTTAGGTTCATCTCTGAGTTCTTTGTGAAGTCATATTGATCTTTATTGGGCATACAAAAATACTGAAGCTTGAAAACCTACTTTAGCCCATTGAAATCCTCCAGTTTTTCAAATAGAGGTCTTTCGCAGCCCTTTTGCTCAGGGATTTTTGATTGCAGAAGATGGTCTTTCTGAATCCAAAGATTGTGCTGTGCTGCTTTACTCCTTCTACATCCAAAGTCAGCAAGATTAGATAAATAAGTAACTAATGGAGTACAGCTTAGCATGTGTGTTAGACTTTTATTCCCATTATCACCAGACAACATGGCCATTGGTCTAGAGCTTGAATAGCCACTAAGAGGAAAATCCTTTTTTATTGGTTCAGGATTTTTGCCCTCCATTGTGCCTGGTCACCCTAGAGAACAAAGTACAAGTTGAACAAGAGGTGGGCTGAACCTTGGTTTTTCTTCAGACATTTCATGGTCATTTTTTTCATGAAAGAAATGCTAAGCTGAGCAGGACTGCTGCAATTCCTGCACAGAATGTCATCTTTCCTCTGCAGGATTCACTTGGAAAGGGCAGAACAAATACCAAGATGTGAAGAATCGTTACAGTTCTTGTGCAGAATGGCATATGCACAGGATTCATAAGAAAATGCATTAAGCTATATAGAATTTGTCAGTTTTCTGTGCAAAACTCAAATGAAATGAAAGGGAAAACAAGTCTGGGTTTCTTATTTTGGTGGGAACCTGGGAAATCTCACTGATGCAACAGAAAATCCTTGGGGGAAAAGACTCAGCATGGCAACACTCAGAAAATCATAGAGAAACATTTTGCTC
This sequence comes from Intellagama lesueurii, assembly GCA_037013535.1. Taxonomy (NCBI): domain Eukaryota; kingdom Metazoa; phylum Chordata; class Lepidosauria; order Squamata; family Agamidae; genus Intellagama; species Intellagama lesueurii. Next base: position 72,884,067 of record JBAJHW010000003.1, on the reverse strand, counting down.
TTACTTATCTAATTCCAAGGCGGACCAGAGTAGACAAGTTGCCTTTTATTACTAGGCTGAGGATTTCTATGACGTCATATTTTTTTCTGCAACCTTTATTTGAAGTTATAAGTAAGTTAAAACATGTTTTTGACTAATCTGGTGAGAACCACATGGTTTTTATTTTGCCTGAAAAGTAACATTTTGACCTTTTTAAAGTGTTATGCCATATTTCTGCTTAATTTTGTAATAAACGTTATATTTTGGTCATTTTTTTGGCCGTCGGCTACTTTCCCGACAATTTCAACATACCTAAAACTAGATGTTCGGGGAGTATGAAATTACGACGTTTTGTTCAAGAGTTTGGGGAGTGGATTTTCAGTAGTGATGGTGGTATTTTATTTTGTTTGAAGTTAAGGTGTCAGCCCAAAAGCATTTTAATATTCAACAACATTGTGATACCATGAAACATAAAAGTTGTTTAACAAGATGTACCTTCTCTGAGAACAGGCAATTTGTAAGGATCTCTGTACCATGATTGTTACTTCAAATATTCCCTAAAGAAATTGGGTAGTGGTAGCCTCAGACATTTCTTGGAGAAGTATATCAGCCACCCAATTCCAAACAAATCACCTCTAAGAAAAAATTACATCTTTGTCTGCTATGAAGATGTGTTAGGAAGATCTGCTGGTGACAACAATAAAATATGGGTTTTAATAGATGAAACTCATGATGTAAGCTAATGTTATTATTGGCACTCTGAAATGTGACAAGCCCGGTGAAATATTTCTTCTAATGAATGACACTGTACAAAAGTAAGCACTTCCACTATTGCTATGCTCTTTGATGACTCTACAAAACTACTCTGGGCAGATGGTGTAAAAAGTGGAAAAATCCTCCTCTTTGTATCAGACACCACTCCCTAAGGCAGTCAAGAGACTTAAACTTCTTTATCCAGAAATGATCCATATCACATGCCTTGCCCATGGTTTACACAGAGTGGCAGAAGAGATTCAAAGCAATTATACTGATGTAGATAAGAATAATTTTAAATAGGAAAAAAATATTCATTAAAGTTCCAGTTTGAATATAAATGTTCAAAGAAATTGCTCCTACTTTGGCTCTCCCTCCCCAACCTGTCGTGACACAGTGGGGAGCTTGGCTGGATGCGGCTATATATTATTCCGCAAATTATGATTCCTTGCAGCAGATAGTTAAAGAATTTGACTGTTGTGAATCTTCTTCCATCAAGAATGTGCAAGATTCCTATTCTAAAACCTTGGCTGGAAATGTAGCATATATAAAATCTAACTTCAGTGGATTATCAAGAACAAACACCTGCCATGAAACTGTAGGAATGGAACTTAGTGATGCACTGAAAAATGTGAAACAAACTGAGGGTGATTTAAAGCAAGCACAGGGGAAAGTGACTGAAAAAAATAGTGATAAACCGCAAAGAGTGCTGCAATCTAATGTTGGTTATTCAATGCTTTGCAAAATAAGTAACATTCTAAATGGATCTGAAGCAAAATTTAATGACTTCAAACTAGAATTTTCTCCAGATGATTTGGCTTTTTTTCAGATTTGTTCCTATAACCTCTTGTGATGTTGAACGGAGTTTCTCCAGATACAAACACGTACTGATGGACAACAGAAAGAGTTTTGAGTTTGATAACCTCAAGGTGCATGTGCTTATCCAATGCAGCTCTGCGGTTGACGAACACTAATCCAGGCATGCCCATTTTACTCACAAAATGTTCATTTGATGCCTTCAATATGAGCACTTCTGCACTGGAAGTGAATAATAAGCCTTTTAATTTTTATATGAGCATATAAGCATAGATTTTTTTAAAATTGGATTCTAATTTCAGAAAAATTATAAAGTGGTAGTTTTAGTTCAATTTATCGATTTAAACGATTTTAAGATAATAAATGCTTGCATGTTCCTGACATTATTAGGTCATAGAAATCCTCGCCTTACTTATCAGATTGTAACTTGGCACTGTGTCACTGTTTTTCCTTTAACCAGTAGCTGGAATGGAAAGGGTGGATGAGCCAGATCAAAATGAATCATGAGAATGGGGGAAGCATTAACAATTTGCATCTGCTGCAGCACTAGTCCAGATTGAACCCTCTTTGTTTATGGTTTGCATGGGGAGAAGGAGGAGCTCTTATTGGTAGTCAGCCAAGTCAATTGAAAGTGTTGTGCTATCCCACATTGCCACCTTTCTCGTCTTTGTTACAGTCAATTGCAGTGGCTTCCAATAGCTGACAATCCAGAGAAGAAACCAAGCCGAAAGGCAATAGCATGTTGGACACTGAAGATACTCATACAGTGAAAAGTTTGAAAAGAGGACAGCAGCTTTTTCTAAGGGATCAGAAAAAACAGATAAATGCAGTTAATGTTTTCCAGAAGGTCTATAGGGAAGATAGTATGATAGTAGTATTTACTCCATTAGTTTGCCATGATTTTCTGGTAAGGGTTCCTGCACTTTTATGCAACAGCAGAAAAATGTTTCAGTTCAAACTGTCCCCGTGGCCGTTCCTCTGTGCTAGTAAAGGCTTTGTGCATAGAGTTTCTACTTCTGATGAGACATCAGATTATTTGCCACAGCCCTTTGGAATACCATGGTTGCACGCATGGCTCGCCATCCTAAGGTTTATATCTGTTTTAGGATTTGCTCTCCTTGGAGGACATCCATGTTTTCTTACTCTGCAAGATATTCACCTGGGCATTAATGAAAGCATCACCGACACCGCACGGTTCGTAGTACACTCTGTGACTATTCCATTTCCTTTGTTATTTTATATGATGAAATGACAAAAAGTGCTTGAAATCCTTAGCATTCAAAGTGGAGGGTGTGACTAAGTGTATCTAATTAGATTAGTGAGCCCGTTATTGAGGTATATTTGCATATTTTGCTTATTGATAGACTCTTTCTCAGATCAAGGTTCAGAGAAAAACTGATCCTGGCTATTTATGGTTGAATCTGTGTCTGGACAGTGTTAATTGGCTGGCAACTGGAACATCACTAACTACATACTATAATTTTAAAATAAAAGAAAATGACAGGTTAGCTAAAGCAGGAGGTGAATGGCAACCTAAATGGTTGAATCAATGCTGGAATTAGTGACCACTACATCCATCAAACGCCCCTGCAAAAAGCAGAGCCAGCCAGGCTCCAGGGGCAGGAGGAATCAAACAAAACCCCAGCAAGGTGTTGGTTGCATGCATGTATATTTATATGCATGTATGTTCGTACTCCTTAATGAAATTAAAGTCTGTCACTTGCCAGGAAAATAAAGTCTGCTTAGAAAAGACCTGTTATTTTTGTTTGTTTGTTTTAAAGCCTATTGTAAAGTGGTAGAGCCGATGGTCAGAAATTAAAGAGGCAAAGGCTCTACTGTGAAGACAGATTTGGCCACACACACATTTGTCTGGCTTCAAACCTGAAAAGGAAGAAAAGGATGTGGCAGGCAGCAAATACACCCTTATTTTCTTTCAAGGTCTGATTACAGGAAAATGAATTTGGGGAAATCTGTCTTTGCAGTGGTACTTTTGCATTTCCTTGCCCCCTTCTCTTCCCCCACTGAGCATCAAGTATACCACCTTTCACCAAATTCTTTTTTAAATTATTTCCAGATCCTTTCTGAACAGGCTAGGCTGAAAACACAGGGAAAAAACCCTCCCAAAAAAGGGGACAGGCAGAGAGAAAACCTCCAGATTATATCACAAACACACCACAGTGCATATCAAACGAAAACTTACTGTAACAATAAGAAATCTACACTCATCAGGAAGTGGCATGGCCACTCTTGAGTCATCCTGCATTAATATTTTGTACAAATTAAAAAGTGATCTGCTGAACAGAAGTGCCTTTCACAGTGTAACATTTGGCCACCCACTAATGTTTGGTGTATGCAGCAACTTTCAGCATTATTAGAGATAATATATATATTACATGTACGTAGATATTAGCCTAACCCCTGTTGTAGAGTTATGCTGGCAGAAAAACAATGGCATAACTCACAGCAGCAAAATGAAGCAAAGAAGAACTTAATGGGATGGGAGGGGACTGGTATATGTGGTTTCAGTTATCTGTGGTTTACTGCAGCTTTATATACAACATACAAGGTGGTGGGACTTGTGGCCTTTGTCCTGCCTCTTTATATGTTGTATATAGGGTTCACTACTATTTGCAGTTTCAGGCATTCATGGTAGATTGTGGAACACAGCCCTCGCAGATACAGGGGCCCTATTGTATATGGTGTCCTACGTATAATGAGGAATGAGAATGGAAGATGTGATTGATGTTGAATTCTGTTATAATTAATTGAGATTTAGGGTTCGTTTTACTTTGTTTGTGCTTCATGACATTAAGCAGGTTGAATTCCAAGGAAATATGGAATGATTATTACCTGCTTTGCATATGAATCTCTCTAGATTCTTTGTGCATATTTAACTGATATTTTTGCTGCCACTGGCTACTTCTTCATAAAATGCTTTTAGTATATTTTTCCTCATGAATGTGTGGCATTAGTTGTTTCTCAAATGTTTTAATTGGTTAACTTTTCTTTCACTTGAATCTGTATTTAAACTTATTCAAGCACTGTAAATTATCCAGACAGCAGGACTAAAAAAGCCCCTCTATTACACTGTTTCTAGTGATATATTGAATAAGATTTGTATTCACCTTGCTTTCTCTAGGGTATTATCAACCATGACAGACGCAATTCTGGCACGAGTGTACAAACATGCTGATCTAGACATGTTGGCAAAGGAGGCCACCATACCAGTGATAAATGGACTGTCAGATTCTGACCATCCTATCCAGATTTTAGCTGATTACCTTACACTTCAGGTAATGTAATCCTCTTCCCTGACTTACAACTGAGCATTAAATGAACCACAGTTCTAAAACTTCAGATATAAATCCTAAGTAGCTGAGATGTGAAAGCCACCTAGACAGCAGTCTGGCACAGAAAACTGGAATGTGAGTCAGATTCTGAAAAACTGCTGGGTCGAATCTTTCAGATCCTGATTCACTTGATGACCTTAGACAAACTGCTGTTTCTGGTCTCCATTCTCCATAAGTAAGGCGAAGTGAAGCAAGCTCATATTCAGGTTCTAGATCTCTCTCTCAATGTAGCCTACTTCATAAAGTTTTGGTATGAATAAATGGGGTGGAAGAACACCGTGCCTCTTGCTTTGAACTAATTAGATGACAGGCGGAATATAAATATAACAAATAAATGAACACTATGCCTGGCAAGGTTCAGGTTCTGATAAGTCAAAGTCAAACATATAAGATCATGTTAAGCAACACAAAGATCTAGTTCTGGTGTGCCAAAATCTGAGTAAAGCAGGTGGGACCCTTGAAAGCTACATCTGATGGTCAGGCTGATGAGTTATACAAAAAGAGTCAGGTGTATTTTCAATCTGATATAAAATTCATTTTATATCTTTTTCCTTTCAATATGTATCCAATACTATGATACTTTAACTGCAAACGGGCTAGTATAAAGCAGGTAATTCACTAGCATTTCTCCCTAAACCTATTCCTTTCATACAAGATAAGCACCCCACAACTTGCTGAAAACACCACAAGAACGTTACGCCCTGTCTCCCAGCTGGGAGCTAAGACAGGGAGGAAGAGATAAGAACAGAATTTCCAATGACAGGAAACATAGGTTGTAACAAATGAACTGACATTTTAACATGAGAGATAAAGACTGGAAGCGCTTACAGAAAACCTAATTCTTTGTTCCAAAAATACTAAACATCTATTGTATCCTACTTCATATTCATGAAACCATATACCCAGTATATGTCTGATGTTTGTATAAATGTGTCGCAACTCATCATGAGACTGTAAACATATCATCACTACAAGGTTGCACAAGAACAATTTGTGCACAACTGTTCAATAAGTTTGGACACTCAGTCTTGTGATCTTTGCTTGTTATGGGATAGGTTCCCTATAAAAGTAAGCTTTTTCTTTTACTCTATTGTGACTAATGATTTGGGCTGTTACTCTTTTCATCTCCTAGCCTGCAGGTTTTAAAAAGACAATCTTGTGTGCATTGGTGGTATTTTTTCTCCCTCTCAGGTACCCAAAAAGGTTTGGACCTGCCAAGGGCCCCAGACCAGAATTTTTACAAGTCCATCATACCGAGACTGATCTTTAAATATAGCTGCATCTGAATGTGGATGACTACCTCTGTCACTAGGAAGCAAAGACTCTTTATTTAAAGGGGCCAGCCTGCCTCAAAATGTATTGACTCTAGAGATTGGGGTATTTGTATTCGTATACGAATATCCCCCCACAGGTGCAGATAACGAGGGTCCAGCCCCCTGGGGCCAGACCGGCCACTCACAATTCCGCCGCTGCTGCGGACTCCAGACTCCCTTCCTATCTCTCCATTGTTCGCGATGGATTAGCCACTCTTCGACCTGGCAGAGAGGCTCATCATCCTGCCTTCTGCCAGGAGTGGCTAATCCATTGCGAGCTCTGGAGTGATAGGAAGGGAGTCTGGAGCCTGCGGCAGTGGCAGAATTGTGAGTGGCCAGTCTGGCCCCAGGGGGCCGGACCCTCATTATCTGCACCTGTGGGGGGATATTCGTATACGAATACAAATACCCCCATCTCTAAACTTCATTGGAGATGAAATGGTAGGCTTCTCCTGGGGCTTCTCAGTTGGACTCCAAGGAAAGCTGCCAACATGGCTTCTTCTTGTGCTGGATCTTCCTGGGCAGCAGGAATGCCTGGAGCTGGTTCTGTAGACAAGTCCTTCTCTCATGCTGGTACTTCCTTTGAATCGCTGTCTTCCTGCCCTAAATGTGGGGAGTTGGCTACTGGGGCCATGGCAATTGGGCCTCTTAGAGGTGCTGAACTCTTTCTGTGCCTGGCTGACCACAGTGTGCTGCCATTCCTCACTTCTTCTACTGAACATTCTGGTCTTTTTATACATGCCCTCACTCCTGTCTGATGGGCTTGTCTGGAGGGGTCAGTGTCAGAATTTTTGGAAATAAAATTAGTTAAAGCCATGGCTTAAATGGTATCATCTAACCATGTCTCATCCCGCTATTACTGGACCCTGCAGTTTCAGTACTTTGTGAAGTTGCCAAATCTGTGTTCCTTTTCCTGATGCAACAGCAAGAAGGAGGGTTCTCCTTGAGTTGCACATGCACTGTTTCAGGATATTTGACTAACCCAGTATGCAAGAAATGGTTGATGATTCTTTCACTAGTAGCATGTTTGAAAAAACGATTGCCAGTTAATCATTGGTAAATGTGGTCGGCACTGAAGGTTTCAATGGGACCTTTTGAGTTTCTAAATCACTCTGTTGTTCTTTGAAATGTCTATTCATATTTGTTCACATTTCATATGCTTCTTTCACATTAGCAAGCAGATATTCTCATAAATAATAAGTGAGTTTAAAGGTGATTTGACCCTCACACCTGAAAACCCATCACTATTTCACCTTGTCTCTGAGCAGCTGCACAGTTTACATGGCTAATGTCTTTATCTTGTCAAAGAAGGTAGCATTACTTGGGTACTTGGTGCAGAAATATATAAAGTGTAATACAGAAGTACACATCCTCAAACACTTGCACACATACTTCAGTATCCTTACTCAGATATGACTCAACGTACATATCCCAGTATTTGTGAACACACACCTATTGTTCATCCTTTATATGTCTGCTTTGGGAAACATTCATATACTCAGGGCAAAAATAAATTTGCTGCACAGACTATATAGTCACTTCTTTGACAAAATGAATGAGCCAGTTTAAGTTCTGATGGGCATTTTCCGAGGCACAAAAGTATTCATGCAGGAAATTTAACATATACTGTAATGGGAGCATTAAACTGTGCATACATCGTGCTTTCCTTAAACGTGTACTTTTCAATTATTTGCTTTTTCTAGCATAAACATTGTTCAAGACCAACACAATAATGGGGGAGCAAAGTTTGTTCATAAAATATCCAAGAAGCTGGTTTTCAGTCAGCTTTTATGAGCTGCTTAGAAATACGTAACGTCTTAATACAAAGAAATAATTATTTAATTACAATGCAAAGTGAAACAAATTACTCCCACAATTTTTTCTTTTTGGTCTGATAACTGCCCCTACTTATACCTTGCTTGCCACCTTTAGTATCACCAAGAGCTGACAGATTTTCAGTAATCACAAATAAGTCACTGTTCTTATGTAACAGTCCATTTCCTCCTAGCTGTGCTGGCATTTACTCTTTCACTAGTTACCTCATGGGATAACAACATAGAAAGCTACATTACCAACCATATTTCATTCTGTTTTAGCTTCTGTGGTTCAAAGAAGGATGAACAAAAAGATGGAATTTAAAACATGACGAATGGTGAACTATAATGAACTATGTCCATTTCCTCCAGACATATTAGAGATATTTAATAGAGAGTAAATATATCATTGTTTGGATATGGTAGCAGGTTACTGCTTTTATTAAGGGCTATTCTAATCTGTGCTTCAGGAAATGTCATAATGTCATAATGGTATCTGAATATATTATTTAAAACAAAGCTATTGGGTTATTTTGCATAATATGTAGTAACAGATGTTACAAGAAAGCATGGAAAACCCAGTCTTGATCACTGGAAACCTTGCTCAGGCACCATTGGCAATTTCCCTGGTCGTACATTTTCAGGTTCACCTCCAAAACTGTAAGAAGAAATCTAGGACTATGCTTTTTTTAAAAAAGAAAAGCAAGTTGCAGATTAGGATGTGGCAGATTCTTTATTTGATATAAATAAAACACTAATGTTTTCTGATCACAGACAAGTAGAAATCACCAAGGTCCTCAATCATATAACTCTTTATCTCTTTCTTTTACACATCCTCTCTTTCTCTCTCACATGCACACACACATAGTGGAATCATATGCTTGTAGAGATAAGGAACAGGCACAATACAATTACAATGAATGGCTACCATTTAAAAACGAGAAAGGAGGGTATTATCCGTCAGCATATAAGCACTTGTGCATGCAGCTACTCTTGGCTGCAACAATAACACTGTTACCGACGATAATATAGTACAATTATAAGAACTGCCGCTGTTATTCTGTTGCGAATTGCTGTAGATGCAATAGCAGTATGTAAGTGGATTCAGATAATGGCAAGGTGCCTGTTGCTTGCAAGGCATGTAACAGACACCTCACCACTTAGCCAAATCTGCTTCCATGATTGTTGTTGCTTGCATAGTCATTCAAACAGGGCAGTGGCTTTTGTAATTATACTGACGAAGTAAAGTTAATACCCTAAGATGTTTCTAACATTGCAAGGAGAGGAAGAGAGATTTGGATTGGCAACCTGTGGATGAAGAATAATCCTTGTTGCCAAAGTCCTAGACTATACTTGAAGCTAACAGATACTCTCCAAAATGTACAAGTTCTGAGAACTGTGCTCTTATGACGAGGAGGCAGCCCAAATCAGCCATTGTCTTCTCATCTTTTGCTCCTCAACTGTAAAGATCAGAGTTCCCATTCTGTATTACCCTTTTTTTAAAAAATAGGAACACTATGGGTCTCTGAAAGGACTGACCCTCAGCTGGATAGGTGATGGCAATAATATCCTGAACTCTATTATGATGAGCGCGGCTAAATTTGGGATGGACCTGCAAATAGCTACTCCAAAGGTAAGAAAAATTTGTAGCTGGGAAGAGAGTAATTTTTACACACTCTGTTGAAGGTAGAATAATGTAATGCAGGATATTGTGTGGCCCCAAATAACACCATGTTATAAGGTCTGAAAAAAGGAAAGGAAACATTGTCTTACCCCTTTCATCTAAGGTGATAGCCTTCATTATGTCTTTTCATAGGAAATTCCATAATTTTAACTGTTTATTATGTGCAGAAGGATCAGAAGGAAGGAGGGAAAGTACTGATGACAAACAGCAAAACTGAAAGAATTTTCTTCTAGAAATGCCCATGTTTCTTGGGCCCTATGGATTTCTTCTGGTACAAACAAAGCTGTATCATTTACCCATAACAAGGAAGCAATATTTCTCGAAACACATTAGGCACTGATGAACAATCAACACTGGCACTTTGAGAAATATTTTTTCTCTCTTGATTTTGCTGCGTGAAGAAAGAACAGGCATTTTATGGCCAGTCTTTCTGCAAGAGTACTTAACGTCAATCAATATTTGTAGCAAAAATGAATACACTGTACCATTCATTTCTCTCTTCTTTTTTTAACAGGGTTTTGAACCAAATCCCATGGTCACCAAAAGAGCTGAAGAGTATTCCAGAAAGGTATGAGTATGAGATTTGAAATATGGTGTCTTCTGTGCTCCATATGAATTCAGCTCTCTTCTTCTTCTTTATTCCTATTAGTACAACACAAAATTGTTCATCACCACTGATCCTTTTGAAGCTGCCAAAGGAGCCAATGTTTTAATCACAGATACATGGATAAGCATGGGACAAGAAGAAGAAAAACAAAGAAGACTGAGGGCTTTCCAAGGTTACCAGATCACAATGCAGGTTATATGAAAAACCTTTTTCACGATTATTATAGCGTGCTGTAACACTGACTATAGCTACTCTGAAGCAACAGTTGGTAGCAATGGACTATTATAGCAGTAACTGATTCCTTGTTGAATGCAGAAGGAGCCTTTCTGTCTTCCTGCACTATTGCTGTGGAAATGTAGAAAAAATTATATTTGCAAAGCATGCTGCGTATATACTGCCCCATAGCTCTTTAAAGCACTCTTGGGCAGTTTACAATTAATTATGCAGGCTACACATTGCCCCCCACCCCAGCATGCTGGGAATTCAGTTTACCACCCTTGGAAGGATGGAAGGCTGAGTCAACCTTGAACTGGCTACCTGAGATTGAGCTCAGGTCATGAGAAGAGTCTTGGCTGTAATAGTGCAGTTTAACCACTGTGTCATGAGGCTCCTAAAATTTGAAAAGGAACTCCGTGCCAGGATGTCCTCCACCATTCACCATTTGCCCTTGAAAAATATAGAAATTAAAAAGAATAAATATACACAGCTTACTGGAGCTGCCCTGAATAAGCAACTGCCAATGAACTGAATAGAGATATTGTACTTTTTTTGGTCAATTCATTATGGCTTGGAACTAGAAGTAAACAAGCAGAATTCTGGAACTTGCCTGCCTACTGCCTCCCAGCTCAAGTCCCAAACTGCTCCCAAGGTCAGAGGATATTCTGGAGTGGTGTGAAGCAGCATAGGGGAATACAGCAGTATAGATAAATTGGGAGAATTCAGTGGAGCTGGCTGGCTAAAATTAAAGCACCTTTGCATTCTTGCAAGACATGTATTTATCCACATCTGTCTGTGCCCCCTGCACTCTATAAGCATGTGGCACTTTACATTCTGTGCATAAGTAATGAAGTTTTTATTGCACATGCAGTGATTTCTGTGCTAAATCTCTTGAAATTTGCACAGATTAATTTCTGAATGGGAACACTATCCATCTTGATACCTCTACTTTTTTCTCCTCCTGATTATTTCCTAAAAGGATGGGACTATTTGTGCTACTAGCAACAAAAGTGTCTCCTATTTCAAACAGAAGGTACAATTTGGAGACTATTTCCTTTCCTAGTATGGCTGAAGAACATCTCTGAGTTACTTATGTTTCCCATACCACCCAAGATAGGTGATGAACAAGTAGCCAAAATCTTTTATCTTGATGCTTATGGGCTAGACTCATCCATCCTGTTTGTGCCCATGCACAAGGTTAGACCATGTTTGAGGAACTTAGTAAACTTTCCAAGCGAGAGGAGATAAAAGAGGAAGATTCAATCCGTTCATGGATTATGCCTTCTCATTAAGTCAGAAGGAACTTGCATGGTAGGTCAGTCCATTTCAGCAGAGAGCAGTAACTAACAAATGGATCAATGGATCAATGGAATGCATCCGGAGAGCAAGGAAAAGGAATAAAAGGAACATTGGGGATAAATGTCACCCAAAGAGCAGAGATGGGAACCGCTGTAAATGAACAACAACACATGACATATTATACCGTGTCATGATTTATTTGACAAAAATAAAGCCAAAATGGAGAAACCATATGTGAAAAACTAAGTACACCTTAGGATTCAATAGCTTGTAGAACCATCTTTAGCATCAATAACGTGAAGTAACTGTTGTCTGTATGACTTTATAAGTCTCTCACATTGTTGTGGAGGAATTTTGGCCCACTCTTCTTCACAGAGTCGCTTCAGTTCATTGAGGTCCGTGAGTATTTTTTTATGCACAGCTCTCTTAAGGTCTCACCACAGCATTCCAATTGGGTTGAGGCCTGGACTTTGACTGGGGCATTGCAACACCTTGATTCTTTTCTATGCATTCTGTTGTAGATTTGCTGGGTGCTTGGAATCATTGCCCTGTTGCATGACCCAGTTTCGGCCAAGCTTTTGCTGTCGGACAGATAGCTTTACATTTGAATCTAGAATACATTGGTATACAGAGGAGTTCATGATCAACTCAGTGACTGCAAGGTGCCCAGGTTCTGTGGTTGCAAAACAAGTCCAAATCATCACCCCTCCACCACCGTGCTTAACGGTGTTAAGCACGGTGGTGGAGGGTATTAAATATTTGTGCTGTGTTTGGTTTTTGCCAAGCATGGCGTTGTGCATTATGGTGAAATATCTTCACTTTGGTCTCGTCTGTCCAAAGGACATTGTTCCAGAAGTCTTGTGGTTTGTCCAGATGCAACTTTGCAAACCTAAGCCATGCTGCCATGTTCTTTTTAGAGATAAGAGGCTTTCTCCTGACAACCCTTCCAAACAAACCATACTTGTTCTGTCTTTTTCTAAATGTGCTCTCATGAACTTTAACATTTAACATGCTAACTGGAGCCTATAGAGTCTGAGATGTAATTCTTGGGTTTTCTGCAGTTTCTCTGAGCATTGCACAGGCTGACCGTGGGGTGACTTTGTTTGGATGTCCACTCTTGGGAAGATTGGCAACTGTCTTGAATGTTTACCACTTATGAATAATCTTTCTCACTGTAGAATGATGGACTTTAAATTGTTTGGAAATGGCCTTATAAGCCTTCCAACAATTGCTTCTCTATGATCATTACTGATGTGTTTCCTCCTTGGCATTGCATTAACACATACTTGAATGCTCCAGACCAAAAAATTACTAAAACTTTGGCTTTTATAGGGATTGTCGCACTTGCTGATGACCAATTACTCAAGGGCATTTGGTTAGCAGCACCTGGCTACTACTTAGTCTCTTGATTCCTATGGAAGCAGTAAGGGTGCGCTTAGTTTTTCACACATGGCTTCTCCATTTTGGCTTTATTTTTGTAACATAAATCTTGATGGATAGCTCAGTGGTTTAAGTATTTGGCTGCGGAGCCAGAGGTTGGGAGTTTGATTCCCCACTGTGCCTCCCTGACAGGAGCAGGACTCAATGATCCATAGGGTCCCTTCCAGCTCTGCAGTTCTAAGATTATCATGACGACATGGTGTAATATGTCATATATTGTTGTTCATCTCTGGTTATGTTTACCTAATTTTCAGACCTGCTAAGGATCGGAGGATTTTTATTATGTCCTGATATGTAAAACCATAGAATTCAAGGAGGGTGTACTTTCTTTTTCATGTGACTGTATAAATATACAGAATGTAGAACATGCACATCATTTGGCTGAAATGTTCCTCTTAGCAACTGATTTCCTGAAATGGAAAATTCAAGCTAATAATATTTTAAATAAGTACATGAAAAAAACCTCTCCGTATTAAAATCAGTAGATATACTGACCATATTTTGATTTCATTTCTCAGCATACTAGCAATAGATGTGCTCCAAACTGCTTACACTGCTATGAACCTTTGTTCATATATAATATATAATGAGTTATTGATATAGAAAAATAGATGTGGCCTTTTAAGGCATGATTTAATAGGCACTTAATACCATTAAAAACATTACATTGGTATACATAGCAGCAGTATAGAATGTACTCAATTGATCCACCTATATTTTATTCTGACGCCAAAGCTGAGAAACGATATTCAGTCCAAGTATCCAAGGGTGATATTTGGATATGTAACCTCAGAGCCAGTATCTACAAACTCTGAGAATTTCTGGAGTACAGGTTAGGTCCCTGAAGACTAGAGGCAGACAAATGTCATCCCCATCTTCAAAACAAAAGGAGGGGAAAGTGGAGCAATAGAAAAGGTTGTAGAACATATCATTGAACAGTCACTCTGTGAGCACTTAGAAAAGAATACAGTGATTGCTAAGACTCAGTATGGGTTTCTCAAAATCAAGTCATGCCTGATTAATTCTAGCTCTCTCTTTTTCCATTCAAGCTTGCAGATGGGAACAACGTGAATGTAGCATAGCTTGATATCAACAAGGTTTTTGACAAGGTCCCTCATTATATTCTTGTGGCTAACTGGTAGGATGTAGGCTAGACAGTGCTATTGTTGGGTAAATTTGTAGCTGGTTGATGGCTTATTCACCAAGGTTTCCTGTCAACCTGGAGAGGAGTGATAACTGTGTGCTACAGGATTCTGTCGTAGGCTCAGTTTTGTTCAGCATCTTTATAAGTAACACATGATGGAGTGGATATAATATTCATGAAATCTGCATAGAAGATCACACTGGGAGGGGCAGCAAATACTTAAGAAAACAGAATGAGGATTCCAGATGATCTTCATAGACTGCACAACTAGACAAAACAAAATGAGTTGTCAACAGAGAAAAAACTAAAAATCTGCATTTGAGCAGGAAAAATTATATGCATAAATACAAGATGTGTGAAAAGGATCTGGGAGTCTTAGAAGAACACATTTCATCTAAATATTAGGAATAATTTCTTGACAGTAAGAGTTGTTTGATGGTGAAATGGACTACCTCAGAAGGTGGTGGATTTTCCCTCACTGAAAGTTTTTAAACAGAGATTAGATAGTTACTTGTTAGGGATGCTTTAATTGTGGATTTTCTGCTTAATCAGGGGGCTGAATTTGATGATCTTTTGAATACCTTTTAGCTCCACAATTCTGCAAGTTTATGAGTAACATGAGATTAGGGGTGAGGCCAGGTAGAGGCAGGACCTGGTATCAGTATTTCTTGATTACACTGACCTGCATTTTGAGCTTACAAGCCTGCCAGGAGTTAACTGAATTATTGGTCCACTTGCTGGCCCTTATAGGAGTGTTAGTCATAACTATCTATATGACTGCTGTGGGGCAAAAGAGCGGCTGAGAAAGAAAAGGACTTTGAAAAGGTAAAGGAAGTAAGTGCAAAGGTAAATGCACACTCAGGACCATAACCTCAGGACCACTAGCAACTCTACTGGAAAAAACTACAATATAGTGTGTAAACTGATGGGTATTTAAATTAAGCTATTAATCATCAGAGGTCATCAAGTATTATTTTTATACATAGCCTTGGTAACTACATAGATTAAAGCAGTGGTTCCCAACCTTAGGTCCCCAGAATTTCTTGGATTACAACTCCCAGAAATCCTGTCCAGTACAGCTAGTGGTGAAGGCTTCTGGGGGGTCTTGTCCAAGAACATGTGGGGACCAAGGTTGGGAACCACTGGATTAAAGGAAAGAAAATGTAGAAATGTTTCAATGTATAAATGAAGTGAGTTTCATATGACTGTAATAAATGGAATATTCTCCTGATATACAGTATTCCTCGGGTCACTTCACTCTTTCCCTGATGTATTTCTCCAAGTGCTTTGCCTGTGCACTAGTGTGGGGTGTTTGTGTAGAAGCCATATCCTGTATAGAACTTAATACATTATTTTAGAGTAGCAAATAGTATATATTAGTAAATTAGTGTACTTGATGTACTTATGTAGATAGACTCTTAAAAAAATAATCATCCAGTACTTCCAGTTGGAATGTGCACCTGGGGTGTGTGTGTGTGTGTGAGATAGATGGTTGTGTGCAAGGGAGGGATATTCATGGAGCATATATATTCTGTTGTGTAGGAATTTGATAAAAGAAATATTTGTGTTTTTTCTTAAATGTTTTTTTAAAAAATATTTTATTTGCACTGAAAGAAACAAAGTGAACACTGAATGTACACAGAGGGGATAAATATACTGCCTAGCACCAAATTAGTCCACAGAGTACAGAGCTTAAAACAGGCTGTTCATGGGTCACACAGCAGTGAGTATGAGAGCAATTACTGTAATAACCATGGAGGGGGAAAACAACCAGCAGAAGAATAGTTACACAGTTCTTTCAGCTTATTAGACCTTTGGCGTGACCCAAGCAGAGTTGCTGAAATTGGAATCCAGTCTTAACAAATAGACTAGGGTGCACAGCATTTCAGCTTTCAACTCAAGTGTGTGGTCTTCTGTTACTCATGTAGCTTATCTTAGATTTCTATATTTCTTTTCTGTCCTTAGACTGGAGAACTGGCTGCTCCTGATTGGACATTTTTACACTGCTTACCCAGAAAGCCTGAAGAAGTTGATGATGAAGTGTTTTACTCCCCACAATCACTTGTTTTTCAGGAGGCTGAAAACAGGAAATGGACAATTATGGTAGGGGTGCTCTAATCCTATAGATCTGAACAACACAGAATAGGCATTATGTTGCTGCTCTGCCAAAGGACTCTTTTTCTATCCTACCTGGGGCAATTGCAACTTCGCTAACTAAAATAGATAAAATTCTAGACCAACACTGATCTAGCCGGCTCAGAAATGACCCAAAAGGCCTTTGGGGTTACCTCTTATTCTGCCTCCATGTCAACTAATTCACTGATCTTTGTGCCACACACAGCTTGGTAGTCTTCGGGCAACTGTGGATGTTGCTGCTGTAATATCATCCACTCATGTCACTGTGCTAAAATAGTGTAGCATAGGTATAGAAAGTGAAAGCTGTGATGCAACAACAATCCTGATGTTGGTGGTACCCAAACCTTCAAACCTCTGTAGTCCTATATAGTGATTCATAGGTCACTGAAGCTTACTTGGGCTGCTAATTAGCTGTAAGTTTTGAGTTTTTTAAGAGGCAGATGACAAGGTGCAAGGCTAGTGTATGACTAGACAGTGAAATTATTTCAGGCTGGATCAGGCTAAACACAGTTTGAGATTTAGAATGATCCATACATCCACACACAAGGATCAGAGGGTTTTGGGATAAGAAACTACAGTGCACCTCACAGTGACCCTGTTTAGCCTGTTCCTCCCTCTCAGCCTCCATGCCCCTGCCTCCTCTCCTGTCTCCTCTATATGGGGAGCAGAAGAAATCTAGAGTTTTTAAAAAAATTATTGCTAAGTGACATATCACTTAATTGGTTTGCCTCTGAAGTGGAACAGTGATGGAATGTAAAGGAAGAGAGAGAGAGAGAGAGAAGAGAAGGGAAGAAATCCCCCTTCAGCTCCTCTTATGTCTCCTCTTTCCATGGGGAGCAGGGAAAGCTAGACCTTTCCCCCATTTATTGCTAAGTGACATATCACATCTTTGGCTTGCCACTGTAGTGAAACAGTGGTAGAATATAAAGAAAAAGGGGAAAAAGAAAGAGAATGCCCCTCCCATCTTTTCCTATCTTGGGTGCAGGGGAAAGCTGGATTTTAAAAAAATGTATAGATAAGTGACCAATCACTTCATTTATTTGCTACCCAAGTGGCATAGCACTGAATTGTTGTGGAAAACATCTACCCATGCCACTTGGGTTCACTACCAGTGATTACACATAAGAATGGACTAAAATAGAGTGCTCCTACCCCCGCCCCCATAGTAGCCCCAAAAGGTGCAAGTGATCCAAAAAGCCAGAGGAAAGGGTAAGGCTGGTTCACAATTGCTAGTACATTGAGTAGTTGCCAGAAACAAGATTAAACCTGACTATGCCAGAAATGGTCCAAACTATGAGATAAAGTGCCATCCGATTGCACGCTTAGTTTGGTTTCAGCTAGTTATGTACAGAAAGGCCCAACCTACCTGTTAGACAGACTGAAGCATCCACCTTTGGTGGCAGCACAACAGGAATGGCAAATTCCATTGCTCCCCTACCTGGAGGCTTCCTGCTACCACTGATCTAGAAAGTCTTTTTGCTGGCCAAAGGCCGCCTATGGACCAAGCACAGGCAGTGCCTTATTGCAAAAATACTTTTGATAGTGTCCCCATGTTCTGGTCAGAAATTGTCTACGGCATTAGCTGTTTTCTGTGGCAGTGGCTGCTTCCCTAAGCAAGGAGCAGAGGAGCAAAGCAGATGGGAGGGAAAGAGCAGGCAAGCAAGGAGGTGCTGGAGAAGATGGAAGAGAGTTGAAGAGGATTTGGGAGGGGAGGTGAAGGATGAGGGAACAGAGGGGGGTGAAAACAGTGAGGACCGGGTAGCAGCAGCACATTTCTGTGCCTCTTACCTTTGGCAGTAGGAAAGCTCAGGTTGCTCATGCGCACATAGTAACGTTTCCAAGTTTGATGGATTATTCCATTTATTTCTTCTCTCTTGTAGGCTGTCATGGTTTCCCTGCTGACAGATTACACTCCGCAGTTGCAAAAGCCTACATTTTGATTTTTGGATTTCTGCCAAGAGAAAAGATTCCTCACCAGTAGAATATTTTGTGCCATGACCCATTATCTCACACTCTCAGAAAGAAGATCAAAGCAATGATAACTGTTTAACAAAATGGTGGAGTTTTCTATCATATTTTCATTCTGCATCTGTTCTGCTGCTTAAGCATTGCAGCTGCATTTCTTTTTCTAGTTGCCTTTCCATCTACATCCTGCATATAAACCAGTCTCCTAAATATCTATACCTCAACAAATGGATCAGTTAGAAATGCAGGCAGTGGTTTCACTTTGCAATAGCAGAACTGAGTTCACACATATGTCCTCAGGATGTGTACTGTGCTAATCACTGCAGGGTGTGAGTATAAAGAACATGTACCTAAAATGACTGCATGCGTTTCTTATCCACTTTGAAAAAAATCTTACGTTTTTGCCTTGACAAGTTGGTCCTCTACAATTAAACTGGTTTTCCCAGAAGAAAGGAGTTTCTGTGGTTTGACTAATGAATTCCCAGATCATCTGAAAGATGCTTGATGAATTCAGTTTTTGTTAATTTTGATATCCCAAACTAACATGTGGGTCAAAACCTAATTATGTTTCAAGATGTGCACTTGTTTGAATTCTTGGATTTAAAAGTTTACCTTTTAAAATGTTTTAAAATCCATGTTTTAGAATAAAATACATCTAGAAATACACCTACAAATATGTATTTTGTGAGAACAGTATATTAAAAATACATGTTTACATATGTATGTATTTGTGCACTTTTAAAAGATTAAAAAAGTGATACACTAATACAGAATACAGGTCACATTAGATTTATGAATAACACATACAGAATTGACATGGATCAGAAATAGACATTTTTTCCATATCTAATCCAGATTGATAGGTTTACTTGAAATAGATGGGAAATGAACTGTATTTTACTGATTGGCTCAAAATCCATTTCCAATAGATATTGGTTTAACATATTGCATCATCATGGACCTGCCTCTGTTTTCTGCATATAATTAGGGTTAACAAGAAAGAGAATGCTCCTAGATTCCTAAGTCTGTGAAACACAGCTTCTAGTAGAGACTCAGGCTAAAGATAGCCAATAAAGGCCCAAGCAATAGTGGACACCTGTAAGTAAAAGCAAGCTTGGGTAGAGGGGAAACATTGGGACGTACCACTACACCTCCTCAATATAACATGTCTTTCAAGATGGCACTTCACACCGATTGTCTATTATTAATTTTATCTCAATAGCCTGTTTTATTTATTGTACTTTATTCATGAAGTTCATATCTTCCTTTTCTACTAAAAATTATGCTTACAGCAAGTATGGCTAAAACAAAAGAAACGTTAATTATCAAACACACCAATTAAATGTACCCACCATAAAGTGCTGTACCATGTATAGTAAGAAGAATATCTGTGTTGTTGTTTTTTGTAAATATGGTATAAAAGCTGGCTGGATAGCTTAGTGGTTTAGGTATGTTGATAGTTTTAGTCCCCACTGTACATCCCACAAGAGGCAGCCTGTGTAGCCTTGGGCAAGCTGCACAGTCCCAGAGTGTGCCCTCCCCAGAAGAAGGAAATGGGAAATCACTTCTGAGTGTTCTCTATCTGGAAAACCCTGGGAAAGGTGTTGCCATAAGTCAGAATTGACTGAACAGCACATGATTGATTGACAGCATATAAAGGACAGAACAATAGAATATCTTTGACTCTATATCTCTATATAACATAAAGTGAGATAAAAGTGATGCATTTAGAATAAAGTCAAAGATATTCTATTGTTCTGTTCCGTTGGAGCATTATCTCAAAGAAAAGCCACCTATTTCACCCGGTCCTCTCAGAACTTGCTACTGAGGGTGGCCTCACCAGGAGAGGTGAGAATAATGTCTCTTCAGAAGCAAGCCTTCTCAGTGGTGGCCCTATCCCTGTGGAATAAACTTCCATTGGAAGTATGCCAGGCCCCCTCTCTCCAATTTTGCAGGAAACTGGTGAAGGCAGAGCTGTACAGAGAGGCATTTAACAATATATTCCTCTGAGGTTAATTCATGACCTGTAATCTGTGTGCAATATTGCATGGTGCCATATGGTTTGCCTAGGCTGGCTGGATAGCTCAGTGGTTTAGGTGGTTTGGAGTTCAATTCCCCACTGTGCCTCTAGGGAGAAGATCCAGCATGTGTGGCCTCAGGCAAGCAGCATGGTCTCAGGGCGCTCTCAGAAGAAGGGAATGGTAAATCACTTCTGAGTATTCTTTACCTTGAAAATCCTAAAAAGGGTTGCCATGAGTCACAATTGATTTGATGGCACATGATTATTATTATATCGTTTGTTGATTTTTTATTTGGTTATGTTTTTAAATTAATTTGTTGTGGGGTAGGGGTTGGTGGGACTAATATATTTTCATATTTGTTGTATAAACCACTGGCTTTCACTACGGTGGTATAAAAATCACATAAATAAAATAAATAAATTATATGCTGTACCATCAGGTTTTTTAAATAGATATTCTTCTTACAATTTCTTCAATGACTGTAGAAAGCAAAACATGGAACCTAAGTTTTATGAAAGATTTCAGCAGTCAGAGTACTAATTATTGTGCCCCTTTTATCTAATGTTTATCTGATCTCAATATACCATTCAAAGAAAACAGTATAATCACATCATATTTCTGAGAATCACAACCAAGTGCGTGAGCACATTGGATATAATAATGGCCTATGGCCAATACATAGTTACCAACTGATGTTGATATTTCTGTGCCCAACCTCTGACCTTTAGCTGTTCCAGCCAACAACATTTTATGACAGTAAGGCAATCCATTCCATTTATTCCAGACAAGTGTCACAAATAAAACATATCAACTGTGTTTCAGTGGATGGAGAAATGAGCAGAAGGTCTCCCTGGAAAAAGCCCAGGGAGACCTTCCATCTTTAAAATGTATCCTTATTGGGTGTGATCTTTTTACAAAACTTCCAAGGTTTTTCCTCACATTTTTTTACTACCAGTACTTTTATTAAGATTACTTTCTATTGCAGTGAACGATAATATAAAAGAAAGAGGAGCAAATATGTCCTGATCTCAAAATTTTAATAAAACAGATCATTGCTTTGGTTCAGTGGTTCTCAAACTTGGTGCCCGAGTAGTTCTTGGACTACAACCCCTGAAAGCCGTACACAGAATGGATAGTCAGACTTTCTGGGAGTTGCAGTCCATGAACATCTGCGGCCCCAAGTCTGGGAACTAATGCTGGTATGACAGTATCAGAAAGAAAATGGTCTTTAAAACAATTATTATATAATGTTTTTCTTGGTACAGCTTTGAGCTGTTCTTGTAGAATTAGGAAAATAAGAAACAAGAGGAAGATAAAAGGGAAGCAAGAAACTGAAAGGAAGTAGATGGAAGTAACTTTTTGTGTGTCTACTGAACAAGAAGTCAGAATAACAGATACTAGGAACAGTTCTTTTGATGTTATTGTTGTCACTGAAGCTCTCCAGAAAGGCATCTCATGCACTATAACATTTCTTGAAAATATTCATTTGTGCATATTTAACTTGCTGTCAAGGTGCTGATTCTAGTATCAGGTAATGGTGGGCTTTTTAAGCCACTTAGCAATTAAAGCAGTATAAATTAATTAAATGCCTTTATTTAAAAGTGTGGGTGCAGAGATGTAACCTCTGGCCCAGTTTGCCTAATGGGAGCTAGGAGTGGCAGCTGCCATCTTGGTTGCATTGTATGGCTCCTAGTGCAATCAGAGGGCAAAGGGGGCAGTTCTACCCAGGTGGAAATGAACATTTTAGTGATCTCTTTGGAATGCTGAGGGGGTGTAGAAGAAGCCAGTCCAGGTTAGTCTCCACCCTTCCACCCTCTTCAAAGAGTGAAACACGTGTGCCTTATAATATGGAATTATCTGTCTTTAATTTTACTGTATTAAGGCTGGAAGAGTAGTACATTTTCCTTCTATCACAACTTGAGTAGTGAATAATCATGGAGACTAAGTTGGAGGGATGGCTGGCAAAGCTGGGTAGCTTTCCTAGTGGTGGTCTCCTTGAGAGATCATGGCAGTGAAAGATGCGGGTGCGCACCTAGCTTGGGGGCTGTAGGTATACACTTCACCTCCAGGGAACAGGAGAGGGCATAGCTAGCACCCATGTTTCCCCACAGTCCTGTGATCCCATGTTTTTCCACAGCAAACACTGGGGAGGTGGATTGGGTGACAGTCAGGTCTGTTAATGATTGGATTTGTTCTCTGTGTAGAGGTCAAGACTGCCAACCGCTGTAACAACAAAAAAAAAGATGTGGTCTATTGCTTGCAATAAAGCTGTTACTTCTTCCCAAAACTATATAGGGGGAACACAACTCCTGCAGTGCTTGTTGCTTGGTTCACAACTATTCTTGGTGTGCTGAGGTCCTTTTGAAATTAATACTGCTTTATTTATTTATGTATGTATGTATTTATTTATTTACTTACTTACTTACATTATCTGCTTACTGTCAAGCCAGTGAGTCACTGACTCACATCAAAGCTACTTCTCCTGTCTATAAAAATGGAGATAAACTCTTTGTTCCCACATCAGAAAGTATTATGAGACTAATTCATCATTTAGAACACAATTGGCTAGAAATGAGCAGAAGGTGCAAAAAATGTGTAAGGTATGATTATGCCTTGCAAGAGTCTCATGAATTCGTTTTTTCGGAATAAACAGAAGAGGCAGAACAGATGATCAGTGAGAAACTAATAGAATGGGGGAAAATATAGTAAAAGACCTCCCAGAGTGCTCAGGAAGGCAAAAATAAAATTATGGTGGATGTGAATCTTGAACAGGTTAACAGTATACTTCATTATTTTGATATTCCTCTCAATAAAAGTGTGATTATCATCTTTGAGAGTGTTTTAATTATAATAGTAATAACACTTTTCCTAAGTGCTTGAAGTACTTCATGTTCATTATCTCTGTAATTCTCACAACAGGCCAATATTCATGCTCCCATGTGTCAAGTACTAACTAGCACATGTATTTATTCCAAACACGGGCTCTTGTTTGCAAACACACATAAACACATGGTGGGCAAGCACAAGAAATGGCCACAACTCTTCTGCATGTTTACCAGCTGTTTGCAGATGCAGTTTGTAATGTCAACTGGCATTTTAAGGATACATTTATTCTTTCGAAATGCCATCCTGGAGGTGGAGGGACAGTTTGAGGCAGAGAGGATTAGCTAGAACAGTACATAAAATTATCTCTGCCTTGGCACCAGAGAGGTCAGTGTTTTTCATTACCGCCAGTACAACACAGTCTTCTTTAAGGAAAAAAAAACTTTTAAAAAATATTTGGCTTGAACAATCACTTCTAAGTCTGAAGGACAAAGCATGTTAATTACCAAATGTCTTACAGAATGAAGCTAACAAGAGAATTGCTGTCAAAGATGGCACTACAGTCACAAGTAGATGAACGGCTACAAGGCCAAATGGTGTTACACGTGGATAATGTATCCCTTGCAAAATAGAGGATTTCAGAAATAGAAGTTGCAACCAACAAAAGGAAAATCATGGTCTCAGCTGATCACTGTGTTCTTGCTGTTCCATTTCTCTTTCCTCAGAAGCTGTAATCCAGATAAAAACTCTTTGAATTGCTTTAGGTTCCCCTTGACATTTAGTCCAGTCATGTCTGACTCTAGGGCGCGGTGCTCATCCCCGTTTCCAAGCCATAGAGTCAGTGTTTGTCCGAAGACAGTTTCCGTGGTCACGTGGCCAGCGTGACTAAACACGGAACGCCATTACCTTCCCACCGTGGTGGTACCTATTTATCTACTTGCATTTTTACATGCTTTCGAACTGCTAGGTTGGCAGGAGCTGGGACAAGCGACGGGAGCTCACTCTGTTGCATGGATTCGATCTTACGACTCCTGGTCTTCTGACCTTGCAGCACAGAGGCTTCTGCGGTTTAACCCGCAGCACCACCACGTCCCTGAATTGCTTTAGGGTGCTTTAAATAGTACCAAGTGTAACCTGCTGTCAATAAAATGTGAATCTACCACAAGATCTTGAATTGGCTGGCTTGGGAGGTTCATAAAAAAAATGATCTGTCAAGTATGAGCAACCTAGACCTTAGTCATTGATGTAACCCATCACATTCCTTCAGTGCATGTAGCCAATACTACAGTACCAAAACCTCAAAGAGAATGCAAGACATTGCTGCTATTTAATAGCAGAGTCCTCTATTTTACAGTGAGGCCTGTGAGACAGATTCGTTTTGCAGGCTTAGTTTTCTGGCAGCCTAAACAATCTGTATGTGAGGTTCAACTCACTTGTTGCTATATTCTGAAAAATACATTGCAGAAGTCTTATTTTGCTCTTTTGAAAATAAAGGAAAGAATCTACATATCAAATGCAATAATAATGTCAAAATAATGTCAAATGCAAAGTTTGTTCTAAGATTTTAATTTTCTTTTGACATTTTATCCTATCCCCCTACATTGACAAAGGAGGGGGTAACATACAATCACACCTCATATCATAAGGATCATATTATATTTGAAGAGTAAGGTTCATTATGGCTCTATAAGCTGCATAAGTGTTCACATACCCTTCCCAGACACCAATTTTTCTCTGAAGTAGTGTGCCCTTTTCCAGTCAATTTTGTTTAAAGATAAGTCAGCTGCAGCTTCTTCAGTGAGTCACTATACACCAAGCGTGGGGGCAAAACAAGGAAAAATGCAAACTATTGTAGCACTTTAATGACTAACAATTTTAATTCAGTGTAAACGTTTGTGGACCAAAAGTTAAAGTTCACACTGAAATAAGCCTGTTAGTCTAAAGTGGTACGGTATCTTGCCAACATGCTGTCTGGCCCTCTTCCTCAAACAGAAATCAAGTACATTCAGGGGGAACATAATAGATATGCAGATCATAAATTCCTACACATTGCTTCATAATTATTGCTTTATCTGAACAATTGTACTGGCACAGTGCATTTATTTAGTAGAATGTACTTGCTTTCTTCTGCTCTTTCTCCCATTCTATCAACCTTCCACTGGACTAAACAATTTATACAGATAGTGGGCTCTGCCCTTTCCTAACTACCATTTTTTAGAGAGGAAACAGGGTTAAGCGTACTGCTAGCTCATATTTTTTAAATAACTTGCTCTTCTCCTTGATAAAGTAGAAGAAATAGTTCTGATATGTTGTATGCTAAAAAAGAACACATGAAGAACACTAGCCCAAATCTTGTTTAGTGTGGTAAATCACATTAGAGTAAGCCAATTGAATATGTGGGGATTTGGTGAGTCAACTCCTCTGTATGTTCCACTGCTTCAAATGGGCCTACTCTAACTGTGCCTTACTTTAGCATAGAAAGTCTCAGTTACAGTATTTAAATCAACTGAATTTATGGAAGAGTTGACTCACTAAGTCCCCAATGATTCAATGGGCCTACCTTCTGCTATGCTAAGCAATGGGATTTTGATCACTTAATATTTAAAGCAGTTAAAGCAGTGAATTACAATGGAGGAGACCTGGGTCTAGACTCCTACACTGCAATTACACAGCTGGGAAAAATACACATTGATCTGCTATGATCCAGTTTTTAAAATTTGGATCCTTACTACTTTCTGCAAGTGAAATTATTGTAGACATCCAACACACAAAGCTGTGTTTGCACAGAGCTCCATTGGCAGAAACAAAAACTACCTTTAATCTGATGAGGTGCTATTTGGCAATTTCCACCTTTTTTTTATAATTTACTTTTCCTAAGTGACCTAGTGATAGCCTGTTACAGCACACACATAACCCAAAAAAGCAAGTTTGGAGACAACAGGAGCACTCCTTTGCCTTCAGATCAGATGATCACACACATGGGGAAAAGGGATACTAGCCAGTTGGAGCCTATCAGAACCTCTCAAGATGATTCCCTACAGGCCTTCCCTAGATTGAGCTTTCATTATGTAGTCACTGGTTCTTATTTCATTTCATATGTGCTGCATCTGATGTGAATTGTAGGGTAAATGGCCACTGCAGTTGCCCCCCACCCTCACTTGGCCATGAAATTTATTGGGTGACCTTAAGCCAGTCACAGTCTCTTAACCTGACCTCCTCCCCACTCCCCCACCCCCGAATAAGGTCTGCGAAGTAGAACCATGTATGCTACCTTGAAATTACAGGAAGGAAGATGGAATATAAACGCACCCAATAAAACAAAAATATACTGTTCAACAACCCCTTGAGATGTTTGACCATGGTATCCTTCAGAACCTTATCATCACCATATTGAGCCATGCCCAAGCTTGTAAAAAATTGCTTTTTAAAACTTCACCAAATCTCTCCTGTCAGGACTATCTTTGAACATGCTGGCTGGGGATTCATTCTATAGTTAAAATGTAATGTCTACCAGCTCTGGCATGATCAGCACTAGACAGTTGCTATTCTAGGGTGGTTGAGACCTACAAAGAAGCCCTCGTTAGGGGTCAGGAGGTACAATGCAACATTTTGTTGTGAGTTAGTCTTTGCTATCTTCTAGTACTGAACTTGATCAACACCCTCTGGTACTGACAAGATGGTCTTCATCAGTATGACAATGAAAAATAATGCTACTTGCTTTGCATCAAGGGGAACTCCCCAAATATGTCAAAGTTTATTAGTTGATAGATGAAAATTTAATACCTCCCCAAATGTCCTTGAAGTATTTTTGCCCTGTAGCTTTCAGAACCACCAGAATGTTAAAGGTGTCTACTGAGACAAAAAGGATGGGTATTGTGTACTCACCTTCTTGCACACTTAACAGTGTACAGTATTGTAGAAAGACAACTAGGACTGGAGAACAGATACTGTGAGGGTATAAAATCCCTTTCCTTCCACTGGACAGAGGTGGAGGGGAGAAGCCCTTCCCTTATGAAATGTGTAGGTTGTTTACACCACTATAGGATTCCAGTCCTAGGCTGGCTAAAATCCTGAAATGCAATACTGCTGTTAAAGGTATGAGATGTACTGCAAAATTTTGAGAACATTTATTCTCTATATTTTTAAAATTAAAAGGATCACGTGTTATAAGTTCACCTTTCTGATGTCATTCAATAACCCAACTTTCTTTTCCTTCTGCATTGTTGCCAACTCTATGAATGAGTAATCTTCAAAATGTCCTGCTCTGAACTGCCCTGCTCAGCTCTTGCAAACTCAAGCTTGCTTGCTTCTTTAGGGAGTCTGTCCAAACATGGAGATAAGGAATACAACAAAGAGTGTGGATGGTCTTGATCTTGGTCTCCAGTGACACATTCTTACACTTGAAGATATTTTCTATTTCCTTCATTGTTTCCCTTTGGATTGATGATTGAACCAAGGCATACAAAATCTTTTAACAGTTTTAATTTCTTCATTGTCAACGTCACAGTTGTGCAGTCCTTCTATAGTCAGGATTTTTGTCATCTTAACTATCAACTGCAGTCCTGCTTTGGCACTTCTTTCTTTCACTTTCCCTAAAAGTTATTTCAAGTCATTGCTTTCTTCCATAAGATTGCATATCTTAAATTACTGATGTTTCTTTCTCCAATTTTTACTCCTCCTCCATCTGAATCTAGTCTGGCTTTCTGTATGAGATGTTCTGCATATAGATTGAATAGATAAGGGGATAAAGTGCATCCTTGGCTGACACCTTTGCCTTTAGTACTTCTGCTTAATACTAGAAAATAAATATTGTGTAATAATTCAGGGAACTGGCTTCTAGAGTCTCATGTTGGTAATAATTCCAATGTAAGCTACATGAGGAGCTGTAATTTATTTTACAATGGCTAGAATCTTATTGGCATTCATATGTAGTTTACATAACTTGCTGCAGGACATTGCAGCCAATTAATGAGGTTCCAAAGTTTTTCAGTGATGTGCCTGATCATGTGACCAGCTGTGTGACCAATATGTACCCCTACACCTTACCAATTCATTGCAATTAGCCATGGCAAATTATACAAACCACATGTACACCAGTAGGATTCAGGACAGTGTCTTCATATGTCAGTTATGCCCAAATCAATTGGCACATGACTTTTTTCTTTACAAATCTCTCTGTCATCTAGATTCAGATAATAAATCATGCTTCAGATTTACAGGACTTGTTTGGAAGCTATCACACCTGAAATTTGCATTAATGCAAAAACAAATCTTTATTTTGAATGTTTTATTTTCCTTTAATTGCCTAATTAAAAGGTTTTACTAGAATCCATCTGGTTTTGATTTACATTTGGACTGGATCACACAACAGCTAGGACTGAAATCATTAATGGATCCATGTGGTGATTAACTAGTTTATTATCACAGATTGATGCTAGCCAGGATTTATCTGAACCATTACAAATTTTAACTTTATTCTGAAATACCACCACTGGTCCAATAAACTAGGCTGATGTACTAGTTTTATAGTAGTAGTTTTGTAATTGCAACTGAAAAGCTTTAAAATGTTTACACTACATCCTAAACTTGTGATATCCGCACAGGTTTCTATGATTCATGTTTTATTTTTACTACAGTGACAAGACAGCAAGGGCCTATAACTTCTCTTATCATTAAGGTATCTCTATGCAGGCCTTCTCTGTGCCAGGCTATCCTGTTTTTAGTATGGGGCTGAGTACCTTTAAACTATAAACATACATTCTCAACCCTAAATAAAACCTCCCCATGAGGGAAGACTAGGAGTAGTTTTCAGTCACAAGTCATGGCTTTCAATCAAGTCGAACTCCTCATTATTATTATTTTCGTTTAAAAAAGTTTGTACCTCACCTTACAAAAACCCTTTTCATGATAGCTAAAAACCCGTGCAAGCTGAGCTTCCAGGCTAAAGGCAATGTTCAGTTGTATCCGTAAAATCGAACTGTTTGATGGGCCACATCCCAAAGTAGAAGAAGTTATCAGATGGACAATGGGGCGGTTCGTCCAGCTTTTTCACACGTCCCCGGTGCCCTCCAGCCTTACACTCATGGGTCGCGTGAATAGGCCCTATGCCTTCCTAACACCCTCTCTCAAGCCCACAACCGACTGGTTCCCCCTGTGCTCTTATATGACTACCCTGCTTTTCCCACAGACGTTATTCCCCTTCCTCGTTCACAGGCACGTTCTCCACGACCCCTTCTTTCACGAGGCTTCACTGGGGGTCGCCTCACCCCAGCCTTTCGGAGGGCGCTCGCCCTGCCGCTGCTGCGGTCCCGAGCCGCCCAGGCTGGCAGCCCTGGCCGCCTTCCTCGCGGCTACGACCGCACAGCGGGGGTTGTGGTTGTGGGATGTGGTGGCGGCGGCGGCGGCAGCAAGGTGGTGAGAGGCGGGGCAGCGAGCGGCGTCCTCTCTGTGGCACGGCCGCCAAGAGAGCCCTCGCGGCGGCGGCCGCTGCGGCAGCGGCAGGAGGAACGGGAGCGGAGGGGCAGGCGGCGCGGCTCAGCCGCTCTGTGGAGGCGCGGACGGAGCTCCGAGCTCCCTCCCTCCTCCCTTTCTCCTCCTCCTCCTCCTCCTCCTCCCCCCCTCTTCTCGCGCTCTCTCCCTCCCTCCCCTGCCCAGAGCCAGCAGCCGGGATTTCAGTATTATGGCATCGAGGAGAATGGAGACCAAACCCGTGATAACGTGTCTGAAAACCCTCCTGATCATCTACTCCTTCGTTTTCTGGGTGAGTCGCCCGCAGCCCCGTGATGGGGACATCCCCGCCACCTCGGGCAAAGGGTGGGGGCACCTGGGAGGGGTGGGGGCTGCAATTAATCCCGCGGTTTACCCCGGGGAAGGTGTGTGTGTGTGTGTGTTTCCAGCATGAGCTCCGAGGATGGTAGTAACGGTGCTTTGCAGTGGCATCAGCCGCGGTTAATATTTGCTGCGCCAATGTCTTGCCTGCCTGTTCGGGGGGGGGGGGGGATATTGCTACAGAAACCGCTGTTTCCTCCCGTTTCGGCTCCTGCTCCTAGTTTATCAATGACTGTGGCTGGGAAATGGACCAGAAGGGCTGAGGTTTGCGCCTCGTTTGCCCCCCACCTTTGTCGCCCTCCCTTTAAATAACCCTGCGTGGGAGCAGCCCGGAGAAGAAAGTTGCTGCCTCGGGCAAGAGTCCTGCATCCCCCGCTCCCTTTTTTTATCCTTTCAGCGATAAGCTGTATTCGCCCCCTCCTTTCCCCCTCCTGCAATATCTGTGCCACTTGAAGCGCTGTAAAAACATTCGTAATCAAATTGGGCTCTTATGCGAGGGCTGCTTGGTTCTCCTGCCCTGTCTTTGCAGTGAAGACTAGCGTTGGATGAATGTCGACCCGTGTCGTTTTTCCATGAACGTTTCCCACGTTCTGCTGAATAGTGCTCTCTTATATATATTGTAACAGGTAGGTTTTGACCAAGCTTTGATGCCTTTTAGGTCGTTTTGGACACCCGAAAAAGGCTGTTAAATTGCAGCCTTCCTCCCCACATAGGCTGAGCAGCTGTAAGGATCTGCCCAATAAAGACGCCCGTGGTGTTTATGAATGAGGCAGTTGGTGCATCATGCATGAACACACAGATAATTCAGTATTTTGAACCGCAGCCTTCTAATTGCTGTCGTCTCCGCATTCTGTGCAGTTCAGTACCTTTGAGAAGGGTTGTGGATGGCTCTGTTGAAGGGCACTGCATTTTTTTTAATTAAAATCTTTATTTATTTATTTATTTAAAACTATGAGTTAAATGAACAGCAGTGTTCATTTAACCTCTCCAAAGCACTTGCTGTCTCCATGGCTTCTTTCTGCTTTGCACTTGCTGCAGGCTTCTTTTCTAACCATCCGGCTCTGCCCACTCCCAAGATTATATTTGGACAAATGCCATGTGTGTTTTAGTCAGATCAACGTTTATTTCTCTGCTGTATTCACATTATTTCTCTTCTGTATTCACATTAGCTGTTGTCAGTGTAATGCTTGGCATAAAAATATTATGCCAAAGAGTGAATGAATGACCTACGTTTTATAAAGTAAGATTTGTTTGGTTGAACGCTGTGCCTGAAAGCAGCACATTTCTCTCTGACTTTAGCCTCCCACTGTTAAAACAGTACTACTGTGCCTGGAGATAAAGTACTGAAATACACATTTTCATTGTTCTCCTATAACAGTAATAAAAATAGTCTCTTTGATTCACAACATAGTTAAGCTGAGATATAAGTCCATTTTCAAGTAAGAGAGCCTAAGGACGAAGTCAGCTGTGTTTCTAAGCACAGATGTGGAAGCAAGCTTCAGTGAAGCCAGCTGGGCTTGCTTGCAGCAAATGAGTTTAGAATAAAGGTTTTAGATAAATGTATCATGTAAGGCATGCGTTTGTTCAATTGGTTTGAATATTAGATTGCACATAACGTATGTTACCCACTATGGGTGGTTAAAATACTGTTAGTTGACTCCCCATCTTGAATACTGCACTTACTGGACATATTTTTTGTATGTGTAGCATCTATTTTATTATTGTGAGGGCTGGCTCTTTTTTTCTTGAAGATGACGTCAGGCTTTGCATGCAGCTGCTTTGAAGGGAGTGGGTAGAAAGCATCATTGCTCATATAATACTGTACTTAAATGATATTATGATGGTTTGTGACCCAGATACATTAAAGGATAATTAGGTAACAGGAATCCTGGATTTTCAAACAGCCTCTGAGGGTTGAAATTTTCTTTGCAACCTGGCCTGTTCTTCATCGGATTACAGACATAGACTGCGTATCCTATCGCGACAGTGATCTGCTGATTAAAGACTCCTTTGGTGATGCAGAATGACAATACAGTATAACGGACCCTGTGTGTTTATTAGAGGCCTTAATCTGCATCAGCTATGTGATATACTGAAACAAACCAGCCGCTTCATAGTGAGAGAAGCTGATTGCGCATTATCATTTTAATAGCTCTGTCACGTGAAATGCGGTGACGAGGTGTAAAAAATCTTTCCACCTAAGCTCTTTTCGGTGAATAATTTTTCCGATATAACAGTACCATCTATCTTGGAAGACAGCTCCTGGTGCACATACATTATGTTTACAATAGTCACTCGTTTCGTGTTTAAAGCTCAGAGACCTTTGGGTAGTGTGGGCGGCATATAAGTTAAATAAATAAATTAATTAATAAATAAAATTTTCCAGGGCTCTTTTCTTATGCATTCTTGGAATTAAAATGCATTGAATTCAAAGGGTCTAGCTTTTAAGTAAACAGGTGTAGGATGGGGCAGTGTGTCTTTCTCACATTCTTCCCATAGGCCTCTTCCTTCATCAGTGGTTAACTGGTGTTTGTGTTGCATTTAGAAGAAAGGAAGAACTTGGCCTCTTTTTTTGTCCAACAAGTCGTCCCACTTGTGCAAGGCTGGGGCGCCAAAGTTGGACTTTTTTAACTGTTTGCTGCTGTTGAAACTGACAAAAAGCTGAAGTCCCTTATTGCCTCTCTGTTCATTATTGTTCAAGAAAAAGCATTATCACTGCACGTGTTGACTTCCTGTGGGTGATTAGAGAATCTTGCTCCCTGGCTAGAGGTTTTGTGTCTGGATATATGTCTAACTAGTTCTTTTCATAATCAGTAATCACAGAATAATAATAAGGAAAAAATGCACAGTGTCCCTATTATAAAGCCAGTTTGAAAAGAAAGATACCAATATATTAGCAGCAATTTAAGCCTCTGCACTGTATTTCATTTATGATAATAGGTATGTTTGTTCCTATAGAGATATAAATTATGATGCAATTTTAGTGCCCTTGAATTCAGAGGGACTAAGGTGGTTTAGAGCCTAGATAGTTCACTGTGCCTGGATTCTAGAGCCTAGTAGGATATACTTATGAATCATAACCACTTTTATATGGCTTAATATATTATAGTTGTGATATATATTGATATATATATATATAGTTTTTCCACAGCTGAATTCCATGCCTCATTGGTAACATTTGATGAACAGAAGAAGCACATGAGATCAAGGAAACATGAGAAAGAGGAAAAAGCAAAGTGTGGTGCTTATATATAACCCCACAATACTTAAAACACTCTCTGAGTGGTTTACATTTTAATTGTGCAGGGTACTCATTGCCCCCCCCCCCCCCAAGCTGGCTGGGTACTCATTTTACCAATCTTGGAAGGTCCTGAGCAGAGTCTTGGCTGCAGTACTGCAGTTTAACCACTGCACCACAAGAGTCTTTTACCCATGCAAGCAGGCTCCAGAAACTTACTGATGTGACACAGAAAAAGTTAAAGTGATGTGACACTCTCATATAATCAGTGATTAGATATCTTAAAATTTCTTTGTAAAATATTTTTTAAAAGGTTCTTTGAATAATCACGACAGTTTTTAAAGTCTCATAATTCGGAAATGTGTATAATTGTCCTATTCATTAGAGAGGTAATTTTACAAAAGCTAAAGAGAGAATGTTGTTCTTTCATAGTTCTTTTTGCATTTAGTCTGTCCAGTAGTAGTACACATACTGTACTGTAGGACACATTGGATAATGACAGTGACATATGGAGAACTTAAAAGGAGGTGTTTTAAAAGGCGATAAGGGAACTGGAGCCACAGGCAATTAAGTGTTCACAAATGTCTTAACTAAGTCGCTTCTTTGGGTTGGGTCCAGATTTAGTTAAATGTAAGTCCCACTGGTGTCAGTGGGACAATGTACCTGTGACTTGAGTCCCACTGATTTCAGCGGGAACTAGTTTGATCCCATCTCCCCAGTACTGGCTTGGCTGCACTGGCTTCCTGTGTCTTTCTGAGCCAGATTCAAAATGTTGGTCTGGTGTATAAAGCCCTTAACAGTTTACGGCCCCATTATCTGTTGGAGTGCCTTCCCCAAAGAACAGGCTGGTTTCTTAGGGGTGGCCACACCGAGAGATGTGTAGAAGGTTTCCATCAGAAACCTTTTTGGTAGTGGCTCCAACTCTTTGGAATGGGCTTCTGGTAGAGATCTTTCAGTTTGGAATTGTGAGCTTTCATGCAGTCCCTTTTGGGAGAAATGCCATGGCTCATAGTCCAGTGAACCTTGTGCAGTGTTTTTATGGTCAGTCTGCCTCACTGGGTCTCCCAGAACCTTGTTTGTGGTGATTTTTCAGTTGCTAATGGGATTGCTATCTCTCTTCTAGTATGTAGTTCAACAATATGGTCATCTGTCTGGGAACATCCAATTGATGTGTTGCGACTGAATTAACTACGGTCTCTTGTGTATAGTGCCTGGTACTGTTTCTGTTATACCTGTCTACTTAAGTAGGCCTTAAACAAACATTAAGGCTATGGTTCTTAGAACTCGTAATAGACTTTTAGGAGATTAGTTTTGTCAGGTTGCTGTAAACCCTGCATGTTTCTGTGTCATTTCTTGTGCAATTAATTTGAATTTGTTGCACCCCCAAACATGGCTGCTGAGAATTTCTTGCTCAAATTCTTTGCTCTAATTAGTATTTGCTAGAGATGTAAAATTTCTGAAAATTTCCATTTTTTCTGGGGGAAAAATGTTTTTTCTCTCCCCCCCCCCAGAAAAAATGGAAATTTTTGGAAATTTTACATATCTAGTTACATGTGTTTCTTCATAGTGAGATCAGAGACCACTGTACTGTATAGATAAATACCAGAATCTTGTGGGTCAAGCAAATCATGTGGGTTTTCCCATACAGTTCGTATTGAATTAATTTGATCTGAAACAGTTGAACTCAGCTATATGTTTCTAACTTAGTGACCACTTTACCACAGAGGTGTGAGATCTTACCATGGGCAAGTGATTCCTTCTTATTAATGGTTTTCAAGAATGAGGTGTTAGGTGCAATCAGTGTCAGATCTAATTTACATGTTATGATTGGAGAGTGGTTCTCAACCTCTAGGATAGTGGTCCTCAATCTTTTCCTTTTCAGACATTTTGGACCAGTTTCCAGAATCCCTGACCAGTGGACATTCTGCCTGGGCATTCTGGGAGTTCAGGTCTGAAACAACTAGAGGTCTAAAAGTTGAGAGCCACTACTCCAGAAGATCTGATTGATCTTTTTTGATCTTTAAAAAACAACCAAATGCAGGTGCTTGAGAAGGGCTGCTGTTCTGATCAGAGAAACTGGTGTGAGTACAGATACATAAGCTTTCTTCTGTGCCTTTTCTCCATCCCTAAATTACATTTGTCAATTGCTGTTTTGCCCAGAAGGAATAGCACTTGCAGGGCCAATTTGATTGGTTTAGATGGGTAAGGTAAGAATGGTCCTCTGCCTCTTGCCCATCAAATTAACAGCTATTCCACACAGGAATTTAATTAAAAAAAATTACTTGAACATTGAACAAACTTCCTGCTGTAATATGTAGCATTTACATAAATGTTTGGTGAAAATCACCTTTTAATGGCTTCTTTACTGCAGCTCTCCCCATTAATGCATCCGAATAGTTGAACTTAAGTGTGACATGGGGAAAACTAGATGGAGATTTATTACACTTCAGACTTGTGAAGCCTTTCAGGGTTTTCTAGGAAAGCATATCCTTTCCTAACTACATGTGCCTAGTTTTACAGTGAACCACTGTGAACTGCAGTTTTTTCACACTTCTCTTTCACCAAGAAACCTTGGGGTGTTTGGTTTCCTTTTGTCTTGTGTCTTAGTATGGTGGGTATATTCTGTTTCAGGCTGTGCTAATGTTCTTCACAAGTATCCCTCATGGTTATTGCCATCTGTATGACGGTACATGCTCTTCTCAACCAGATCCTTATTTGTATTTTTTGCTTTATTGGGTTTTTCCTCCCACTCTCCCATCAACCCTTGCCTTCATTGTACCACAGCTAAATCCTGTTATTTCCAGCTGAATCTGAGGATACTTGTACATTTCCAGTAGAAGATGATGATTCTTCTTTCCTCCTGGCATTGACTGTGTATGCAGACATGATGATGTGTTGATAAATGGTGTGAAAACCATATCTGGACCTGAACACATGACCTTATTGGCACATTCTGGCCTCGTGATAGCTTTGGTATGTTTGATTCACTGTGTAACTTTCTCAATGCTATGATCACATGGTAGCATGGTGGAAGGCAGTGTGATATTGGCATAAAGGTGTACAATCCCTTCACTCTCCTGCCACCATTAGCATAAAGGAAGTTAATGTGGCAGGGGAGATGCTGGTGATTGGAGGTGTGGCTTCATCTGCTGAAGCCACACCCATATGGCAGTGGCAGACATTGCAACAACACACAGCAAGTCATAAGACCATAGAAGATGGGGGAGAGGAGGAAAGAGTGAGATTCGTGTGGAAGGGGTATGTAATAATTTGCAATAGAAACTCTGGAAAAAAGAAATCAGCATATGGTGGGATGCATTGTGATAATGATCAGCATCTGTTTTTCCTTAGTGTCTGTGCTTTCAGGGATTGAGTCTTTTAGGTCTAACAATGACTGAGATTTTAATACAATTTTCAGTAGATTAGAATGTGATTGAGAAGTGGGGCATTGCAGATAAGATGTTAGAGAGAAGAAAATGCCTTCCGGTTTTTCTGGGGTGAGAATAGATGGTCTCCATGCCTCTGCCATCATCTATTTTTTCCCCTTAATTTACATTTCTATCTTCAAGGTGGCTGTTGGTCACATCTACTGACACGTCTATCAGTGTAGAGTTACTAATGTAATTGTTGTTGTTTAGTCGTTAAGTCGTGTCCGACTCTTCGTGACCCCATGGACCAGAGTACGCCAGGCCCTCCTGTCTTCCACTGCCTCCCGGAGTTGGGTCAAATTCATGTTGGTAGCTTCGATGACACTGTCCATCCATCTCGTCCTCTGTCATCCCCTTCTCCTCTTGCCTTCACACTTTCCCAACATCAGGGTCTTTTCCAGGGAGTCTTCTCTTCTCATGAGATGGCCAAAGTATTGGAGCCTCAGCTTCAGGATCTGTCCTTCCAGTGAGCACTCAGGGTTGATTTCCTTCAGAATGGATAGGTTTGTTCTCCTTGCAGTCCAGGGGACTCTCAAGAGTCTCCTCCAGCACCACAATTCAAAAGCATCAATTCTTCGGCGGTCAGCCTTCTTTATGGTCCAGCTCTCACTTCCATATATCGCTGCTGGAAAAACCATAGCTTTGACTATGCGGACCTTTGTTGGCAAGGTGATGTCTCTGCTTTTTAAGATGCTGTCTAGGTTTGTCATCGCTTTCCTCCCAAAAAGCAGGCGTCTTTTAATTTCGTGGCTGCTGCCACCATCTGCAGTCATCATGAAGCCCAAGAAAGTAAAATCTGTCACCGCCTCCATATCTTCCCCTTCTATTTGCCAGGAGGTGATGGGACCAGTGGCCATGATCTTAGTTTTTTTGATGTTGAGCTTCAGACCATTTTTTGCGCTCTCCTCTTTCACCCTCATTAAGAGGTTCTTTAATTCCTCCTCACTTTCTGCCATCAGAGTGGGATCATCTGCATATCTGAGGTTGTTGATATTTCTTCCGGCAATCTTAATTCCGTCTTGGGATTCATCCAGTCCTGCCTTTCGCATGATGTATCCTGCATATAAGTTAAATAAGCAGGGAGACAGTATACAGCCTTGTCATACTCCTTTCCCAATTTTGAACCAATCAGTTGTTCCATATCCAGTTCTAACTGTTGCTTCCTGTCCCACATATAGATTTCTCAGGAGATAGATAAGGTGGTCAGGCACTCCCATTTCTTTAAGAACTTGCCATAGTTTGCTGTGGTCCACACAGTCAAAGGCTTTTGCGTAGTCAATGAAGCAGAAGTAGATGTTTTTCTGGAACTCCCTGGCTTTCTCCATAATCCAGCGCATGTTAGCAATTTGGTCTCTAGTTCCTCTGCCCCTTCGAAATCCAGCTTGTACTTCTGGGAGTTCTCGGTCCACATACTCCTGAAGCCTACCTTGGAGGATTTTGAGCATAACCTTGCTAGTGTGTGAAATGAGTGCAATTGTACGGTAGTTGGAGCATTCTTTGGCACTGCCCTTCTTTGGGATTGGGATGGAGACTGATCTTTTCCAATCCTCTGGCCACTGCTGAGTTTTCCAAACTTGCTGGCATATTGAGTGTAGCACCTTAACAGCATCATCTTTTAAGATTTTAAATAGTTCTACTGGAATGCCATCACCTCCACTGGCCTTGTTGTTAGCCATGCTTTCTAAGGCCCACTTGACTTCGCTCTCCAGGATGTCTGGCTCAAGGTCAGCAACCACACTATCTAGGTTGTCCGGGACATCCA
This sequence comes from Intellagama lesueurii, assembly GCA_037013535.1. Classification (NCBI taxonomy): domain Eukaryota; kingdom Metazoa; phylum Chordata; class Lepidosauria; order Squamata; family Agamidae; genus Intellagama; species Intellagama lesueurii. The sequence goes on along the minus strand of JBAJHW010000003.1, from coordinate 72,845,451 downwards.
GATCTTTCTGGTATAATTCCTCTGTGTATTCTTGCCACCTCTTCTTGATGTCTTCTGCTTCTGTTAGGTCCCTACCATTTTTGTCCTTTATCATGTCCATCTTTGCACAAAAGGTTCCTTTAATATCTCCAATTTTCTTGAACAGATCTCTGGTTTTCCCCTTTCTATTATTTTCCTCTATATCTTTGCACTGTTCATGTTAGAAGGCCCTCTTGTCTCTCCTTGCTATTCTTTGGAAGTCTGCATTCAATTTTCTGTAACTTTCCCTATTTCCCTTGCATTTTGTTTCCCTTCTCTTCTCTGCTATTTGTAAGGCCTCGTTGGACAGCCACTTTGCTTTCTTGCATTTCCTTTTCTTTGGGATGGTTTTTGTTGCTGCCTCCTGTACAATGTTACGAGCCTCCATCCATAGTTTTTCAGGCACTCTGTCCACCAAATCTAGTTCCTTAAATCTGTTCTTCACTTCCACTGTGTATTCATAAGGGATTTGGTTTAGATTATACCTGACTAGCCCAGTGGTTTTTCCTACTTTCTTCAGTTTAAGCTTGAGTTTTGCTATAAGAAGCTGATGATCAGAGCCACTATCAGCTCCAGGTCTTGTTTTTGCTGACTGTATAGAGCTTCTCCATCTTTGGCTGCAGAGAACATAATCAATCTGATTTCGGTATTGCCCATCTGGTGATGTCCATGTGTAGAGTCGCCTCTTGTGTTGTTGGAAAAGAGTGTTTGTGATGACCAGCTTGTTCTCTTGACAAAACTCTATTAGCCTTTGCCCTGCTTCGTTTTGAACTCTAAGGCCAAACTTACCTGTTGTTCCTTTTATCTCTTGACTCCCTACTTTAGCATTCCAGTCCCCTATAATGACAAGAACATCTTTCTTTGGTGTCAGTTCTAGAAGGTGTTGTAAGTCTTCATAGAATTGGTCAATTTCAGCCTCTTCAGCATCGGTGGTTGGTGCATAAACTTGGATGACTGTGATGTTGAAAGCTCTGCCTTGGATTCGTATTGAAATCATTCTATGATTTTTGAGATTGTATCTCAGTACAGCTTTTCCCACTCTTTTGTTGACTATGAGGGCTACTCCATTTCTTCTACGGGATTCTTGCCCACAATAGTAGATATGATAATCGTCTGAATTGAATTCGCCCATTCCCGTCCATTTTAGTTCACTGACGCCCAGGATGTCAATGTTTATTCTTGCAATCTCCTGTTTGACCACATCCAGCTTACCAAGGTTCATAGATCTTACATTCCAGGTTCCTATGCAATATTTTTCTTTGCAGCACCGGACTTTCCTTTCACTTCCAGGCGCGTCCGCAGCTGAGCATCCTTTCGGCTTTGGCCCAACCACTTCATTAGCTCTGGAGCTACTTGTACTTGTCCTCCACTCTTCCTTAGTAGCATGTTGGACGCCTTCTGACCTGAGGGGCTCATCTTCCAGCGTCATATCTTTTAGCCTTTTGTTTCTGTCCATGGAGTTTTCTTGGCAAAGATACTAGAGTGGCTTGCCAGTTCCTGCTCCAGGTGGATCGCGTTTAGTCAGAACTCTCCACTATGACCTGTCCATCTTGGGTGTCCCTGGACGGCATAGCCCATAGCTTCTCTGAATTACTCAAACCTCTTCGCCATGACAAGGCAGCAATCCGTGAAGGGGTACTAATGTATACATCTCAGCTATCTTATTAATGTCTTTGTGAATCTATTCCTTAACAAAGGCTTTTACAGTTGGATTACATAGTAGTCTTCTATACTTTGTTTTTACTTTCTGTAATTTTAAAATTTGAAGCAAAATACAGCAGAGTCAAGGTTGTGATCTGAAATGTTGGCTGCTAGATGTGCTTTGACAGATTATTGTCCAACACTGTTTTGGTACCACGGTTTAACTAGTATGTAATCTCCTTGTTCTTTCCAGTATTTTTGTTAATGTCATTCTTTGGCGATTTTTGTGTATGCTGTCTCCTTGTTAATAATTTGAATGTAGTGTTAGTGGCTACAAGTTCTTTGTCTTCACAAAATTATATCCTTTGTTCTCCACATTCATTTTTTACTGTCAGTCTGTTTTTTCCAAGAAAATCAACAATATATATATACATATTGTTATTGCAATTGAAATTGTGTTCATTTTTCTGTTGCAAATTTTCATTTGCATAGAGCTGACAGTTATGAATCTCAGAACACTGATAAAATGTTTTGTGGACAACTGATATCTAATTGTCTGGCAAAACAATGTTTAAGTGAAAAAACATAGCTACAATTATTTTATTCCACTACTTGTAATGAGATTGCCAAGCTAGACTCATTCACAAAGGGACAATATATATATTAGGACAGTGAATTTGCTCTGTTCTTATAATAGCATCTGTCTTTGAATTATTGGGAGCATGAATCATTTCTGCAGTGAATACCTAATTGGATTCACTTTTAGAGTAAACACCCCCCCCCCTCATTTTTCTTGGACTGTTTTGGTTTATTGTTTTCACTATGTCAGCTTTTGTTTTATACCTGTCAGCAGATTGTTTGGGAAGATCTGCTAACAAGATTGCTTTGTTTCCCTTCTTCAGGTTCTTTTACCACCTTTTGACACTGTTGAGTGAGCTGATTCAGTTGTTTTCCATCATTGTAAAGAGAAGATGCAGAAAGTTATTTAGTTGGTTTTCTGAGTTGCACCTAAATCACTGTTAAATTGAAATTTGGGAACTTCTATTTTGTAACCTCTTTTTGAATTTAAGGCATTAGTTGATATTTCTTGCATGACTCCCAACATTCATGAAAGATTTTTATTGAGGTGTATCTGTGTGTGTGTGTGTGTGTGTGTTTTCCGGGGACATAAAGCCTCTATAAAAGCATGGGTGTACAGAAATGTGCAGTGATTACCGTCTGGGTTAATTGCTTCTCAGCGCTGAACTTACCATGCCTGTTCGCTGATGCTAGATAGGAGTTTTGATTCAGATTTTTTTAAAAAATCAGTAGAATCATCTCGTTTATTTCAACAGTTGGCAAAGTGGTAATGTGGTAAAAGTGTGTCAGCAGCCATGTTTTCTGTAATGTAAACAAGAACCATTCTTGAAAGTATGGAAAGCAAGATAGGTAGAGGAAAGCAAGGCAGTCAAAGAACAGGCTAGACAGCTGTCACTTGAATCTTAGTAATGCACTGCTGAATATTTTGAGTGTTCTGTTTTAGAGTCAGAAACTGGTTTTTGCAAGGAGGTGAGTAGTAAGTGAAAACCCACCCATCAGGGTGGATTTGATTTAAATCATGATTTTTAAATGTAAAAACTCATTGTTGCTGGTAGTTATAATCTTTAATATTTGCAACCAGATGAATATTTTGTATTTAGAATAATACCCTGTCAGATGAGTAAAACTGCTGTATCAGAACTGATTTTAGTTTTATAGGCTAATCACTCATATTTGGAGAACTACTTAAATTGTTTTATTCAACTAAAACAATAACATTATATAGCATACATATTATTGCATTTCCTTAAACATCAATGCTTATTAACTGAAGTGATTAAACAAAATATCTTTTTTTAAAAAACAAAGTATCTTCCAAACAATCTTCAAACCTAGCATTTAAGGTACAGTAAGAGCCCCCCCTCCATCTTTAGGATCAGAATCCACTGATTCACTTATCCACTGCCTGAAAATACTAAATATCCCCCACCCCGAAATACGTATTTACAGTGGAGTCTCGACTTACAGACGGCTCCACTTACGGACCTTTCGAGATCCGTACTTCTCTGGCCGCAAAGTTTCATTTCGACTTGTGGCCGGAGAATCGACCTACGGACCAGAAGAGGGAGGCGGGGAAAGCGCCAAATTCAAATTTGGCGCTTTCCCCGCCTCCCCCTTCCAGTCCGTAGGCCGCGGATCTGCCTCCGGATGCTTTCCAGGGCTTCTCCGCCGCCATGGGAGGCATCTTGGATGTCCCCCCCCGCCCCCCGCCGCCGCCGGGAGCCGAGCCGCGCCGGGCGATCCCGGCCATGCTCGGACTCCTGGACTTCCCCCGCCGCCGCCCGGCTCCCAGCAGCGGCGGCGGCGGCGGGGGAAGTCCAGGAGTCCGAGCATGGCCGGGATTGCCTGGCGCGGCTCGGCTCCCGGCGGCGGTGGTGGTGGGGGAACCTCTGAGAGGCCTCCCATGGCGGCGGGGAAGGCATCCGGAAGTCCCCCGCCACCGCCGCCACCGGGAGCCGAGCCGCGCCGGGCAATCCCGGCCATGCTCGGACTCCTGGACTTCCCCCGCCGCCGCCGCCGCTGCTGGGAGCCGGGCGGCGGCGGGGGAAGTCCAGGAGTCCGAGCATGGCCGGGATCGCCCGGCGCGGCTCGGCTCCCGGCGGCGGTGGGGGACCTCCGGATGCCTTCCCCGCCGCCATCTCAGGCCTCTCGGAGGTCCACCCCCACCACCGATCGTGCTTCGGAGGCACGATTGGCGGCGGCGGGGAACCTCCGAGAGGCCTCCCATGGCGGTGGGGAAGGCCTCCGGGGATTCCCCCCCCGCCGACGCAGGCTTTCCCAGGGTGGACCGGGCCTACCAGGGGAGGGCTTCCCCCGGTAGGCCCAGTCTACTCCCTGGGAAAGCCTGGGGAGTAGACTGGGCCTACCGGGGGAAGCCCTCCCCTGGTAGGCCCGGTCCACCCTGGGAAAGCCTGCGTCGGCGGGGGGGGGGACCTCCGAGAGGCCTCCGGCAGCGGCGCCGAAGCCCTCAGAGTCCTCCGGCAGCGGTGATGGCGGCGGCGGGGGACCCCTGGAAGGCTTCGGAAAGGTAAGTTCCCTTTTAAATTTGTGTGTGTGTGTGTGTGTGTGTGGGGTTTCCTGGGCCAGTTACGGATTAAATGGTTTTCAATGCATTCCTATGGGAAATGCATTTTCGACCTGCGGACTTTTTGACCTACGGACCCCGTTCCAATACAGATTAATTCCGTAGGTCGAGACCCCACTGTATATGAATTTCCAGGGTGTATTTACCAGAACTGGCCACTAGAGGGTTCCAGAGACCATGCATTGTATAGCGTTCGCTATATCTGCATTTTTGGCATCCATGGGAAGGCTTAGAACTGATCCCTTGCGGATACCACGATGCTACTGTTCATTGTTTGTACATAGATTTGCAGAACAACAATAGAATTAAGGTCTTTTCCTAAACTTTGTTTATTTTGTACAATTTTTACTGTGAAAAAGTGCACGTTATCTCAGCTTGGATAACTTGGATTAATTGAATTAGTTTACCAAAAATGTTAATATTGCATGAATATACAGCCTCATGCTATATAACTAAGCTCTATTTCATGCTGAATAACCTTTGAACTATGATGTATCTTAAATAGAACATTATCTTTAGATAGATTTTTCCTTGTTTTTTTTGCTGGAAACAAAGTGCTTTGGGTGCCTCATACTGCCTCTTTTCATGTGTACACGCACTGTCCAAACTCCTTTCTTTATTGTTGCAGATTGATATACTTGCAGATGTGTATTAAAACTCTTTTTTAAAAATTACTTTCCTTATATATTGAAAAATTGCTTATTCTTCATTTTCTTCTAGTTCCTTTCCTCTCTGAGATTGAACATCATTACAGCTTTTCCAGTGTAGAAAGTGGCATCTCTGAACAATGGTGTGGTGCTGCGTTCAATGTACCCTCTAATTTTCAGCCCCACTGGGCTGGGCTCCGCCTCTCTCTCCGGTGACTTCACCCCTGCGTGTGCACGTGACTCCCCCCCCCCCTGTGCACAGGGTTCCGTCACGACAGGAACCAAAGGGGTTGAACATGATCGCTGCTCAGAGGAGGAAGAGAGCTGTGTGGAGGGAGGTGAAGTCTCATACGCCTGCCTGCGTGCCCAATTTAGAGGGAACCTTGGCTGCATTTAAACCAGTCTCTCAGGCTTTCCAACTAGAGATAGACACGAACCTCGGTTTGGAGATTCATGCCAGTTCGTACGTGTGGCACCAGCGATGCCTCATGTTCCCTTCCCACTCCTCCCCAGTCAACAACCCACTTACTAGCCGGAGCGTTCTCCTCTCCTCCTCCTCCTCCTCTTCGGCTGTTCAACCAGTCCCCATGAGGAGAATGAGTATGCCTGTCCTGCCTACTTTCTGAGTGGGCCATCCCTACCCCACCCTGCCCCAAGGAGGTGGTGCAGGGAAGCCCGTGCTCCTGCCGGAGAGTGGTCAAACAGCCAAAGAAGAAGAGGAGAGGAGTGTGTGCTGGCTGGTGAGTGGGGGATCCAGCTGGGGACGCAGGGGAAGAGAACGCACAGCACCTGTGGTGCCATGCATGTGAACTGGCACAAACCTCTGAACCGAGGTTTGTGCCCATCTCTCTTTTCAACCAATATGTTCTTCTCATTCTTGAACTGTTCCAATCTATTTTACCTTGGATGATCAGCTGCAACTATCTGTACTTTTTGTTTCTCATTACATGAGTCCACTTTTCTGCATTTTACATGCTTTAAGGTTTTTTTTGTTTTGTTTTGTTTTTTGGTCTTTATTTGTTCACTTTAATTTTTCAATAATCATTCTCTCAGTCCAGGAAATTCTTGGAATTCTGGGACAAATCAACATTTCAAATGGTTCTGTCTTTTAATTTTTTTTCTAGATGTCTGTGTTGAAGTCCGTGTTTCCATTGCCATATAGTAGAACTGAGAATACAGAACATTTCATTATATGTATTCTCAAAGACACTTTTAATGTTTTCTATCTTAAAGAAGCTGTTCTGGGACATCTTGCTGTGATTTTAATTCTGTGGTTATCATTGCACTGTTCATTCAGCCAAATCCCAAGGTACTTAAAATTTATCAGCATACTCCCTACTTTTCATTTTAGATCTTTGTGTTTAAATTTAATTACATTTATTTGCTTACTTACTTACTTACTTACTTACTTACTTACTGAAAGTATTTATTAGTCATCATTAAGCACATCAGAGCTTCCAAAGTAAAATAAACTATATTAAAGCATGATTTAAAAACATTCAAAAGAATGTAAAAATCTAATTTTTGAAACAATTATAAAAACAAAACACCATATGAAACAATCCAGTTTTGGCTGCCCACCGGAAGATCAAGCAGCCTGACTTCCCTTGGGAAAGAGTTTCTGCACTGAGATGCTGCTGCTGTCTGTATACATATTGATATAGGATGATGAAATATAGAACTGGACCTTTGCTGAAGATCTCAAATCCTGGGCCGTCTCATATTGCACAAGGCACTCAAGAGAGCCTGAATATATTTAAAGCCGATGTGCTGTGCACAATCTCCATATTTGTGGAAGCTGTCTCCGCAAACCTTTTCATACTTTTTAGTGACCCTGGGAAATGCAACCAGAATGGGAGGAGAGCTTGTCAAGAGATATGAGTGTGTTCACTCATACTCTTTTTCCTGGTTCAGCTCAGTACTACTTCTTGGCTCTCTGAAATGTACCTAGAAGATGTAGACTTCCACTGGAAGGAACGCCTATCGATGGTGACTGACTATCTGGTATGACCAAGAAAATACATTTGGACAGCATTAGTTTTAGCTGCCCCACCCAATATAGTGTAGTAGATAGAATGACAGACTAGGACTCAGGAGGCCTGGGTTCGAATCCCTGCTCAGCCACAGAAACTCACTGGGGAAGTAGAACTGGTAAAGCCACTCCTTAAATATTTCACTTACTTTGAAAGCCCTGTTTGGGTTGCTGTAAGTTGGTTCTGTCTTAAAAGCATGTAACAACAACAGTTTAGCAAGAGCGCTTTTCTACGGAACTATTATTTCACTATGCTATTAAGAATCTACATTTGACCTCATTTTATGAAGGAATTTGTATATATACATGAGGAAACATAACTTTTGCAACTTCTGCTTGAAAGAAATCAAGAGATTATTAGAATTTAGGTATAATATACCCTCAATCAGAGACCAAAGATTTAATATGATATTCTTTCCATTTCAGTCTTAAGGTACACTTCCATAACAATATGTTTTGTATTGTATTCTATGATGGAAGGAAAATGAAGTACAGATATATTATACAAATACATGCCAATTTTGTTTTATTCATTTCTGATTTCTCCATATCCCAGTTTATGTTCCTTTCAGGGCTGTGAGTGCATTGTGAGCAATTACACTGTGCAGTGCTCACATTAAGTCCCTCAGTTTTGCCCTGGCATGTCAGAAAGCTCTTGCTTTAATTTTATTTTGAATTTACATTTCTTTTCTCTACACTGCAATATACATAGATAAAATGTCTTTTCTTCCATCTCCTTTACCCGCCCCACCAAACTGAGTAAAGCTACTCTCATCTTCCCCTATTGCTTGCTTTGCTTTAATCGGTGCAAGGAGGGAACAGCGACACTTCATTGCTGCCACACAAAACTTCGCCACAGTGCCAGATGTTTAGTAATGGTGTGTATTGGCCACCATCTCCTCAGTCCTGTGAAACTATGGAGATTCTGTAAGATTTAATCATATTGTAATAGGCTGTATATTTTAAATTGTATTTTTGTGTTATACTAATATATATAATAATAATATTTGAATTTATCTGCTGGTCAGTGACCGTAATAAAGATCAGAATCAGAATCTTCCCCTATTGCATGTTAGAACATCTTTTATCTGATTGTGCAAGAAGGCATAATTGACAATTTATGTCACAGTTTACATCAGTGTTCAGTGGTTTTTGTCAGTATATGTGCCTTGGAAATGGTATTGAAGCCAGTGACAATTTGTGGATAAGGGATCAGTATCAGTTGTTCATAGCTCATTGAATTCAGCAATACTAAAAGCCCAAATACCAATAAAAATGTTGGAAAATTGATACTTCTGGTTGTAAGGAATGTATTTAGAGATGAATTATCGTAGCACACTGCAATGAACACATGGTTTTAAAAATGTCCACTGAGTTCAGTAGATCTTAACTCTCAGGTAAGTAGTGTGTTAAGGTTGTAGTAGCCTTAGGCTGCAGTTGCACATATGCTTCTCTGGAGCAAAGTCCTATTGAACAAAGGGGAACCTACTCTGGGCAGCCTGAACAGGACTGTTCTGTTAATCTCACAGAAGTCAGAGACTTTAACTATATAGAATTAGGTGCTCAGCTAAGTAAAAAGAACTTGGAGAGCAGAGCTGGTCTAATCTCTTCCTGAGACCTTGTGAGTTAGAAGTCATTGGTCAGGTTTAGTCAATGGTTAAAATGCTGTTCATGTAAGTTCTGCAGTGTAAGGATGATCATTATCAGGTGAGGCATTTTTTTGGAAATAACACCTCCCCTCCCCCATCCTGAGGCGTCTACATGGTCCCACGTAATCCCTTTCATTGTTGGGAACCCATGTGGCGCATGGAGCAAGTGGGTGGATGTAGTCCTGAGCATCGCAGAATTTTTGCCACTGGTAAAATCATCTTGGTGGTAATAATTTTTGGAAAATAAAGGCTGCCCCTTCTTGAAGGTCCCACCATCCCCAGTGGCTTCTCCAGGATGCAAAGGATTCCATGCAAGTTTCAGGACCTTCGAGAGGTACAGATCAAAAATGTTTTATTTCTAAAAAAATGCTGTGGTTTATGATGTCATCTGTCTTTCATGGAAGTAGCAATGCAAATGGGATTGCAGCTTCATGGCTTAAAAAAAAATGCAGGGGTTAAATTTATGGGATCTGTGACAGTATGGAATATGGAATCAACCTGATTTTATTGCATATGTTTCTGTAACAGTTTTGAGAAGTGAGATGGAATCATTTATTTTCTAAATCCTAGATGGCAGAAGAAAGAGGGAAGAGATAAAACGAGCACACTTAAATCTGCAGAGCAATGGCATAGCAGGAATACAAGCAGCTTTGTAAAGTAATTAGTGTCAACAATCAATGCCCTGATACAGGGTAATGTGGATTTCTGGAAAAATTAAAGAATGGTGGCGAAGGAAGAGGTGTTGATAGAAAAAAAAAGGTGACAAAAGAGTGATGGTTTTGCTTTCTAATGTGATGGGGTTTTTTTGTTTTTTTGCTTTCTTTAGGAACCTTCCCCTATTTGGCTATGCATGGGATGAGAAGCATCTTTTTGTATCATATTCATTAACTCTGTAGGTGATTTCATACAAGAGTTTTACTCACAGCATAAACAGTTGCCTGGAGACTTACTTCTGCCATGTGTTTGTCCATGATTGTTCAGAAAAATATTTGCATAAGTTGGGTAGTATACAAATACATCTTGCAGCAGTACCTTTTATCACAAAAGCAGAAAACTTCACCTTGATCACAGAAATCATCACAGCAGTATGTACCTAAAAGCAGTCCAGTCTAGTCCACACTAACCCAGTAGCTCTTCAGAACATAGCCATGGCTGCTCAGTTATGTTTGAGGATGTGTGTATTCATCACAGTCTAATGTATAATGCATGACTGCATGTAGATTTGTGTGCAATCACTTGTTAATTCATATCCACTTTCTCCTTTGATCCTTTGGATATAATGCTTTTAGTATACTTAATTCTGTTTTCAGGATGTAGTCTTGGTTGTGGTAAGCCAGATTTCAGTTTGCTTAGTTTGAGACTAGTTAATTGCAAAGTCTGTGTTGGTCATGAGAAACTATGGGTTGTTCTGAAATAAATGGGTGTGTCTCAGCACTTAATTGTCCTGATGCATAATCTGTACTGTGGACAAAAAGCTACTGTTAGGACAGAATATGGAGAAACAGAATGGTTTCCTCTAGGCAAAAGTATCAGAAAAGGGTGCATTTTATTCCCTTATCCGTTCAATCTGTATGTAAAACATATCATACAGAAAGCCAGACTAGATTCAAATGGAGGAGGAGTGAAAATTGGTGGAAGAAACAACAATTAAGATATACAGATGACATCATCTTATTGGCAGAAAGCAGCAATGACTTGAAATGACTTTTAGTGAATGTGAAAGGAGAAAGTGCCAAAACAGAACTGCTGTTGAATGTTAACAAGACGAAAATCACGACTACAGAAGAACTATACTTTAATGTCGACAGTGAAGAAATAGAAATAGTTAGAGATTTTATATACTTGAGTTCAATACTCAATTTAAATGGAGACTGCAGCCAAGAAATCAGAAGACTGAAACTCAGAATGGCAGCAATGAAGGATTTAGAAAAGATTATCAAGTATGTGTGTGATTGGGTTCAGTAAAGAGCTTGAGTAGTTCCTCTATTTCGGCGGGAACAAATAACGGAATCTCGTCTTTTTTGCTTAACATTTTATTAAAGTTAACATCAGGAGAGTCCACAACAACTTCAATAGGGCCAACTGTGCCAACATTCAATGAGGACTCAGTCCAAGACAACCTTGATCCTTTATTCAACTTCTCTTCATTTACTGGGGGGCTGGTCCAAACCGCTCCTGACCGGTAGGCTTCCTCAAGGGAGCGTTCCGGACTGCACAAATTGTCCCACAACATGGGTGGTGGCGGGCCCAATCTCCTTCCGGCTTGGAACTGTCAGGTATAGGTCCTGGGTGAACCACCTTCTTCCAGGGACCATGTCCGTGCGGGAAGACCACCACTGTCCATTCTAAGGGGTCTGGTAACACTTCTCCAGTCTTTACATCAGGCAGGTCAGGTAACAGTCCTCACACTTTTAGATTAGGAGCTAGAAAAACCTCTACCCCCTTTTTCTTTCTTTTAACCCCGCCTCCTCTTTCTCCTTGACACTCAGATCTTCCATCCCTCCTGTCACGCCCCCTGTTGCCTTCTCTTTTTCTTCTGTCTCATCGGTATGAGGGGACGGCTCACTCACTCCTCTTTCATTTACATCTCTTTTACATCTCTCACTCCTTCACAACGTGTCACTGGACACAAAGAACAAGATCACCCACACTCTTATATTTCCAATCACCATCTATGGGTGTGAAAGTTGGACAGTTAAGAAAGCTGACAGGAAAAAAAAAGATTTTTGTGAAATTTAATGTTGGAGGAGAGCTTTGTGGATGAGCAAGTTCAACACTTGACTTTCTTAACACGTCTTTTGGCAGTTCGGTTTTGGACCTATTTGGTCCTGAGCTGACCTGATTCTGATGTGAGTTCAAACGTCTGAAATCTCGATTTTCATAGGGCAAGAGAAATGACTTATTTTCTTTTTCCCCTTACTGCCAATCTGTGCTGAATCCTTGCAATAAATAATTGTTTTAACCTATTATAAATGTATACTGATGAGCGGATGTTTTATTTTTGTAAGGTGATGATGTGTAGAAATATTACTTGGTAAATCTTCGAGCACCCATCAGGGGAAATACAACTTAGCAATCTCTAAAAGCACTGTTGCTTAAAACTATGGGGTACTTCTGGAAAATCAAAAGGGATTTTAACACGCACACAGAGATTCTAGGAATCTTCCTTGGGTATAAAAAGGTAGAAAAATTAATCAATTTTACTAAAATGCGGGGTTTTTTTGTACTGTTCTCTATGCAATGTATAGGCGTCCTGATCAGAAAGCCATTGAGAAACATCCCCTACCTTCAATGTTTTGATCTGCTTTTTGGCCTCCCTAAAGAGAGGGTTCAGACCGCCAAAAATCCCCGCTGATGAGGGTGTATAATAGATGCCTATTGATCTACTCTAGCCCTCTGACTGTGCTCAGACAAAAAACAAACAAACAAACCTGTATCCACATAGAATTGGAATATGGCATGCGCTATCCCTTAGTTTAACCATTAGCCTCTGAGGGCGGCTGGTATGAAAGGCCGAGCTGAAGTCCACAAAAGCAGCTGTACATAGTTCCCCTACTGCTCCACATGTGACAATGCCTTATGCTGGTGTAATAAAAATAAAAAAGCTACAGCACCCCGTTGATCTATTTGTTCTATATGCACGCTGATGGGTATCAAAACTCTGAGGGAGAGATGGTATAGTATAACTCTGAATCATTTTTTTTCAAAACTTTTCATCACTACAGCTCTATTAGCCTGTGGAATTTGTGGATCTGGCAAAGCCTTAGACAAGCGAGTGCTGAATCCTCGCAATAAATAATTGTTTTAACCTATTATAAATATATACAAATATGCACAAGGTATGGTACAATAAAGACTCTTTATTAGAAGACCAGAAATGACTCATTTTCTTTTTCTCCTTAATGCCAATCTGTGCTGAATCCTTGCAATAAATAATTGTTTTAACCTATTATAAATATATACAAATATGCACAAGGTATGGTACAATAAAGACTCTTTATTAGAAGACATTATATTACAAGGCTTTTGTAAAGCAAACCTCTAAACCTCAGGGCTAGTAGAAGCACATGACATACAGATTAGCTTTACTTTGTTTTAACCTATTATAAATGTATACAAATATGAACAAGTTATGGTACAATAAATGCTCTTTATTAAAACCAGTATATTATAAGGGCATTGTAAAACATACACCTAAACTTCAAGGGTTGTAGAAACACATGAAATACAGGCCAGATTTACAGACTGTATATTCCTGCAGGGCGATTTCTCATCATCATCATCATCATGCTGAGCATTCTCCTGTGGGTGAGAATGAGACAACATTTTAGTAAGCTTTTTAAAGACCACACCACCACCAGCCCCTAACGTGCCCCATAATGATACTTTTTAAAAAAGAAAATTGTTCTTACCAGAACGCCTTGGTTCTCTTTATCACTCTCAAAGCCTTCATCTGGAGCCTCTTCCAACATTTGCTGCTCAGGACCATCGTCAACCTCCGCAAAGTCCAGTTTCGCTAGCACACAGCCATCCACGTCCTCTGCTGATTTCAGGGCATCTCCGGTTGACTTCTGTAAATCTCTTTTTGACCCTTGTCCACAATCGCACTCAAGATCATCATCTTTATCATCTCCCCACATCAGGGTGCAGGCCAGCTTTCTTGCACTTTTTGGCGTCTGCTTTGGCTTTGCGTTAAATACGTATAGGTCTTCTGTAGTCTTGCATTTTCTTCTTAGCTTTTCTGGGTCTTCAGGCAGGCTCCCTCTGAGCCTTGTAGGGGGTCCTAAGGGGTACAGGGGCTGAGAAAAGCCCACAGCTCCATAGTAGCAACCTTTGGGTCGCAAACGCCTTTTGGGTCTCCCCGGATCCTTTTGGCTTGTCTCGGGAGCTTGATTCTCTTTGTCAGCCATCGTCTCCAAAACAACACAGCCGCTGCAAAAGAACGGTCAGCGCGTGCAGAACTCTCCAAAAACACTGCTGGGGCCTTTCCGAGACAGGAGGCCCACCCTTTTCTAGCCAAACCCCTCCAGCCGCTTCCCCTTGGCCTACAGGGGCCGCCTGATGTTTTTGATAGTTACACATTGTCTTTAAGTTGCAAGCTTTTTTCAAAAGTTTATAGGCCTTATGAGAGCTGTCTGTGGATTATTATTAAGTTCTGGTCAACATCTCTCTGCAAACTATGGCTTAAAACTCTATGGGGCGATTCCTGGTAAATTAAAAAGGGTTTTAACACACACACACACACACACACACACACACACACACACACAGATTCTAGGAAAAGGCCACGAGTATAAAATGTGGAAAATGTTTTACTTTGGATAGTCTTAAAGCAGTTTTACTAAAACGCGGGTTTTTATTTTTATTTTTGTACTGTTCAACTTATTGCAGGTTTTTTTCCTTGTCCGCCATCATCTCCAAACCGTTCTGGTCTCTGCAAAGAGCGGCAAGTGCGCAGAAGGGCCCCGAAATCATTCATAACAGAAGAGGCTTGTTGTTGTATTTTAACCATTGCTTTAAAATTGTCTCCTCTTTTGAAGGTCTAATTATTTAATTTATTGTTACAGTATAGCAGAAGGGCCCCGAAATCATTCATAACAGAAGAGGCTTGTTGTTGTTGTATTTTAACCATTGCTTTAAAATTGTCTCCTCTTTTGAAGGTCTAATTATTTAATTTATTGTTACAGTATAGCAGAAAGGCCCCGAAATCATTCATAACAGAAGAGGCTTGTTGTTGTTGTATTTTAACCATTGCTTTAAAATTGTCTCCTCTTTTGAAGGTCTAATTATTTAATTTATTGTTACAGGATATCAGAAGGGCCCCGAAATCCCCTGCTGTGGAATTTCAGCCCCAGGCGGCCTAAGGGCATGCCAAGGCATGCCCTACAGCCGCCTCTTGGCCTACAGGGCCGCGGGGGTGGCACAACCCCTCGGGGACCAATCCTCAGGCCTCCCTCTGGTCACGGGGGACCCCGGACTCTAGGAAAAGCCCCCTATAGGGCCACGGGGACCTCCACAACCCCTGACGTCACCGCTCGACCCGCCCCTTCCGCCGGAAGGGGCCTGGGTCGAGCCTTGATGCCGGAAGTCCCGCCCCTCCCGCTGGCAGGTGCCAAAAAGGGGCGGGGCACCTGTCAAATTTGAGTTTGATGAATGCTACCATTTCCCTACTACTACCCTGGACTTGCAGAAAGACAAACAAATGGGTTCTAGATCAAATCAAGTGTGAACTATTTTTGGAGGCAAAATGTTGAAAATGAGGTTGTGGTACTTTGGGCACATCATGAGCAGGCAGGATTCTCTGGAAAAGACAATAATGC
The DNA here is from genome assembly GCA_037013535.1 of Intellagama lesueurii. Classification (NCBI taxonomy): domain Eukaryota; kingdom Metazoa; phylum Chordata; class Lepidosauria; order Squamata; family Agamidae; genus Intellagama; species Intellagama lesueurii. Next base: position 72,829,981 of record JBAJHW010000003.1, on the reverse strand, counting down.
TGGGAAAGGTGGAAGGCAACAGGAAAAGAGGAAGACCAAATATGAGATGGATCAACTCCTAGAAGAAGAAATAGACTTAATTTGCAAGAGCTGAGCAGGGCTGTTGGGGACAGGACATTTTGGAGATCACTCATTCATGGGGTCGCCATAAGGTGAGAACAACCTGAAAGCACATAACAGTGACAACAATGTTTATCCAAAATGGTTGTATGATTGAAGTAGATTGTAGAGCTAAATAAGTTTCTGTTTGAATCAAGGAAACTTTTGGAGGCGTTCAGTCACCATATCCCTGTTGATTCAATGGGCCTAGTCTAGTGCGATTTATTAAACTAAGTAACAGGACTTTGACCAGTGTGTTGTAAGGAAAGTAAATTTTAGACATTGATTTTCAAAAAAGAAAACCAATTTAATTTGATATTTGAGTTCAGCTAACTTGTATGAAACCATCAACTCTTTTGTCTACATAGCAGTAACAACAACAAAATTGAAAGAGTTTGAAATGTAATGAATATCTATGAGATCCTTCTCTAATCTGGAATACTTTTTAGTGCGGTAAGTGGGACTGTGCATACTGGAAACCCATTAACAGTATTAAAAAGCTAGCAGAAGAGGAAATTAGACGCAGGTGACTTGATTTTTTTATTACACTATTGATCTATCTTTTCAACAGAAGATCAATATGTTCTCAACCTTAAGCACTGGTTTTGTGTTCTGAAAATACAATTGCTTTGCACTATGACATACTGTACATCTAGAAAATATGGGAGTGCAAATTGACAGTATGAAAGATAACCCTTGAAAGGCTAAGTATGCTCAGGCTTGAGGAATGAATTCAGATATGTAGACAGAGCCTTTTCTAGCTGAACAGATAAATAGCTGCTTCCCTTCCCTCTTGATTCCATGACAGGAGGTGTAACACTTCTGTTTTGTGTAGTAACTAATAGACTATTTGAGCAAAATATATCTTTGTGACAATAGTTGTTCTGATTTTGACAATTCTTCCACTCATGTTAATTCTCTTGTATTTCTTTTTACTCTTTCATACCCAATGTATGTCTGCATTGGAACTTCATACAGTGGATTGGTCCTGGAACTAGATTGGCTCAGTGGTCTTGTAATGAAATGTGTCATCTTACAAGTAACACCCACAATCTTTTCTTTCTGACAAAATTTCCTCTGTACAGGCAAAAAAGAGGTAACTAATGTAACAAAGGCATTAAGGATTTGGCTGAAGTGTTCTGTGCTATGTACCTAGCAGTACCTAATCTTGAATTCTGAATAAACTACTCAGAGTGTGGTTGAACTTACCAAAAAAACCCTGCTTTGAATTGGGTTAAGCAGGTTTTAAATCGATTTTAAAATATCCATTTACATGACACACAGCTCAGTGCATATATATATATATTTTGGTCTGGAAAGCGAATTATTTTAGCTAGGAAGGGATTGTTTATTGTAACTCAATAGTGAATCCGATTCATTTTGAATCATTTGCTTGTGTAAATGCCTGTGTCAGAGTATTAATTGTGTTTTGGAGGTCTGCCAAAATGAGTGCCAACAGAGAGGAAAAAGGAATTGTTTTTACCTCGCCTTTACCTCTCCCCCTGTTCCCTCAGCTGAGAATGAAAACCAGAGACTGACAGGGTGGAGGAAGGGGAGACTGCGCAGGTGGCCACAAAGAAAGCAGCTCCAGGAGGCAAAATGGCAAAGCAGAAGGAAAGGGGAAATTCAGGAGGCAGGCAGGGGTTTTGTGTGCATGCACACACTGGTGAGGAGGAGGAAGATCCAGTGACTTGCAGGCGCCTCCAATCCCAGCTGCCAGCTCTAATTTCTTTATCCACACAACCTCTTCCTGTAACTGCAGAAGCTGGCGAGGTGAGGCTTTCCTTCAGCCAGCCAAGCAAAAGAGGTGGCAGCTTAGCTCCTTCCAGCCAACCAGCCCTCAGTTGTGATCCTGATGCATTGACCTCACTTGGGTTCTACTTTGTGCAGTGATTACGGTTATTGGATTGTCTTTCTTGTTTCTGATATGGGTCTTGTTGGCTATTATTTTTGCCTTTTTCCTATCTTTGCACTTGAACTATAATCTTGGACGCACACACACAGAGACACACAGACAGAGAGAGAGAAGAAAAGAAGAGAAAAAGAGAAGAAAGAAGAAGTATGTCAAAAAATACAATTAACATTTGTGGGCCTGCTTCATTTTCTTGTATAACCTTTCCACTTAGAGAATTTATTCAACTTTCCTTCTGCCCATGATACTGGTACTCTATACAGTACAACACAGGGCTGAAACTAGTGTCAGTAGAGTAAAAGTAGTTTTAAAAAACCCTTGCTTTCTCAGTTTTTTTACACCACTGCCAAGCCTTGGTGTATTTTGTTCTTCTTCGCTCTGAATTGCTGCAGTGCAGGATCTGTTCATGTGGACTGTAGTACTGTGTTGTTCCATGGTGATCCATACACTTTGTGGGTGTTTTATATTTGATGATGTTTCCTTATACTGTAGGCATTTCTCCACTGTTCAATCTTCACCCCTCCCCACACATACACCATGACTGAGTAAAACAAAAAGGGAAGAGAGGGGCAGATTGAATAGGCAGAAAATAGATGGAGGAGACAGAGAAAACGGGAGGGCAGTCTGTGTTGGAAGTGAGATGTCAGGGAGCAATTAGGGAGAGATTATGCTGAGTGCAACCCAGGGCCTCCAGCAACAAATACCTTATCTATGTGTGGATGCAATATAGGATGATCTGTTCAAGTCTGCAGGAAAAAAAATACCAGAAGGACCAAGAATAACCCTAGAATGATTGGAGACAGCACCATTGTGTTGACAAGTCCTTAGATTCATATGTAAGCATGAATTTTCATGTTTTCTAATTTTACCAGTTAAATTGAACAGAGTTTTAACTTTGATTACATTATTGAATTTGTTCAACACAGACTAGGCAATGTTCAAGTTCATTAAACAAGGAAACTAAGTTGATTGCACAGTCATAGTTCTTTGGTTGTTCCTCTAACATATCTTTTTTTTTTTTACTACCCTGTTTCTCCGAAAATAAGACCTAAAGCTCTAGTATGTCTCCTAACCTGAAAAAAAGCTCTAGTATGATTTTTCAGGATGCTTGTAATATAAGCCCTACCCCAAAAATAAGCCCTAGTTAAGTGAAACCCTGCCCTCCACCATTGTACAGCAACCAGAAGACGACATGACTGTGTTAGAATAAATGCAGATTGTTGTACATGAAAAAAATAAAACATCCCCTGAAAATAAGCCCTAATGCGTTTTTTGGAGCAAAAATTAATATAAGACCCTATCTTATTTTCGGGGAAACACGGTAAAAATCTTTAACATATTCAATGTGACCTGTTCACATTTTTTTTAAAACAGTACAGCAGACTGTTATGCTTGATTCAGCCTTTTTCAGTGGTATAGATTTTCTTGAAAATTGCTTTTGTGTGCTCAAGGTTGTATGTGCTGAAGTTTAAATCATTTTTTCTATATAGACTTTGGACATTCCAGGGGAAGTACTCGCTCATACAAGTGCTGCTGATCCCAAAAGAAGTGCCATGTGTTCCATACATTCTGTGATGCGATAAAGCAGATGAGTGAAACATTCTTAACTTCAGAGAGCCTTGGCTTTACAAAGAAATTTTCAGACAAAAATGCACCAATATCTGAAAACTTTTCAGAATTAGGATCTTTGTGGTCATCTCCCTTTTCGCTGCTTTTTATTTTCCTTGCGTTTGTTGCTTGCCCTGAATGTTGTGAACCTGTTTTATCTCCTGCACTATCTGAGGCTCATAGTCCTGGTACCAAATTTCTTCTGGGCCTCCTGATTCTCCCATGATATTTTAATTTAGCAAGCAACTGATGCTTTTATCGAACTTTGGCCTAAGCTGGCTGTAATTTGTAAGGAGTCTTAACTGAGTATTGAAAACCAGTTCCCTTCCACACTTCTTTACAAGTCACAAGTCTGTCATTGAATTCTGGCTGTGTAGTTTGCTTTGAGTACGTATTGTAGGTTACATTTAAATTAATAAGCAGTGTTGTGCCATTTTCAGTGGTGTCTTATGGCTGTGAATGGATAGGGGCAATGGAAGCTCCTTTCAGAGACTAGTACTGAAACACAGTCTTGTTGTATTAGTGATTAGAACCTGTAAAATCCTAAATGTCTCAGTATTGGAGCTCCCCTGATCAGGGATTGGAAACATTGCTTTGAGGGCGGCGGGTTATGCCTCTCAGAATCCTATAGCCAGAATGGACATTATTGTGGTGGCTGCGGGATTCTGAGAGCTGTAGTCCAAAAATTCAACAGTTTCCATCTCTGCCACAGTGAATGCAATAAAAGTGTCTAGGCTGGGTGTAACACAAAACTAAAATTTAGTATAGCAGAATTGGAAGAGAGCTTGGAGGTCATCTGGTCGGACCTGATCTGCGGGAGGCAAAGAGAGGATCCCTGACAGGTTATGGTCCATCCTTTGATTAAATATCTACAATGAAAAAGAACCCCAGCACATTCTGAGGCAATATGTTCCATTTTCAGACAATTCTTAGTGTTAGGATGTTTTTCCTGACTGATTGTTCCAGAGTGAAAAGGGCAGGGCTAGTGTCAAAAATAGACAGCATGAGAGCCATCCCATACTGTACTTTTTTTCTTGCACCCCCTTTCATACTCCCATCTTTCTTTCTATGCACTCATCCTTCCATTTTTTACCCTCCCCTACAGTGCCATTCGCCATTTAGACTGGAAGGTGAAGGCAAGGAACAGAGGTGGCAAAACCATATACGTAGGCTGAAACCCCTTCACGGATTGCTGCCTTGTCGTGGCGAAGGGGCTTGAGTAATTCAGAGAAGCTATGGGCTATGCCGTGCAGGGACACCCAAGATGGACAGGTCATAGTGGAGAGTTCTGACTAAACGCGATCCACCTGGAGCAGGAACTGGCAAGCCACTCCAGTATCTTTGCCAAGAAAACTCCATGGACAGCAAGGTTATGCTCAAAATCCTACAAGGTAGGCTTCAGCAGTATGTGGACCGAGAACTCCCAGAAGTACAAGCTGGATTTCGAAGGGGCAGAGGAACTAGAGACCAAATTGCTATCATTCGCTGGATTATGGAGAAAGCCAGAGAGTTCCGGAAAAACATCTACTTCTGCTTCATTGACTACGCAGAAGCCTTTGACTGTGTGGACCACAGCAAACTATGGCAAGTCCTTAAAGAAATGGGAGTGCTTGACCACCTTATCTATCTCCTGAGAAATCTATATGTGGGACAGGAAGCAACAGTTAGAACTGGATATGGAACAACTGATTGGTTCAGAATTGGGAAAGGAGTACCACAAGGCTGTATATTGTCTCCCTGCTTATTTAACTTATATGCAAAATACATCGTGCGAAAGGCAGGACTGGATGAATCCCAAGCCGGAATTAAGATTTCCGGAAGGAATATCAACAACCTCAGATATGCAGATGATCCCACTCTGATGGCAGAAAGTGAGGAGGAATTAAAGAACCTCTTAATGAGAGTGAAAGAGGAGAGCGCAAAAAATGGTCTGAAGCTCAACATCAAAAAAACTAAGATCATGGCCACTGGTCCCATCACCTCCTGGCAAATAGAAGGGGAAGATATGGAGGCAGTGACAGAGTTTACCTTCCTGGGCTCCACGATCACTGCAGATGGTGACAGCAGCCACGAAATTAAAAGACGCCTGCTTCTTGGGAGGAAAGCGATGACAAACCTAGACAGCATCTTAAAAAGCAGAGACATCACCTTGCCGACAAAGGTCCGCATAGTCAAAGCTATGGTTTTTCCAGTAGCGATGTATGGAAGTGAGAGCTGGACCATAAAGAAGGCTGACCGCCGAAGAATTGATGCTTTTGAATTGTGGTGCTGGAGGAGACTCTTGAGAGTCCCCTGGACTGCAAAGAGAACATACCTATCCATTTTGAATGAAATCAACCCTGAGTGCTCACTGGAAGGACAGATCCTGAAGCTGAGGCTCCAATACTTTGGCCATCTCATGAGAAGAGAAGACTCCCTGGAAAAGACCCTGATGTTGGGAAAGTGTGAGGACAAGAGGAGAAGGGGACGACAGAGGACGAGATGGTTGGACAGTGTAATCGAAACTACCAACATGAATTTGACCCAACTCCGGGAGGCAGTGGAAGACAGGAGGGCCTGGCGTGCTCTGGTCCATGGGGTCACGAAGAGTCGGACACGACTTAATGACTAAACAACAAAGGCTGAAACCATTCCCAGTGATTTGAGTAGTAATAGTGCACAGCTTTTTCACGCTGAATTCACTACCGCAGAATGTAAATCATATTGCAAAAAAGAAGGACGTAAGGGCATAATTTGCAGGAATATCACATTCTGGCAAGTATGTCCCATGTTCCACGAATGAGTCAGATGATCCAGTAATAGAGATAAAAGTCTAAAGTAGATTGACTCAGTAAATAATTTTCACTTACATCCAACACTTCGTGCTGTTGTCCAGAAGGGCAGTTTAAAAACGAAAACATTTTCATGTTTCGCCTCAGCGGTATTTTAGAACTTAAAAATATCAGGAGTAAAATATATATATTTGTATATATGTATATATATAAACATATATATTTATATATGTATATATTTTATATATACATTATGGTAAAATTTGGCTTGTATTAAAACTTGGGATACTACTGAGAAATGCTTAAGATATATACTTAACATTCAGACTCTCATCATACCATTATTCAATAAAATGATACCAATTGTGTGGATGGTTTATATTGGGTTGAATGATGTTAAAATTATAGCCCTTAAAGTTAAAAATTGCTGAATCTGCTACTTTTCATCCCACTTGCCTTCTTCTTGTATTCACAATAATGTTTGTGATACTTATCACATAGTGCCAATTCTCTCTTCCAATACCACAAAATAATCGCAAGAAGGCACAACAAATGGAAAGACTGAAAAAGGAAATGTGAATCCACCATGGAAAAAAAAGATCAGATTTTTCCATAGAAATTAAGTAGTAGTTGGCAGATTAGAGCTAAACTAGATGGGAGAGAAAAGGCACTTTTTCATTCAATGTGCAGACTTCCAAAAATACAGAGCAGCAGTTAATGCAGCATCTCTTCCCAATGCTACTTCAGAGAAAGGATGTCTCATTATCACAGTGAGCAGTAAAAGGGTTAAATCCCTCCTCCCACTGATCCATTCATGATCAAAATTAGACCCCTCCCAAATTATTTGCATTTTTAAAACATTATGTTAAATGCAAAAGATGAAGTTGGCCTTTAGATGCTACAGCTTGCCCCACCCCCAATGTCTTTTCTAGGCAGTGTTAGTGGAGATTTACTTCAGGCAGGCATGGAAATAATGGGTATGTTCCAGGCAAACTTAAAAAGTTGCACTAATTTTAATGAATAAAGCATATGCTATTTTTTTCCATTGGGATTCCCAGAGTGGTGTAGTGGATGCAGTTGAATTACTGCACAGAAGAGAAGAAGCTGCATGTAATGCATTTGGGAAAAATATGAAATATTCATTCATTCATTCATTCATTCATTCATTCAAAATATTTTGCCCCACCTTTCTCCTTAAAAGGTCCCAAGGTGGTTATATAAAAACTCAATTTATATAGCTGTTTCCCAGAATTTATAAAAACAAGTTAATGGAAAATACCAGTACATTGTTGGTGGTCCTCTGCTTCTTTCTTTTCATTATCTTCTTTTGCCTCCTTATCTTCTTTCTCCATACCTGGCTGGATTTGGTATCTGGCTGCAGAGCAAGTTGACTTGATGGCACATTATTATTTTTGTTTTCTTTCTTCATAGAGGCAATTGAACTGTTGTAACCACTCGTTAATGACTTGTCCATTCTTTTCCCATAATTCTAATGGTATGAAAAGAAAGAAATTGTAAAAGGGAAGTTAAACCAGAACACATATCTTTAACTACCTTCACATCTGCATTTCAAATTTGCAATATTGTTGTTCTTGCTGCTGCTACTGTTACTGCATTTTATTGTTGGTATCTTTGAGTTGTAAATACTTCTGGGCAAGGCATGTGAGATTCTAATTTTTGCAACTTTCAACATGATGGAGAATCAAAGTCCAGTTTGTATCCGTAGGCACTGTCTTAATATGTAACAATTTATTGCATTTGAAAATTATTGTGTGTCAGGGAGGCACATTAAAATAGCCCTGATTGGAGTACTTGCATTGCCTTCTGGATGACTTGTTCCAAAGCCAATTATAGCAACATCTTTACTTGTCAGTCATAGGAAAAGCAGGTCACGCTGGTGTTTATATAAACTTTTAAAGCCCAATATATACCAGGCTATTTACTAGTATGCAGTGTGGCCTGCTGCTTAGTGCTCTGCTGCTAAAGGCTTTTCAGCCAGCGCTGAACAGTTGGAGACTTTTACATAATACCAGAAATATCAGATACAAACCTTCCAGTTTGATGAAGCCAGTTGAACCTAAAAAAACCCAAATATGTGGCCTATACTTTGTGTCTGCATTAGGGTTATGTTTTTGTAGTTTTGCATTTTGAATTACAAATTGAGGGACATGATAAATCATGTTCTTAAGAATATCATTTTTATAGCTGAAGGTGCAGATAACAAAGGAACTCTTTTTGCGATTGACTTGAACTATCATTTGCAGAATTATAACTGAAGGGTTTTTTTTCAGGAGGAAAATCTTAAATTGGGTAATTTTAATTTAATTTACAAAGTGTTCTGAAATCTGTTCTCCTTTATAGGAACATAGCATTCCTGTGTCACGTCTGCTTCTGTGTTTCATCAGTGTAGTTCCAAATAATCACAGATTTGGTCTCTCTTTGGTTCTTTAAATAAAGATGGCTCTCTGGACAGATTCCCACCAAACTGAACTGTCATCTTATATGCCAAACTGAGTAATATTTCTATTTTTAAAATGTGTAAGCTGTGTCTGTGTGAAGAGAAGAGAAACCTACTGCTCCAGAGCCATTGCTTTCCAATGTATTATTCAGAGTTCTTTTTAGTCTCTGGCATATAAAGAGCTTCATCAATATTTCAGTAGAACTGTGATTTTCACCAAAAGGGACTCCTTCCCTTTCATCACTTGATACCTCTATATTTCTGTGAAGCAAAGATATTTGGGCCTTGTTAATTTCTCAAAGAGCAGACTCATCACTTTGCGAATGAACTGATTGTTAAACTATATCCTGACCTTGAGATTGATTCCCAATGCAGAACTAGTAAGCCTGGCATCTTGTAGTAATGATTAAGTAGCATTTTAAAAGGGTTTAGCTTTGTGATTTGAACTTCATGAAGTAGCAGTACAACTGGTCCTTCATTTGGAAGGCCTTGGTTTTGTTATCTCAAGGCCAGTACTTGAATTGATTGCTGAAACCACTGTGGCATCATTTGCTTGCTTATTTAAGGATGCTAGCTGCATACTCATTCTAAATTCAAATTAAGCTCTTTAGAGAAACATTACAGTACAGTCTTCTTAAAACGATAAACCACTTCCTTCCAAAGATGTGATTACAATTGCAATTGCAGTAAGAGCTGGTCCAAGTTGCAGATCTGAAAAATATGGTGCAGGTTTGTAGGGATTAAGTCTACCACTTGCAATGACAGATATGGTGCCAGAACAAAAGGTAAGAATAGTTAAATAGAGTTTAAACAAAGGAAGTTGAAGTCATATTTATTAACCAACTTCTGCAATTAAAGAAGGTCAGTTGAAATACAGTAGGAACACCCCCCCCCCATATCTGTGGGGGAACTGTTCCAAACTCCACCTCAGATGCTGAAAAATGCAGATTATAGCAAACACTATTATAATAGTAAATGCTACACATAGCATGGTCCTTGTCACCCTCTAGTGGCCAGTTCTGGTAACTTCATTGTTGAAAACATAATTTTTGGATTTTTCTTTTAATATTTTTAATATTTTCAGACTGTGGATAAATGAATCAGCAGATACTGATCCCATGGATAAGGGGGTCCTACTGTAATATCTTCAGCTTTTGTTAACAAAGGACCATTACAATACAAGATAGTAAATACATACTTACATAAGAATCTTTGGTTGTCAGTAGAGACAACCAAATAGAACTGACACCAAATAAAGATGTTCTTCTCATTATAGGGGACTGGAATGCTAAAGTAGGGAGTCAAGAGATAAAAGGAACAACAGGTAAGTTTGGCCTTGGAGTTCAGAACGAAGCAGGGCAAAGGCTAATAGAGTTATGTCAAGAGAACAAGCTGGTCATCACAAACACTCTTTTCCAACAACACAAGAGGCGACTCTACACATGGACATCACCAAATGAGCAATACCGAAATCAGATTGATTATATTCTCTGCAGCCAAAGATGGAGAAGCTCTATACAGTCAGCAAAAACAAGACCTGGAGCTGATTGTGGCTCTGACCATCAGCTTCTTATAGCAAAATTCAAGCTTAAACTGAAGAAAGTAGGAAAAACCACTGGGCTAGTCAGGTATAATCTAAACCAAATCCCTTATGAATACACAGTGGAAGTGAAGAACAGATTTAAGGAACTAGATTTGGTGGACAGAGTGCCTGAAGAACTATGGATGGAGACTCGTAACATTGTACAGGAGGCAGCAACAAAAACCATCCCAAAGAAAAGGAAATGCAAGAAAGCAAAGTGGCTGTCCAACGAGGCCTTAGAAATAGCAGAGAAGAGAAGGGAAACAAAATGCAAGGGAGATAGGGAAAGTTACAGAAAATTGAATGCGGACTTCCAAAGAATAGCAAGGAGAGACAAGAGGGCCTTCTTAAATGAACAATGCAAAGATATAGAGGAAAACAATAGGGAAAAACCAGAGATCTGTTCAAGAAAATTGGAGCCATTAAAGGAACCTTTTGTGCAAAGATGGACATGATAAAGGACAAAAATGGTAAGGACCTCACAGAAGCAGAAGACATCAAGAAGAGGTGGCAAGAATACACAGAGGAATTATACCAGAAAGATCTGGATGTCCCGGACAACCCAGATAGTGTGGTTGCTGACCTTGAGCCAGACATCCTGGAGAGCGAAGTCAAGTGGGCCTTAGAAAGCATGGCTAACAACAAGGCCAGTGGAGGAGATGGCATTCCAGTGGAACTATTTAAAATCTTAAAAGATGATGCTGTTAAGGTGCTACACTCAATATGCCAGCAAGTTTGGAAAACTCAGCAGTGGCCAGAGGATTGGAAAAGATCAGTCTACATCCCAATCCCAAAGAAGGGAAGTGCTAAAGAATGCTCCAACTACCGTACAATTGTACTCATTTCACACGCTAGCAAGGTTATGCTCAAAATCCTCCAAGGCAGGCTTCAGCAGTATGTGGACCGAGAACTCCCAGAAGTACAAGCTGGATTTCGAAGGGGCAGAGGAACTAGAGACCAAATTGCTAACATGCGCTGGATTATGGAGAAAGCCAGAGAGTTCCAGAAAAACATCTACTTCTGCTTCATTGACTACGCAAAAGCCTTTGACTGTGTGGACCACAGCAAACTATGGCAAGTTCTTAAAGAAATGGGAGTGCCTGACCACCTTATCCATCTCCTGAGAAATCTATATGTGGGACAGGAAGCAACAGTTAGAACTGGATATGGAACAACTGATTGGTTCAAAATTGGGAAAGGAGTACGACAAGGCTGTATATTGTCCCCCTGCTTATTTAACTTATATGCAGGATACATCATGCGGAAGGCTGGACTGGATGAATCCCAAGCCAGAATTAAGATTGCCGGAAGAAATATCAACAACCTCAGATATGCAGATGATACCACTCTGATGGCAGAAAGTGAGGAGGAATTAAAGAACCTTTTAATGAGAGTGAAAGAGGAGAGCGCCAAAAATGGTCTGAAGCTCAACATCAAAAAAACGAAGATCATGGCCACTGGTCCCATCACCTCCTGGCAAATAGAAGGGGAAGATATGGAGGCAGTGACAGAGTTTACCTTCCTGGGCTCCACGATCACTGCAGATGGTGACAGCAGCCACGAAATTAAAAGACGCCTGCTTCTTGGGAGGAAAGCGATGACAAACCTAGACAGCATCTTAAAAAGCAGAGACATCACCTTGCCGACAAAGGTCCGCATAGTCAAAGCTATGGTTTTTCCAGTAGTGATGTATGGAAGTGAGAGCTGGACCATAAAGAAGGCTGACCGCCGAAGAATTGATGCTTTTGAATTGTGGTGCTGGAGGAGACTCTTGAGAGTCCCCTGGACTGCAAGGAGAACAAACCTATCCATTTTGAATGAAATCAAACCTGAGTGTTCACTGGAAGGACAGATCCTGAAGCTGAGGCTCCAATACTTTGGCCATCTCATAAGAAGAGAAGACTCCCTGGAAAAGACCCTGATGTTGGGAAAGTGTGAAGGCAAGAGGAGAAGGGGACGACAGAGGATGAGATGGTTGGACAGTGTCATCGAAGCAACCAACATGAATTTGACCCAACTTCGGGAGGCAGTGGAAGACAGGAGGGCCTGGCGTGCTCTGGTCCATGGGGTCACGAAGAGTCGGACACGACTAAACAACTAAACAACAACGAGAAGTTAAAAAAAAGTTGTGCAAAATTTCTATGTGGGACAGATCTTAATCTGCCAAGGAAGATTTTGTTGGCTGTGATGTGACAGTGCAGCATAATATTTTGCCACTCCTGTTCCATTCCTATTCTGTTACAATTAAGGAAAAAGCACACATAACATTTAGTATGGAATGCTTAATAGAGTTGACACATGTTCTGCTTTACAGTCTCTTAGCAAAGATATAAAAATTATTTAGGGTATGCTGTATTGGGATGGTTTGTAATCATTCACCAAATCTGAGACTATATATAGATTCTGCAGGAATGATGTGGTGATTTTTGTGTTTATTGAACTCTTCTGGGAGAGAAGGCAGTCCTAATACTTGCACCATAAATAGCCATAGAAAATTTCAGTTACTGCTGTTGCAGTCAGTTCTAGGATCCATGTTCTGGTTGTATTGCTGACTAAAAGGCAGCCTAATGTTGCCCTAGGTTTGCCTTATAGATTCCCCACCTCTGGATTTGATTATTCTTCCCGTGTAGGCCTATTCTTAATCATAGTCTCTGACTCTGGCCTTTGATCCACACAACAAAAATGGTGGTGACCAAGCTGTCACATCTGTCTAGTTCATAGTTTACCATGTGTTCTCTGTTCTCTGGTTGGCTAGTTGGTATAAGTGATCATATATCCCTGCCTGCTGTACCATTTTCCTTTCCTCCCATTTCAGCACTACCCATAGAGGCACAAGATGCCAGTCTGCCTTAATGCAAGTCTCCCATTTCAGACCGTCTGCCTATTCCTGAGGGAGCCCTTGGTTTTTGCTTGCTGGGAAATGAAAGAGACGCGTTAAAGTTGGGCAGAAAGCTCAGTGCCATGGGTTTCTGAAGCCCGTGATTGCTGCAGTGTAGTTTCTGTTGAGCAAATGAAAACAGTGTTAGAACAGAAAAATAATAAACCAACTGAGTATATGCAGAGCAACCACACTAGGAATGGAAATTGCATGGTGTCTGTAGCGTTCTCCTTTAAATGTGGTCATGGCTCAGGTTTAGTTAGAGTGAGTCATGCATATTTATGTTGCTGAGAGGCGGAGCCAAGAGGCAGAGTATAAGAGGCAGAGCCTGAGGGGGAGAAGGGAGATCAGAGTTTTGGAAGGAGTTTGATTAGCAGAGTTCAGAGATTTATGTGATTGTGATTGGACTGATGAAAATAGTAGGCGATCTGAGAAGTGATTGACCAGTGATTGGAAGGGAGAAGGAATAAAACTGAATATTAATATACTGAAACAAATAAGCAAATAAACTAGAGATCTTTCTATTTCATTAAAGAGTGGACCTGATTCTTTCTAAAGGAGTGATGGGGATTTAGGGATCTCCTGGTGGCAGCAGTGGAAGAAAGGAAAGAGTTTAGTTTTGCCCTGGTGTGCTCTGAGGTCTGAGTCTAGGTGGACAGGCCAAGGCACGAGTGGGTCCAACGCCACATAGGTGCCAGCGGTGTGGGACTCAAAAAGGGTGAAAACGCCACAGTGTCCTTCTACAAATAAAGGAGCACTAATAGAAAAGTTGAATGCATTGAAGTCTTTGTAATACAGATATTTGGAAATGGTGTTTAGCAAACTTACAATGCACATAGAACCACATTTTTATTTGAATGTTAAAGACAAGTAATTTTTGTGCAGAGTGGTACTTTGTAGAATGAAAGAAAAAGAGGGTGGAAGGAAAATGTGTAGTAGTACAGTGGAAATATATTCTTGTCATTAGATATGGGATATTCATTTTCATCTCCCTGGGGAGACTGATATGAATATCGCCACCACAGATGGCCGGGCCCCTTGGACCCACCCCCCAGAACTGGCCAGTTCACTTACCGCTTGTGGCGCAACCAAAGCAGCTGTGTCGGGGGTGTCTCAAGACTTCATGACCTCCATGGTGACCATGGGTCCATCCCGCTGATGCCGCAGGCCACACTTTAGACCTGGTCTTCTGTACCAGCGTAGATGTTGGTGACCTGGATATAGAGGAACTTTCTGTCATTCCATTATCATAGACCATTATGTGGTACAATTTGGACTCATTGAAACTCAGAGCCTTTGCGGAAGTGGGGCCACCTGGTTTACTGGTGAGCTGGTGGAGATGAAACAAGTGGGCTGTTGATTTGTGCGACTATGGCAGAAAACTCTGAGTGAATCTGATAAAAAAAAAAAGAGGTAGGGCCGCTGGAAGGCCTATTCCATGGCAGTGGAAGTGACAAAGAAGTCATTCTTCTTTGCCACCATTGCATCTGCATGGAATTGCCCAGCGGAGCTTTTGTGAATAGTCAAGGGCCGGCTACATGCTAGTTCCCAGGAAGATAAGGCAGACGAGAGTGTAGCTTGCTGTGAAGAATTTGGTGAACACTTTGCAGGCAAAATTGCTCAGATCCAGTCTGACTTGGATGCTGTAGTTGATTCAGGTCATGTGAATGTAACTGTGTTCCCTGTGTTAATGGATGAGTTTCAGCTTCTGCAGCCTGATGATGTGGTAAGGATCCTTGGGGAGGTGAGGGCTACCACGTGTCTGCTAGATCCTTGCATTCCTGGCTCATAAAAACTGCCAGAAAGGGTCTGGTTGATTGGGTAGGAGGAGTGGCGAACACCTCCTTGCAACAGGGTAGGATTCCTGCATGCTTAAAGGAGGCAATAAGACCATTGTTTAAAAAAAAGCCCTCTTTGGCCCCCACAGTACTGAATAATTACTGACCTAATATCTAATATCCCATTCTTGGGGAGGATGCCAGGCAGTTGCGGCCTGTCAGCTCCAGAGGTTTCTGGATGAGACAGATTATCTAGATCGATTTCAGTCTGGCTTCAGGCCTGGTTATAGGACAGAGATGGCTTTGATCACCTTGGTGGGTGACCGATGCTGGCAACTGGATAGGGGATCTGTGCCCCTGTTAGTTTTGCTGGACCTCTCAGCAGCTTTCAATACTATTGACCACAGTATCGTCCTAACCCGTCTCTCTGGAATGGAACTTGAAGGTACCATTTTATGGTGGCTCCCGTCCTTCCTGGAGGAGAGAACTCAGAAGGTAGTGCTGGGGGATTCATGTTTGACACCCTGGCCGCTCACCTGTGGGGTCCCTCTGGGTTCTCTGTTGTCTTATTTAACATCTACATGAAACCGCTGGGAGAGATTATTCAGAGTTTTGGGGTTCAGTGTCACCAGTATGTGGATGACACTCAATTCTACCTCTCTTTGCCACCTAAATCCGAGGAAGCTGCTTCATCTCTAGATCAGTGCTTGGTATCAATAATGGACTGGATGAGGATGAATGAATTGAATCTTAACAAAGACAAGACAGAGGTGCTTCTGGTCCATCGAAAGGCAGATCAAGGAATAGGGATGCAGCCGTTACTGCATGGGTTTACACTCCCATTGAAAACACAGGTGCATAGCTTGGGGGTGTTCCTGGATTCATCCTTGAGTCTGGATGCCCAGGTCTCGGCAGTGGCCAGGAGTGCATTTGCACAATTAAAACTAGTGCACCAGCTATGCCCGTCTCTTGAGAGATGTGATCTGGCCACTATCATACACACCCTAGTTACTTCCCAGCTGGTTACTTCCCAGTTCCTAGTTACTTCCCAGTTGGATTACTGTAACACACTCTATGTGAGGCTGCTGATGGAAAGTGTCAGGAAACTTCAGCAGGTCCAAAATGCAGCAGCCAGATTTCTCACTGGGGCAGGTCACAGGAATCACATACCCTCCTGTTACAGCAGCTCCACTGGCTGCTGATCCAGGTACAATTCAAAGTGATGGTTTTAACCTCTAAAGCGATAATTGGCCTGAGTACAAGTTATTTCAAAGACCATATCTCCCAATACGAGCTGGCTTGGGTGTTAAGATAATCAGGAGAGGCCTGTCTTTCAGTGTTGTAAGCCACCTTGGGTCCTTTTTAAAGAGAAAGGCGAGGTAAAAATATTTTAAATAAATAATAAATAATTGTCATCTCAGTACCACCTACAACTTTATTTGGGTGTGAATTAACCAACTGCATGGACTACAGAATGGGCTAATTAGGAATGTTTCCATTCTCACCAAATAAACTCGGCCCTAGTGCTGTGTCAGAAAGGAGCAGGACAGGTTGTGAAATGGGCAGGATGGATTGCTCTTATTAAAAATACACGAGGTTGCCAGAAAACAGAGTGAACCAAACCACACCAAAAGCAAACCAAACAGTGAGCTATGTGCCCATCTGATTGCCCTTTCAGTGAACTATCCAGACACAGTTATTACTGCCATACCTCGGCTGTTATTTCTGCAACCAAGAAAGACTTGTCCCTGTGCAAAAACTGACCAACTCTTCCGAATAATGCTTCAATATCTGTATTGCAAATTACATTTGTTTCAGATGGTCTCTGGAGCTCACGCGAAGGGACTGGCAAGTTAAAGAATGGGACGGGGGGTGCCTCACCTCAAATTTCAGGAGGGAAGTGCCTTCCCTAACCCAGTCACAAGTCAGATCAGGCGTTCTGAAACACATTCCTTCCATTGTTTGCAAAAGTTTAAAGCTGACTTGAGAGCTGTTGAAGCTGGTGTTTAATTAAATGTTCTGTCAGCTGATCCTTAATGGCAGCCTGCATATTACTTAATCACAGCTGCCAATCTTTAGTCAGCCCAAACCACTTGTCTTACAACTGTCAGATAGACTCCCATATCTTGTCCACATCCACCCCTAAGTACTGAGTGTGTAAAAATGCATTTAGTACCAACTATTGGCTAGATCCATTTTTTAAAGTTACTAACTACATCTGCTGTATATGCGTTTGTGTGTTTATTAACTTTAACTTTGTTCTTTTAAACATTGTAAGCCACCTTGGAACCTTCAAGAGAAATGGCATATAAATATTTTAAACAAATAAATAAATAAATAAATTTAAATGTTTAATTTGGATTAAGAGTTAGAAAAGCACGACTACTTCCTCTGCGATAGATATTAGGAAACTGTGTTAGGAAATGTTCATAAAAATATCTTGTTCATTTATTTCATTTTGTTTCATTTCTAATCAGCCTTTCTCCTAATGTAGGGATTAAAGTTTTTTTTTTTTTTGTTATGTGCCATCAAGTCAGAATTTACCTATAGTGACCTTAATACAGTTTTCAAAGTAAGTGAGGTATTTAAGGAGTGGTTTTTACCACAGTTCTACTCCCTCAGTGAGTTTCCATGGCAGATTTGGGGAATTGAGACCAGGTCTCTTGTGCCCTAGTTCATTACTATATCCTCTACACACCACACTGGGTACCCCCAAAGTTGTTTACAACATATTTAAAAAAAACCAGATGTATCTAAAAAGAGAATACATTATAATATTTAAATATGTTAAAAGACTGCTAGTTTAAAAAATTAAAACACATACAGAAAAGTAAAGAGTAGGAAAGAGCAAGAAAAGTGTCATTTTCCTTACTAAAAGTTCCTTTCTTTGCAGCCCACTGAGTTGCCAAAATCATGCTTGAGGACAAAGGTCTTTGCTTGCTGGCATAAGGACAGCAGGGATGTGGTGAACCTAACTTTCCATGGGTGCTATAGCTTGGAGAAGCCACCAAAAATACCCTCTCATACCTACACCAGAGGTGTCTTTGTTGGTGGCAGGACCAAGAGGAAGATCTTAAAAACAAAGAGACGTACGTATGGTGTGCAGTTCTTCAGATTGATTTGATCTGAGATGTATAGGGCTTTGTAAACCATAACCAGCACTTAGAATTGGGGCCAGAAATGGACTGGGAGCCAGCAGAGCTCTTGTAACAAGAGAGGTATATGGTCCTCGTAACCAGTCCCAGTCAGCAGTCTGGCTGCAGATTTTTGGATCAGCTGTAAATACTCTTCACAGACAGCCCTATGTAGAGTATGTTACAGTAATCCAAGCAGGATCTTATGTACTAGGTTGCAGCCAAAGTCAACTTTAATTGAGTATCTTTGTGTTTTTTTCTCAAAAGCCAGTAAAGAAATAAATGGAAGGTTAGCAGGGTATTTTATTTTGTGGTGAAAATACCCATGCCCTGTGAGAATTATTTTGCAGCTCATGGTTTAATTTTATAGCCCTGCTGGCATCTGTCAGAAGAAATGATTAAGAGCGGCAAGAAGCTTATATTATGCACACCTGACACTGGCAAATGACAGGCGTGCTGGAGCAGGTCCAGGGGAGATGTGACCCAGTAAACTATTCAGTGATGCTTTGTATGAGTATGAACATAGGAGCTGGAGTGGGGTATACAGGACGAACTACCTTAACTACCCCAGAAGGAAACTTTCTTACACAACATATAATCTTTTGACCACTTCAAGTGTGTTGACTTGTATCAGGAGAGAGATGCCTGCTGCACATCGTTCACCGGGTAATTTTCTAAAATTACAACTTTGTCCTCACTTAAAACTCACAATTGACACTTCTTACATGCATTTCCTCCATTTCTCCAGGTCATGTGGTGTTAGCTGCATTTGAAATGGTAGGCAGTAAGTATTTAGCTTTAGAGCAAGAGTACAATTTATGGGATGCTATTTTTAACCACAATTATAGAATAATACATCAGCGTTATAGTAAAGAATATCTGCTCAGCCCTGGCCATTAGAAATAAACCACATTGTCCTTAGAGGGCTCCTATATTGGAGAAGGTTAATGAAGACAATTACTTAATCCACTGTTTACTGCGTCTAAATGTTCTGATCATTGCACAGATGTCCTGCCACTTCTTGCCCTTGCAGCTTCTCCATTAATTCTCATGGAGCAAACATATTCATACTGTATTCTTGCATGTATCTACGTCAAAACTGTTGAAATTAATGACCCCTGTTTGTGTGAGAGAACATGGTATACATCTGTTTGGGCACTGACCCTCTTTGTCGAAGAGTACATAAACAAATGGTGGAAATTAATTCCCAGTATTTGTTACTATGTGGGGGTGGGGGTGGGAACCCCTAGGTGTCTATTTGTAGTTGGTAAACAAAATAAAAATGTGCTATGTACCCTCCTCTCACATCCCTGCTGCTTGTTGTCTCTTTCAAAAGAAGGCCATGGACTTCAATTATTAGCCTTACATGACGTAACTCACAGAACAAGATTTTGGCCAGTCTCTACTTTGGCTCATAATTTCGTCAAAATGTGGTTGCTGCTGGGCGGCCAGTTTTCTACTATGTTGTAAGGGGAAAACAAAACAAGATGGGATTCAGATGTTGAGGTTCCTTTGGCTCAAATGCTGGTGTTAAATTTCCTCATAATCAAGTCAAAGCATGTCTGTATTTCATTGGGCCTTCTACTCATTGAATTTTTAGGCTCTGCATTCTTTTCATTCTAACAATGGATGTGCTGTCTGTATGCTGCCAACTGACTGGGAAATAATGAAAAGGAATGAATAGACTGAGACCCTGGGAAGGATTGAAAATGGGAACTCACATTTATATGCAAGTCATGTAGTAAAGTTCCTGTGGAAAACTGGTATCAGACCACAGTTTTAGAAAGAAGATGTTTCTATACTTCATATTCAGTGCAACCAATCTGCTGCAGAGGACAACCTATTATCCTGTTTTGTGACATATCTGTTTAATATGATGTATTTATTTCAGTTTGGGCCCAATAAGAGGATTTATACTCAGGCTGATAATTTCATTGTTGCAGTGGAAATAGAAGCTGGCTGGATCACTCAGTGAGTTAGATATTTTGCTGCAGAACCAGAGAGTGGGAGTTCAGTTCCCCACTGTGTATCCCAGAAGAGCCAGCCTGGGCAAGCAGCGCAGTTCTAGGGTACCTCCAGAAGAAGGGAATGATGAACCACTTCTGTGTACTCTCTTCCTAGAAAACCTTGAAAAAGGTTGTGAAAAGTCATAATTGACAAGGGCAGACAATCATTATTAATTATGGAAATAGAAGATAAATTAATATTTCTATTTGTAATTATATCTATATTTATACATCCAAATATGTATATCCTGTTTCTCCAAAAATAAGACCTAACCTGAAAATAAGCCCTAGTATGATTTTTCAGGATGCTCGTAATATAAGCCCTACCCCAAAAAATAAGCCCTAGTTAAGTGAAACCCCGCCCTCCACCATTGTGCAGCAACCAGAAGATGACATGACTGTATTTGAATATATGTAGATGGTTGTACTTGAAACAAAATAAAACATCCCCTGAAAATAAGCCCTAATGCGTTCTTTAGAGCAAAAATTAATATAAGACCCTGTCTTATTTTCGGGGAAACACGGTATGCTTCTATCCATCTGTCTTTCTGTCTATTTGTACCTAATAAAATTCCAAGTTCTGTAGATTCATAAAACATTCTCTGCAAGCATTTCATTA
This sequence comes from Intellagama lesueurii, assembly GCA_037013535.1. Classification (NCBI taxonomy): domain Eukaryota; kingdom Metazoa; phylum Chordata; class Lepidosauria; order Squamata; family Agamidae; genus Intellagama; species Intellagama lesueurii. The sequence goes on along the minus strand of JBAJHW010000003.1, from coordinate 72,809,136 downwards.
AATCAAGAGCTGTTTCATGTGTTTGGGGAAAGATAGAAGGGCTTTTATTCTATTGAGTGTGAAGGCCTTAATTACTCCTGGCCTTATAGTGAAAAAGCAATTCTCCGTTCAAGGTCTAATGTAGAGGTCTGTGGTATGCAGGAATTTTAACCTCTTCTTGTATATTTTTTCCTCCAACAGCAATTTTCTTCCCTGAAACATCCAGCTAAGACTTCAGGAAGGGTTCTTCTTTACTGTCTAACAGTTCCTTGCCATCTCCTCTTGGTTTTTTAAATCTTTTTTTAAAAATGTGTTTTATTGTTTTTGCTTTACTTTCTGCACACCACCCAGAGTAGCAATTTGCTGGATGGGTGGTATAAATATTTAATTAATTAATTTTTATTTTATCATTTTCTCTGTCCAGTAGCGGCAGCAGTGACACCACCATGATCAGTATCAATAACGAGAAAACTAAAATTTGCATTGTTTCTATCAGTTCACAAAAAGAGGGTTATGATGCACTGTGATAAATGGAAATAAGGAGAAGAAAGCATTGTGGTCATGCTGGTTGGACCCAACCATGTCGATGCACTGGATAATAAATGTGCATAATGACTGATGTGCATAGACCTCAAGGCATGTATAGTGATTTCTATACATACTGCAAAAATGGAGAGGCCAAGCCGCAGGATCAGAACCTGCACACATAGGGATGTATGTGCATAGAATATACTATTTTGTCCTGTTCAACACTCAGATAACAGGTTAGTGGAGCAAATGGGACTAACCAACACAATCACAGTTTTCTAGTACTATACCTTGGTATGTAGTTTAGATTTCTACATAGGTCAAGAGAGACAGAAAGAAAGATATCAGTGGTATTGATCACTTTGCCTGTAAACTGTTGAGGACTGTCTTGTTAAAGGCTTTTGCTGAATTCTTGTTTTTACACGGGGTTTAATGGTGAGGATGGCAGTGAGAATCACTTCTCCATGTGTTTTAAACACAAATCATGCTAATGCATAGTGTGTCCTGCATGACAGATGGGTGTGCATTAAGGAGCACTCACTGAGCGCTGCTGATATGGACATATCTCTTCCTTCGTAGCCGGTCAAGGGGTTTTTGAACTGATTGCTTAGGTGATGGATAAGATTTCAGGAAATAGTTCCACATACTGTATTTGTACGAGGAAGAATGTGGAGTATGGCTTCTTGAAGCATTGACCCCATATTTATTGTCAGTGGATGGGGCAGAAACCTAGAAAGTGACATCTGTTTTGCTTCATGAACTTGGCAGTGAAAAATAGGAAGTAAGGCAAGGGAGAGTAGTGATGCAATTTCTGCTTATTAGAGCTTGTGAAAATTGTATAGTTTTTCACATCTTATAGGAATGGTGTGCAGAGAAAGAGTAGATTACTTTTCTTGAAGCATTTGAAATCTATGGAATGCAGTCCTGAACAGATCTTGGGCTACTAATGTGTTCATTTTATTTACTACCGTGTTTCCCTGAAAATAAGACAGAGTCTTATATTAATTTTTGCTCCAAAAAACGCATTAGGGCTTATTTTCAGGGGATGCTTTATTTTACAGTCATGTCATCTTCTGCTTGCTGCACAATGCTGCACAATGGTAGAGGGCGGGGATTCACTTAAGGTTTCACTTAACTGGGGCTTATTTTTGGGATAGGGCTTATATTACGAGCATCCTGAAAAATCATACTAGGGCTTATTTTCAGGGTAGGTCTTATTTTTGGGGAAACAGGGTACTTTTTATGGTCTCTGAGGCCAGAACCAGATGCTGTGTTAATCCTGTATCCACAAAATAGTGTTCCTTCAACTTCTGTAAAATCTGGTGGTTAAAGCGCATTAGTTCTCCCAACTCCACATGTTGCATTGCCCCAGCTTTGTTTTAGCTGTATGAGCCTATAATCCTGCCTGTCAGTTCTTCAGTACACAGAGAAACAACAGAGTGTTGGAAAGCATCAGTGTACCTAAATAAGCGCTTCCACTCCGTGCATTCGTTGTTTTGTTTAAAAAAGGAAGAATCTTCAACTGGTGTCCAGAAAGAATAAAATTGTGCTATGCAGAGAATGTTGAAAGGGAAAAATAGGTAAATTTAGATTCCATTCTCCCCTTCCCATTTGTGGTCAGACCACTCCATTGTACTCAGATCTTCTTCCCGGTGGACAGATGATTACAACATATTATTCTTATTAGATTGTATAATTAATAGTAATAATACACTAAATTAACATAATTAAATAAATACCGTTTCCCCGAAAATAAGACCTAACCTGAAAATAAGCCCTAGTATGATTTTTCAGGATGCTCGTAATATAAGCCCTACCCCAAAAATAAGGCCCAGTTAAGTGCAACCCCGCCTTCCACCATTGTGCAGCATTGTGCAGCAACCAGAAGATGATGACATGACTGTATTTAAATAAATGTAGATTGTTGTACATGAAAAAAATAAAACATCCCCTGAAAATAAGCCCTAATGCGTTTTTTGGAGCAAAAATTAATATAAGACCCTGTCTTATTTTCGGGGAAACACGGTAATAATAATATAACTCTCTTTTTGAAAGCACTTGTATAAGTTACAAGTTGCGAAACTGCATGATGTAAAACATTAGTACTAGTGGTTCTACACTACCTTTAAATTCCTTTGTGTGTGTGTGTGTGTGTGTGTGTGTATACACACATACATATATCCCCTATATCTATATTTATCTTTATCTCTCTATCTCTACTATATCTCCTTCTGATATCATTGCTTCTTCTGAATATGCACTCTGCCTCAAGAGAGAGGGATGGACAGAAACCTAAGTATAAAATTTCAAGTACAAATACTTAAGCATAAGGTCAGAACTTTGGAATGGATATCTGTGGCACATGAAGTTGGTTTTAAAGGCACCGCATGCTTTAAACTTAACACTGAAGAACACTTAATCATGGAACTCATGTGTTAGAGTTAAATTATATGCTTTCGTGCCAAGTCTCACTAAACTCTGAATTACTTACTTCTGAGTAAGCATGCCTATGATTGCACTGTAATAGCACAACTTTATGCCTATGTACTCAGAATGAAGTCCTATTAAATGTACTGATTTTTTCCCCAGTGTAAGCCTGCATACGAATGCAGACTAAATCAGATTAAATTTTATAGTGCAAATTTTGCATAATTAATTTAAGATCCATTGTTTCAGTGGGACATAGTACTGACTGATGTGACTTGTGTTGAAGCCTTTCTATTTTGTGTTATGGATGGGAAGAATCTGCCCCCTCCCCCAGTCATCTTCGGGTTTTTTCATGCTCATCTCTTCTACCCTGGAGCACCCTCCTCACTTTTAAATTAAAGGTACTACTGAGACAATTGTCTTCGCTGAAATAGTTTGCATTACAAGAAATGTATGTGTCTTGTCGTTTGAGGGCACCAGGATGTCCAGTGAGTGTCTAGATGGGAGACCACCTAGGAATGCTGAGTTCAGTGCTTTGAAATCTGACAGAAGACGTATGGCTTATATAAAATTTGTTTTCCTAACTCTGCCACTTTATTGAATGTCAAAGAAAAAATGCAACCACTCTGAAGAGCCCGTCATTTTAGAAATTTTGATCTGTCAGTTTTTGTTGTATCTGTTCTAAATGTAAGGGCACTGTAACTCTTTTCTTTGCCCCCTTGTACCAGAAGCCAAGTGCCTGTGATAATCTTATATAAGATCACTTCTGTCAGGAACTCTGGTACTATTATTAGTATGCCCTCTAGTTGCCATGTGGAGGAGAAAGGAGCAGAAGATTTAAATGTTGTTTTCCATGTTAAAATATCCCATTGTGTAGATGTACAGAAATGCTAAAATTTGCACTGTGACCTTGTCCTGTGTTTCTTCCTTTATAAAAAGGTTTGTTGCAAAGCAATTCAACAGCAGTTCCAGATAAAGCTACAACGTTTTAGTGTGACAGTTTTTTGTGTGCGTGTGTCACAGTGCAACATGTACATATGCTTCTACTTTCAAGGTTAAATTAAAAGAGAGAGAAAGAGAGACATGCTAACCCCTCACCATCTGTTCTGAGGTCTGAGCAGAACTTTAACGGCACACTAGAGGCTACTTCAGTCTGAAGTAGTCTCTACTGCATCATTAAATCTCTGATTACACAAAAGATAGCTAGTAACCATTTTTTAATTCTTCTACAAGAAGCATTTCATTTCTGATGTGTTCAGGGACATTTCTCACACATGTATGCATTACTTTGTATAAATGATTATGTTCATGAAAAGAGTATTGTTGACCATGAAGGGTATACAGACATGCCACTATTGTATTCACAGAACTGCTTATATATTTCAAGAAGTTACAGGCTACCTTTCAATATAAATATTTCCAGAGCAGTACATAAATTAAAATAATGAAATACATACAAAGAATAATAAAAGCAATATAATAGTGGATAAAAGCAACACAGAAGTAAGGCTGGATTGAATATTGTGTGTGTGCGCGCGCACACACACACATACTTGAAGGAGCATTAATTGCTCTTGAAGAGGGGTGGGACAATTGGTGGCTATCAAGGAACAAGTATATTTGAAGAAGCTTCTGTTGAGAGTGGGCCGCAACTGCCACAAGTAAAGAGCTTTACCCTCACTTTAAGTGATGGCTTAGCTGTTCACAGCGGCCTGGTGCTGTTCCATTTGTAGTATGGGATATAAGGCCTAGTAGGACCATTTTTGACTATTTCACCAGTTGAGAGAGTACACACTTCTTCTGTTTGCATATCAGGCGAAATCAAAAGAAACAAAACGAATCAAAAAGACAAATGCATGTGGCACCTTAAAGACTAACCATTATATTTTAATGTAAGCTTTTGTGGACACGTCCGCTTCGTCAGACATTAAGAGAGAGAATGAAATGAAATGAAATGTATATGAAATATCAGTTTCACATTCTAAAAGTTCATTGGTTGCATGCAGTAATTAGGCCTATGTTTGTTTTACAGTCCTGTAACCAATGAACATTTAGAATGTGAAACTGATATTTCATATGCATTTCATTTCATTTCATTCTGTCTCTTAATGTCTGACGAAGCGGACGTGTCCACAAAAGCTTACATTAAAATATAATGGTTAGTCTTTAAGGTGCCACACATTTTTGTCTTTTCGTTTTGTTTTGTTTCTTTGGATTTTGTCTGATATACTTGCACAGATTAACATGGCTACCTCTTCCAAAACTTTATTCTGTGTGGTTATTCATCTTAATATGAGACCCTTGTGTGGTATAGGCAGTTCTGAGATAATGGGCCAGTGATCTCGCTCATATGTTAAGTGGTACCCTGAATTCACTACCAGTACTCAAGAAACTTGGGAAAAGAAAATATATATTTCAGTAGTGTTGAAATGAGGATTAAGTGGATAGCAGTTAGCATCCTTGGAGAATACATTCCACAATCCACATACCAGGCTCCTCAGCGTCCACATGCCTGGCAACGGCGACGTCCCTCCAATCGCGGACATAGTCCCACTGGTACTTCCCCACCTCTCCCCACAGCCAACCATTCAGGAGCTGAGTGGGGAAATATAAAGTACAGTAAGACTAAAAGAAAGTACAAGAATAAGGTTGTGTGGTCCCCAAGATTACACAAATGCAAGGGTGGGTAATGTTTTTTGGAACTAATATAAAATTATACAAATCAGATCCATTTCTGGAGAAAATCCCACTTCCTCAGCTCAGCACAGCCCCTTTGTGGCTAGTACAGAAAAATTGTAGACGAAAGCCCAAAAATTCATGTTACATATCTGAGAGGTGAATCCAATCCTCTTGATGCTTCTCTAGCATCCTTGCAGCATGGTTTTGAAAGTTTTAAACCCGTTCTCTTAAGAACAAAAGGCTGCTAATTACTCTATGATTGTTCTCTCTCTCTCTCTCTCTCTCTCTCTCTCTCTCTGTGTGTGTGTGTGTGTGTGTGTGTGTCTCAGACACACACACATACACACACATTGCCTGCTTTGCGGATCCTTCACATCAAACTGAGGTGACTATGAACTGAAGAAACATCTCCTCATGCTCACCAAGTGAAAACATTAACTGACTCTAATTTTGGACAATTGTCTGCTCCTGCCTGGTGAATGAAACAAATTATAACCCCTTAATTGTGCTGAAGGCTGCCATGTCTTTGTCCTATCTCTTCCCCATCTTTACAGCCCAAAAGAAACTTCATACTGTTTCAAAGCTTTTTTTAGAAAAGAGAAGGAAAAATAAATAATTGTTTTTCACTGGCACAAATTGTAAACACATTTCGTTTTAGGGGTTGAAAATGTTTTTTTTCCCCCTTGATTTCTGTGAATCACACATATCGGTTAATCAGCGTGCATGTGCGAAGCTTCAGAACATTCTAGAGCCACTGTGCAAGCTTCTAGGGACGTATTTAGAGCTAGTTTCTTACTTATTGCCCTTTTTGTTGTCGTCTTTCTCTCGCTTCACCTGAAAAACATAAAAGAAGTAAAAAGATTTTTGTAGAAAAGAAAAAGAAAATAATAATTATTATTTTTCACCTGTTATACATTGCAAGCACATTTCATTTTAGGGTTTGAACATATTTCTTACATTTGAAGATAACAGTCTCATAATATTATAGAATAACTACTGTAGTACAGTCAACCAACTTTAGTCGTGTCAGTGAACTGTGTGCTCATGTACATTTATTTCAGATTTCAAAGCCATGTCCATTTTTTGATGTGCCCCTCAGTATCTTGTTCTAGTAATGCTGAGGAATGCAAAATTGATTTTGTATACAGTGTCCAGAAGTCTGTTACTTGCATACAATGTACATTGACTATACACCTTACATGCAGTTGTGTATATTGAAGCAGTGAATTGCCACCAATTGAGAAGTTGATACTTGTATACTGTAACTCATTGCTTGCCACTTTATTCAACTGGTGCATGATGAGGAATACAAGTGTCAACTGCTTAACTAGCAGCATTTCACCACTGCAGTTAATGTTGTTGAACTCATGCCGGTGTATGCAAGCATTACGATTCTGGGCTATAATTCCAACTGTTGCTGGAAAGTCTGTTAGGCTGTTGCTGCAAATTTTATTGGATCGTCATACACTGTAAAGTAACTAAAATAGAAAACTGACTGGATATGTACTTATTAGATATGCAGATATGGTGGACAAAGCGCTTGACCGCTGTCGTGCCACCACCTCCTCCATTGACCCTTGCCCGGCCTGGCTAATCAAAGCAGCCAGGCCAATAACAACTGAATGGGCCACTGCAATAATTAATGGCTACCTTTGAGATTGATACGGAAGCTTCAAATGGTGCAGAATGCGGCAGCCAGACTTCTTACTGGGGTGAGAAAACATCAACATATCTCCTTGTGTATAACTCTATGACAAATCTGCAGCCAGTTTCAGAGGCTCTTCTCAAACTCTGTTTGCCACAAAACAAGGCCCAATGAGGACAACAGAGTGCCTTTTCAATTGTTGCACCTAAAATATGGAACAGACTTTCAAAATGTTAGTCAAGAACCTCTCTTTGTCTGATTTTAAATGTTCTCTTAATGTTATTTAATTTGGTAAGAATTTTTCTATTGACACACTGTTTATATATTTTTGGTTGAGTATTGCTGATTTTTTTAGACTGATGCTGAATGGAGGGGGTAGTTTACTATTTTAAACATACCTTGCATAATTTTGGTTTTCTCATAGAAAGATGGGATAGAAAACCCCTAAGAAATAAGTAAATAAATATATATATATATAAATAAATAAACCAACTTACAATGATTAGAGATTAAAATATTTAAAGGGAAAAATGAATGTAAAAATATCATCTAACAGCAATACTATATTTAGTAGGGTAGTATTTAGTAGCAAAATTATTCTCTAACCAGGTTATTATTACAGGCACTGTGCCCTCTAATTTTCAGCCCCGCTGGGCAGGGCTCCACCTCTCTCTCACACGTGGCTTCACCCCTGTTGTGTGCACATGACTCCATTCCTCCACGCGCTAGGTTCCATCGTGAACGGAATCTTAACACAATCACTGTGTGGAGAAGAAAGAGAGCTGCACGGAGGGAAGCGCACCCAGCTTAGCGGGAATCTTGGTTACATGTTTTGAATTACAACTCCCATTGCAAACTATTGGCTGTTATACTTGTAGCCCAAAACATTTGGGGGAATACTGTCTCACCCTATAGCAGAGGTGGACAACATATGACTCACGAGCTGCATGCAGCCACTAAAGCCCAAAATTCAGGCCTCTAGCACCCCTGGGCCAATAGCCTTGAAAAAAGTTTTAAAAATAATAATTGGGCTCAAAAAGTCCCCTTATGCCCACTAAGGGGGAATGGTGGGTAATTTTGCACACCTGATCTGCCCACCCCTTTTTTTTTATGGTCCTAGGTGTTCTAGGACAGTGGTCCCCAACCTTTTCTGAACCGTGGACTGATTGGGGGGCGGAATCTGTGTGCGGGGGGGCACCCCCACACTAATGGGGGGGCGGAGCATGTACCCGTGCATGCGTGCGGGTGGGCGTGCGTGGGGAGGAGTGCGTGCATGGGGGTGGGAGATCTGTCTCCGCAGCCCGGTCCTGCCATGGCCAAGGACCAGCACCGGACCAGGGGTTGGGGAAAACTGCATGTGGAAAAATTGGGTGAGATTATAGGGGTAGGTATGAGTATGACTTTTCAAGGTATAGCAATGGGCATGAGCCCTTTTTGGGCCTGTTGAGATTGTCCACTTATGTTCTCCATCTTGCAAAGATTATGTGCTGCTGTTGGAGCTAGCAAGTGGCATTTTAAAAAAGAGAAAGAAATATTAATTTCCAGTGTATAATGACAGTTTCAGTCAATATTTTTTACATTCAAAGTGATAAACATTTTTACATCTATTTTTAAGTATTAAGATTTAACATGTGGATGTTATCAGGCTGCATTGAGAAGTAACAAAGAAGAGGTTGATGATTTGTTGGGTGAGTTAATTTAGAAATAGTTTTCCTTTCTGGGTAAAAGCTACCTTTTTGCTAGAATTGGACACCTTTATTAGACCACTAAAAATTTAAACAATTACTGTCAGCTTTGTCGTCTAATAAAGGTGTCCAATTCTTCTACATTTGTACTGTGTAATGACCACATAGCTCCCTTTGTGGGGTTTTTTGGGGGTGTGTGTATCTCTTTGCTGTTGCAGTTTTGCTGTTCACTCTAGTATCTTCTAGAGGCTAGACTCACAGAAGTCATTCTCAGTGGGGGTGCATCTAGCCCCCTGGGGACCCTGGCACATTTTAAGGGGGCCAAAGACTGGAAATAATTCACACACCACCTTATAAGGTTTGTTCTGCGACTATTCAGCCTATTTTTCTTTCATATTATGTTTTTGGCTGTGGACAAAAAAAGGTTGAGAATGGCTGTTCTAGAGCATTTGAAATAGGCACTTTTCAAGGTGAAATAAGTAGTACTACAGTGTGCTTCAGCAACTTTGCTGTTCTTGGGAGAGTGTGGAGATGTAGTGCTCAATATCTAGAGAAAGAAGCATTTGCTGCCACTTTGGAATTGTGTGTTGTTTATGTGAACGTAGACAGGCTTGTCTCTTTGATTTATTTGTTTGTGTAGCTTTTAGTAATTAGGTGGCAGTTGTGAAATTGAAACAGATAAAAACCATTTGGTTTTGGAAGCCTGTTGGTGAATGTGTGGTCCATCTGTCTCTCACACAAGGCCTTCAAGAACCTCTTTGCAGGCTCTTGGTAATGAAACTCTTGTCTACAAACGATAGGACAGAGCTTGATAGAAAAGTTTTTGAATCTCTCTGAGACAGAATGCTTGAAAGACCTGCTTGCATAAGAGCATTTGTTGTTAGCAAATCATGGAAATGTTACTTTTTTGGACTACAACTCCCAGAAATTCCCTTGCTGGCTGGATTGCTGTGCATCAGGTTATGCTAGTGGAGCTTGAACAACCAATGATTTATTGCGATGTTGCATAACAGCTTTATAGCTTTAAATGATGACTCAGAAAACTTCATGGTGAAAGAGAATGCAAGGCAGTCAGAAGAAATTCCATTCACTGTTCCCACTCCCTGCCCTCCATTATATCTAGGCTGGCTCAAGACATTTTGCTGCCTGAGGCAGAGCAGCAAATGGTACTCATTATCCACTCAAGGGACGTGGTGGCGCTGCGGGTTAAACCGCAGAAGCCTCTGTGCTGTAAGGTCTGTAGATCTTCAGCTGTAAGATCGAATCCACGTGACGGAGTGAGCGCCCGTTGCTTGTCCCTGCTCCCGCCAACCTAGCGGTTCGAAAGCATGCAAATGCGAGTAGATAAATAGGGACCACCTCGGTGGGAAGGTAACAGCGTTCCGTGTCTAAGTCGCACTGGCCATGTGACCACGGAAGATTGTCTTCGGACAAACGCTGGCTCTATGGCTTGGAAACGGGGATGAGCACCGCCCCCTAGAGTCGAACACGACTGGACAAAAATTGTCAAGGGGAACCTTTACCTTTACCTTTTTATCCACTCAAGTCAAGGTGCATAGGACCCAAAGTCAAGTGTGTTGTTTTGGCACATGAGGCAGAAAATCACACTAGCAGTTCTCCTCAGCCCTGACAGTAAATACAGTATATCACAGAAGTGAGTACACCCCCTCATATTTCATAAATATTTTAGTATATCTTTTCATGTGACAACACTGAAGAAATGACACTTGGCTACAATGTAAAACAGTGAGTATACAGCTTGTATAACAGTGTAAATGTGCTGTCCCCTCAAAATAACGCAACACACAGCCATTAATGTCTAAACCGCTGGCAACAAAAGTGAGTACACCCCTAAGTGACAATGTCCAAATTGAACCCAAGTAGCCGTTTTCCCTCCCTGGTGTCATGAGACCCATTAGTGTCACAAGTCTCAGGTGTGAAGGGGGAGCAGGTGTTATCACTCTCACTCTCTCAGACTGGTCACTGGAAGTTCCACATGGCACCTCATGGTAATGAACTATCTGAGGATCTGAAAAAACGAATTGTTGCTCTACGTGAAGATGGCCTAGACTATAAGAAGATTGCCAAAACTCTGAAACTGAGCTGCAGCACAGTGGCCAAGACCATACAGCGGTTTAACAGGACAGGTTCCACTCAGAACAGGCCTCGCCATGGTCAACCAAAGAAGTTGAGTGCCCGTGCTCAGCGTCATATCCAGAGGTTGGCTTTGGGAGATAGACGTATGAGTGCTTCCAGCATTGCTGCAGAGGTTGAAGGGGTGGGGGGGTCAGCCTGTCAGTGTTCAGACCATATGCCGCACACTGCATCAAATTGGTCTCCAGGGCCGTCCCAGAAGGAAGCCTCTTCTAAAGATGATGCACAAGAAAGCCCGCATACAGTTTGCTGCAGACAAGCAGACTAAGGACATGGATTTCTGGAACCATGTCCTGTGGTCCAATGAGACCAAGATAAACTTATTTAGTTCAGATGGTGTCAAGCGTATGTGGCGGCAACCAGGTGAGAAGTACAAAGACAAGTGTGTCGTGCCTACAGTCAAGCATGGTGGTGGGAGTGTCATGGTCTGGGGCTGCATGAGTGCTGCCGGCACTGGGGAGCTACAGTTCATTGAGGGAACCATGAACGCCAACATGTACTGTGACATACTGAAGCAGAGCATGATCCCCTCCCTTTGGATACTGGGCCACAGGGCAGTATTCCAACATGATAACGACCCCAAACACACCTCCAGAACGACCACTGCCTTGCTAAAGAAGCGAGGGTAAAGGTGATGGACTGGCCAAGCATGTCTCCAGACCTAAATCCTATTGAGCATCTGTGGGGCATCCTGAAATGGAAGGTGGAGGTGCGCAAGGTCTCTAACATCCACCAGCTCTGTGATGTCGTCATGGAGGAGTGGAAGAGGACTCCAGTGGCAACCTGTGAAGCTCTGGTGAACACTATGCCCAAGAGGGTTAAGGCAGTGCTGGAAAATAATGGTGGCCACACAAAATATTGACACTTTGTGCCCAATTTGGACATTGTCACTTAGGGGTGTACTCACTTTTGTTGCCAGCGGTTTAGACATTAATGGTTGTGTGTTGTGTTATTTTGAGGGGACAGCACATTTACATTGTTATACAAGCTGTATACTCACTGCTTTACATTGTAGCCAAGTGTCATTTCTTCAGTGTTGTCACATGAAAAGATATACTAAAATATTTATGAAATATGAGGGGGTCTACTCACTTCTGTGATATACTGTATATATCAACCACTCATTAGATGAATAATCATTTGCTGCTCTTTCATGATACCTAAAACCTCTGTGTGAAGCAGCTACCTCACTCTGCCTAATGGTAGGCCAGGTCCTGTTTTCCATACCTCTTAAGAACAGGTCAGTGAAGCAGTAGGTTTGTTTTCTTTTTGGATCCAACCCTTGCTTTCCCTGAAGAAAAAAGGCAGAAGTTGGGAAGGAGAATTTCCTTCCCTCCATTCTGTTGATCAAAAAGCATGATGGGTGTTGTGCTTTGAGAACTAAACTAGTAGGACAAAGAAGAAGACAGGCGTGGGAATTTTTTTTTCATAGCTAGAAGCTCCCTTATGTTACTTTTCTCTCTACTTTGCTTTCCTGTTGTAAGTGTAGCAGTATGGAAAGCTACAAACACCACATCTCAGCTGCTGGCATAAAAGTGATTCTGATTTTGCTTGCTGCAACATCCTCTCATTCCCTGGAACATTTGAAAATATTTTGCTTTATGTTGATTTTACTTGATTTATGCCCCAATTGTATTATTATTATTTTGTATATGTATTATTTTGCTATTCTGTTGTTTGTTTATCTGTTGTAAACTGCCCAGAGTGGCCCTGGCTGCCAGATGGGTGGTATATAAATCAAATAATAATAATAATAATAATAATAATAATAATAATAATAATAATAATAATAATAATAATAATAATAATAATAATAATAATAATAATAATAATAATAATAATACAAAGTGTGCTGCTTAAATACCACCCCATAGCGCTCTGTGGACAGTTTGCATTTTAATTACACAGGCTGCACATCGCCCCCTACCCCCATGATCTGGGAACTCAATTTACTGATCTTTGTAGCATGGAAGTATGATCAAATATATACTACCAGATTCCAAACCCTTTTCAAAGGGAGTTCTGAAGATAAACAGAGGATGAGTGCTATGGCAAGATCAGTCTTCTCCAGGCAGGCCGCAGTTAGTTACCTGGACACCTAAGGGATGCTCAGCTTCTATAGGAACCTGGAACACCTCTACTTCTATGTTTATTTCATCACAGAAGTGTACAAGAGTAGTGTTAACTTGTGAAGAAGAAGAGGCCTAAAATCAGGTTGTGTGGTGAGCAGGAAGCATATGATTCTTAGGGAAGTTGGATACAATGCAGAAAGGTTCATAGCAAACATCCGTGTAATTGACATGAGTTTGCTTAAATTCCAGAAGTTACAGCTAATATGGTATACACTTGACAGCAGCAATCTATTCTGGTTTCCCAGTCAGCTTGCACCTTAGTTTGTAGAATCAAAACTGAAGATACTGTGAGCAGAATCAGATTTGGGTGTGTGTTTTTTGGAAAATCTCATTAGGAACCAGCCTGTTGTTTTAGGGGCAAACTAGCATTTTACAGGAATGGATTTATAGCCCCCACAGAGAATTTTTTAATAAAAATGTGAAAGTGGAAGGAAATAGCAAAAGATATTTTAATGCTTACTTTCTTAAGTTGACCTGGCATTTAAGTACTTCCACTTAAGTGAATTACATAACCAGCTTTTGCTTGGCTGGGGAAATCATTCTACCTCAGTAACTATAAAGTCATTCCCACTTCCAAAAAAAGGGGGGATTTTTAAAACAGCATGTGTGAACCACCATTGTGTGATACAAGCTGTCTTCATGTGTAATCCATGTTTACATAACTTTGCTTTAGTGTCATGAGGAGCAGCTAAAGCAGGCCATGGCCTTACATATTGTTCTGTCCTCTGACAGTTTTGTTTTCATTGTAGAAGAACTTGCCATGTCAAATAAACTGTGATTAGTCTCAACTATAATGGAGGGAACAAGCCAAATTCAAACCATAATTTACAAAGCTGTTTTTGTTTTTACTAATGGTAGTTAAAATTAGCCACAGTTTAGGATTTGGACATAATGATAAACTGTGGTTAACCTAAAATGGAATATCTCATCAAAATTGTGCCAAAACAGAAAACGTGAGAGAATCAGAATAGATGTGAACTTGATGGTCTGTGAAGCTTGGCCCTACAGGGCCCTATATTGAGTCATGGTTTAGCATGATGTGCAGATTCAGCCATTGTGACAAGGTATTTCATCTGAGTAACAAGGCAAAAAGTGACATTATAAGGCAGTCAAACACATCATATATCAGAAAAGGTTGCGCATATGATGTTATCCTTTGTCAAATCTTGGAATTTTCTTGTTTTTATACTCTGATAAAATTTTGGTTGTAATCTCATTGTGTAAGATGTTTTAACCTCTTTCCTGAATAGAGTATTCATGGTCATTAAATTAGTCATGCATATTTCATATGTCAAGGATTCCTTTTGTTCCAGAAATAAGGTTCTATAGGTAGAGCTTCTGTTCACCTCTTTATTTTTGAATATTAGCTTCTGTACTTGGGTGTCATTTCACCCCCAAATTTAAAAAAAAAATGCTAAGAGCATCCTTTAAAAAATAATTCTTCAGTATAAAATGAAATTGAGGCTTGGTAAACATACAGTAGCTGTATCTTTCAAAACCCATACTGTGGTAATATTTTTATTAGGCCAACTCACAACTGCCTCAGGAATACAGGGGGTGTGTGTGGATTCTTGTTCACCCACAGAATCTTCCTTTCCTCACCTTGATATGAACGGTAGATGTTTGCCAGTTGACTCAGAGAAAATGGCATTTGTAGTAAGGCCAGGAAATATGATTCAATTGTCAGCATCCTTTCTTAAAAGAACTTACTTGCTTTTGATATAAACAACTGCCTCTCATCCACTCCACTCCTCTTTCTGCCTGTCTTGCCTCTGGCTGAATAAAATGTGAATGGGAGCAGAACATATAAAGCAGTCACTGGAAGCACCTGTTCCTGTCGCGGCTGCAGCAGCACAAACACAGACTGCTGTTCCAGCTTGAGTGAGCTGACATTTTGTGTGGTTTCAGCAGCAAGCCAAGATAAAATCCCATTAATATTCAAGACATTTTAGTTGCTCTGTCTACTACAAATGAGTGTGTTCTGTCTTGAGTGGTAATAGAAATAGATAGCTCCTAGGCTTCTGAAAGGCAAGATCATTACAGGCTAAAGTTGACTACCACCCCCCACTCACCCCATAGCCTAGTATTGTTAACGAAACAGGAAAACAGGCTTGATCATATTTGACAGTGATGTTTTGACAGGATAATGTGACATATCTATGATTATTTGGACATGATTGTATGATATAGATTATGAGTTCTGTCTCAATGCCCCATGAACAAATCTCAGCAATCTTATGTTCCCAGAAGTGCCAAACCAAATAAAAATGCCATGAAAATAACATTTTATAAAGTTCTATAGGTAATGGGGACCACCTTATCTATCTCCTGAGAAATCTCTATGTGGGACAGGAAGCAACAGTTAGAACTGGATATGGAACAACTGATTGGTTCAAAATTAGGAAAGGAGTACGACAAGGCTGTATATTGTCTCCCTGCTTATTTAATTTATATGCAGAATACATCATGCGAAAGGCTGGACTGGAGGAATTCCAAACCCGAATTAAGATTGCCGGAAGAAATATCAACAACCTCAGATATGCAGATGATCCCACTCTGATAGCATAAAGTGAGGAGGAATTAAAGAACCTCTTAATGAGGGTGAAAGAGGAGAGCGCAAAAAATGGTCTGAAGCTCAACATCAAAAAAACTAAGATCATGGCCACTGGCAAATAGAAGGGGAAGATATGGAGGCAGTGACAAATTTTACTTTCTTGGGCTCCATGATGACTGCAGATGGGGACAGCAGCCACGAAATTAAAAGATGCCTGCTTCTTGGGAGGAAAGCGATGACAAACCTAGACAGCATCTTAAAAAGCAGAGGCATCACCTTGCCGACAAAGGTCCGCATAGTCAAAGCTATGGTTTTTCCAGTAGCGATGTATGGAAGTGAGAGCTGGACCATAAAGAAGGCTGACCGCCGAAGAATTGATGCTTTTGAATTGTGGTGCTGGAGGAGACTCTTGAGAGTCCCCTGGACTGCAAGAAGAACAAACCTATCCATTCTGAAGGAAATCAACCCTGAGTGTTCACTGGAAGGACAGATCCTGAAGCTGAGGCTCCAATACTTTGGCCATCTCATGAGAAGAGAAGACTCCCTGGAAAAGACCCTGATGTTGGGAAAGTGTGAAGGCAAGAGGAGAAGGGGACGACAGAGGACGAGATGGTTCGACAGTGTCATCGAAGCTACCAACATTAATTTGACCAAACTCCGGGAGGCAGTGGAAGACAGGAGGGCCTGGTGTGCTCTGGTCCATGGGGTCACAAAGAGTTGGACACGACTTATCGACTAAACAACAACAAAATAGGTAATGGGCTCATAGATTTACAACTGTGACATGCAACCTCCCCAATCGGGCTTCAGCCAGATGTGTTAAACTGCAGTGCCATCACCTCAGCCAGCCTCTATCAATCAGAAATTTCACCAGAGAGCAATAGCGTACAGTATGTGTGGCTTTTGCTGTTGTTACTGCTAAAAAGCATGGGGTTGAAAATGCCTGTAAAATTTCTGTGGTCAGTCTGTAACCACTGTTTCACTAAAACAAGTCATAGAACACTCGCTATATACTGTATGTGTAACTGGACATACATATTTGGCTTGTATGCTTATGAAG
This sequence comes from Intellagama lesueurii, assembly GCA_037013535.1. Classification (NCBI taxonomy): domain Eukaryota; kingdom Metazoa; phylum Chordata; class Lepidosauria; order Squamata; family Agamidae; genus Intellagama; species Intellagama lesueurii. The sequence goes on along the minus strand of JBAJHW010000003.1, from coordinate 72,792,293 downwards.
CCATTTGTATTAGGACTTGATGATCCGCAGGGTCCCTTCCAGCTCTGAAACTCAAAGGTTTTTCAAAGTCACAGGGCTTTGCATGTTGCCCATCCTGACAGAGTGCCAAAATAACTTATTCCTATATTTGTTTCCTGCTTTTATTGACACACTTTCCTCCCTCATACTCCTTTCTGTTTGGCTCATGGTCATCCTGTGTTGTGGTTGCATCAGTTACTGCCTTGAGTCCCACTTTTGGGAGAAAGAAACCATATAAATCCAGTATTGCATTATTATAACAAATGAGATTATGCAAAAATACAACATGAGAAACTGACAATTCACTTAACTGTTTCTTGTTTCTACTGCAATTCCAGTTGGCACTGTCCAGCTGTAGCTGGCAACTGAGACAAGTTGGACCTGCTTCTAAATAAGGCCGATGTGTATGCTACTCAGTCATGATAACATTCCATGTGTGGCAACCAAATCCTTGAACAGAGCTGGAGTAGAAAGAAAACTGACAACTGCTTGTAAGAAGAATAAAATGGAATGACTAGACCAAGAGGACACATGACACCTTAAGCCCTGTTCAAGCATTCTGAATCAGTAAAAAGAAGAGGAGGGGACTGTAGCCAACCCTCAGTCATTGTTTTGCTCATGCATGAAGCAATGAGTCTGAAGCAGAGAGCCTTCTGTGTGCATTCTTGCATTCAACTTATGAACTTTAGATGCATGAACAAAGTGATGACAAAGGAGGCAGTCTAACTTGCTCCTTTTCTCATGTGTTTATTTTTCCTCAACAGAGAACACCTAGGTGCCTATGAAGAGTAGAAAGAATGAACAATCTGTTTCTTCGTTCCTACCAAGAAGATATTCTTAAATGTCCTCAGAGGTGGAAGAGAAGGCTGCCTAAAGGCAGTAATAAAGACATAAAAGGATGTAAAGTATCTAGGTTTGGGAATAAACAAGAGTTCAGCAAAGAGAATAGCTTCTTGAAGTAGAGGAGAGAGGACATGAATTTGACCAGCCTTTCTGGCACTTCTGTTTTCATGGTGATAGTCCTAAGTACCATTACATCTGAAGCATTGTCTCTACCTTCCATATGGAAGACTTAGGCTCAGCGTCTCTTCCCTCGTTTAGTTCCAGAAGCTATTTCTCCCTTACAAAACCCTTTCTGCTTTGTTTGAAGGTCTTGCAGATGAACTCATGACCAAAACTTTTCTCACAATCATAGGGTGGTGGGGATCTGAGTCAAGGCATGTTAAGGCATGTTAAACTAGCAGCAGTAGAAGTGAGCATATGACAAGTAATAGTGCAATGTTTGTGTTTGCTTGGAGATATGACAGATGAACACCTACCCAGAACAAATGTGGCTTCACTCACAATGTCATTTCAAAGCAACCTCTGTGTCTGTAAAAAAATATATGCCATGTGTCTTCATTGTACACAGAACACTAGTTTGATGACATGACATTCAGAAGCACTGTATTCCCTCTTTACTCACAAGAGATCAGGCACTCCAAGCAGGGCTCCACAAATTATGTGCAAACCTAGTGGCCAAAAATGATTTTTGTCAGCTAGTAAGGACACAGAAGTGTCTCTGAACATAGCAGTGTGCACATGAGCTTTCCTTTCTGTTTTTATTTACAAGTAAGTGTGCAAGGCACTGATTTGGATCAGGGCTATCATGCATGAAGCATGGAGGTTGCTTCTGCCCCCAGTTTCCCTCTCCCACCAGTGATGACTAAAATAAGAGAAATTTGGTGTGTTGGTAAGTTTCAGAAGGATGTGTGAGAAAAAAAATATGATAGTAACATGGCAGATTTGTATGTAAAATCTTCTCAGACAGCATTATGCCATAGAGTCAATTCTGAACAAGCTCATTCACCCATAGGAGGAAATGGGAAAATGGAAACCAAAGTGCTATATGAACATTGTTGAGATGCTTTTTTAACTCATAATTTGTATAGTGTAACTTAGTAGTGCTCTTGCACATTTGGTTCACATATAATATTTTCCAAAGAGAAAGAGCTATGCTAAATATGAGCAACTGTAAAAAAATGCAAATCATTAAATAAGATCATATTGGTACATGAAGTATCTTTTTTTAATTGGTTGTAAATTTACTGTGTATTACCCATTTGCTCTCAAATCCATTACTATTCCTTCTAACAAGTTAGATCTATAGATAATTTAGATCTGTGTACTTATTATTTGAATTTGTATCGTGAACAAAGTCACCTAATAAGACCAGGTACACTGATGTTACAGTAAGTAGAAAATAATGTGATACATTGTGAGAAGGAGGACAGGTAAGATCATCAAGATGTCAGTGTGCCATCTCCTCTCTCAGTGGGAACTGAAGAATATGTCACTATTAGTTCCCCTATAGACATTGAGTTGGGGAAAATGGGGCTAGAAAGTCTCACTAGAGCCGTTAGCCTCGAAGCACAGGAATGCCCTGGAACTGGGGAACAAATGGATTGGATTGAGGAGAGGCAGGGAAAAAGCCTGGGAAAAGAACAGTGGGTAGAAGAGGAGGAGGGGAAGAGGAAATAAAAGGAGGGACGAAGGAGAAAGGAGAAGGAGAGACAGCCAGAAATAAGGAGCCAACAGTCTAAAGGAGAGGAAGGAACATCTTAGAGTTACCAAAGGGGGTGGATAAGCAAAGAAAACCCTTGGACTGGGAATGGGAAAAGTTAATGGTACCCCATGAGGAAGCTGAGAGCTTGAGGAATTATCAACCACCCCCCAAGCTGTTTTACTGGGGAGAAAGGGAAGAGAGAGGAAGGAAATGGTTAGAAACATATGGAGAGAAAGTGTTGGAGGAAGGAAAGGGAGAAGAGATGGAAAGCCCTTTTGGTAAGAGAAAGAGAGAGTGGAAAGAGAGAGGAGGGGGAGCATTGGGAAAGAGGATTCAAAATTGGGTCTATACCCTTGTTGCAGCTATACCCTTGTTCAGGATTCTCTTTCTCAACATATGCATTCTATCCAGTGGGGGAACCCATCACCACTAAATGGGAGTTGGACTCCAAACATAGTTGATGTTAAGATAAATGAGGCATCCAGTGAAACTGAACTAGGACTCTCAGAGGTTGTTCTTGAGAAACTACAAGTTGTATTAAATAAATACACTTAAAAATAGAACCATCTCTGTCTGCAAGTTAGGAGCGTGGGGTGGCCTTGGGAGGATCACTGGAACCCAGTCGCAGAGACCAAACAAGTTTTGACTCAGGTTCTCTAATGATGCTTTATCATTGAAGAATCTGAAAATGCAAGCTTCAAAATACCTCCTTTTCACGATCCCCATGTGGCCCCTGTTTGTTTCACCAAACTAAGAGCTCATGCTACGTGCCCCTCAGCTGCCACCAGTTGATTACATCAACATTACCTATTATTAATAATCAAGGTCCAGGCCATATGTCATTTTAAAAGAACCAAATAGAAATTGTTTATTGTTACAGATGTAGATACTTCAAGCAATGTTGTTAATTCTTCATACATCCTCCTTCATCCACTCTCAACCGCCACTCTCCCGCCCAAATTCCAAAACTTTCAATCTCTTCAACTCTTAACTCCCTATCTAAACTCCCCCCCTCCTGCTGAGTCTCTTATATCTCGTGACTCCGCCCCTCCAGCACTCCCATTGGTCAATGCAGATAGCATATGAATATTCATGACCTGGGCGGACGCCACATTCCTCCCCCCTTAATAAGTTTGCTTTAGGAGGGGAAACTTCATGGTTTGCCCTCATAAACAAACAAAGGTTTATGGAAGAATACAAATACCAACCTCTTACATTACTTACATTAATAAGGATACATTACTCACATTAATACGAATTACATTACATTACTTTTACATTAATAAGGATACTTACTATTATTTTTCCATCACTATACATACCTCTTAGTTCACCAATATCCAAGCAAACTCTGCACTTTAAGCATATTCCTTAACTATTACACAAACAGAACAGTTAATACAATATTACAAACTTTTATCCACCCGTTAGTCATTTGGCCTTCAAGACAAGGTGTCAGCAACCACATTCTGGGTCCCTTTTACGCTGCGGATTTCAAAGTCAAAACCTTGCAGAATCATCGTCCATCTTGCAAGTTTGCTGCTATTGGATTTCATAGTTCGTAGCCACACTAAAGGGGAATGGTCGGTGCAGAGGACTAATTTCCTTCCCCAAATGTAGGGCTTCAGCTTTTGCAGTGTCCATACAATAGCTAGGGATGCCCTCTCAGTGGCAGACAAATGTCTCTCACCAGGTTGGAGCCTCCTGCTGATAAAAGTCACTGGGTGTAGACTCCTGCTGTCGTCCGCTTGGCACAGCATGGCTCCCAGTCCCACGTTTGACGCATCCATGCAGATGATGAACTCACAGTTGAAGTCCGGTGCAAAAAGGACAGGTCCTGAAGTCCGCACTCTCTTCAGACGATTGAAGGCTACCTGGCACTCTGACATCCACTGGATGTCTTCAGCTCGCCTCTTTCAAGTGAAGCCTGTTTTCTTTTTTATTAGTGGCTTCGCTTTCTCAACTGTGAGAAGGGAAGGCAGTTTTTTCCACTCCTCCAGAACAGCTGTGGCTGCATTCTTCCTTGAAATCTTACTGCTCTTGCCTTCATGCTCACCAAAAAACTTGACCACAGGTACTTTTGTCATATTCTTCATATGAGGGGTACCACTTTCCCGGGTCACCTCAAAATTCACAGGCAAGTTCCCCTTAAGTGCCATTTCAAACACTTGGCCTATTTCAGATTTATTGAGATTTTCATCATCTGGTTCTATCCCCTTAATCTCTGGTTTCTCAGGTAGGGGCCCGTTTTGCAGGATTCTCAGTGCTTTTGCAGCTGGAGCCTTCTCAATACTAGTCCCTTCAGCTTCCCAGTGCTGTCATAACAAATCTACAGGTCCTGACCATGCTAACTGCAATTTATTCCCCTTTATGGGTCTCAGCATCAGTACTTCATCCTCGGGACAGAATGTTCTTTCCCGGACCTTTTTATCATACTAGTTTTTCTGCTTTTCCTGAGCACCCCTTAAGTTCTGCCCTACTACTTCTAAGGACTTTTGCAGACCCACACGTTAGAAAGGGGTTGAGATCACTGGCAATGGGCATAGCTTAGCCCTCATCTTGTCATTTCCAGTACCTCGTTTTTGGCAAGTCTCACAGCTTTGACAACATTGTTTAACTTGCTTCCCCATCCCTGGCCAATAAAATTTTTTTGTGCCATTCTTTGCTTGGTGCAAGAGATGCCCATGTGTGCCCCAAATACATCTCTGTGTGCCTTTTCTAAAATCTTTTCTCTGTATTTAACAGGGACAATTAGCTGTTTGTGGGGTCCTCCCCCTCATGAGGAACCATTAAAACCTCTCTATATAATTTTTTTTTCACACAGTACCTCTCTGGGTTTTCAGGGGTCAGTGGAATGGGATTCTCATTAACTTTCCAAAGCAATCATTCAAGGTAATATCTTCCTTCTGCTCCTTAATATAGGAGGAACTATTAGGATTTTTCATTAGCACTAAATCAGCTGTCTCTCTCATTTCAGGATGTTCCTCTAAAGTGGGTCTTTCAACAAGAGTTTCAGAGCTTCCCTCAGAGGCTTCAATTTGCCTCCCCTGAGAGCGGGTTACTATTAAAACACTCTGCACATGCTTGGCTAGATCTAAACTAATCAGACAAGGAGCTGGGATTTGGTCTGACACTGCTACTCTCCAAATACCAGACCACCCATGGTACTTCAATGGCACTCTAGCCATGGGCAGAACCACAGAGTCCGAACTAATGCCCTTGAGGGTGATGACCTCATGTTCTAACATTTTTTCTTTAGGAATGATGTCTGAGTGATGAATAGTAATCTGGAAACATGTATCTTTTAAACCTAAATGCTCTATGTTGTCAATAAAAATAGCCTCCCCAGAGCTATCCAGTAAATCTTGATTGCACTTGATTAAGTAAAATTGTACCACTCTAGCTTCAGGAATTTCTGGGCTCTTTGCCAAGTCCGTTTCCTTAGCAACAGTGCTGCTGCTAGCTTCAGCTGCTGAAGACTGAAAAAGAAATACTTTTTTAGGCTGAATGTAATTTCCACCTTTAGGCTGACTAAAATCTCTATTCTTTTGAGTTTCACATTGAGCCCAAAAATGTCCGTCTTCCCCACAGGAAAAACATTTCTTATTGGCTCTATGCTCAGAATAAGGAGATTTATTAACTCTTCCCTCAGAACTATTTGATTTCAGGGGACTTTGCTCTGGGAATGAGGGCCTAGCTTTAAAATGGCTTCCCTTAGCTTGCACCTGACTGAGGTAACTTTTATTTTTACTGGATTTACTGTCGTCCCACACTTTCCTTCCAAATTATACCTCAGAAAATCGAGGATCTCTGATCCCACTAATAAAATAAGCATACTCAGATGCTTGCAGCACATTTTTAGGATCCTTATCCTTGACCAGATAATGTAACTCCCCTGGTAAAATTGAATAAAATTGTTCTAGTCCAAATACATTTTTCATTTGGTCTAAGGAGGTTACATGTTCCTGTTCCAGCCATTTATTGAGATACTGCGTCAAACGTGCCCCAAGTTGGGGAAAAGACTCCTCAGGTTTCTTTGAAATTGATCTAAATTTCCTTCTGAGTTGCTCTGAATTAATCCCAAATCGGGAATACACCATCTTTCTATAAGCCTCAAAATCTCTACCTTGCTCCAGAGGCATCTGTGAATAAAGCTCAGATAAAACTCCACTTATTTGTGATCTTAAAATTATCATCCTCTCATCATCTTTAACCTCAAAGTCCCAACAAGCTCTCTCAAATGAAATCAGGAAAGATTCAGGACAATCCCCCTTCCGATATTGGGGAAATTTCTTTAGGTCAATTTTTGAGAGATTTCCCACACTGGAATTATTATTATTATTTTGAGCAGCTAATTCCAGTTTCTTCATTTCAATTTGAAATTGCATTTCTCTTTCTCTTTGCCTGGTTTCTCACTCAAATTCCCTTTGCCTGGTTTCTCACTCAAATTCCCTTTCTCTTCCTTTGACCTTTTCTTTAATTTCTAGTTCCCTGAGTTTGTATTCTTGTTCCAACTTCCATTTTTCAAAATCTTGGGAGCTTTGAATATTTTCTCCCTCTGAGGCAATCAATACAGGTACCTCAGTTTCTTCCTCACTCTGAATTTGAGGGTTTCAATTTCCCTCAGCACCACGGAGCTCAACTTGTGCCTCCATAACTAACTTTTTACTTCGTTTGGGCGGCATAAACAATAAAATTTCTTATTAACCTGGACTGGTTCTTTTCCCTCACAAAAGCCAAAAGTACAAGCCTTTTTCTCTCTTTCAATGGTTTTCCTTGTAACTAGGTTGCACTTTTCCAAGCAGCTTGCCTCAGCCACTCCCAAGCTCACAACCCTCGCCACAATATTTTCCTGTCTGGGCAATTCTTGTCTCCAGACACGAGAACAACTTCTGCTTAGTTTTTATTATTTATCCCCTCAGATCTATCCTGACCTAGGCTTCCACTCTATCCACCACTGCCCTTTACCCTAAGAGCTTTGGATTTTGAGCTAGCCGCTAGGTTTTGTAAATCCTGAGGTAAAATGGTTTCTCTTGAGTAGGTTTTTTTCCTTCTCTTAGGATTCCCTAGATCTGGGTTCAGAAGCCCCGAAACTAAGTCTTCACCAAGACTCTAATGGGTAACCACTTCTCACCACAGATCCTAACCCCATCTAGCTAGGAATACCTTTAAATTCAAGCAAATTCAATTTTTCACTGGATTATTTTGTATCCCAGCACTGTGCCACCAATTTGTCACGATCCCCACGTGGCCCCTCTTTGTTTCACCAAACTAAGTGCTCACACTACGTGCCCCTCAGCTGCCACCAGTTGATTACATCAACATTACCTATTATTAATAATCAAGGTCCAGGCCATATGTCATTTTAAAAGAACCAAATAGAAATTGTTTATTGTTACAGATGTAGATACTTCAAGCAATGTTGTTAACTCTTAACAAACATCCTCCTTCATCCACTCTCAACCGCCACTCTCCCGCCCAAATTCCAAAACTTCCAATCTCTTCAACTCTTAACTCCTTATCTAAACTCCCCTCCTCCTGCTGAGTCTCTTATATCTCATGACTCCGCCCCTCTAGCATTCCCATTGGTCAATGCAGATAACATATGAATATTCATGACCTGGGTGGATGCCACACTCCTATAAAAAGCATTTATTGTAAATGAATCTGAATTATTGTCAGCATGTCATAAAACACCTATTACCAAATACTACAATTTTCACCATTTCAGGACTCAGTGGCTTAAATCCCATTGCTAATCCTAGCTAGAGTAACTCCACTGCATCACAGGGATTTATGTAAGTGTCCACTTATCATTCAGCAATTGATAAGGTTAACTAAATTCCATTTAGGACTGATATTTATATTGAGGCTGGTTTATTCTAGAAAGATTCTTATGTCTGAGAGCAATGCCTTCCTAAGTATACTTGGGTGATATACTCTCCTATTACAAGATAGGTACCAATTCAAGGTAGAACAGTTATTCTAGTGTGTACAGTAAGAAAATCTCTGGTACATAGTGTTGGAAGGTATGTAACTATCAAGACATGGAGACTTTGACTTATTTGTGTTAAGAATAACACTGTTCTTAAACACTAGATGTGCTTGAAAGTGGTTGTGCATGTGTGGAGTTTTTATGTCTGGACATTTTTGCTGCCGCACTAAACAAGTGAAGAAAAATGGTATAAATTGAGAACTATATTTAAACACAAAATAAATAAATCGTTATAAAGCACATGTAGTAGTAAAAATTCAGACCTACATAAAGCCACTGACGTGTTCAGTCATGATTAACTAGAAGCAAACAGCTAACTGAGGAAAGTATACAAACCATATAGTGGGATTAACGCTGTAAGGAATCGTTTGACAAGAGAGATTAAAGCCTTCTGCAGGCCATCAAGCTTTAAGAAAAGAGCTGACTGATCTAATTAATGCAAAGTAGTTGTAATTTTTATATAAGATTTAGTGCATTACTTACGAATACTAGCCAGTTGTTAATCTGATTTGCATTTTACATTCATAAGGAGAATGGGTTCATCAAGTGGAATTTGACTGATCACATTAAATTAAGGGTGGGTGATGAAACTACATAGTGAACAATGGAGAGATTTAGAAAATAGGACAGAGATGGTGAATGAGATAAACAGAACACAGAACAATATGAGTTTTTTAATCAAATACTGTGATTAAATTTATGTGTCTGTGAACTAGCCTGATTGTATGCTTCATAAATTGTCTTGTAAATAAGAAAATTGAATTGTTTACAATTAAAATTACATAGACTGAGAGGCATGACAAGAATTGGATAGTTAGTGATACTTAAATATCCTCTTACTTTAGGTGGATCCAATAACAAGGTAAATGAAATTTGTTTTTGGTGTTTGAAAAGGTATTGAGGAATGTTGTATGGTTTGCAGACAGAACAGTTAGTGTTATGAATACTGGTAATGTACAGTAGATTTAGCTGTGCAGAGAAGTATAAATCTGTATTTTAAAAGAAAACAAAATGTCTAAGAAGTCAAGTGGTAATGTTTCTCCAGCCAATGAGGTTTCAGTCCAGGGGTGCCAAATGTGCCCAGAGTTTTGAGCAAATTAGTAACTGAGGTAAAAATTGTTCAGATGTACCACTTTTTTATGCAGTTGCTAGAATGTATCTGAAACAGTTTTTATTCAGCAGATATGCAACAGAGCTAATATTTGTTGCAGAGCTAACATTTGTCCTGCCTGCATCTTTTTTAAAAAACAATATGAACTAAAAATTGCAGTAAAGGTTCTCTTAAGAAGAACGTTAGTAGGTACAGTATACTAATCTAGATGCAGTTCTTGTTTAAACTGCCACCTGCTGGTAATTGTTTATGACTGCAGCAATCGCAGTGTGTGCGCAGCATTGTGGGATTTGCTCTGTTGTGAGTGGTTGAATTCATGGTTGTTTCATGCCTGCATATGGGGTTTGGATTATAAATTCAAGGGAAGGAGGAGTCTGTGCCCATTTTGTGCTAGCAGAACGTGAAACACTCTATTTTTTAAATCATCTCTTAATGAAAAAAAAAGCAACCTGTCATTCCTTGCAGTGCCCCCTCCCCCCCCCCCCCCGGGGTGGTTCCTTTTCATACGTTTCCTCTGCTGTTCACTCTGCGCAATTAATGCAGCCATGTTTAATCTTAAACTGCATATTTTTGTTTCTTGTGCTTCTGCCACTTTAGCAGTCTAATTACTGAACAGCTAATATTCACAACAGATTCCCATCACCTCTAAAATTATGGAGATGAAATTCCTACTATCCTTTTGCATGCTATATATATATATGATCCCCAATAGAGTTGTACAGCTACACTTGGAACACAGATAATTTTCCGTTCACTACCAAAGAATAAGCTTTGTAACCCAGTTTTATCCTTTCTCCTGTATATTTTTCAATTTACAATTCATTGAGAACTTGGACTCTATTGTTCATTGTGTGTATTATAGTTTAAAAACTTCCTCCATTTAATCTCAGAAATATCTGCCATACCATTTCAGTCTGTTTTAACAAGAGAACTTCGTTCTCTGACTATATCCAGACAAAGCTTAGAAAAGTTAGTTTTTTGGAATACAGGTGCCAGAATCTCTCTAGCAAACTCTGATAATGAGATACCCGTGGCAGAGAATAGGCGTGACACTGCTTGAATATAGCAACCTAAGATTCAGAGGTGTTGTCAGAACCCTGCCAGTATTGTTCTGAAGACAGAGTTTAACATTATAGAAGCTGTGGCAACATTTGTGCAAATCTCTAAATATGTTTACGAGGTGAACAGATGTTAATAGCTTGTTAAGATGACAAGGAATATGCTGTTCCTCTTTAGTCTTGGTTGGTGACTGGTTCCCCAATTTAGGAAGCACCAAGATTAATTTGTCCTTCATGATCCCATCACTTAGCTGCATCTGATTGGCTGCATAGCTTCATGATGTCATTGTATTTGTGATTCCTCTTTGGCTGGGATTACACATGTGATTATTCTCTAGGAAGATTGATGATTATCTAAAGGAAGCTGGTATGGAAGCAGCAAATAGGCAATAAGCAGAAATCAAAAAGGTGGACTTATGTGGAATATAAGGATTGCAGGCAAAATATTTCTATCCCACTTCGAAGCACAACTTTCAGTCTAAAAGTCAAAACTAGAACAGCCGTATTATGTTACAATGAGGCATAGCTTCTTTTCTTTTCTTTTTCTTTTCTTTTCTTTTCTTTTCTTTAAGAAAACATAGTTGTACAATCCTTGTGTTTAAGACCTCAATAAGGCGATTCTATGCTTGAATTCTGCTGACCGAGACTTCTAGGATAAAGTAGCAGAAGGAAAAGACACTTTCCCTCACATTAGATCTTTTAAAAAAACTACAAAGAACAGAATGAAATTCTCAGATATCTGTACTGCCAGGTTCAATTAGTATAGCTTTTTCCAGTTAGTATAGCTTTTTCCAGTTGAAGAGGCTCATTTTTTATTTTTAACTTTCTTGCTATTGTATAGCTATTGAAGATGAGGAGTGCATTAGGGAAAAAAAGAAGATGGTAGCCCTAATTCAGAATAGTATACATGATGCAAGGATTCAAACCCGGATTTCTAAAAGCTAAACATTCAAACCCTCTGACTGGATGTGCAAATGTGTCCGTTCCCCACCACCCATATCCACATTTTTAAAATACCAATTTCTCTCTGTCAGATTGCTGAAGAAATTTGCAAGTTCCTAACAAAATAATTGTGTCTTGCAGAGCACAAGATAAACTGCTGCCCCAAAAACTATGGTGATGGAACAGTCCAGATCTGATGGCAGATAATAAAAGAGGAAGGAGTCCAGAACACTGTGGAGAGACATGGGGAGGAACATACTTGACACTATATTCTGTATCCCACTATTCTATAGTTATGCTGCAATTGACAGCAGAACATTACACCAGTTTTGTACTAGGCACTAGAAATTTCTCTTTAATTTCTGGGATCGAGGGGATGATCAGGGAAGACGTACTAAAGCAAATAAGTATAACATATCATTGTCCAAAATCTCTTCATTTGGCCTACAAGGGTAACACAAATGGCACAACTGACTCAAATTAAAAAGTCATTGTGCACGTTATCTATGGTATGCTGAATAATGTGGCACAATATACAGTATGTCATGTCTATGTTGTTTCTTAATGTGAGGCAGTTGTCCTCAAAAGTTGGGCTGTTTTCATTACACTGATGTAAAATCCCCAAAAGGTTTTGGCTAATGTAGCATTTATTGATCAACATCCACAGTGAAGAAGATCCTGAAAAGGAAAGACATGATTGGGCTTGCCAAGCAGTCATAGTAACAAGACCCTTGTGTCTTGGATAGTGACACAAGTAGGCACCTGCTGCTACTTTGTTCCTGGTTGAGTTACTACTGGCCCTTCTCAATGTGGGGATTGGGCTTCCATGTCCTGAATCCCCATCTTGCTTCTCCTACAGATTATCATCATTATCTTAGAACTGCAGAGCTGGAAGGGACCCTATGGTCTGAGTCCAACCCTTGTCAAGGAGACAGAGTGAGGAATCGTCTCTGCAGCCAGATGCCTAAACCACTGAGCTATCCAGGATACACTCTAGATTTTTGCTATCTTGTGTTTGTGATTTTGTATTCTCTTTGTGATTTTACTTGCTGTATGTCACAGGCAGAGCCTGGATTTTTGTTGTTGTTGTTGACTGGAACTCTCAGCATCATTAATCCAGAAAAGGGTTTAGTTTTTAAAAAATCCTTTGGGTCTTGTGCTCTGAAACGGTGCTTTTGAGCAGCATAAATGAGGGATTTGGGCAGATATCTTGGGCTGTGTCATACTCATTTTTTTAAAAATATATATATATATTTGCTGTCTTTACCATTGTTTCAGATGGATCAGGTTTTGTGTGTTTTGATAAAAGGGCATTCTCAGAATTATTCCTTGTGCATCCCGTAGTTCCCTCTATGTGTAATGACACTTCCTCTTATTAATGGGTTGTGACAGTGTATGCAGTTTTTTGTGTTCTGTATTTTTCACATCTATATGTGTGCTTTTTCTTTCCTTTTCTGGCTTTGAGGAAAGGACAGGGTAATGTGTGCCCCCACCAGCTGATAGCAGTTGAGATACAGCATTAATTTACTAATCCCTAATCTTAACTATAGAGACTGAAATACTCTTGTACTTGGCATAGGGTAATGTTATGCCTGCAGACATTCACAGGGAATTATGCCAAGGCACTCTGGTGTTTTTTTTTTGTTTTTTGTTTTGTCTGATTGTGCAGTTGCTTGCACAACTGTACCTGTAGAAGTGTTTACTGGATATTTGCACCAACTTCCTTTTTGGCGCCAGTTTTGCAGCTCTTTGTACAACTTTGAGTTATGAAGGCATAGCTACACAACTGAATTTTGGCCAGAGTATTTAAGATTTTGTGAGAATGTCCTATGAGATTTGAATTTAAATATTTAAATATTTTTCTAGCATAACAAAAAAATTCAAAAACAGCAATTATTGCTCTTTCGACCCACTGCTTCTATGCTTCAGAAGTTCAGAACTACTCTTAGGGTTTTTTTGTTTTGTTTTTAACAGGAGAGGGATAGTAATGACAGCTGTTGGAATCATTCTGTTACTTCAGTGAGGTTCCATATTATGTTCATATTCTGATGTGGTATGAAAGCCAGTTTTCTTTTGGTTACCAGAAGCCATTTTAGAAACTTTGATATAGCAATTCCCGTGGAACGTCAGGCAAAGAGCACCTGACATGCCTTCTGGGAGATACAGAGAACGGGAATTCACAATAACAAATGTGCATTTCTTCCTGTAGTTCCAGGAATGGTGGGTGCTATCCTGAAAGTTCTGGAGTGGCCTTTGGGAGGCACAAACCCTATTCCACACTTAGTACCAAACAGAATGAATGAATGCTTGTAAGTGGCACAGGGCCAGTGTGTATCGCCATGCCTCCAATAACCTCACAAGTAGCATTTGATCCACCAAATCTCCACTTGTCTTTTGATCGAGTGAACACAAGTAGAATCTTCTTCAGACCCTTCTGCTCAGCCTAGGGAGATCTGGCACTGAGGAAGCAGGGATCATTGGGGTGGATCCAGCATCTGTGAAAGTATGCCTCATTCCTCTTTCATAAGTTGATATGCTCCATTTAAGCATAATAAGAATCAGTTTTAGAAGCTTCACATTTCCCTTGTGGATCCATCATTAGCAGCTTGTTGAAATGAATAATGTATGTTCAAAATAGTTTTTCCAAGGAGAACTGACTGTAAAACAATACAAAGTAGTAGAGATCGGCAGCAAGGATTATTCAGGTCATTTCAAATCAATATGAGAAATTCAGCTATCATTATCACCCAATGTTCTTCCATTTAATCATCTCCTATTCTCCTTACTCATGTGGAACATTTCATCTTTATCAAATTATTTTATTTCCCACAGTATTTGCAGTACAAGCCTTGTTCCAAATTCCTTCATTCTCCTTACCAATCCCAGACAAGTTTGCAATTCAGTCCAGTCCACTATGTGCTTAGGGTTATCTGGACTGTTATTTAGTAAGTACTGTTGACTTTGTTTACAAACTTTTTCTTTGTAGCAGTCATATGGTCTATGAAGGTGCTCTTAGAGGCAGGTACTGCATTTTTCTTGATCCAGATTCTTTAGCAAGGATATAATCTATCTTTTGAAGATGAAGAACAAACAAAATAAGCCTGGGAAAGATTGAAAACATGGTAAACACACATAGACACTGAGAGAGAGAGGGAGAGGGAGAGAGAGTTATAGAAACTACAGAGGAATCAGCCAGATAGATAGCAAGCCTTGTTTTAACCTTCCATGTATGATCATATGAAGCTGTCTTGTACAGTACTGACACTCTTCTCACTCTTCTTTATTGGCAGAGCTCTTTGGGGCAGGGGACAACCTGTGGTCCTAGAAACATATGCAGTGCTCAGCCTACTTTCATGTGGTCTTCAGGCTGCAGCTGTATCTATACTACATAGGTATATTAGTCTGATACCACTTTAACTGCCATGGCTTCATCCTGTGGAACCTTGGACCTGTAACTTGTTGAGGTACCTAGAGATTTTTTTGCAAAGGAATGCCACTGAGCAACTTTCTACTATTTCAGAGAATTTCTTGTGGCTCACCAAACTATAAGCCATGAAACCTCTTAGGTGGGAGCCATGACAGTTAAGGTGATAATCAACCTGGTAGTGCTGTGTAGTGCAGCAACACCCTAATTTCAAAAACCCTTTATAAATAATGAGTTACAGCTCCTGGAAAAAGCAATCTCTTCCCCCTCTAGTTGCTGCTGGGCAGAAAAGAAAAGAAAGAAGGATGAGAAATGCATCACAGAAAGGGGGTGACAAAAAGAGATAGGAAATAGACATAACCCCATCCACTTCTTGGTCTGAAGCTGAATCCAGACAGGATGCTGGTGATGCTGGTCACTCAGCTACTGACAAATCCAGATGTCACTTCCCTAATGATTGATGGGGGGGGGGGAAATCCCCTTATGAACCATGTAAGGAGTTTAGGTGTCTTATTAGACCCGGTACTCCTCCTAGAAAAACTGGTGCAAAGCGTGGCCAGGTTAGCCTGTCATCTGTACCTGGTCTAGAAACTTTCCCTGTTTTTGGAGAAGGCTTCTGTAGCCTTCCTGATCCATGCAACTGTAACTTCAAGATCAGTCTACAGTAATTTGTTCTATGTGGAGCTACTCTGGAAGATAACTTGTGAGTGTGTGGCAGCTAAACTATTAACAAGTGTTGCCTGTCATGATCATATGAAACCTAAGTTGCACCAACTGCACTGGTTGCCAGTGGTTGTCTGGTTTAATTCAAGATGTCGTTTGTTACTTTTTATGTCGTACATGGCTTGGGACCCATATACCTACTGGACCACCTCTACCCTTATGACGGTTGGGGTCGTTGGGAATTGCCATTCTAAAGGTGCCAACTGTCAAAGCTGTCCAACTTGAATGTATTCCAGAAAGATTTTTCCATGTTGGTGCTTCTATGCTTTGGAATTCTCTTTCAGAGTCTGTAAAATATTACACCCCTGCAGGTGTTTAGGAGGGGATGTACGGTAGAATTGTTTCGGTGGGCCTTTAGAAGCTTGTTGTTGTTGTTGTTTAGTCGTTAAGTCGTGTCCGACTCTTCATGACCCCACGGACCAGAGCACGCCAGGCCCTCCTGTCTTCCACTGCGTCCCGGAGTTGGGTCAAATTCATGTTGGTAGCTTCGATGACACTGTCCAACCATCTCGTCCTCTGTCGTCCCCTTCTCCTCTTGCCTTCACACTTTCCCAACATCAGGGTCTTTTCCAGGGAGTCTTCTCTTCTCATGAGATGGCCAAAGTATTGGAGCCTCAGCTTCAGGATCTGTCCTTCCAGTGAGCACTCAGGGTTGATTTCCTTCAGAATGGATACGTTTGATCTCCTTGAAGTCCAGGGGACTCTCAAGAGTCTCCTCCAGCACCACAATTCAAAAGCATCAATTCTTCGGCGGTCAGCCTTCTTTATGGTCCAGCTCTCACTTCCATACATCGCTACTGGAAAAACCATAGCTTTGACTATGCGGACCTTTGTCGGCAAGGTGATGTCTCTGCTTTTTAAGATGCTGTCTAGGTTTCTCATTGCTTTCCTCCCAAGAAGCAGGCGTCTTTTAATTTCGTGGCTGCTGTCACCATCTGCAGTGATCATGGAGCCCAAGAAAGTAAAATCTGTCACCACCTCCATATCTTCCCCTTTTATTTGCCAGGAGGTGATGGGACCAGTGGCCATGATCTTAGTTTTTTTGATGTTGAGCTTCAGACCATTTTTTTGCGCTCTCCTCTTTCACCCTCATTAAGAGGTTCTTTAATTCCTCCTCACTTTCTGTAACTCACGTGGCAAGCATTTGTACATGTTTATGTGTATATATAAAAATTGCAGATTGTTGCTAAATTTTATTGTATTTTAGCATTTACATCAAGTATTTTATTTTTTATTTTTTTGTTATCTCTCCTCTATATGTATTTTTATGTTTTGTGCCAGTGTGAGTCTCTTTGGAGAGAAGAATAGAATATAAATGAAAAATAAAATAAAATAAATAGACAGACAGACACAGACAGACAGACAGACAGATAGATAGATACATTAGACAGACAGACAGACAGACAGACAGACAGACAGACAGACAGACAGATAGATAGATAGATAGATAGATAGATAGATAGATAGATAGATAGATAGATAGATAGATAGATAGATAGATAGATAGATAGATAGATAGATCCATCAACCACCAGCACTGGTACTTTAGCAGATTGTCAAGAAAGGAAAAATGCCATGGGCAAAGGTGACAGGAAATTTTCCCACATCTGCTCTAGAGTCCCAAGAGGAGACTTTTGTCATCCTTCAGAGAGAGGAGAGCACGGACTGAACGTTTTGTCCATGATATTTTACCATTCCCTATTGCAAACTAAGGAAAATAGGAACTGAGGCCAATTTATAAAAATGATTGAAAGTGCTTTAGGGCGCTGGTCATTGCAGTGGGATTTGGCAGAGCAATCAAAGGTCTCCTTTTCTGCTGAGTTGGGAATTTGTGTGTTTGACTTTAGTTGACTGGTATGCAATTTAATAGATTCCTGTTTAATTTTTTCCAGCCCCTGTGACAGGTTTGTTTGAATCTTGTGTTTTTTTGCCCTCCAGCAACAGCAGAGATCAGAACAAGATGCTCTGTTTTTAAAAAGAGCATTTATCATTGGTATCAATTGGGAAAGGGACGTGGTGGCGCTGTGGGTTAAACCGCAGAAGCCTCTGTGCTGCAAGGTCAGAAGACCAGCAGTCGTAAGATCGAATCCACGCGACTGAGTGAGCTCCCGTCGCTTGTCCCAGCTCCTGCCAACCTAGCAGTTCGAAAGCATGTAAATGCGAGTAGATAAATAGGTACCACCACGGTGGGAAGGTAACGGCGTTCCGTGTCTAGTTGCGCTGGCCACGTGACCACAGAAACTGTCTACGCACAAACGCTGGCTCTATGGCTTGGAGACGGGGATGAGCACCGTGCCCTAGAGTCGGACATGACTGGACTAAATGTCAAGGGGAACCTTTACCTTTATAAATTGGGAAGCCTGGCCTTGTTTTACTTGACATAAGCTGCCTTTAACTCTGCTGAGCAACTTTGTATTCCAACATAATCAAATGCAAGGAACATATTAGCTGCACAGAGCTTGAGGCCCCTGCTGCTATGCTAAACCAGTACAAACACGTGGAACTGTACCATCTCATTTCATAGAAAATATTTTTTACAAGCAAAATTATTAAATATTTTAGATAAAGCCTGAGGAGAACAAAAGCTGGCACACAAGCTGGCAGTAGTACAGTGTATGCTAATTATTGGTTCCTCTTTTAAAGCAAGCCTTTTAATAAAGCTTTCCTGATGGCCTTAAGAGCCCCATTACCAGGAAGCAGAACTGGAAATATAATCCTGGCTGAACCTGTTGCAGAAGTATTCAGTGCCATTTAATCTCTCTGATGTTTTGTAAACAGCTGAGATACTGTTGCTTTCCAAGCACATAGAGGTACTGTTAATATTTTACACAGGGTTACTCTCCACCTTTTAAGAAGCACACCATCTTGAAAACATACTAATTACCAGGGTTCACAAATCTCTCTTTCCATTGTTATGTTAATGTGAGGCAGAGGATAACTGGCATGAGTGGATGTGAAAAAGGCATGCATAGCTCTTTCCTCTTACAGGAGCTATGCTTTGCGGCCAATAAGTGTCCTCCCAGCTGAGTCCTGAAATGTAAGACAAAAGGTATTAAGCCTACTTTTTGCCTTCTTTCCACCTGCCAATCATTAAGTGTAAGTCAGCATGTGTTCCTATATTTCCATTACCTTGGTAAATGCAGAATTGGGTCTGTGTGTTTTACTGGTAACAACATTGAGTTTCACTTACATTTCTTAAATAAAATGCTTGATTGCTTCATGGAAGAGACTTCCCAATCCCACTGCACTTTGGGTCACAGGTAATGTGTTGATAACTTTGCCCCACTCTTAACATGACTAATTGGCTTGTCTTTCCTTACTTCCCCTCAGAGCTGGAGCACTGCCATGCTTTAACCTGTGGTTAGTCCCCACCCCTAGTATTACTCCCTGTACAAACATAAGCATCAGCTATTTGTTTGCAGAAGTGGATATATGCCAGTGTTTCTCCGTTATGCCACAGGAGTCAATAGGTTGTTCCCAGTAGCTGGCACAGCCATTATCTGCAGAATTAATGAGTCGAAATAAACAATAACGGTGGTGTAGGGTAGGGATATGATAGGGGGAAAGAAGGGACAATCTTCCTTATTGACAACTGTTGTTGTCTTTTATGGCTTTAAAAGCACACAGAGGGATTAATTGTAACATTATCTGAGTAACTGAGGGAAGTAATTATGAAAATTGTTTTTAGTTTCTTACTCCTTCTGCCAAAACATTTCTTCAAGTCTCCCTCTCCCCTTCCAAATCTCCAAAGCTGTTAGATTTGCTTGGGGACTGAGATCATATGTTGTCACAAAGGTGCAGTTCGTAGTTAACATAATCCCTTTGGGAACATTTGTTGCTTCTGGCTAACTCAGACTTTAAAATAGGTTGACAAAAGCTAGTAGGTCACGTGCTAGTTGTGCAAGATAAATATAAGAACGCTGTATGCTTGCTACTTTCTAACTAGTTTTCAGCATTTCTCAGCATTTGAAAAATTACAAGTTTTTCAGATGGTACCACTAGAGGGCAGAAGCTGAATGGAAACAGTAGTTCAGCTGATCATGTTTCTCTTTTAATGGAGGTCAGCAACAAATTATTCAGAGAAAATAAATCAAATTCCCTTGATAGAAATCTTTTCTGTTAACACTCTAAACCTGTAAAATGCACATGAGGATTACAAAATTCAGTGACAGATCTGAGAACTATTTTAATTACGAATTTTCTAGTTTACTGTGAGTTATTAGTATTAGATTTATAATTGTTTTCATTTGCTATAACTTAAACAAATAGGAAAGTTTTTATTATGGTTGTTTTAAAAATGCTTTCTGCCTGACTTAAAAGTAAAAGTTGTTTTGGCTTATCTATGTCTTCCTGTTATATCCCACAGTTTCTTCCCAACTGAAGCTTCCTGGAATTATTTCAGTTATTTTCTTGCACATGATTGTTCACAGAATCATAGAATAATAGAGTTGGAAGGGGCCTATAAGGCCATCGAGTTCATGCTCAGGAAGAAAGAAGGAAAACATGGCTATGCATACTGGAAATCAGTTCTGTGAAGTATTCGGCAGACAACTGAGAATGAACATTTGAAACATGATCACTACTATTTTTGCAAATTGCTAAACAGTTTAAAGATGTTGTGATGGTTAATTGTTGCATAAATATTAACTTGGTTGCAATACCAATAATTATTTGAAACAAATCCCTCACATCTAACATTTCTGCAATTTAGTCTCCCCTTATTTTATATATGCACACATGCATAATTACATACTTCCACTTTACGTATCCCAGAATTGTACACTGGGGGCATCAGAATTGCTTACTTCAGTGGCAGCCTGGAATCTGATGAAGCAGTTCTTTTTTAGTCTTCCCTGCCCTGGCTGGAATAACAACTTCCATCTGGCATAACACACAGTCACTTTTTTCATCATGCAGCTTCTCAGACATACAAAAGGAGCCTGGCCAATCCTCATCTCCACAAGCTCTGTGATGTCACTAGCTGTCCTCTTCCTTAGGCATGTTTACCCACTGGCAGCAGAAACGAGAGCTGTCAGTTTAAGTCACCTCAACTTATACCTCCCAAAAATGCCCTTCTGACAGGTTAAACTACAAGTTCAGGGGAGTGTGTATTCTCTGTAACCAAAAGGTTTCTCTCCAGTGATGGGATTTTCCTTACAGATCAGATGACTAGCAATCAGCAATTAGGCTTGCAAAGCAAACTGATGTTTGCCTTCCACTGGCCAACTGCAAAACAAAGCACTGCTAAGTGCAAACTACGGAAATAAGGAAAAGCATGTGCAAGATGGGACGAGAGTCCGTCGTTCACCACTTGGAAGAGTACAGTTTCTAAATATATGCTAATTATATAATCTTGTTTTACTCTGAGTTGTCTCCCTTCTTGGCTCTTTCTTTCATCTTGACCACTGCTGGATGCTTCATGGAATGCAAACAAGGGAACCATGATGCAATTCTTGTTAACTTAGTGTAGAACTTTAGTAGACTGGCATTGCTGTTTCAGTTTTCTTATTGTACTGGGCATACACAGTATTCTTCTTTCCTTAGCCTATGCTGCCTTTACTTTAATAAGCTTATTTAACTATTGAGCTAGCTTTATATACATAATCCCCCTTTGGCTTGACTGCTTGAGCCACATTTTAGCAAGGGCTCTGCAGAGAAGAGGGAAAGCAGGACTTGGGACTAACCTCTGGGAGTATAACTGAGTATCTCCCCTTTCTCCTGAGTAGACCACTGAACAGCAGGAGGAAGTTTACCTGCTTCTTAATTGGGCTAATATGTCAGGCAGTAGCTGATGGGAAAAAGGAAGGGATAAGTCTACTGTGGAATGTTTCCTTTTGGACACAATTATAATAACAGAACAAGGTTTTGAACTCCTTGCTGTTAAGGTCATGGACTGTAAAGGTGGGTCCCATGAGTCACCTGGTCCAGCCTCCTGCCGATGCAGGAAATTCAGAGATATAGCAACCCTGATAGGTGGCCTCCAAGGTTACTCATTCCACTGTTTAATGGCTCAACTTCAAGATGCTTAGTTGGAATCTTCTTTCTTGTGAGTTAAAAATATAGGTTTCAGCCTTGCTGTTGAGAAGCAGAAAACAATCTTGCTCAACCTTTTGTGTTTCAACTAGAGATGGGGGTATTCATATCCGAATACGAATATCTCCACACAGGTGGCGTTAACGAGAGTCCAGCTCCATGGGGCCAGACAGTCCACTCACTGATCCGCCACGGACGCAGACGGCGCGATTCTATGAATCGCTCCACAGCACGCGATCCGCTCGCCACTCTTCGACCTTGCAGCGAGGCTTGTCCTCCCGCCGCCTGCCAGGAGTGGCAAGCGGATTGCGCACTGCAGAGCCATTTGTAGAATTGCACAGTCCACGCAAAAAAGTAGTTAGTTTTGCCTAGGGCGCAAAAAAGCCTGCCACCGGCCTTGATCTAGAGGTAGATACAGTACGCCAGGTAAGATCTTACCAAAGCAGAACTGAGCCAGACCATTACTTCCTTTGATGTGGATGTTGTATTTTGGTTGATGAGCATTGTACTTCTGTGTTTTGTTCTGTTTGTAGCTGCATCATATTATTGACTTGTTTCGCTTGTAGTTTTTAAAAAGGAAGATCTTTTTCATAGTACTTGTGTCAAGCCAGGTGCCACTCATCCTATACTTGTGCACCTGATTCTAGATAAATTTAGAACTTCCCGTTTTTCACTGTTGAAACTCATTTTGTTTGTTTGGCCCAGTTCTCCAATATGTTAAAATCATCCTGGATCCTGATTCTACCCTGGAAGTATTAGCTATCCCTCCCAGTTTGGTGTCATATGCAAATTTGATGAACATATCTTCTACTCCTTAATCCAAATGGTTTGTATAGACATTCAACAAAATCAAGACCAGGGCAGACTCCTGTAGAACCTCACTTGTCCAGGGTGATGAGAAACCACTGGCAAGTGCTCTTTGGGTACCATCCATAAGCCAGTTACAAGTCCAGCTAATAGTGTCATCTTCCAGTCCCCATTTTACCAACTTGTCCTCGAGAGTGTCATGGAGGGCCTTGTTGAAAGCCTTGCTAAAATACTGTTATTGGATGCCTCTCTTGAACCTCTGTGGTAGGGTACTATAAACAATGTCCTCCTCTGCATTTGATCTTCTCCCTCCCCTTTGGTTTCATAAAAAATGAACTTCCAATGGCGGAAACTGATAAGGTACAGCCGTTCTTTTGGGAGGCACTGTAAATAAAAGAGAGGAAGACATTTTAAAGAAAAAACACAAATTAAAATGGCTCCAATTACGTTGTTAGAAACTAATTATTTTGTATGCCATGGAGTACCTGAGTTTTCTCTACTGAGACCTAAATAAACACCCTATAACTCTTTTTGAGTCTATGAATGAACTAACTAATTACTTCAGTGCCCAATTACATGCTTGTTACCATTTATTTTTAATTACTGCAAAGTGCTCTTGACTCACCACATCAAGGGGCTTTCAGAATTTAAATGCACAACGTTGTGGCAGAATGTCTAATCAAAAACAGAAATTAATTGACAAATGGGAAGTGAGTGTACCATTCGGATGCCAAAATTTTTAGATCAATTTGTAGGAGTAGTCAACAGAAAAAGTTTCAGTGCTATGCTTTATACCTAAGATATTTCCATTCTGTGCTGGAAAATAAATGGAGAAAGGATGATAAAATCTAGTGAAGATGACAAATTAATTTCAGGCATTTCCTCTCATATATAAATGAAGACTGAAAAGAGGTTGAGCCAGATTTATGTGGTGGCTGCCCAGCAGGAATTGGCCTTGAGGGTAACAATGACCTTTTTTTGATTTATGGCCTCTTTGCACTTACTAAGATGCTGGGAGATAGTTTGCTCTTGGCTGCCTCTTTCTACAGAGTAGCCAGCATGGCATGGCTGCCCCAGGCTTTGACTCTGCACTCAGCAATTTCTTGTTGCTCTTATGCCACACTGTCTATTCTGGAATTAGTTCAGTGGTTTTACCTGCATTCTCAGTCCCAGTTTTCCCTCTTATCAGGTTCAGAGAATGTGTGCAAAACCTCAGGCCCACCAGAATACTATTAAAGTATATGCACATTGCATAAAGTTTCATTTGAAGCATAAAGGGCTCTGCCTGAGTAGAAAGCCTTCATTTGTATTGTGAAATCATTACCTATAATGCTGTTGCTTAACAGGAAGGCAATAGATGCTTCATTTCAGTGTGTGTTGGGTAGAGTCCCCCAAATTGGTGCTGTTCTATGTGTTTGGGTTTATATGATTCTGTCAGTAGCATTGAATTAGCATAATTCCTCTGTGGATTACAGATGATCAGACCTCTAAAACAGGCACTGGATTACAAAACAGTGCACAAATACTTTTCATGCCTTAGTTTGGGTGGAATATTGCTATACTAGCTCTGAATTTTTCCCAGTCAAAAATAGTTACATTTTGGTCCTGAACAAAAATATTACAATGTGAAGTGCTCCTGTTGAGGGTTCTGGTCAACACTGAACATATTAACATATTTATATCCTGCTCCATATCACAAGACACAAGCCTCCTCCCTCTGCACATATGGTTCTCTTTTGACTACATGATAACCCCTAGTTCAAGAATTGACATTTCTTTCAGTATACATGTTTTAATTGACAATTCCCATCTTTTCCTTTCTCTGGTGGTGCATGTTAAATATGTCTCTGGGCCATGCAAACTGAGAACTGGCAACTCTTAACATTTCTGGTTTCTTATATGAACAAAAGTGCTGTCTGAATCACAAAAGAAAGTGACAGAATAGTTCTAAGAGAAATCCTGTATGAATCTTCTCTGTGTTGCTCTTGAAAGTTTCAAATATATTGATGATAGAGCACAGTGTGAAAGGAATTGATACCGGAGCAGAATCAAACTAGATTTTAGTATAACCCTTAGCAGAGAAAACACAGGCCTCAGAGAAACTAGGCCCAGGAACATTCACACATAGCTCAGGCAAATAGAGGAACATTCACACATAGTATAGAATGTCATTGTAATACTTTCGTTTTGCCCATCCTCCTTTTGATCTGGCAGATGGCCTGGTCCTGGAATGCAGGCAGGAGGAAACCAGCCGTGACAGGCCAAAACATTCACACCAGGGAGCCGGAGAGTGAAGGCCATATATCAGGGCCAAGGAAGCCTACACATAAACATACCAAAAGATAAGATTCTTTCCCCAGACATTCAGGCGCATCCTGGGCATAGGCCAAGGACACATGGGCACACAATCTGCATATCTATAGGGAACCAATAGATCAGCGTAGTTGGCATCACTGCCCAATGAGGGACTGGATCCAAACTTGGGATACAAATGACCAATAGAATTGTAGCATTTTATGACACTTTGTTTGTATCATTATAAAACATATGTACACTGTATTTTCAGGATCTTCTCTGCTTTTAAGAGAAGTCCCAGCTGACCTTTTCTTTGCTGCTATTCAAATAAAATTGGGCCTTTGGTTCAGCTGTTGCATCTATGCCTGATTCCTTGCCAGAGAATCTTAGAACCTGGTAACAGAATAAATGAATGTTGTTTTATAAACTTTTTTTATGATACCAGTTTAATTTTTGTGCTCACCTACAACATTCAGTAGATCTTATCCATGATTTGGATGGCTTTGGACTGTTCAGATCTCAATTACATAGGAAGTTATCCCAAATTCCTAGTTCAATGGATTTACTGAAATAAGACAAACCTGAGCAGTGATACAAATATAAGATCAGATGATACCTTTATTAGACTACTAAAAAATTTGAAACAATTAGCTTTTGACATTTTCTTCATGCTGTGTACCAAGATTTTGTGGATAGTGCATATATATATATATACACACACACACACGAGTCCCAAAAATTTATAGCAAATGATTGTGCCAGATGTGCTTCTTAAGGTGAGTTCAAACACAAACTGTAAACACCATTCGGTGTGTAGTTTGAAATTATTTGAAGAGTTGGGAGGAGAAATCCAGCCAATGGCTACCTGGGGTGGAGTTTGAAACCACACCCCCAGTGGCATTTACAGTTTGTGTTTGAACTCACTTTAAGAAATGGCTTCTGCACACTTGAGGGACCAGTTATAATGATCTTCCTCAGAAAACTGATAGATCCAGATGGATTTCTGACAGCTGTCTAGCATTTTCCTGTAAGCTAGGTAGGTGATTCTCTTGAGATCCTGAAGAAAAGTCTTGATCACTTTCAAGCACCATTTCTTGCTGGATAGAGCAAAACTGGTGTCTGTGAATATTTTATCTCAATTTTTGTCACTGTGGCATTATTTTTATTCACATAATACCCTCCAACGTATTACAAATAGAGAAAAAGCACTCCTTTATTTCCTGCAGAATTATTTACATTACTTGCATTGTTAAAATTAATAAAAGCCATAGAAACTAATGTATTACCAAGGCTGGGAAGCATCGAAGGATTCTGTTTGTTCAAGAATACAACAGTTTGATTTTAGTGCTCAGTGCTTTTGAAACGTATTTCAAAGTGCTTATTAGCCCTTTTCAGAATTTCATGTTATTATAATAGGTTGAGGATGTATGAGCAAGGATTATAAATAATATCAATAATAAGTATAGTGCCATTCCTGTGCAGAAATGGGGAAAGGGCTCCTCTTTACCTTTTTTTCAATTGTGCTGCAAAGTAAATAGTACTGGAATTTAAAAATGATTCTTTCTAAAAGTAACTTTCATGGCACAAGCAGCTACAGTATAAGAATTCTTCCATGTAGCAGTGATGTTTTCAGAACCAACATTTTCAAACCATCACGTGTCCAAATTGTTAACATTTTCAGACTGCTCGAAGTTAGTGCACACTCTCTCAAGGTTTGGCATGTGATGTGGGTATGTCCATTGATGGCTCCTTTGGCTTGGACATAGTGCAGCACATTAACTTTGTATGAGAAAAATCCATTTTATTTGAAGATGTGTATGTACTTCAAATTATGTTTCTGAGACTTGGAACTTTACTGTGGTCAGTGTGGTTGGGTTTTATGAACATTTATCATTGCCAAAAGATTTCTACTTCTAGGGTGGAAAGATAAACACATGCCATCCATCACTCAATGTTAGAGGCTCCTCCTGTTTGAACTACTAAGGGACATCTGTCTACCAAAGTCAATTGTAAACCTTTTTCAGACACACTTGACAGGGACTGAACATGATGATCAGCTCCACAGTTTGAAGGTTATAAGGTTCAGTTTATTTTAATATATATACCTGGTCTATTATATTTTGCATAGTTCCTCTCTTTCCTTTCCTTTGCTATTCTAGTTTGTTTCCTTCTTTTTTCTTTTCAACTCATTTTTACATTTTGAAAATCCAGTTAAAAATAGTACTAATAAAAAAGGTTTGGTTACTAAGTAACTTGCAGATGACTGAGGAGGTTCGACACTGGGAGGCAAGGCCAACTGTTGGCTCAGTGCACATTAGCATCTGGTCCATTCAAGGAAAATGCGGACACTGTGAGCACATTTGGACATCACAATAAATGCAAATTCTTGAGAATTTGGCCTATTGTGAACAAGTACATGTGCTGGTACAGTAAATGCTTCCCAATTTCCCCCACTACAGACAGTTAAACTAGGTACCATCCTTCTTTCTGCTGTAGTTATTATGATATCCACACCCAACAGTCTGGCTCCCTTCCCCTGAGTTGTTAATTTATAATCAGATTGTTGGATTCAGATGTTACCGCAAACATACTGTGGATCATGGAAAGTCTATAGTTTGTTTATCAGTGGTTTCCAGGCTTGGGTCCCCAGACATTCTTGGATCGCAACTCCCAGAAGCCTTCACCACTAGCTTCGCTGGCAAGAGCTTCAGAGAGTTGTAGTCTAAAGAATGTCTAGGGACCCAAGATTGGGAACCACTAGTTTAGCTGGTTCCACTTGCAGTAGGAGTGATTTTAAATGCTAAGCCAAGCTTTCCCCACAATGAAGGTTAAATCACCAACTCTTGTAAAAAATTCTGGGAGCTGGGAGGAATAGATACAGTTAGGTGGGCTCAGGGATCTTTTCTGGTTTTCTAAGTAACCTCTTGTTGACATGCAGATTTCTATTCTTGGGCTTTATTTAGGGAGTAGCTATTAGATGCATCTGATGAAATGGGCGGCAGTCCACAAAAGTATGTGCCAAATAAAACTTGTTTGCTTAAAGCCACCACAACACCCTTTTTTCACTTTCCCTCAAAGTCAGTGAAGTTGTTCTCCTTTGTTAGAAAGTAGTAAGTAGCACATGAGATCTCCTTAATAACAGCTATCACTTTACAATCATGCATGGAAGCCAGCTTTAGCGGTTTCTATAGCTAACTTGAGAGTTCTTTCCTCCTGCGCTATCTCCAAATGGATTACCTGAAACCATTAACATATGTTTTCTACTTGCACCTCATTATGACTTTCTGGATTAGTTGCTTTTGTTTAATAGCCGTAAGCTCAGCACTAGCGTGCTGCACTATAATAGCATACATTACTTTTGCTATGACAATCTGTTTTACTTATATGGTGTTGGGAGATATATGTGTCATTGTGGCTCATTCTACTGAACATGGCACATTGGTCTGTCAGAAAGCAGAATTTAGCTTAACAGTGTGACTCAGATCAGGCTAAGGGCTGAATTGATTTGTCAGGTCAAAGTCAAGAAGGCCTGTTTCCTGGCATCTAGTAGAGATCAAAAAGGCTCAAGTTTGGAAAACTCAGGTCTTGCTCTTGCCAGAATCAATGCCTGCTGATAGGAGTATGTTCTATTTTAGGCATGAAGAACAGAAATATTCTGTCCTCTGTGTCCTCCAGGACTCCCATCCTCTCCCCCTCATAAAATAAACTTTGTGGATCTGATAAGAAGATGAAATGTGATAACAAAGGTGGAGAACCAGTGCAAAAAATCCCACTGTTGTAGTTATGCAGGGCCTTGGTGGAGAAGGAGAAGGCATTCATCGGTGCAGTTCCAGCCTCTGATAGCTGTTGAGGGCTGGAGCTGGGCTTGAATAACCAGCTTTTGTGCAAACAGGAGTTGCACAAACATTGTGCAAGCATTCGATCCAGGCCTTATTTTTGTTATGTTGTTTTTTGTTATTGTTACATGAATAAAATTGGGAAAGGCTGCAACATTTGTGCTGAATTACACAGTTTGTCATGGAACTGTATTAGAAGTGTTCAGGTTCTCCCCAGTTCAGAAATGGCTGCTTCAGTGTTGAGTATAGAAAAACATACTAAGATCTAATGAACAGTCTTCTTTGAAAGAGCTTCTTGCTGGTGTTGATCTGCAGTATTAGCCAGTGATCTTTATTAGAGACAATTATTTATTATCTTAAAATGTTTTATTCTAAGATTTTCTCTTCTGCATCAAAGCAATCAGACTAGGGTTTGTAAAAGAAGCCATAATAAAATGGCTATGAAACCGAGGAAATAATGGAGAGGTGCTGCCTCTATGTTTTAAAAGCACATATTTTGCATATGTGTATTTTGCACATTAACATTTACTAATTCATTTACTTTATTCTGAAATTCATACCTATGAGATGAAGCCAAGATTTAGAATGACTGTACTCTGCTGGACATGAGTACTGGAAAAAGTGGGTACAAAACTATACATATCTACTGTGCCTGCACAACTTGGGCTTAAAACATGTTCAGTAAGACAGCCCAAAAATATGTTTGCATGGTTCTCAGGAATTAAATCTTACTACGTAAAAACAGAGACCAGTGGCCTGGTTCCCTCGTTGATACATGATTTCCTGGTTCCCAGCTTTAATTTTATTTTAAATTCCACCCCACAAATATTTAGCTCTTTAAGAACTACTAGGCAAAATGTGCAGGTGCTCTTCTGCCCAGGTGTTTTGCAAAAAAAGTAGGCTCACTCATCTTTCACTGTATTTTGCCAATGAATGAAGTCATTATAATGATTTATACCCAAATTATAAACTCAGTATTTTAGTGTAGGTGAGATTGGGCAGTAAAGTGTCAGTTCCAAAACAAAATGCAGCTGCAAAAGGCAGGACTTAAGGAGTTTGTAACTCAGACCCTTGAGTAACAAAGCTCCCCTCCATTTCTGAGTTTCTAAAAAGTTTTTTTTTAATTGTTCTGCTAATAAATATAAAGTATGTCTGATGCTTGGTGGGGGGCTGTTACTGAGAGAAGGTGGCTTTGCCAGCCCTCCAAGGTTTTCTGGTGCTTCATACCTTATTGTAAAGAATTAGACCTGACACTGTAGTTCGTTTCAGTCATCCAGTTTCATGTCATGTTACGATTTTTTTAAAAAAGGGAAATGGAATAATGTATTTGTAGGTGAAGTAGATTGTAGCAGCACAGCAGTCTGTTAAGGTGAGAGAGTCAGAGAAGGGTTTTATCCAAGGGTGGAGAGATACCAGGTCTACCTGTTGATAGGTCTGTCTTGTTACTACAAACACCTGTGTATAAACAGCATTGTGGAAGTAGAGAGTCTCTGCAAATGTGTGTACCTGTATAAATGGTTTAACTTGCTGTATCCGCTAGATGTCACTACAGAATGTGTATGTTGTTCTTCTAGCTCTGTACCTGGACAATACAGCATTAGGATGTAATGTTTAACATTGAACAATGCCACATGCTCAGGTAATTTTCTTACACTATGTAGCACAGAGACAAATCTTCCCAAATGGTGGGAGTCCACATAGCTTCTTCCCCACACATCATTTAAGGAAAGGTTTGAGCTTATCTTATCTTATCTTGAATGTTGGGAGTGCTAAATGATTTTCATATTTCATCTTAAACTCTCATTGTTTAATACTAATTTCCATCAGAAATGTATAACATGATTTGAATTAAGTGTACCTTTAATTATTCTTCCATATTCATGTCAGCTGGATGTATAAATGACAATACAAAAAAACATTGAGGAGAAGATACCAAAAGAATGAGATACAGAGGTCCATTAGTATATTGGACACTTTATTTTCAAAATGGGCTTTCCAGAGGTCTCAGATTATTTGCCGTGGGACTTTGGTGCTAATTGCTACAGGCTCCCAATGAGCTTATGCTGAGTTTTTTAAAAAATCCCTATTCTTATTGTTGTCACAATAGCAATTGTGTTAAGATTTCAAAAGTTGATATGTTGAATATTATCATATGCAGATCTTTATAATCTCTGACCATCTCTTTTTAATGCTTCTTATTTTCCAGATAACCGGTGTTATCCTTCTTGCTGTTGGTGTCTGGGGGAAGCTGACTTTAGGCACGTATATCTCTCTTATTGCTGAAAATTCCACCAATGCCCCATATGTTCTCATCGGGACAGGTACCACAATTATTGTCTTCGGACTGTTTGGGTGTTTCGCAACATGCCGCGGTAGCCCATGGATGTTAAAACTGGTGAGTATGTCACAGAAGTATGTGAGATGGCTGAAAATGGGTCAAGTAGCCCAGTTCAAGTTAACTAGGTTTCAAACATAATACACAGGTGCATACTCACATACAAAACAAGACAGAATAGCTACCTTTTATTATTCACTTTATGCCCCCTCTCCTTCTCCTCCTCTCCACTCTTCTACCCTTTTCTCCTCCTATATTATATTATTATATAAAAACAAATCATGTCGAATAGCCAGTGTTTTTAATTTTAATTTTGAAAAAGCTAATCCCTTCTATACAAGAGGAATTGGTTTCGCTGTTTGGAAAAATGGCATATTTATGATTAGAATGCCTCCTAAATGTCTTCTCTATTAATTGTGTTTTAATAAAAATTAAAGTTTGTTTATAAAACTTGTTTATTGCAGATTAAATCATGACAGATCTTCAGCACACTTTTATTAAACAAAATAACCAACTTAAGTGATATGGTGACAGTGATACCTAAACTGAATCATACCTTAAAGTCTTGTTCATATGAAGACATATACAGTGGTGCCTCGCAAGACGAACGCCTCGCCGGACGAAAAACTCGCAAGACGAAAGCATTTTGCGATCGTGTTGGTGACTCGCAAGACGGCTTCTTCTATGGCCGTGCTTCGCAAGACGATTTTTTTTTCGCAAGACCGATGCCTCGCAAGACGAAAATAATTCGTTCGTCTTGCGAGGTTTCCCATAGGAATGCATTGCAATGCATTCCTATGGGAAACCGCTTTTCGCAAGACGAAAATTTCGCAAGACGGCGCTACTCGCAGAACGAATTACTTTCGTCTTGTGAGGCGCCACTGTACTTAAGCAATGCATGTGCTAGGGCACTGATGAGTCGTGCTTGAATGAGTTCATGCAGAATAGATATTTCAGCAGAAAAGATCCATCTGGCCACAAAAATATCCCACTTGTTTTGATTTAGAGCGCTCTTTATCTCAATTCATATATGGGATTTACACTGTTCATATCCTGCCTTTGCAGAGTCAGAAAAATTTACAAGGCAAGTTCCAAAAACACAATAAAAAAAGGCAAATCCAATAAAAATACAAAATCAATAAAACAGCAGAACGTAGTATAAAACAACAAAGCCCATAAAATAGCATAGCACTATAATTTCAGGGCAGCAGTATGTGTAAAGTTCAGAGCAAGTGATAATAGTTCCTTTCTCTTCTTCATGTTCATAACACCTCTGTAGGACAGAAATTACTGTCCCAACCAACATGGCCACATTTCTTCTTCTTTTTTTTAACTGATGGGAAATAACCTGCATGTTATCCTTTTTGATTTGCTTTTCAAACACTGAAGTATGGATACAGAAAGAGTAGACTTCAAGGCTGTGTAAGAGGAGTGGGGAACACACTGTCCACAGACCACTGTTGTACCCTGCCTGATGTTATAGATCTCAGGGCCACAAAGAAACGCTTAGTACCATGGCATTTATTGTTGCTGTTGTTCTTTTTTTTCTTTTAAGAAAAGAAAGGAAAGGAAATTGTATTCCCAGAAGCACATTTCTCCTTTGTAACATTTGAAAATAACGAGAAAATTGATAAAAACTAGAAAGACATGTACTATGAGGCAACTTTGTTGACCCATTAGGTACAAGTTTGGGTTGTTGTTTTTTTTAAAATGGCAATTGTCATCTAAATGAAGGCGTATGTGGGTGTGAGAAGGTCCCTCTAAGGTCTGGAGTCAAGCTGTCCCCCTGACTCCAGACTCTTGAAGAGGAAGAGCAGGAGGAGAGAGAGAAGAAAGAAGAGAACTGATTGGACACCCCAGAGTGGCCACAACCAGAGCTGCCCAAAGAGGTTCCAATTTCAGCTGGGCCAGAGATACCACTGCACAGGGCTTGGCCTCGCTAAGCTGAAACTTCAGTTTCTACTGATTTTTCTGCAATTACTTTCCAGCACTGGGGACTGATGGTCTTTTCCATTGTTGTGTCCTAGCTTGAGAGGTTTAATAAATAAAAGGATGTCAAACATGTGTTTGAAACAAATAAGGTGGCCCTATATTAACTTCTCAGTATTTGTACCTGAGCGTCTTGTGCCATCATCCACACATGACTGTATGCATGCTTTTTCAGCACACTGATTAAGCTATGTGTTGAAAGAAAAATGCAAAGTGGCCTTGATCTGCAGTATTGCTGAGAAAGGGAGAGGTTTCAGAGGGGCTTAGAATAGAAGAAGCCCTAACAGATGCTAGGGGGGAAATGCCTTAAAGTACGTTCTACATATTTTGAGGGCTGCACTGAAAATAAACGTATCTACTCAGCCAGTTAACACATAATGCTAAACTATACAATGAGTCAGCCTTGCAGAGGCATGCCTCCTCTCCCCTACCATCTTTATATGCAGGTGCATTGGAGGAGATTGGAAGCGTCCCTTTTTCTCTTTGATTTGCTGCAGTTTAGCTAAAGTGTTATTAATGTTAACTAAAGTTAGGGGAAACAGGTTGTTCTGTAACCACTGCTGGAGGTGGACTTGTTTCCATGAAGCATAGTTCTGATATACTGGTCAGGTCTGAAGGATAAAAGCTTCACAGAAGGAAACAGACACTCCTAAACCCTGCCTCACAGCTACACCAGAGGAGGAGAGGAGAGCACATGCACCTGAAGCTCATTCTTATAACATTAAAATATGGTTTAGCATTACATCTGAACCAGCCCAATATATTAGTGATGTGCAGTACAAATCTACCCATGTCTTCAGTGAAGATGTACTCCTAAGTGAGCACCTGTAGAGTTGCAGCCTTAGTCTGTGACATGGATAATATCTTGCACAGAGTATGTATAAATATTATAAGTGCTGAGATGGATCCACATAGCCTACTTTATTAAAAGATTTAAATATTTCTGGATCATTGCTTGCTTGTTTTATAGTGGCCCTCAGAACATAATTTCATACTGGAAACATCCAGGGTTCACTGCAATAAATTATTTTCACAGCACTTATTGAGGGTACCTATTCTACCTTTTCTCCACAGTATCTGCTTTGTATCACTATAATTTTGAAGAAAGAGGCAACTTCTTAATAATTTGGCAGCTAGATTCCCCCCCCCCCAACTATCTTTCTTCTAATTACTTTGTGCATGTTCTTTATTGGCAGTTTCAAAAACAGTTACCTTCATAGCATTGCATTTTGTGATGATACGATGTTGGTGTTGGTTGCAATCCCATACAGTGCCAATTGTTCAAATCGTAGGTGGGTTTGCAATAGAGAATTAGGACTAGGATCAGTGTTGTGGTCGTTTTAAGTACAAAAATCCAGATGAGATGAATGCTGTTTTCACTGAGGCTATATCTGTGAGACTGAATTATCTCTTTTGCTTTTCTCTTGTCTTCCAGTATGCTATGTTCCTGTCTCTGGTCTTCCTGGCTGAACTAGTGGCTGGCATTTCAGGCTTTGTATTTCGCCACGAGGTAAGTATAAATTACTTGTTGATAAAGGTGGTGACAATATGGCTCCGAGCAGCTTTTGCTGAAGTCTCTTAGGGCATTGGATATTATTATCTAGTTCAGCAGTTGCCAAGTTCAGCAGTTCCATATGCATTCTGGGTGATGCAGCTGTTTTACTTGGCAGCAAGATGTGCAGTCTCCAAAACCTGTTATCATTCCAAATGAAAGGATTTAGCTAAAGCTGCAGGCTTTTGCTGCTCAGTATTTACTTTGGAGCTGAATTCTTTATATGTTCATCATGTAAGATCTGCTTTACCCTGTTACATATGCTGAAGACAGCAAAATAGCTTAAATTCTTTACATAAATGGTACTACTTCAGCTGGACAGGCATTTGATTGTATAATGCAGAGAGGATTTCCAAGAATGCAAAGCCAAACTAAACTAGTTGCTTTCCTGCTTTGTAAATCTTATTTATCCCTGTGCGAGTAAGTGGCAGCAAAGCTAGAAACAGAAAGAGAAAAAAATTGGGCTAGAGAAGCACTATGAAATAAGAAAGCAATTGATGTCTCTTTGTCCATTCTATACATATTTTTCATAAGAATATTTGGAGAGTGTCTAACTGAAACAATATTTGGTGGAAATAACATTAGGAAGGAAAAAGGATGCATTCCTGAAAGTTATTTTAGGTGTGCTTAAGGACTTGGTTTTCACTGGATTTTTTTTTAAACTTGACTTTCTTTAAAAAGCAGACCACTTTTGGGCTATAAAAAGGCTACTTTTGAAAGGTGCCTTATGTTTATTATGTGTCAAGGGGGGAGGCTGCAGTCCAAGAAATCCAGAAGCCTCCTTTTGAGAGTTGTTGTTCTCAGGCTCTTTGAAGCATGGCCAAAATTGTATGTTGAAATTCTAGTGTTAATAAGTTTTTCGTTTGATTTACCTGTAAAGTCACTAATTTAAAACATATCCTTTTCAGAGTTTCAGAATACTTTTGTTGGCGGTTACTACTT
Source organism: Intellagama lesueurii (assembly GCA_037013535.1). Taxonomy (NCBI): domain Eukaryota; kingdom Metazoa; phylum Chordata; class Lepidosauria; order Squamata; family Agamidae; genus Intellagama; species Intellagama lesueurii. Next base: position 72,756,688 of record JBAJHW010000003.1, on the reverse strand, counting down.
ATTTTCAATGGCAATACCAACATGAGAATTTTCCATAGGGAGACATGGTGTTCTGGAATTTAAGGAGGGCAGTTCAGATTCTCGAGGCATTTGAACTGGAACATATCCTCAGATTTTCAGCTGTCTCATGCATTGTCTTATGATGCAGGTGATGTGATTGTGATTATTGCTAGGCAAGTTTGGTCATGTCTAAAAGGCAGTAGTTCTCCTACTTGTGGTTACTCCTGCACAATTGCTATGCAGCAGAAGTTGATAAGATTTTGCCTGAAATCCCTATTTAAGCTCCCATGTCACTTTACTGTGTAAAAATATTCATGAACCTAGGTAGGGATTCATGGTTTAGAAGTATGGTGCCATTTAGTGAAATGGTAGTTCTTTTATGAACTGGCATTCCCCGTATCTTTTTGTCTCCCTGTGTTAAATGCCACTGGTTCCAGGAAGCATAGGGTACATTTGAATGAAGATCCATTTGCTTTAAAATTTGTTTTTCAGTTAAGAAAATGGCAGCTTAAATTTAGCATTGTTCATGCATGGAATTTAAAGAAACAGAGCAAAACACCTGAAGGTCTTCCCTACAGTAGCTTAAAGGTAGTGAATGTATTAGAGAAAATTGGTAAAAAGGATGTAAGTGAAGCAGCTTTTGCAGACCCAAGCAAGACAGCTTGTTGTTCAGGCCAGCACCACCAAAAATAGAACCATAGAATAATGGAGTTGGAAGAGGCCTACAAGACCATCGAGTCCAAACCCTTCCTCAATACAGGGATCCAAATCAAAGAAGGTCTGACAGATGGCTGTTCAAAAGCCTGCCCAGACTGATATATAGGTCTGTATTTGGATTGCTGTTGGTATGGTTTGGTTTGAATCAAATTGCATTATCCACACATATTTCTATTTAGATTGACCCATCCTGTGAGTTTAAGAGCTGATCCCCTCCTTTCTGGTTCAAGGCTAGCAGCTTCTGGGTTTTGTTTGTTTGTTTTTTGCATGATGCAGTATGCTCTTAATTATCCTGTTGTGTAGCTTCTGCAGATGGCTAGACCAAAGCAATGTTTACAATTCAATAGTTTATTGGCAGTTTACAATTAGAGATGGATGATAAAAGGCTTCAGTTTCTTTGATTAGGGAGGAATATCCTTGGCACAACATGAGGAGCCAATCCATGTATCAGATGACCAGTCTCTCAGCCAAGACCCACTTCCATTTGCTGTGGGAGACTGTGGCAGCCCTCTCAAGCAGAGCACATCCCTGCCAGTCCCCCAAAGGGGAATCACCTTTACCGAGGATCTGCTTCTGTGTGCAAACCTATCTTCCCCTATAACTAAGATGCTGGCACAAAAGAAAATGGTAATTTTACAGAGCAATGAATACAAGACTCAGAAACCCCTTTCACCTGAAGATAGCACCAGTAACTGAACCATAGATACTAAGACAAAAATTGCAGATTTACACAATGACAAATACAAGAGTCAAAGTCCCCCTTTCCCCCAAAATAATACTAATAACAGAACTGTGGATACAAAAAGCCCACAACTCCTCCCTCCGTTCTAGTACAAAAATGTATTTCCCTCCAAGTGCTTTCAAAGGGAAGAATAAATGGCCAAAGTCCAGGATCAGACTGCCAGAGAGGAGTAGGAACTTCTGCTAGTATACTTAACTGATGGACTTAAGTGAAGACTGCCACACTCCCACAGTCTCCTGGCAACTATGTTTCTGTTGGCCAGTTGGCAGATATGTATGCAAAGCTTTCCCATCTAGTGTGGAGCCCTTGGAAAAAAGGCAGGGACTCTGTAGATGGCAGGCAGCTCCCGAGCACCCTTGGGCTCACTGGGCCACAAACAAGGCCCTGGGTAAGAGTGAACAGGCTGACTCTAGCTTCTCATGTGTGGTTTCTTTACAGTAAATACTTTTCTGCTCCTGCTAATTGGGCCAACAGAGTAAGGAACTTTGCAGGGCAGGGCACAGAAAATATTAGCGTCCCGATACCTTCATCGAATCCAGAACTGACAAGCATTACTTTTTGGGGATGGCAGCCCCGAGAAGCCCCCAGCCAGCCAGGCTCTGATAAAATCTCACCAGAAATTACCCATGGCCAGGGGTTTTCAGATTTGAGTTTGTAGTTGTAGAAAGGGATTATTTAAAGTGTTTATTGAAACCAAAACAAACTGCTGATACACACAGGAAACTAGATTCTGTCTATTGCACAGATTCTCATTTTGCATTATGGTAGCCTGGTACAATGGAATGCATCCATTGTGGTGCTGTGTTTTCCAGCCAAGTTCTTTAGTTCCCTAGAAAAGCTTCATCAATTCAGAGAAATGAAGTAGGAAGTTACCATCAGGATGTTTGAATAGCCAGCCCAATCCCTTTGACTCCTTTCCCTTGCCAAATTTTGCTTCTCTTTTCCACATGATGCATCTGATGTCTTGATGCTTCCCTCCACATAATGAATGGAGGGTTTAACTCACAGCCCTCAGCAGAAAAAAAGCTAACACAAAGGGCTACTGAGTGTTGAAAGATAACTTTTGTCATTGCTGAGGAATGGCAGGAAGAACACAATTGTTCTGTCCTTTTCTTTGTGTAAAATCATACATGTCTTTTTAATCATTTCCCTGTTGTTGTGGGTGGGTAGATGGAGAACTCATTAAAGCTGACAATTTGATCACTGGAATTTTTTGTAAAGGGCTCTAATAAAGTTTACCACATAGTCTGAATTTTTCTTGTAGATCAAGGACACTTTTCTTAGGACATACACTGAAGCCATCCAGAATTACAATGGAAATGATGAGAAGAGCCGTGCAGTGGATGACGTACAACAGAGTGTAAGTCCAGGGTCGCTATGCTGTGCCTGAGACCAAAGCCAGTCCTCTTCTTTGGCTGCTTCATGAGAATTGTCAGCAGTTTAAAATGGCCTTTGGAATTTAGCAGAACCAACTAGTTCGAACTAGCTACCTAATTGTTCTTCTAGTTCTGGTTGTTTTGTTCACTTTGCTATCTCTACCCAAAAGTGAAATGTTTCACATATGTAGGACAGGATCTTCACTACAGAATCTTTACTAGAAGCTTCTGCTGATTGTTTCCTGAGATTATCAGATGAAAATAAGAAATTGAGTAGGAATGTAAATACCTATTTGTAATTCATTTATAATGTATTCATTTGTAATTTCTAGGTACCATTTATCCCCAATGTTAATGTTCCGAATGTAACGATATATTCCCAATATTTGACAGTTTCACTAGTTACTAATCTGTGTCACGGTACATCTTCCCATCTGTGATTCCATGGCTGATTCGATAAACACTTTCCTGCATATCATGAACATTCCTCTGTTAATATCTTCAGATATTCCCGAAGTTTGTTGTAGTGTTTTAAAAACAAATCCTGCTCTTTGAGAAGGATTGTAACTCAGAGGCAGAGCAGTGCTTTGTACGCAGAGTCTCAAAGTTCAGTTGCTACCACCTTTGATTAGAGCTGCAAAAGATTCTGATTTGAAACTCTGGAGAGCTGCTGCTCATCATTGTAGATCAGACTGAGCTAGATGGCCTAATATCAGTATGAGGGCAGTTTCCTGTGTCCCTTTGGCCATCTCTATTTTCTAACTGTAGGGTATTTTCCTCTATTAGTTTTTCAGTGGATCCTGGAATTACCCAGATTTATGCTTCTTTTCTTTAGAGTTCAATATATGTCTTGTTCTTTATGTTAATGCTCCAAAAATATGCACCCCTTCAACCACAACATACCATACTTTTAAGAGGTGACTGTTTCCATGCTGTCTCCATGGTTCCTTTGTGAATGTAACCCTGTTTCCAGGTAGCCAGAGTTCACAGGCCTGGAATTTTAAAAATAAGATAAAATAAAATGCCCATTTTTATATGATTGCTGTGTATAAATGCGGGAAAGAAAGCCATTTTTCCTAAAAGCTAAGGCTGCAGATCAGAGCCTTACATATGGTGAATGCTCATGTTCCTTTCCATTCTCAGTCTACTTCTCTTCTTCTTAGATTGTAAGCTCCTCAGGGGAGGGAATTATTTTGTTTACTGCTTTGTAAAAGGGTTTGCCTATCATTGGTGCTGTAATCATAATGCAATGATGATATTATTTTCAAAAATTGTGCTTCTCACATTTTGAGGCACAATTAGAAGTTTGTGTTTGTTATTTAGTCAGTGAGTTTTGGAGTTCACTCAATGTTTCATACTTTTTTTAACTATTTGTCTTCTGTGGTTGATTTCTTGTTCCTTTTAGCTGAGCTGCTGTGGAGTCCAGAACTACACCAACTGGAACACCAGCCCATATTTTAATGAACACGGCATTCCCCCAAGCTGCTGCATGAATTCCAGTGATTGTAACCCTTTGGACCTCCGCAACATGACCATTGCTCCTACTAAAATAAACCAGAAGGTATGGGTTGGGGATGGGTGAGAATTTTGTTCCATTTGTGTTTTTTTTTATAAGAACTTTCCAAAATGTGCAGAGTTCATCAGAAATGCAAAGAACCTGAGATTTCTTTTTAAAAATGAATGAGGGAGAAAGTAAAACAGAGGAATTGCCCATTCAAACAAAGAGCTTTGTGTGCTCATCTCCTAAAAACCTCCATTTGAATCTCTGTATATTCATTTCTGTTTGCAATGATGAAATAGGGTGGCTACTTCCTTTTCAGACAGACATCTCATTTTTAACAGTTATATGTCAGGCAGGTGCAACATGGTCCTCTGCATACTGGAAATAGCTATGTGTACTAAATTTGGATAGTGCAGATGGTTGAAAATGCCATTCAATTCATTTTTGATAAGAAGATGCTGAAATGTCAGATTTCTTCATAAACAGGATGGAAAGAATGTAAAATATTCAAAAGTGGGGAAAAAGCAAAGCTGGGGGAGTCATCCATTTGAAATACGGGCCAGTTTGGGTTTTTCAACCTTTTTTTCCCCAAGTGGTTCTCTGTAACAAAATGGAAAATGTACCAAAATGAAAGAGTGTGGAGAATTAGTAGCAGTCTTCCCCTTTCGGACTACTGCTTGGCAGTGTCTTAAAGTGGACGTTTCTCAGACATAAACAGAAGAGTTGTTTCTCATGGACCTCCATTCAGACACTACCAGAGATTTCTGAGCTAACTTGTCATCCCCATAATTCTTGTTATGACAGAAGACTTCCTCCACAGAGACAGAACTGACAAAGCTGAGAAATGCAGCAAGTAGATTCAGATAACCCTGGTACTTACGTCAGTCATTATGTCTGGTCTCATCTGTGCTGTGCACCCCCATTTTTCAACTTGTCTTCTGAAAGATGTGTCATGTACTAGAATGCTAGCAGCCTGCCTGAAGTGAGAAAATAGGGTTGGTTGACATAAGCACCATGCTTCATTAGATATGTTTACTGTACCTGTTATAATGTTACCAGTTATAGGGCTGCAGGCATAACACAGCAAAAAGTGACCCAGAACCGAAAGAGTTTATAAAAGCCATGGTGTTTCCATGATTTTGAGTGAGAGCACACTGTATGAATAAATATGTGGGGAATAGAATTTCATGGTTTTATGCCACTCATGCTTTATGTGGCACGCAAAAACAATATCTGACTTTTGTACAGATTGAGAGACAGAATTCCTTTGCCATTGTTATTGCTAGTGTTTGCAGGAGAGGCACCAATTTATCTCAGAAAGATAGACTCTTGAAGTATCCAAACAATTTTTTTGTAATTGTATTTATCCTTTCCGTTATAACTGTTAAACAGTGGTTGGAATCATGTTGCTTAGCATAGTAGGTCACAACTAGAATCATAGAATAATGGAGTTGGAAAAGGCCTATAACGCCATCAAGTCCAACTCCTGCTCAGTGCAGGAATACAAATCAAAGTATATCTGACAGATGGTTGTCTAATTTTCTCTTCAATGCCTCCAGTGTTGGAGCACTCACCACCTCCAAAAGTAATTTGTTCCATTGTCATACTGCTCTAACAGTTAGGAAGTTTTTCCTAATATCCAACTGAAATATGGTTTCCAGTAAGTCTAGCCCATTATTATGCATCCTGCAAAAAAGATCTTGCCCTTCGTCTGTATGACAGTCTTTCAGGAATTTGAAAATGTCAGGAATATGTCCTCTCAGTCTTTTTTCTCAAACTAAATATGCCCAGTTCTTTTAGGCTTTCTTCATAGGGCTTGGTTTCCAGTCCTCTGATCATCGTTGTTGCCCTCCTCTGAACTTATTCTAGTTTGTCAGCATCCTTCTTAAAGTGTGGTGTCCAGAATTGGACACAGTAGATGAGGCCTAATCAGTGCCGAATAGAGGGGGACTAGTACCTCACGGGATTTGGAGACTATACTTCTGTTAATGCATCCTAAAAGAGCATTCACTGTTTTTGCAGCCACACTGCACTGTTCATTCATATTCAGCTCGTGATCTATAACAATTGCAAGATCTTTCTTGCTCATAGTATTACTGAGCCAAGTATCCCCCATTCTTCCAGGGTAATAGTTATTACCCCAACACCACAAATTGTTAAGTATTCCCTGCACCCCCTTGTCCAAATCATTAATAAAAATGTTGAAGAGCTCCAGTCCCAGGACTGAGCCTTGGAGTACCCCACTTGTTATCTTTTCCCAGTTTGAGAAGGAGCCATTGATAAGCACTCTCTGAGTACGATTCTGAAACCAAACCTGACAGTTGTTCTGTCCAATCCAGCCCAACACCTAGTTTGCTTGCTTATCAGAAAATAATGGGGTGCTTTGTCAAAAGCTTTGCTGAAGTTAATATATGTTACCAGCATTCTCAACAGGAATGTTACCTGATCAAAAAATGAGATCAGATTAGTCTGGCAGGATTTGTTCTTGACAAATCCTTGTTGGCTTCTAGTTATTCCTATATTGTTTTCAAGGTGCTTGCAGAGTGACATCTTACAATCTGCTCCAGAATTTTCCCTGGGATTGATGTCAGGCTGACCGGTCTGTAGTTCCCTGATTCTTCCTTTTTGCCCTTTTTGAAGATAGGGACTGTGTTAGTCCTCCTCCAGTCATATGGGAGTGTACCCATCCCCCGTGAATTCAAGAAAATAATAGACCATTCTGAGAGTTCTTCAGCCAGTTGCTTCTATATTGTTGGATGCGGTTCATCTTTCAAAGTAATAAGGTCTTCCTTTACTATTTGTTTATCAATCTGAAATCCATTTGTACTTCACATTTTCCTGAATGGTTATAGATTGTATTTTGGGAAAAGACTGAGTTAAAATTGAAATTGAACACTCCCTTTCTTAGATGTCATGGTCATATGCAAAACTGACCTCCTATTGGGACACAAGGTCTACGGAAAACCCACCCACACAGACCGGTACCTACACAAAAAGTCCAACCACCACCCACAGCAAAAAAAGAGGCATAATCAAAACACTGGTAAACCGTGCAAATCGGAACTGTGAAGCTCAATTTCTCAGCACTGAACTCAACCATCTGAATTGGGCCCTACGGGCAAATGGCTACTCCAAAAATGAAATCACAAGAGCCATCAAACCAAGAAAACAACACCAAACTGAAGAGGAAAAACAGCCACCCACAAATAAAGTATTTCTGCCATATATCAAAGGGGTCACGGACCGCATGGGGAAACTTTTGAAAAAACACAACCTACAAACAGTATTCAAGCCCACCACAAAAATACAACAAATGTTACGGTCAGCAAAGGACAAAAGGGACCCCCTCACCACTGCAAGAGTATACCGGATACCTTGCAGTTGTGGCCAGGTATATATGGGGACCACAAAACGCAGCATCCACACCAGAATCAAAGAACATGAGAGACACTGCAGACTAAAACAACCGGAAAAATCGCCAGTAGCTGAACATGCCCTAAAACAAGCTGGACATGAAATTCTATTTCAAAATACTAAAGTACTGGACAACACCAGCAATCATTATGTTAGACTGCACATGGAAGCCATTGAAATCCACAAAAACCAGCAGAGTTTCAACAAAAAAGAAGAAAGTTTAAAACTCAACAAAGCCTGGCTCCCAACACTGAAAAATACAGCCTGCAAAAGGTCAAAGAACTCTACCCAGCCACAAGGACCGGTGATCACTGCACACAAAAGACCAGCTAACGACACCCATCAATCACAGTGACAGATAATCTCTCCCTCTTATCACAACAATACACCCACAACAAAAAAACACGCTGATCACCACAATCACCCATCTCCTGAAAAGGACAAAAGCTGATCCCACAGCTATAAATACTCAACTATCCAAACAAATTGCACCAGAGCACAGACAGAGTTCTGACTCCTGTCCTCTGAAGATGCTGGCCACAGAGACTGGCGAAATGTTAGGAAGAACAACCTTCAGAACACGGCCAAAGAGCCCAAAAAACCCACAACAAACTTCTTCCTTTTATTTGTCATCTATTGTCATTTTCTCATCCCCACTGAGTAGCTGGACTACTGTTTCTTTTCTCTGTCTTTTTCTATGCATCTATCTGAAAAATGCTCTTTTATTGTTTTTAGAATCTCTTGCTAATCTCAGCTCATTCTCAGCTTTTGCCTTCCTAATGCCATCCCTATAATTCTTTGCTATTTATCTGTACTCTTTTATTGTGGCCTGGCCTTTCTCCACTTTCTATATGTGTCCTTTTTTACTTTCATGTCCTCTCTGAGCTTTCCATGAAGCCACTTTTTTTTTTTTTTTTTTGCTGTCTTCCACATTTTTTTCTTGTTGGAATTGTTTATAGTTGTGACTTTAGAATTTCCATTTTAAGAAACTTCCACCTATCTTGGACTCCTTTTCTTGTTAGGATCTCCTGCTATCGGACCTTACCTATCATTATTCTGAGTTTATTAAAATTGTTTTCCTAAAATCCAGTGTACATGTGCAGCTACACTCTGCTTTTGTTTCCTTTGAAATCAAGAACTCAAATAGAACATGGTCCCTTTCCCCCTGAGTTCCCCTTACTGCCACTTCTTCCAAGCCATCCCTGTTGGTTAGAATCAAGTCAAGGATAGCTATTCTTCCTCTACTTTTTGTGGGAGGAAATTATCAGCAACACAAGCCAGGAATTTCTTGGAAGAGCTATATTTAGCAGAATTTGCCTCCCAGTAGATATTAGGATAACTGAAATCTCTCATTACTACTACTACATTATGTCTCTCTGAAATTCTTGCAGTTTGTTTTTCAAATATTTCATCTGCATTTTCTGCTCGATTGGGTGGTTGGTAGTATACTCCAACTACCACGTTTCTTTTGTTTTTCACCCTAAATAATTCATATGCTCTTGATGGGACAGCCAAGATCGTCTTCCTGTATTTCTGTGCAGGAATATGTAATTTTGACATATACTGCGACTCCACCTCCCTTTCTATTCTTTCTGTTCTTTTTGAACAATTTATATCCTTCAATTGCTGTATTCCTCTCTGGAATCATCCCACTGAATTTCACTTGTCCCTGTCTAGACATATTTACCCTCCAGAACTAAGATTTCCAGTTCTTCTTGTTTGTTTCCCATACTCCTGGCATTTATATATAGACATCAGACATTGTATGGTTTGTGGCTTGCTTTCCTTTGTACATTTTTATGAAGATTATTATCGTACCCCGTTAGAGCTGCTTGGTTTGTTCCTCTCATTATGTATAAGCCTTCATCTATCTTTACCTCTGAGCTTCTAATTCAGCTTAAAGCCCTGTTGATGAAGTTCTTTATGCTGTGACCAAATACAACTAGAGTAGGCCCATTGAATTAATGAAACTTATGGAGGAGCTGACTAACCAAATCCTCACTGATTCGGTAGGCCTACTCTAGTTGTGACATTACACGAAGCAACAGGATTTCAGCCAATGAATTATTACTACCAAGGAGAGAGGCGAAGTTCTGTGGTTTAAAGGTGACTTTTTTAAATAAATAAATAACCCATTCACAAATAAAAGGTTGAAATGATAAGGAGAACATGCACTGTGTCTGAACTCTTCCAGTCATATAAAAGGATGGTCCAGACACAATTCAAAGTGCTGGTTTTAAACTATGAAGCCCTAAATGGCTTGGGTCCAAGTTGTCTCAAGGACTGTGTCTCCCTTTATGAGCCAGCCTGGATTTTAAGATCTTCGGAGGGGAGGGCTTTCTCTTGGTCCCACCACCTTACAGGTGCATTTGGTGGTTACACAGGAGAGGGCCTTTCCTGTTGGTGCTCCCAAACTGTGGAACTCCTTCCCACAGGAGTCCAGGCTGGTTCTGCCTTTATTGTCCTTCTGCAAACAGACAAAGACCTTTCTCTTCAGGCAGACTTTCCTTTAGTGACTGTCTGTCAGAGAGGGTTTTTAAAAAATGAAATTGTTTCTGTCTCGCTGCTTTTGAATGTGTTGCTTTTAAATAAGTTTTGTACTGTTTTTAGTTGCTCTTTTTAATCTATTTGTTTAATTCTTTATATTGTCACAAGTTACTGCTTTTAGCTTTTAATATTGTTTCTTTTTAATGATGTAAAGTTGAATTTTATTAAGAAAATACAGTGGGATGGCAGTTCAGTAGTTATCTATGGAGGCTGTTCCAAAAACAGGAAAGAGAGATGAAGATGAGAAGTGACGCTTCTAAGGAGGCTGCTTTGGGACTGGTTTGGGTTTTAGAAAAAAAAAATGAGAGAGAAGTGAAGCATTAAAACTTCAATTCCTTGGGTTTGGTTGAAAACTGAGGAGAGGGCAGGACAAGGTAAATTACAAAATGGCATTTTTTTAAAAAGGCCTTCCTCAGCCATGACATGCCTTTATTGGGCAGAATCTGCTGGAAGTGGGAATGCAGAAAAGGAATACTCCCAGTAGCATTTCATTGTCAGCCAGTTTGGCTTTATCCCACAGCATATTTTCTGCACTTAGAGATGCACAAACAGGTACGACACAAGATAGTGAAACATAGCTGTCTTTGGGGGAAACGTAGCTCTCTTTGGTTCCAGAAATAGTTATGCTTTTGCTCTACAATAATGATCATTTAAAAACACACACACACACACATCTGTATCTAATATTGGTTTATATATATAAACCAATATTAGATACAGAGTCATTCAGGAATGAAATATATATTATATATATATATTTATATATATATAAACCAATATTAGATATAGAGTCATTCAGGAATGAAATCTAAAGTTTTACATAGCTATTGATGTCCTTTTCAATCCATGTTTCAAACATAAGAAATGATTATTTTGTTATGGGTCCTAAGGTTTTATTCAGGATTCAGCAATCAAAACTAAAGATTCCATCTGACCTCAGTCTTGAGTGCAGTGTCTAGACGGCATCTGGTAAATTGGCAGTTGAGGGGAACACAAAGACTTGTTCCAAACTAATTTGGTAACATGAGCCTTTCTGAGGCACTGCCTGGCCATTGATTAAAAACACTACTCCTAACCTTAGTGTATCAGCGTGACTTCACAATCTGTATCTGAAATAATCGGCCATGGGTGTGTGTCTGTGGGTATCTTCTATTATTAGGAAATATTTTTATTTGGAGTAACTTACACGTGTTTTCAGTCCTGGGATCCTTTCTCCTTTGTTAAAACATAAACATTCATTTTAAACTGTTTATTTGAATAAAGTTACTGATTTTAAACTTCCTGTAAAAGGTAAAGTTTTATACAGCTATAAACAGTATTGAATGCATTCATTCTAGTTACAGTCTTTTGCTTCTTAGTGTATTTCTGGTGTTGAAATTGCTGCAGTGCCAAAAAGTCTAATTCTAATTTGAATGAATATTACGTCAGAGGCAAGTAGATATCCCTTCAAAGAGTAATTGGCTGTTTTTGTTCTTCAGGGCTGCTATGATCTCGTGACTAGTTTTATGGAGACAAATATGGGAATCATAGCCGGAGTGGCTTTTGGAATTGCATTCTCACAGGTACCGTATTAGTACTTTGAAGGAAAGGTGTGTTTGTTTCTATGTTCAGCTTCAGGGAAATATTAGGGCATGGGCAGGAATCAAACTGCTCCTTAGGTCATCTGTTCATTGATTTTTTTTTCTTTTTCCAACTTAAACAGAATCCCTCTTTGGGAATATCCGTTACAGTCAAGCCTGAAGGGAAAACATGACCTTCCATTGGGTCAAATAAAGGTTAACCTAATAAAGCACTGGCTTCAATGGAGTGTAAACAATTGACATGCCAAGTAGTTGATCCATGGTTTGCATAGTTTTTTCAGAGTCCAGAGCTGTTTTACTGAAAGGAAATATCAAATTCAGAGAACGATCGTTTTTACAATGAATTGTATGCCCAGTTTGTCCCAGTAGAGATTCATATGTAGGCTCAACTACAGTTATTAAGTTAAAACATAATCAACATTTATTATAAATAAAATGTTAAGGTCAGAGCAATATTATTTTCAAGGGAACAGCATTATTTGTGGAATGAGGCTTCTCCCCTCCCCTTATTAATTGAATTTCTATAAGTATAAACAAAGAGGGATTAGCTATGGTACATTGCTATGATTAGGTCAGAAAAGTGTGCAGGTCCAAATTAAGTTAAATTAATAGTCATCACTGTAGCACAATCCTTAAAGCTAGAAGTACTAAAATCAAAGCTTAGTTGTAACTAGCTATTTGGAATTAATTCCTTTTTCCAGTTATGTAAGGATAACTATAACACATTACAGTGGTGCCTCGCTAGACGATGTTAATCCGTTCCACGAGGATCGCTGTCTAGCGAAAACATCGTCTAGCGAAGCACGTTTTCCCATTGGAATGCATTGAAATCGCTTCAATGCGTTCCAAGGGAAAACGCAGTCATCTTGCGAAATTTCCCATAGGGAAACCTCGTCTAGCGAGTGAGGGTCCCCATAGGAATGCACTGACAGCTGCACTGACAGCTTTTGACCACTAGTCGGCGCACTCCTATGGGGAAACCTCATCGTCTAGCGAAATTCCCCATAGGGAAACATCGTTTTGCGAAGCGCAGTAGCGCTTGCAAAAAGGCATCGTCTAGCGATTTCCTCGTCCTGCGAGGCAATCGTCTAGCGAGGCACCACTGTACATTGTAATTATAAGTATACCTAAATGCACTCCTTTTGCAGTGCAGCTGTAACTTTTGGCTAGTTATAACATCTAGACTCACTATATGGTGAAGGAAAGTCAAATGGTTTGACTGCTGCTTTGGCTAGGTCTTTATACAATATTGGTAGTGTTGAGGCTGTGAGGAGGTGGATAAGAGGAAAGGATGTTTCGTACCTTCCACTTGTAGCAGTCAAATCTTTTTATTTTGTGAAACCAATACCCCAAAACTTTGAAAAATACTTAATTTTATTTACTTTTGAGAAACAAGGAACTAAAGAATTCCTTTTAAAATATATAATAAGAATACTTTCTCTTTTAGGGTTTTGGAACTGCAATTATAATTAATTACTTTAAAACATTTTTTCTAAGTTCTGACTAAAGTCCAGCGTCCTGTCCCAAAGGAAGAACATTGTGTGTAGTAGCCATACCCTCTTCTGTTATGTCAGACTAGGGGGTTCCTTAAGCTGTACAGATTCAATGCATTATTTTATGTCATCCTTCCCCCCCCCCCCCCCCAAATGTAAACATCTGAAACTGTAGTCCTGTGATCCTGGGAATGTGGAAAGGAACCATATGAATCAGCAAATTTCTTCTCCTGTGGTCTTTAACTATGCTTGTCAAAGTTCTTACCTCGGAGGGGGAGTCCTGATGACTATCTGCTTAGGACTCAGGAAACATGGGTTCAAATTTCTGCTTAGCCATGAAAAGTCACTGGCAATGGTAAACCAGTTGTTGAATATTCCACATACCTGGAAAAACCTACTAGAGTTGTTGTAAGTCAAGAAGCTACTTGATGGCACATTGCAACAACATTACAAAAACAAGACAGTACAATGAAATGCTATATAGAGTGTATGAAAAGGAAAAGAGTACTCTTTCCTTATTTAATCTGTTTCCTTGATCCAAATAAAAAAGTGTATTTTCACGGTAATCAATAACATACGGAAACATCAAACAGCAGTATGCCTTTAACTTTAGAGGCAGTTAATCTCCCATAAAGAAACCATATTTGGCGTTTGTCTTGCACAGCAGAATGTTTTCTGCTAGTCTCCATATGACATTCAATTTGTATAGCACACAGGCTCTCTAAAATGGAAAAAAATGGGGTACCCACATGAAAGCAACTGTGGCAATCACCCTGCTTTGGCTCATGTAGGAGGTTGTTTGCATACACCAATGGGAGCTGTTGGGAGGCGGAGCCAGAGAAACCAGAAGGGAGGGGTGAGTCTGAATTTAGTTAGTTCAGTCAGTGAGAGTCAGAGATGAGAGTCTGAAGTAGAAGTTAGTCTGTGGTAGTTAGAGAGTGTAGTCGAGTTAGGAGTTAAGAGTGTGGAACTTATAGAGAGCTAAGAGAGTTAAGAGTGAAACAAGTTATTAATAATCTAATGAATACATTAAGGTCTGTGAAGAACCTGTTTAAGCAAACTGTAAACAATAAACCTGTGTTGTTCAACTTTATACTCAGCTGGGACCTCAATCTTTCTAATTAAAGGGTGTTGACAGAGGTCAACTGGTGGCAGCGTAAAGGAGAGAACAGGAGAGAACATGTCGTGGGCCTCAGGCTAGTGAAACAACCTGGGGACATGTGAGGGGCGCGTCACAGTTGGTGTCAGCAGGTGGGATACGTAGCGTGAGCTCTTTGTTTGGTGAAACAAGCAGGGGTCACGTGGTAAACGTCACAGCATCCTATTCCTGTGGCACAGATTGTTTAAGTACAGAGATTGAAAAACTTTGTCTCAGGCCTGAAAGTATCTGTACAGAACAAATTCACAGGCTTTCTTGTTGGGTAGAATTCTGTACAAACTCATTTGAGAGATGCTTGTTTTCCTAATTAGATGTCAGCACTGTTAATGGAATAACTTTAGGTTGCTGAGTATTTTTTGTGGAAAATAAGGACCAAATCACACTGCACATGGTAAAATTTAAGTGAGCTTTCATCAGCCTGATGACCTCTAGATGTGTTGAACTAAAGCTTCCATCATCTTTAGCCAGCATGACTATCCGGGGATGATTTGAGTTGTAGTCCTTCACATCTTGCGGGACCAGGTTGGGGAAGACTGATCTAAATTGCTGAAGGCTGTTTGTTTTAGATAAGTTGTGTGGATGGATGGTTTCCTGTTAGTTCTTAATTCATAATTTAGGAAAGTGGGTTATGGAAGATACTAGAGTGTAGCTAGTGGTTTGAAACATCACTAATATAACTCTTGAAAGACACAGAAAATGGCCATGTGATCAGTTCATAACTACAAACTCTGAGGTTGGGCAATACAGAGATCATTAAAAAGTGACAAATAAGGTGAAGTTTTGAGTTTTCTAAGGCTCTTTATCAATCAAAGATGTTAGAAAATGTGAAGTTAAGACAGAGTTCAAAAGTTGGATCAGATGGGATGCCTTTGGCTCATGAAGCCAGACTGCCAACAAAACAAATAGAACAAAAAAGCAAAATGGTCTGCCAGTGGTTGGCTTGCCCCCCACCCCCAACTCTGCCAATTCTTGGCTTGCGATGGTGAGGGTTGCTTACGCCTGCAGAGGGAGGAAAGATCCACCAATTGTTACCTTTATCACATTTTTCTTGCTAGAAATCTAAACTGCACTTTCCTTTGTTGGCAGTCTGTCTTCATGAACCAAGGACATCGCATCTGTCCCAGTTTTTAAACTATTTGCCTCAATCTCAAAGCATCTTTTCCTGATAAAGAGATATGGAGAACTCAAAAGTGTGTCTTACTTTCTGGAAAGACAGAACTGCAGCCAAGATACCCATTGGCTGAGTTCCTGTTGCACAGCTATGTCTGCATAATGCAAAGCTGCAGAGGCAGGAAAAAAATGCAGTAGAGCAGAAGTATTATCAGTCCTGATGTGAACCACATGACCAAGTCCACTATGCTAGGTGTTGAGGTGTAAGACCTGGCACACTTCTTGTACAGGTGAAACTTTACATTATCCCAACTTAAAGAGGATTTCAGTCATTAAATGGTAGCAAATTATAGTGCAATTTGCAGCAGTGTTAATTTGGTGTGGGGGTTGTTTTGTGGGTACATAGAAGCTTGACATCTATTTGCACACAGATGTGTGAAGCACAATTGCCAGAATAAATTTGTACAAAGATGTGTGAGGCACAATTCCACGAATACAACTAAATGTAGAATCAGCTCTCATACTACCAACAGCACTAAGACCTATATAAAACTGGAAGCTAGGTCAAAAGCATGTTTTGGTCTAAAAAGCATGTCTAAATATTAATTTGCTTTTTAAAAATGCAGCTCATCTCCTTGGCACATTATATCAAAGAAATACATGTGTTTCTAGACATAATCTAGAACATATATATTCCTAAGTGACACTGATGGATATTTTTCTGATTATTTCTCTACCATTTATTTTTATTATAAAGTATCTTACTCTTCTTATGTCATTTATTCTTTTGTGAGATATATTAAATTAAGAAAGACTCCAAACAGTCTTGGATAACCCAGTGAGCTAAATGCTAGGAATGTGCACAGGAAAAAGGTTTGATTCATTTTGGGGTTTTTTCAGGTGATGCCTTGAAAGAGGCCAGGCTCTTTTACAACTCAAAATTCTCTCCTCCTCCCCAGGATGTTCTAATTGGCAGCAGCCCCACTGTGTTACTTGATCAATGTTTCCTGGGTGATTTGAAGAATTGAGTTTAAGAGGTTCTATCAGGAATTGAAAGAACACGAAAATGAATCCAAGAGCCTCATTCACATTTTTCCCATTCATGTTAATCTGAGAGTCTCATCCTTACTACTTGCCAAGGCAGGGAGGGACTAAAGCAGGTCTTCCCATATCTAGAAGATCAGGTATTCTCTTGGTACTCATGCTAAGGCATGACTAAGTTATTTGTCTGAAAAAGACATGCCTTGCATTTCTTCTAGAAAGAACTAAACAGCTGAGAGAAAAATCCAGAATCCAGATATTTACTAGTCTAAAGTATGAGATGGAACAGGACAAATATGAAGCATCAGAAGTCATTCCCCTCCATGAATGACTTTACTAAGGCCAATATAGGTTACTGGTTAGTTCTTCCAGAATGCTGAAGGCAGTTGCCTTTGGTATATGTGTTTATCCCTACAGCACTACTGGAAAGCAGGTTTTGCAGGGGCTGCAATTTGTGTAAAAAGTTGCAAGATGTATCTCCCAGTAGTGTTAAACAATTTTATATCAGTTATAAAATCTGACCCAGAGGTGATTGTGAGATAAAAGAACTGAGTATCTACCTCCAGGGTGATAATGAGTCTACCAAACTATTTTCAACCATACATTTCTCATAAACATTACTGTTTATTCCCAGCTTTATCATTATCCAAAAAAGACTGGAATTTGGAGCTCTTTGGCCAAAGAAATTCAACAAGAGGAGTGTTAATATGTAAACCAGTTCTGTGCAAACATGCATCTCAAAATAAAATTCTATGAATTCACTTACAGATATTCCTCCATACATATACATGAAGCTGAAACTCTAGTGGAAACATTCCTTTTTGGACTATGGCTTCTAATATGCTCAATCCAGCATCATTTGTGTGACAGTATTGGATGGTTCAGGCAGTTGTACTCCGAAAAAGGAACTTTTCCAAGCATTGGGGTGTTACCAAGGGGAAGAACAAAGAAAAGAAAAGCATCAGCCAGGAAAGGCATAACAGTTGAGTAAGGGGAAGACACCACAGATGGTGAGATGTGGCTGGGATGTCCAGATGCAAAAAGGGACAAGGCTTCTGCTCATTGGATAGTTGTATAGAAAAGACCATTTAAGCTACTGAAATTTCTCTCATTTACATAATTGTTAAGATAAAGGAGGAGTTCTACTTTGTTTTGTATCTGGCCACAACACTAAGGGTCAGCCGCAAATAATTTTCATTGATATTGTTTGATCTTGTTAAAGCTTGAAGGATGCTTTCAAAAAGAAGTTTGTGAGTGTAGTTCTAGGCTACTTCTTACAATAAGTACAGCTCCTGAAAAATAAAAACGAGATAAAGAAGTATAAGGAGGACCGAGAAACCTTCAGAATTGTACAAATGTGTAAGCCAAAAGTATGATTTTATCATTTTGAATAATGATAAAATTGATTTATCATTCATGGGAATGTTTAAATAGGAATACATTTGGATAGAATATGTAGGATTTATACTTTGGTCTTAGCCCTTCTTTCTGGGGAAAAGGAAACAAGTGAATGTACACACAATCGTGTCTGGTATGTAAAATCTACATGCATGAGAGATGGGCTGGAAGATCTAACAGTGTAGCAGAGCATACTTTGAACGATCTGTGGATTATGCAGAATGAATAATAATCTGGAAAATACAGTGCAAAAATGATCAGAATTTGTTTAATAGTTATTTGGAAGGAAAGCAGCCACTGGCGTGCCAGCCCACTTAGGGTGCAGATTGAGGAATTTCCCAAAGGAGCAGCAAAAGAGTTTTTGGATGCGTGAAACTGGAGGAATGCATCCTACAGTAGGAGCTGAAAAAGGCAATCTGTCAGAGCTGCGAAGAGGCTTCCAAACCTTAAAGGCCAGATTGGACAGGTGAAGTGTCGGATGAAACATGTTGCTGTGCCACTTGAGAAGATTAATCTCATTGAGACTAACTGGGCATAGGATTAAAATGTATCATAAGCAGCAACATTTTTGTTGCTATTTTCTTGGATGCTTTTACAATTGATGGTATTTCCCAGTCAAGATGCAGAAATACAAATGTCAACTGATTTTTATGATCCAGTTATGTAAATTATCTCAAGGAGTAAATGAATATAATGGAATACCTATGCGTCACTCACGACTCTCTTCTGTCAATGGAATTTGTCTGACATCCTTGGCAAAGGATATTTTCAAAGGTATTAAGGTTGTATTCACACCCACCCAAGATCCTTTCATTAAAAAAATATTACAATCAGCACTTTCAGCTAAATGCAGAAATGATTGCACAGGTGGCTGGCAGTGCTTGCTTGTAAACATTTGGAGATATTGTGTATCTGACCATCTGCTATTGCTACACCAACAAGGCTGGAAGTAGAAGATTCCTGTGAAGCACAGGATTACCTGTAAAGCTAGGTACTGTGTGATGCAGGAAAACATGGTGTTTACTGCACACATGCCAGGACAATGATCACTAGAAAGAATAGCCTGGCTGTGCATTGATAAGCAGCTGGAATACACAGAACATACTATATATCCCCATTCAGTTTTCATTATGTTTTCATGAGTTAACTTGCATGTTGGCCCATTGCCAGTTTTTAACAAGTGAAATCTGTAAGTGCATGGACATATTCCAAGATACCTTTTGGACGCAAAATGTTCATTTTTTCTTTCTTTCCCCATTTTAAAAATCATTGTATTTCAGCAGTAGTCATTTGGGCTGAGTGCAAATGTTGAGCTGATAGGGAAAAATGCCTTTTTCACACCAAGCAAGTAGGAAACATATAAGAGCAAATATAACCTAACTTATATTGCATTAGAAAACATAGTGGATGTTGCATAGAAACAATTAGACTTGTTGTTTCTTCGATGCATTAATTCTATTCTCCTATTATTGCAACAGACTTAATATATAATACTTGTGTTTTAACGTATTTCTAAGACTTGAATCAACTCTAAAAGCTCCACTGTAGAGTCACTGGATTTCATAGTGACTACATGTATGACATTTTCTCTTTCTCTCTTACAGTTGATTGGAATGCTGTTGGCATGCTGTCTGTCTCGATTTATTACTGCCAATCAGTACGAGATGGTGTAACAAGGTGGGTCTGTTATGTTGCTTCGTGCAGGGTGCTCTTCTCAAACTGACTGAAATGCCTTGCTTCATACTCGTGTGACAGATGTCATAGGTTTAATAGTCAATGGTTGATATTGAGTACCCTGCATTTAGAACAGGAATGCTCATTTCCACATAGAAATGTGGATGTTAGTCAAGAGAGTTCTTTCTGTGAAAAGATGTTCAATGCTGAGTGGCATTATTAAAATAAAATAAATCCTAGGTATATTTCTTGATTGGATAATGCACTGAATATAATTTTCTATACAATGTAGTTTTATTTAGTCAGCAAAAGTGGCCTCTTAAAATACCACTTATGTTGATTTACAGTATATGATTTATTTGAATTGGCTGATTAATTGGTTTACAAGCAAGATAGCAAAGCGTCCAAATTGCCTAAACCTCAGAGGCAGAGTGATTTTGGATGGTTTGGTGTCTGAATGTATCTCTCTGTGGCTTCTTCTCGATTGATTTCTTATTAGTCTACTGCTTTTCTTTTTCTTTTGAAATGTCTGCTTTATGGCTCGTGTTTGTTAACTGTTTTTATTATAATATTAGTATAACTTTAATATTCATATGAAATAGAAATGTGGACCACATCCCCATTTCATATTTTTCCTTGCTATTCTGTGGAGCTTGGGAAAGTTGCATTTTTGGACACCACCTCCCCTAATCTTTCTTAGACTATAGTTCCCAGAATCTCCCAGTCAACAGTGCTAGTGGCCATGCTGGCTAGGGATTTCTGGAGGTTGTAGTTCCAGAAGCTTCCTTTCTCTGATGGGAAGAATCTTCCTTCATTGGATCCAACTGCTAGGAGATTATTGTGTTTGCCATTCTCATGACTGGTAGTGACTAAAACAATTTATTGTTCTCCCATCCCTTTTCTGTCCTTTTCCAGGGGTGTGATATACAGCGCCTGTTTTCAATCAGGAACTGGATAACTCTTGGAAGACTTCTTAAGAATGTTAGAGCACACATACACAACTACACATCGACATACACACACATAAAACCACCAACTTCTAAACTCTGTACCATGCGTAGTGTACCATTCCGTGAAGTACTGTCGTGCCACAAAAGTAGCCTGAATCATTCAGCATCCAGTACTGTACACTTCATCCTGAAGGCTCTGCATATGATGGCACTATATGTATGTTCTTGGTCAGACTGTAGTTGCATTGTAAAGTTAACAGAGGTAATTCATTAACAGCAATGACTGGGCTGTGCATGTAGTGACAGGGGGGCGTAATTAGCCTTTCACTATGGTTAATAAATGTCGCACACATCCATATTAAACCTGTATACAATATATATATAAATATATATATAATTTGGTTTATTAAATTTGTAATTTCTTGGTTTTGTTTACTGCTTTACTAAGGTTTTTCAGTCTACCTACCCCCCTGTGAACAACTGCCCCAAATAAGAAGAAATCAATTATAGAACATGTGCAAATACTTGAAAAAATGTCCAAAATCTGCTCAAGGGAAATTGTTCTTTTGATGTTCTGCTGCATCTTTGATCTTTAATCAATGTTGTAGTGCGTATGCCAACAGGCCTTTGTCTAGTGCATTTTGCCTCTGAATCTGAACCTGTGTAATACTGTTACTAAGCTGTGTTGTTTGCTTATTGTGAAGCCAGTAATTTTTGCTTCCTTTTTATTAAATAATTATGAGTTAATCAAATTGTGCTGTAAAGCAACATCCTCCCCCGCACCACTTTTTTTCCTCTCTTCTATTCTCCTTTTGCATTGAAGTTATCACCAAGTACATTGTCAAATCAATCAAACTTTAAAAAAAATAACAGAGTGTGTGGAATATTTTTGGGGGTGGGCAGCAAAAGTTTAAGACCTTTTTAAAAAAAGAAGAAATTTTTTAATAAGGCCTCTGTCTAGCATGCCAACAAGAATGCATTGATATTGTGAGTATTTGTGATATACATATTAATAAATGGAACCATTATGGATTCCTACTGGCTTCCTCTTCAATTTTTCACTAACATAGCTTTTTTTTTCAATGACAGCATTAAAAAAGTTAGTATACTTAAAATACTGGGTTTCCTTATTGTTCTTTCTGATTCTGCAGTGCTCTTTATGATGCTGATGTAGCATCATCTAAATATGGCTTGTATCAGGGCTTAGACATGTCTGTATGAAGACACAATGTTTCTGTATTGGGAATCTGACCATTGCTCCATCTAGAGACTCCAAGATAAATGTTTTCAGAGTTATCTATGTTAGTCTAACCATGTTAGCCATGTTAGTCTGTTTAGCAAAAGCCAAAACAAAGCAAACATAAAAATAACTGGCAGTGTTGAGACTAAATTATTTCCATGCAACCTTTTGTGGATGCACCTCACTTTTTCAGGTACATGGATCAGTAGGACAAAATTCTTTCCCAAATACATTGCGTCATTGACTGGAAACTCTGGGGGTAGACTTCGCATGGTCTCATTTAAGAGACCTGTCCTTGCACATCACAAACTGCTTAGGATTCAGTGCTTGCTGATCCTCTTTGTCCTGCCCATTTGCATCACAGGTGGTGACAAAACCAGTGCCAACACAGTCTGGTATGCTATTTCACTATTAAATAATTCAAAGAAAGAAATGTTAATTACAAGACGTTAGTAATTAAACCATCCAGTTACATTGGGACAATGAAGAGAGACTGTTCAAGGGGCAATTAAAGAGGATAAAAACACAGCCCCCACCCCTGCCCACTACCAAGAAGTAATAAAACTAGCAGGACCTGCAGATAGGAAACTATTCATTAAAGTTACAGTAGCCCTTTAGAAAAGCCATCCTGCAGTTGCACTTCAACTACTGCAAAAGTGGTCACAGTCAGTTCTAATAAAATATGGCACAAACCTAGCAAACATTGGACTCTAACAGTTTGAATTCCCTGTAAAAGTGAGTGAAGCAAAGTACCACAGCTGAACAGAAAAAGGATAGTGAAGAAGCAGACTTATACTCCACATTGCATTGAGGAGACAATTCAAAGATGTCTAAACATTTCAAAATAACATCTGTCATCTACTCTGTATATATATGGCGTATACATTTGTGTATTCATACATTAATGTTGTTTTTAAACAATGCAAGTGTACATTTTTCCAGTTTTGTCACAACTGTGTAGTGCCTGCCCTGAGACTCAGCTATCTGTTGTTAAAATAAGGTTGAAAAATGAGACATGGTACAAATTACAAGAGCAAGCCGTTCTTTTTCATTTTATCTATAAGGATAAAGGAACTTTAGACACATCTATGATAAAAGAGGCATTATTATGTGAGCTTCATGAGTGCACCCTCCCTTCAAGCACTGGAGCTTTGATAAATACCAGCACCAGAACAAGAGCCTTCCTCCTGCCCATTGTCACCCAGTACTGCAGCCATCCCAACTCTCTAATTATGATGGAGTTAACAATTTAGGTCAGGTTCGGAGAGGTCTCTGGGGCAAATTTGAAGGCTCATTACTCTGCCTGTTTCCAGGATCTGGCACAGAATCTCAATAGCCCAATCAGGGGAGGGGAAGGTGCTCCCAGGATACTGAGCATTATGTGCCCCAGATCTCCAGGAACACATGTTGCTGTTTGGCATGACCTGCCAAGTGAGAAATGCTGAGGTTTGTAGGGATAAATCTTCCCCACCCATTACCCATAAGGCTTAGCTCAAACATATTAAAGGAACTGGCTTCAAATACACACCATACTGTAGCCTGCAAGAAAGTTCACACTGCAGCTATGCTCTTTCTGCTGCGGTAAATAATTGGGGTGGATCAGCTGGGTCTGGAGCAGCAGTAGCAATGAAGGAAGGATCACCGTGCAGATTAAATTTTTAGGTCAGGTCAAACCCCCTTAAGCTGATCTTGAGCTGAATCTCATTTCAATAAAATAAATAGCTTTTCTGCCCTTACTCATGAGACGCAATAAGAGTACTCTGAAACAGTACTGTACTGGGGATGGGGAATCTCAAGAAATTCTGGAAGCATACACAGGATTGCTGCATTTTGTTCTGTTTTTCCCTTGGTGTGACACCTACAACAGCAGTCCTCCCTGAAATCAATTCTCAGTACAGGAAGAGAAAGATGCATGAAAGTTTATCTCTTCCAACTCCATTATTTTATGATTCTATGATTAAGGTGCACCAAAGATGCATTGGTGCTTGACATGAGGGACTCTGGCCTCACAACAGATCTCAATACTTGGCATCCCTCAGCCAATGGCTGGATCAAGCTGCCCTTTATGAAGTCTCCCAACCCCCTGGAGCATTGCGGGGGGGGGGGGGGAGGCACTAGGAGGCATTAAAACAGTGGTTAGACAAAATTGTCTGTCTTCTCTTTGATGCCACCAGCATATTCATCCCAAGAAAACCAGCTGATGAAATAAAAGGGACAGCAGAAGGCACCTAATTCAAAGGAAGAGTTTGGGAGAGGGGAAATTTTGGAACTACTGCTTCCAGAATCCCCTATCAGCATGGCTAGCTGACGGAATCTGAGAGCTGCAGTACATTATTTTCCAAACTCTGTCCAGGATCCCATAACAGCCTGGAGCTAGTCTTGTTTTTCCTTGTTGCTTCAGCCATACTGGGCAGGAACAAACCTTCCTAGTTTCTGTTTATACAGCCAAAAGAACAGAAGAAAAGCCAGGAAAAGTTATGGGCGGGGGCGGGGGGGGGGGAAGGGATTGTGTGCAGAGGCAGTAAAGAAGGCCAATTCCATGCTAGGTATCATTAAAAAGGGGATTGAAAATAAAACAGCTGACATTATAATGCCATTGTGCAAAATGCTGGTAAGGCCTCACCTGGAGTATTGTGTACAGTTCTGGTCACCGCGCCTCAAAAAAGACATAGTGGAACTGGAAAACGTGCAGAAGTGAGCAACTAAAATGATGACTGGGCTGGGGCATCTCCCTTATGAGGAAAGGCTACAGCGTTTGGGGCTCTTTAAAGAAAAGGCGCCTGAGGGGGGGCATGATTGAGATGTATAAAATTTATGTGTATATATATATAAAAATAAAGTGGATAGAGGGAAGCTCTTTTCCCCCTCCCACAATACCAGAACCAGGGCACATCTACTCAGATTGAGTGTTGGGAGAGTGAGAACAGACAAAAGAAAATATTTCTTTAACCAGCGTGTTGTTATTCTGTGGAACTCCTTGCCACAGAATGTGGTGATGGCATCTGGCCTAGATGCCTTTAAAAGGGGATTGGACAGATTCCTGGAGGAAAAGTCCTTCACAGGTTACAAGCCATGATGGGGATGTATAATCTCCAGGCTTAAAAGGAAGGTACCTCAAAATGCCAGATGCAGGGGAGTGGTATCAGGAGACAGGTATCTGGTTGTCTCCTGTGCTCCCAGAGGCATCTGGTGGGGCCACTGTGAGATACAGGAAGCTGGACTAGATGGGCCCTTGGCCTGATCCAGCAGGGCTCTTCTTATGTTCTTATGAAGATGGCAATCCTAATTAAAAGACTCTTGCCACATAACAAAATGAGGGTTTCTGTTTTTCTCAGTAACCCAAGGTATTTGCTTCCTTGCTTCCAGCTCAGTGCTGCCAGTGAGAAAGAAAGAGGAGCCCCTAAAAATACACCAACAATGTTCCACAGTGGTGATTTTTAAAGCCATGAGCACTCTTTGTGAATCAGAAATCGAGGCCATCTTTCTCACTGGCCGTGCTCCAAAGTCAAAGCAGCATGCCCAGCAATTAAGCAGATGAAGCTGGTATACATGCCAGGATACATTTCCCTGGACACATTTATGTGTCAGACTACAGTTCAAGCCAGGAGGCAGAGGATTCAAACCTTAGCTTGGGCCTGCTTGGAAAGTATGTTGCACATGAACGTTAAACCATGGATCTGCCATTTTGGCTGAAGGATTGTAGGAGTTGTCCAAGGGCTGCCATTTAACAAAAGACACTGGGCAGCTATTCCAATTTTAGAAGCCTAAAGTATGTTAGAGATTCATGCCTGAGCAATCAGATTTGCAAATGAAGCTTGTGTTTCCCTTCCAGTAATGAAGCTAAAGATGCTAAATTGCAAGCTACAGGAGGTAAGAGAAGCTCATGCTATGCCAGTCGAAAGTCAAGTAGAAATATAATGTGTTTTACCATAGTGGAAAAGACTTTGACCAGATTTCTGTGCTAGCAGAGTCTTTATTTGGGTACTACCTATTCATTGGGATGTTCAAGGCACTTACAGTATTCTCCCTTTCGATAGTTCTTAATTTTAAACAGCCGTTCAAACAATGCACTCTTCTCTCTGAAGTGGACCACAAGGCCAACCTACTAAATTCAAGTGCATCTTCTATCATGGATGTAATGTGTTGCCTTGGACAAGTCGGAGTCTTTTCATTTTCATTACAGTTTCTTCTCTAAAATAAAAACAGCCCACCTCCTAGGACTTTTGTGGGACTGGACATCATAAAGATAGTAGAATATCTTCCAGATTATATTCTTCCAGGACACTGATGGTTTTAAACCAACCACTCCCAAAGTAGTGCTAGTCTGCTTGGCATTGTTGACTTAACGGGCTAAGGAATAGTCATTTGTGAAAGCTGGACAGTTAAGAAAACTGACGGGGGGGGGGGGATGATTCATTTGAAATGTGGTGCTGGGGTAGAGCTTTGTGGATACCCTGGATTGCCAGAAAGACGAACAAGTGAGTCCTCGAGCATGTCAAGCCAGAACTATCTCTGGAGGCAAAAATGTTGAAATTGGGGCTATCCTACTTTGAACACATCATGAGAAGACAGGATTCTCCGGAAAAGACGATAATGTTGGGAAAGGTGGAAGGCAGCAGGAAAAGAGGAAGACCAAATACGAGATGGACTGACTCCCTAAAGGAGGACACAGGCTTGACTTTACAAGAGCTGGTCACGGCTGTTGAGAACAGGACATTTTGGTGATCCCCTGCAGGCAATTCTTACCCCAGGGCAAGCCGGCAAGTGGCTATTTACATGCTTGAATGAAAGGAACCCTCACAGAAATAAGGTCACTACTGTGAAAGTCATGCTACTGCAAGGCAATTCCTTCGCTAAGAGGTTCAGCCCCTTGTGATTATTTCCTACAGTTGCCAAACGTCAACATGTGTGTCCTTTCCAGTGCTGACTAAGATTGATACTGGAATGTATAATATGCAATGGAAATCAAAGCAAGCCTTACAAGACCAATTCATTCCCCCCCCAAAAAAAGGACATTGGCAATTAGCGCAGGCTTTAGAAAAAGTAATTAGTCCTCCTGCCCCAAGAATTAATGAGTGTGTTTCATTACACTCTCCAAGGTATAGTCAGCCCAATAATAAACTATTGTAGATTAATGTGACTTTAAAACTTATACATGGTTTGAAAATGCAGACTGCAAAAGGAAGGCAGGTGAGCTAAGGTGGCATTGGTGAGAAAAGCATTCCTAGTGTAAAAACCATTAAAATGCACTCTTTTCTGTTACACTCATCACTGGTAAGATGACAGAAGCTAATAAATACATAAGACCGAAGAGAGAGAGAGAGAGTTCATTTTCTGCCAGAATCCATGGAGTTATATTTTGCCAGTTTCAGCCATTTCAAGGAAATGCCTAGAGCAAATAAATACATTTTAGATTTTACCATAACTTCTCCCTTTTTTGATGGTCCATTACAGAATTATCTCTGAAGCAGTACAACCCAAGGTATTTTGCTGCCTCAGAGAGGGGGCAAAATGGTACCCCAGCTCTATCCCATGTATGGAAATTGGCTAGCCTGGCAGATGGCACCACACCTGATGTTAGTGTAGGAGTCAAAGACAAGCTGTATGGTAAATACAACATAGGAGGAAAGTCAGGGCGTTCAGAAGAAACAGCTAGGAGACTGCCACAGCGGTAGCTCTCAGGGTTTATTGCCTGACATTGTCATTTCAGTTTGCCTAATCATTCCTGATCATAAGGCATAATGGTATGGTTGGTCTTGCTCTGAGGAACTGAATTCAAACATTAGTTTTTAAAAGGAACTCCATTTGTTATCCATTACTTCTTAGCAGGAGGTGGCTATTATCATCACTGTTACTCCACAAGCAATTTGTTTCATTACACATTATTAACATACTGGACTGTCATTACCAGCAGGCCAGAAAAATACGTGGAAATACCTTCTAGTTCCCATTCATAGCCAGCTTGGAAAATATTTATAAAAATAAAAACCTTTTTAAGCCTCCTTTCACAAAGCAATTGGATGATCAGTGCCAGCCTGTGTGGCCTGGGGCAAGCTGCAAAGTCCCAGAATGCCCTCAGAAGAAGAGAATGGTAACTATTTCTGAATGCTCTCTACCTAGAAAACCCTAAAAAGGGCCTCCGAAATTCACAATTGACTTGATGGCTGCAAAACAAAATATTTAAAATAATGGCTATATCAAAAGATCATTGGTGAGAATCACTAAAAACTAGTCACTCAGGTTGGATGCTCAGATTAATACACTGCTCCCTTCAACAATGCTGGGGTTTAGGGATGTCAGACTCTTGTGTAGTTCAGTATCCCTGTATAGAATCATTGATCATAGAATAATTGAGCTGGAAGGAGCCTATAAGGTCATCGAGTCCAACCCCCTGCTCAATGCAGGAAACCATATCAAAGCAGATCTGACAGATGTTTGTCCAATTTTCTCTTGAATGTCTCCAGCGTTGGTGCGCTCACCACCTCTCGAGGTAATTGGTTCCATTGTTGTACTGCTCTAACAGTCATGACGTTTTTTTCCTGATATTCAGCCTAAACCTGGCTTCCTGTAGCTTGAGCCCATTGTTATGTGTACTGCGTTCTGAGATGATCAAGAACAGATCCTGCCCCTCCTCTGCGTGACTACCTTTCAAGTATTTGAAAAGTGCTATCATATCTCCCCTCAGTCTTCTTTTCCCAGGGCTAAACATGCCCAGTTTTTTCTTCATAGGGGCTGGTTTCCAGTTCTCTGATCATCCTTGTTGCCCTCCTCTGAACTTGCTCCAGTTTGTCGGCATCTTTCTTAAAGTGTGGTGTCCAGAATTGGACACAGTACTCTAGATGAGACTAACCAGTGCTGAATAAAGGAGAACTAGTACTTCTCATGATTTGAATACTATACTTTTGTTAATGTATCCTAAAATAGCATTTGCCTTTTTTTACAGCCACATCACACCGTTGGCTCATATTCCACTTTTGATCTGCAACAGTTCCAAGATCCTTTTCACTCATAGTATTACTGAGCCAAGTATCCCTTATCTTGTAACTGCATTTGGTTTCCCCCCCTCGTGAACTTTGCACTTATCCCTGTTAAATTTCATTCTGTTGTTTTTCAGCCCAGTGCTCAAGCCTATCAAGATCTTTTTTAATTTTGTTCCTCTCTTTCAAGGTATTAGCTATCCCTCCCAATTTTGTGTCATCTGCAAATCTGATAAGTATTCCCTGCATTCCCTCATCCAAACCATTAATAAAAATCGTGAAGAGCACAGGGCCCAGGACTGAGCCTTGGGATATCCCACTTGTTATCTTTTCCCAGTTTGAGAAGGAGCCATTAATAAGCACTCTCTGAGTATGATTCTGTAACCAACTGTGTATCTCCCTGACACTTGTTCTATCCAGCCCACACCTTGTTAGCTTGCTTATCAGAATATCATGGGGCACTTTGTCAAAGGTTTTGCTGAAGTCAAGATATATTATGTCTACAGCAGTCCCACCATCTACCAGGGAGTTTACCCAATTAAAAAAATGAGTTAAGATTAGTCTGGCATGTTGGCTTCTAGTTATTACTGCATTGTTTCAAGGTGCTTGCAGAGTGACATCTTACAATCTGCTCTAGAATTTTCCCTGGAATTAATGTCAGGCTGAGTGGTCTGTAGTTCCCAGGTTGCTTCTTTTTGCCCTTTTTGAAGATTGGGAAAATGTTAGCTCTCCTCCAGTCATCTGGTACTTCACCTGTCCTCCATGATTCAAGAAAATAATAGACAGTGGTTCTGTGATCTCTTCAGCCAGTTCCTTCAATACCCTTGGATGCAGTTCATCTGGCCCTGGAGATTTGAACTCATTTAAACTAGTAAGGTATTCCTTGAGTGTTTATCAATCTCAAGCTGCAATCCCATCCCTTTTCTTTGTACTTCACATTTGCCTGGAGGAGTATGGACTGTCTTTTGGGAGAAGACTGAGCTGAAATAGGAATTGAGCACTTCTGCCTTTGCTTCATCATCTGTTATCATTTTCCCATCCCAATTGAGCAGCTGAGCCACTGTTTCTTTTTTCTGTCTTTTGCTACACACATACCTGAATAAGGCTATTTTGTTGCTTTTAGCATCTCTTGCTAACCTCAGCTCATTCTCAGCTTTTGCCTTCCTAATGCCACCCCTCAAATTCTTTGCTACTTGTCTACTCTTCCTTTGTAGCCTGGCCTTCCTTCCACTTCCTACATATGTCTTTTTTTGTTTTCACATTCTCTCTGAGCTTTTTGTGAAGCCATATTCATCTCTTATCCCCCCCAAATGTAACTACAGAGCACAAACAGTTGATTAGCACATGTGCACACACACCTCCCTTGACCAGCATCAGCCTCACAGCATGTCTCACCACCCTCTCCAGCTGCCACATGGGGCTGCCATTACAGGAGAGGGGGCTGGTCAGGCTGCCACCCTCACACCAGGGGGCCACCACACTGCCAACAACAGGGCCCTAGGTAAGCCTGAGACCCATTTTTCCAGACCACTTCCTGAAGGCAAATAACAGAACAGTATTTACTCACTATTGATTGACTGATTTATTGATTGATTGATCAATCAATCAGGGGGGAAGGTTTATAACTAAAACTGTGGTGGGCAGATCCATGTAATTCAACCCTCTATCTGAACTATATATATTACAAAGGTCAGTTCAGAGGAACGCTCTAATGGCTGGATGACATACAGAAGACTGTATTAGACAGGGATAATGAAAGTGGTCTGCAAAGCCCCTATAGCAAGAACCATGCAATGCACATCCGTAGCTGATACCTTTCCTGCTCTGAATGGATTGTGCGGTGACAGATCTTCCTTCTGGAGGAAGCTTTCTATTTCTCCCGGAAATAGTCTTTCTGCCCCAAGTAATGTGCACTTGACTGTACCTCATTGTGTACCTTGCCAGCCCCCTTGCCGGTGGAGCTGGGTTCCCTGTTAATAACTCCATGGGTTCCAGCTCAGCTTATTGATTCTTATCATTTTTATTAGAGTTTCAGCAGCAGCTCCCTCTGCTTTTTCTCCCACAGTCCCATAGGGTCAAGTTACAATCTCTGAACTACTTGTCAGCTTGGGAGTCCAGTTAGTCTCACTGGAATTCCCCTAGAGTCCAGGTTCTGAAAGGCAGAAAGGAGGAGAAGAGAGCTTAGGTTTAGGATGTGCGCTTTTTAGAGAAGTCTTGTTTAAATAAACACAAGAACTCAGTCTCTGCAGCTTATCTCTCCTGGCCCCTTCCCTCACTTGCCTCTCTAGAGCTGTGGCAGTGTCCAGGCTAACATAGCTTTGCCCAAGCATATGGCTAGAGTCTCTGATGTCTGGTTTCTGTTGCAAGTCCATACACCTGCTGAGGGTAGATAGTAGATAGTGAGGAGACTCCCCGTCCTACCTCTTTACGGAAGTGGTCAGCTGCGTGGGGAGGCAGGGAAGCACTGACCAGCCTGCTTCCATGACTGGTGCCACACGGCAATCAGTGAATGGACTGGCCAGTTTAGGGGGGAGGGTCTGGATTGCTGTGGCATCTATGATGCCAATATTCATATCCCCAGGGATACAAATACAAATTGCCCATCTCTAGTAGACAACCTCTGGCATCCTCTACTTTCAAGATAGGTGGCAACCCCTTGCCTTCCCAGTTCTGCTCTTTTATTCCTGCACCCCCCCCTCACAACCATGTAATCATATGTTTTTAAATTGATAACAAGTGTGGTAAACCTGACACAAGAACAGGAGTATTACAACATGTCCTCGAGCCCTCAGCTGCGCAGAGCTTCAGTTTGTAAATCAGGTTAAACTTAAACCTCAGGTCTTTAGACACCTACCCTGTTTCCCCGAAAATAAGACAGGGTCTTATATTAATTTTTGCTCCAAAAAATGCATTAGGGCTTGTTTTCAGGGGATGTTTTATATTTTTAATGTACAACAATCTACATTTATTCAAATACAGTCATGTCATCTTCTGGTTGCTGCACAATGGTGGAGGGCGGGGTTTCACTTAACTAGGGCTTATTTTTGGGGTAGGGCTTATATTACGAGCATCCTGAAAAATCCTACTAGGGCTTATTTTCAGGTTGGGTCTTATTTTCGGGGAAACAGGGTAAAATGTGACCCATTAGCTTTTAATTAGAAAGGAAAACAATCTTGCAAAGGAGTTTTACAACTTGCTGGGATATTCTAGGAGTTTTAGACCAAAACGTTAGTTTCTTATGCTTTGCTTGTTAAGCATACATTGTTCTCATCAGAAATACAGGAGTGGCTTACAGAGTTAGCTGCCCAGAGGCATACCCTGGCAGTCCTTTTCTCCCTCTGCACTAGGAGTGTGCTCTACAGATGGACTGATAGCCCAGAGACTACAGTTCTGGAATTCTTGGAGCATTCTGGGAATTGAAGTCCAAAAACATGAAAGAACACACTCCTATTCCCCTCTTCTTCTCATTGGAAGAGTAATGTCTGGAAATCTTATCTGGAATCGTAGCTGCCAGATGAACTTTTGTCTCTTTAACAGGTGTCTCTAGCAGGAGAGACACACATTTGTCTTTCCTGCCCTTTCCAAGATTGTCTATATCTACCACCCTCCTTTGGGGATCGCTTAAGCTGCCCAGCACAGTGCATGCTCAGTGACAAAACAGGGCAATCCAGTTTCAAGCCTACTAACTTTGACCATCCCTTTTGACACCATTCTGATTGCATATGTTAGAACATCACTCCTTTTGTCTGCTTAGTGCACTGGCACAGTGGATCATGTTATAATGACCCTTGACAGCTCTCCTACTTACTTGGTTCTGTTTCCACTGGATGCAGGTGTTGCTAATCTGATCGTGTTGTTGCTGATTTTGTCAAACAGTGTTGAAGGCATGGTTCCCCCCCCACACACACACATACACACCTTGTTTTGTCTATTCAAAGTGACAAGCATTAGCAGGTACCATAGTATCTAGCATTCTCTTTCAGGCTTCACAGCTGTACTCATGCCTTCCCCTACCAAGTTTATCAAACTTGTTCTTCTTTTGTGATATCCTGGCAGCTCAACCATCTAGAAGAATGTGCTGCAGCATTCAGAGGCAATGACTGGCATGTCTAATCACTCTGTCTCCGAGTCAGCCTTGACACTGATGAATGAAAGGTGATTGCCTGAAACAGATGATAAATTGGCTCCCCCTGGGTGGCCTGCCAAAATCGGTGACGGAGAACACAAGCAATGTCAAGTGGCAGACATGCTGGTTGCATTCACTCTTGGAGCTATTTTTTTGTGCATGTGAAAAAAAACCCCTGTTATGTGTTTCAATCCCAGGCTATGTGGAGAAGGACAAAGACCCCTAGAGCTGGAAGCCAGACTCTTATCTATCCATGAGGCAGAACAGGTGAGAGGCATACAATGCAAGGGTGATTGGAGAAGCTGTGCACTTCAGAATGCAGTTATGGGGATTATCTTCACATGAAAACCTTGCGCAAGAAGGCAACCTGTTTCCAAAGGGAAATGGAAGGATCTAGTGCAAGATGCAGCAAAATCCTTTTTGGGGGCCTTAAGTCCCACCACCACCCCATATCTGCTCCATAGAGGGCTCTCATGGTGGCCAATGGGATCTGACGGCAACAGCAGTGGCAGCAACATTGACAGAGGTTGAATTTCTATAGTGGAGGCCGCTGGGGTACCTTTGATAGCAGTACACCAACCCCTTGGATTGTGGAGTCAGTAGGTTCCAAGTAGCTCCCAGATCTAAAGAATTATTGTGTCAAAAACCTTCACATCCCATGTATTTGTATCTACTTAACATATTGCAAGCACACTGACTCTGTGGAGCTTCTGCATTACAGTTGTTTCCAGACAGAGGGTCCCCAGAGCAAAGACTTTGTGCACAATTCCATACTTTCTTCTCTAGCAGATCTTTCCCCCTATGGCAGGAACAATGGGAGAAGCAGCGGCCAAACATGGGGTGGATGGCTGTCAACAACATCTGGACCACCTGCAGGACAACTGCACAATGCAAGCTCGGCCCAGAGGAATTCTACGTGTTTGCTGTAGTGTTTACACTTTGGGGTGGCCCTCTGTGACTTTGTAATCACATCATAATCATCCAGCCCTCTCCTGTCCCTTTTCAGAGCATCGGAAAGCTGTTCATATAATTTTCTTTGGTAAGAATGAAACTGTACAACATTTACTACGGTGAACGGTATCACTACTCTTCTGTCTTTTTCAAGTCACATGTCCTTGACCTATGTATTGATATGTTAGATAGTATAAGCTAACATTAAAAGTGAGCAGCTTTATTACCTTTTTGGTCAGCGCTAAATTAGCCATGCATTTTTAAAAATTATCTTTTAATGTGCTGTTCTTGCCCACTTTTAGAAACATGGTGTAAATGTTTTCATAATAATGTTTAAACAAAGGAGTGCTTTCACACACTTTTTAGGAATTTGTTTTTAAAAACGTGCTGCCAGGCCAGCCTTTCCTGTCAAACACGTTTCATTATCTTGACTGTTTATATCTTCCCTCCTCCTTCTTCTTAACACTCAAGTAATTGTATAAGAGCACTGAAACTGAAAATTATTTTAGCACTGTTTAAAAAAACAGATTTCTACAATGAGTTTAAGTAGTTCAAGGGACCATCATTCCAAAAATCAGCATTTTCATATGCTGGAAGAATTTTCCCATTTCTGTGTCATGGCTGTGTTATAGCCACTGGTGCAGGCAGGACACATATAGATGCACACGTTGAAAAAGTACTTTGTCATTGCTTCTGCAAGTAGTAATACTAAGTGCAACTTTTATGGAATTGAATTGCAATTCCACAAGTAGCTTACACTGGAAGACCTATAACTGGGTAGTGTTCAGAATCACCAGCCTGGAGATAGCCCAATATTAAAATCTAGGTGAGGTCCGTTCCCACATATTTTGATATTATCTGTGAATTAGCCCCATGTCAAAGCGTTCTTTAAAATGGGACTTTAAAATGGGGTGGGGGAAACACAGCAACTTCTTGCCAAGGATTCGAAGGATTGAACTACCTTTTGAGTTTCTGCTCTCAGGGACATGGCAAGGGAAACAGCATATTCATCAGGGCATCTCTTCATGCAAATTGGGATGTCCGGCTTTAGGTGTATACTATTCAGGTGACTATCTGGAGTACTAGATCTGGGACAAAGGACAAAGGACAGGAGCAAAAAAAAACTGCACTGTATTTTAGCTTAAAGTTCTTATCGTCAGTAATTAAGCTTTGAGAGAACCGTTTCAGCCTTTTGGAATTTGACAGAACTATACAAAACCTGCAAAAACACCAAACAATGGCATCATGAAGAAGGAGGTGTGGCCTTCTTGGCAACCCCAGAGGGCTGAACTGGAACCCCAGGAGGATCCAATTTGGCTATAGGGCCTAAAGTTCCCCACACCTGTCCTATTGACAAAGATAAACCATGCATGCAAATCACCCTTCAAAGTAATGAAAGAGAGAAAAAAAGCACAATTATTTAAAAAGTAAGAATCTAGACGTTAAGCCACTGGATGGAAGAAAGAATACTATTTGCTCTGGGCATCATTTGGTTGAAGGGAAGCCCTCCCAATAGTTTTGCATCTAATGTTTATGGAACCCATTACTAAGCAGTGGAAGCAGATGCTGAATGCCAGAAGCCATGAAATTCATTAGCTGACAGTGAGCTAATCAACTTCACTCAATCTAACCTCCTGTACAGGGTTGCTGTTAAGGACAAAAGGGGTAAACAGTTAAGATCTCATGAACAATTTTAGAGAAAGAGTAGGATAAAATAAGTTATCCAAAAAAGATATATGGATATGCACTACTAACTGACCCAGAACATGGGTGAGAACTTTTAATCATACAGATGTTTTGGACTCCCATAATGACTCCTCACATGATAGAACTGAAGGTTCCTCACCTCTGCTTTTGAAATTCAGTTTGAAATGGAGACCAGGTCACAAGAGTCTCCTAAATTTGCCTAAACTCTCTGCAGCTTACATTGAAGAGCCCATTGTCAGCAAAGGCAGGGTATGTAATCTGTTGAAAAGGAGACATGCCTATCTCACTGTTTTGGGCAATGAAGAAAGTCTGTTTTTTGATTTGGAAAAAACAGTAATGAATTAGCCCTACCCATTGTAGTACCTTGTTTTATAGAGGAGACCGTGGCCTGGGTCTTCTTGCGCTCATGTCTTTGCAATAAATGTGCCTATAAAGGAGGATGCCTCACATGGGGCAGAGGACAGAAAAGCTCTCTTCGCTTCCAATTCTCATTTTCACCAACCCAGAGTATTTAGCGATTCTCTAAACATTCTCAGTGTGAAGAAAGTTATAATCATGAAAAACATGCTGATAAAATACTGTATAGGGAAACTAATTAGTAAGCGTTACTGCGCTCTTTATGCATGTTTACCAGCGCAGTGAACACTCCATCTTATGTACTCATGGTGCATGAGTAATGAATGGAAGCTCAATCTTTTTTCCAATGGATAATGACTCAACAAATTCAGAATCTGTAATGATTTGTTAATATAAAAAGTGAAAAGGCATAGCTTCCATGTTTTCCCTCACCTTGCTCTATACATGTAAATACAGCACAATAAATACAAAACAATGTATTCTTATTTTTTTTAAAAAAAATGATTACAATCTAAAACAAAATACATGCTGCTTTTATATATAGATTTATGCTTCAAAACATTTTGATGGTTCGCCTCAGTTTCTGGTCACAATATTTATAATCCAAGGGTCTGCAGTGATAACAACTTTGAAATAGATTCTGATGCCCATCTGATATTACCACTGTCTGTACTATACCTGATGAAACCAGTGTGGTCCTGCATCATATCAGAGAAAGCTGTGCCATTTTGGTGGTGGAGTTGATGTTGTTGGGGCTCATTAGCAGCTATTTGCAGGTGTGGTTGCTCACAGATATGGTCTGAAACTTTGCTTGCCATCAATGGAGATGATTCACGCTATTCTAGAACTGAGAGACAATACTGTAACAATATGATTAGCTGCCTTGTTTGCCAATTATTCTCAAGGAGACACTTTGAGGCTATTTGAAGGATCTCTCCCGCAACCCCATGAAACCCCAACTGCCAAGAACTTCAGAGGAGACCCTTTTCTTGGTCCCTTTGCCCTCACAGGCATGTTTGATGGGTACACAAGAGAGTGGCTTCTCTGTGGCTGCTCCCAGGCTGTATTATGTTATCCCTGGGGAAGTTAGATTGGCCCCCTCTCTTTTATTCTTTTAACAACAGTTAAACACCTGCCTTTTTTAGGCTGGATTTGAATAAGTAAATTGAGCAACACTGAGTCTCTTCTTTTTAAGTGGGTTTTTAAAAAGCTTTTAAATCTGTGCCTCCTTGACAAAACTGGATTCAATGATTCAAAGGGTCCCTTCCAGCTCTGCAGTTCTGAGATTATTATTATTATTATTATTATTATTATTATTATTATTATTATTATTATTATTATTATTATTATTATTATTATTATTATTATTCAAAAACACCAGGCACAGTCAATCAAAACTATAAAAACATTGACTGGTATTATATAAGATACAACTTTTAGCCAAAAACCTAAGTATCTGTTAAATATTGGTGCATGTATTGCCGTTTTTGTAGCTCTGATGGTGTTATTTCTAAGATCTGAAACTGCTAATAATACTGTGTGAAATTTCTTGATATTGTTCCCAAAGCCCCGATGACTATGGGGACCACTGAAGTGCATTTCATCCACAAGTGAGATGTTTTGATTGCCAGGTCTCTTTATTTTGTTAGTTTTTTCAATTCTTTATCTTCAACTCTTGCATCCCCTGGAATTGTAATGTCAGTGATCCAGACATTTCTTCATTCAATTATTACTGAACCTGGTGGGCTATGTTCAAAGTGTCTATCAGTTTGGATCCGGAAATCCCACAAGATCTTGACTTTGTCATTTTCTGACTCCTCTACCTGATGTTCCCATGGGTTTTTGAAGGCTAGCAAGTTATATTTGCATAATGACCAGTGCACTAGTTTTCCCACTCCATCATGTCTAATTTTGTAATCTGTTTGTGCAATCTTTGGACATTCACAGATGAGGTGTGACACAGTTTCATCTTTTTCTTGGCATAGTCAACAACTGCTGTTAGCACTAATTCCTTGAATCTTAGCTTTCATGACATTAGTTTGGAGTGCTTGTTCTTGTGCAGCAAAAATCAAACCTTTGTTTTGTTTCTCAATGATCCTGAGTTTTAGTCATGCCCATGTTGAGTTGTTGTTGTTAAAATGTTTAGATGGCCATTTTAAGTTACTATTATATGTTCAATTGTTTTTTAACGTAATTTATTGTGGTTTTAGTTCAACTTCTTTTAATCATTTGTGAACTGCCTTGGGTCCCTTCCCCAGGAGAAAGGCAATATAGAAACAAAACAAATTAAAAGAAAACAAAGTAAATAAATACTAACTCAAGTGTGGCTATGGGCCGTTGTGTCCTGCAGTGTGTACATGAAACCCAACCCTTTTGATTGGACAAAATGTTTGTGCATCTTTAAGGAGAAGATCTCTTCATTAGGGAGACGTATGGCAGAGCTCCAGAAAAATGATACAAACTAAGTATAGACAGTGATAATTATATTATTAACAATGATAACTCTTTCTGACTGTACTTTCTGTATTTCATTCTCTAATGCTCTTAGATATATATGCCTAGCAGCAATATCTGATTACGGGGATGCCAATTCTCAAAACCTTATCGTACGACACCTATCCCTCTGTAATTTATTTTTGGCTGAATTGCCTGCCTTGTTTTAATAGCAGTGGTTTGCTCCTGAAACAGATTGCATTTATTATCTTCTACTAGATAATATGGGACTACTTAGCATCTCACACATGTTTATGGGGCTACTAAATGTCTGACACATAAACCCAAGAGTCAGTTTGTTTGTGCAGAGAAGGTGACAGACCTGAAAGCAGAGGGAGAGATGAGGCAATGTGCTCCTCCATTACAGCCCCCCCCGCCCCCTTAGCTAAGGCCGTAGCTGAAAAACGGCCCTTTCATTGTCTGCACAATTGTGACAGATGAAGGCTTAGTATTGTTTTAAGGTGAACGTCCTAGAATCATATGAGTTCTTGAGTAGCTTGATTCAGAGTTCCATTGTTGCTGCTTGAGTGCCAAGGCTTATAGTAAAGTCACTACATCTTTTACATGCAAAATTAAAGTTCTAAAAAGATAAGCTGATGGGAGGCAGTCAAGTAACAGCACAGTTTCAGTGCAGGAACGAGTTCCTGGCATTCCTCACTACATTTTACCTGAAAGGATGCCCTACTACTGAGTCCAAAAGGGTTCAATCATAAGAAAATGTGTTTGGGATTGCTGAATTATTTATATTCTGCCTGGCTATAATGCACTCTAACCTACCAGCCTACTTTACATATATTGAAGGTACTGTACCTGCCTCAGAAGGAAGAAAAATGTTTATTTTATGACACCTCTTTGGACCTGATCTCCCTCTCTCCCTCTATTTCTCTCTACTACCTCTACTCTGAACTGGCAGGAAAAGCACTCCAAAAATGGCAGCACCAAGCGTTATTTATTTCTTTTGTTTTGGTTATCTAAAATATTTTTACCCCACCTTTCTCCTTAAAAGGACCCAAGGTGGCTTTGGGAGGGGGCAGGAAACTCAAGGGAGGTGTAACATCTGGAGACCGAAAATGCAGAGCACAGGCTTTGCTGGTGTCATCCAGCAAGGGAATCAGTGTGTGATTCAGGGTTCAATCTTTTATTTTTATTGGTGACCAGATAGAGTCCCAGTAACTATTGGTGAAATAAAGCAGTACTGCAGGGGGTTCTCTTTTTTGGATACCCCCCCCCCCAAGTGCAGAATGTCCCCTGACCTTGACTCAGCAGTCCATGTTTAGGGCTGTCAGATCTTAGAGTGTCAGCTGACATCTTAGGGAATGTCTATGTTTCTCTGGGTCTTCACAAAGCGAAAGAAATTCAGGGTGAGTCATGCTGGAGGAGGAAAAAACATGGTTTCCACCAACAAGGCTTAAAACCTGGGCACCCATTTCCACCTGATTTCAGCTTGTCCTATGGCTTACTTCTTCAGCACAAAGCTGTACCCGTATGTGGCATGCATTAAATGCTAGTGGGTGTATACGCTGAAGCTCATTGTGCCATTTCATGCAAAGCTGTGAGTGAAGATTTCATGTCAAACCTCATGAGCCTTCTTGTTGCATATATCCTGGCAGCAGTGCTGCAGGGCCTGGGAACACCCCCACACGGACACACACACTCATAGACTAATGGTCCTGGGCCTGGAAAAAATCCTCACAAGTCATGTTTGATATAGATAGGGTCACATGGGGTACAAGCCCTACCAGGAATGGTGGCAACCACTGCATTGAATAATTCCCCCTTGCTGTGTGTTGTCATATTACCTGTTTAACTGTGTTTTAACCAGATTATGAACCCATTTCCCCAGATCTCCCTCATGCCCACTTTCATAATCTACTGGCTCAAACCCAAGGATAATTGTTGTGAAATCATGCCTGTGATTTCATAATGACCACCTGTATGATATCAGAAGGACCCTACCTCTTTGCTCAGATTTTAGCCCTACATCACTGGCAATGAGATGCTGCTAATCTGGCAGGCCTATCCATACTTCATAGCACCTGTGGAGCTACTATGCCTGAGCTCCCGTGTCCCTACTGAGGACCCCTGTTGAGGATCAAAATGGCCACAGAGAATGTGGCAAAACCAGTTTCTGTTTATCAGTGTGCCTCTTGTAGCAAAATAGCCAGCACAACTCATTGGATTCTCTCTTAAAACAGCCTGCAATTGATGGCCTACTGCTAAGATGGTTGGTCCTTAAATAACTGAATTAACTGACACACACAACATAATTGGAGAAAAATCGGCCACAACTTTATTGATCACAGCAGCAGTCATCCTGGCCAAGCATTGGGTTGGATCCACCTCATCGGAGGACCCGAATGCCCCCCGATGCCATCCGCTGTCTCCTTGAGTGACCTCTGGGGTGGCAGTTCCCTTGGGAGGCCACGTGGACGTAAGCCACTCCATGTCTCCCCTGCCTCCTAGGGCAGGGGCAAATCTCCCCCCCCCCGAGCTGAGGCAGATCCAGGTCCCCCGCCCAGGTTCCCATGTGGGAATTTCTCACCCACGCAGACATGCAGGTTGCTGCCTGCTGTTCCACAACCGGTTGGATCCTTCCCAATGCCTGAAAATGCTTCCAAGTTGTGATGATTGAACGTATAAAACTAGCAACCCAACGAAGTAATGACCATATCAACCTGTGAGCATAGAAAAGTAATGCAATCAACTAGGGTGGGCGGGCAGGGGGACTTACGGTTTGGCGAGCCGAGGCTCCAAGCCTTGGCTTGCGTTTCTTTTTAACTGTGCTGGCAGACCAGACTGGAAATCCTGTTCCTCAGGTCCGCCAGCAAGCAGCCCCATGCCCTTTGCCTGCGCCGGCCCAATCCCCGTAAGGGGGTGGTGTTGTCGAGCCAGCACCGGCCATCTCAGGCTCCTTTGCCGCTCGCTATGTGGCAGCGGTCATCTTTTTCCCCGGCAGCCGCAAGCAGGACTCAGCCGTCGCTCTGGCCTCAGTGCGGGACCGGTTAAGTCTGTGTCCCGACCTTATCATTGTCATTATCATTGTAATTATCATTGTCTGGTAAGCAGTTAGTTAAATTTCACCACATTTAAGTCTTCTGTAAACCTTAAGATTTGTTGACATAGTCCAGGCATGGCAAAGCTCAGCATACACATGGAGACCAGAGCTGTTACTCCAAGGGGAGGCCCAGTTTTATCTTTGCTCCAGTCCAAAAATGCTTTTCCTACAATCTTCTTGAAGGACCACCATACCAGAGCCCAACTGTCCCACAGCAGCACTCTCTTTCTTCAAAAGGAAGGAGCCTCATGGGGAAAGATGGTCCTGTAGAACCTGTGGGAGTGCCCATATCAACGTGGCATTGTGGAAGTGGCCAAAAAGAAGAAGAGGAGAACCAGGAACTGCATGCAACCAGGGGCAGTCAAAGCAATTGCAGCTGTGCTTCAACTCACTGTATCAGGGTGGAGGCTACAGAGGAATGGGTGAGTGTTGGAGAACATTTGCTGATTCTGTTCAGGTGGCAAAATGTGCCATGCTGGCCCTGCATCAGAGGTTGCCAAAGGCTTCTTTTTGGGGACAGAAGCATCCAGATGCTCGTTTCTTTTTTCAAGCTACCCTAGCACCTCTCCTTCAAACTTTTGAAGAAAGAGCCAGGAGCCAACTGTTTTGCTATGAATCTGAACCAATTTCAGAACTATGTCAACATGTCCTATTGATGGGCAGCAACAGGCTGCTTTTAGGAAATATCTGATTAGCTAATTTAATGTTTAAAAAGAAACCACAAGTCATCATTGTGTTCACAGATGATTTCTTTCTTCCTTGCCACTAAGAGGTGGAACCACATTGAAAAATAAGACTGTGTTTTTGAGCTGGCGGTTATACAGCCATTAGAACACATCAAATATTTATTAAGTACTCCTTGTATGTGCATGGGTAGAAGGGAAGAAAAATATGCTTCCTGTACTTTTAGTTATACAACAAAAGTTCATGCTGCCCATTAAACTCTGCATCAGTAAAAATGAATATGAGGCAGCAGCAATAAGGAATTAGGGCTTTCAAGAATCTGTGCAATGATGAATTCAATGCAGTTTTTAATACTTGTAGTATCATCCATTTACTCTAGATGGCAAAAGGGCACCATTTTCACCTACCTCCGCTTTACATTTCGGGTGTTCAGTTTACATTCAATCTCTTATTCATAAGTCCATATACTACATTATTGTGATTAATTGTGTCAAGATTTCTTCTTCTTTGTCTTCCTCTTAAGCTCTGCTAATGCTCATCTTTTTGCTGTGCGACACACACACACATACACATGCCAGAAACATGATAGTACCATCAAATATTAATGTATACCATTTCGTATTTGAAATGCTTTAAGAGGAGCTTGGTCTAAGCTCTTAGGCTGGAAACCTTAATAGGCCAGACTTTAATATTATATCCTTCAAAATATTGGGGGGGAAATTGTTCCATCTATTTACCCTAGCTTTTTTCCTTCCCTCTTTCCTTCCTCCTGTCTATATTGCCAAAGACCATACATAGGAGGAGGAATGTTGACAGAGGGGCACTCAAAGCCAAGTTTTAAAAATGACCTAAGTGCTACATTAAACACTTCATGCAGACTGATATAATACTATTTCATAAACTGGAAAAGCCAGTTGGGTACAGACTGAAGATAAGGTTTTGGAGAGCTGCGAACTCTGCTTCCATGTTCCAAATCATGCAGCCACAGAGGTCCTCTTCACCCTCACCAGTTTTAAATTTGCTGGAGGAGACTCTTGAGAGTCCCCTGGACTGCAAAGAGAACAAACCTATCCATTTTGAAAGAAATCAACCCAGAGTGCTCACTGGAAGGACAGATCCTGAAGCTGAGGCTCCAATACTTTGGCCATCTCATGAGAAGAGAAGACTCCCTGGAAAAGACCCTGATGTTGGGAAAGTGTGAAGGCAAGAGGAGAAGGGGACGACAGAGGACGAGATGGTTGGACAGTGTCACT
This sequence comes from Intellagama lesueurii, assembly GCA_037013535.1. Classification (NCBI taxonomy): domain Eukaryota; kingdom Metazoa; phylum Chordata; class Lepidosauria; order Squamata; family Agamidae; genus Intellagama; species Intellagama lesueurii. The sequence goes on along the minus strand of JBAJHW010000003.1, from coordinate 72,713,143 downwards.
GAAGCTACCAACATGAATTTGACCCAACTCCGGGAGGCAGTGGAAGACAGGAGGGCCTGGCGTGCTCTGGTCCATGGGGTCACGAAGAGTCGGACACGACTTAATGACTAAACAACAACAACAGAACATATGTTATATGTTCCCTCTGTTTATGGATCAGGTCATGACTATTAATGATGTTATGTTGCATTTTAATTCAAACAGAATGTAATTCTTTAAAAATTATGATCATACGGCTATGACTTTGCTTCAAGTTTGGTACATGTTTTCAAGGAACCAGTTTTGAATGCTGATGTGAGGAAGATGGTCGGTTTGAACCCATCCCGACCCAAGTGCTGTCCCTTCCTGATGAGAGGTGGGAGAAGTCTGTAGAGCCCATGAGGAAAAATAAATAACCTGCCAGGAAAGTGACAATCCCATTGGGGGAATGGGATGAGGGAGAGATGGGAAGAGTCACAGAGAGGCCAGGGAAGATCGATGGAGACCCGTTTGGCGAGCCAAAAGCCAGGACAAGCAAAGAGACGGAAAACCTGGAAACGAGCTGGGAGTGACAGAAGCCGAAGTCCAAGTAGAAATGGCAGGAAGCCAATTACAGGAAAGGAGGGAGCCTCCAAGTGAAGGAGGGCTGAGAATAGAGGAAGTAGAGGTCAAGTTTAAAAAGGCGGGAATAAGATAAGAAGGGGGAGCAGAGATATATAAGGTGGAGAAGTCGAGAAGGAGGACAGTGTAGGTGGGAGAGGCAGAAGCAAGAAAGAAGGAAAGAGTTTTACCTCCCAGCTGGGAGTGGATATGGGTGGAGAATCCATGGACAAAGCAGTGAGAGAAATTGATGAGGAAGGAGAGAAGTAATTCCAGAGAAACCATCCTATTGGGGAGAAAAGGAGGTGAGGGAGTATACACTATCACAACTAGTGACCATTGATAGCTTTGCCCTCTATGAATTTGTCTAATCCCCTCTCAAGGCATCTGAGCTGGAGGCTGTCGCCACATACAGTGGTGCCTCGCTAGACGATGTTAATCCGTTCCACGAGGATTGCTGTCTAGCGAAAACATCGTCTAGCAAAGCACGTTTTCCCATTGGAATGCATTGAAATCGCTTCAATGCGTTCCAAGGGAAAACGCAGTCGTCTTGCGAAATTTCCCATAGGGAAACCTCGTCTAGCGAAGCACGTTTTCCCATTGGAATGCATTGAAATCGCTTCAATGCGTTCCAAGGGAAAACGCAGTCGTCTTGCGAAATTTCCCATAGGGAAACCTCGTCTAGCGAGTGAGCGTCCCCATAGGAATGCACTGACAGCTGCACTGACAGCTTTTGACCACTAGTCAGCGCACTCCTATGGGGAAACCTCATCGTCTAGCGAAATTCCCCATAGGGAAACATCGTTTTGTGAAGCGCAGTAGCGCTCGCAAAAAGGCATCGTCTAGCGATTTCCTCGTCCTGCGAGGCAATCGTCTAGCGAGGCACCACTGTACTGTGGAAGTGAAGTTTGTAGTTTAACCATACGCTATGTGAATAGGTGCTTACTTCTCTTTGCTTCTTATCAGTCATTAACTTTCATTGGATGACCCCCAGGTTCTAGGATTATGAGAAGTGCAGAATAATGATGTAACCCTTCCTCACAGGGGAATTACTCCAGTCCCTTGATCATCTGAAGGTTTGTTTACATTTACATTTGCCTCTCAATAAGCTCTGTTCTAAATGAAATCAATTTAAAAATCACATGGTAGTCACATGGTATTTGGGTCAGTGTGTGCATCCTCTTGGGAAAACTTTTAATCTGTTTTTAAGCTGCATCGAGGGGACTACACTGGCTTTTAGAATTTGAGGCTTTCTTCTACACTTGCCCGTTCTGCCTCATGCTGGCCACTTGCCCCTGCTGCTGTGGTGAGGTGAGGGAGGGAGGGAAGGAGAGGGCAAAGCTGCTTGTTCCTTTAGAAAGCTTGTACCTACAGAATACATCACAGAAATGAAGGGTTTGCAGTGGTGCAAAAACACTGATCCAAGCATGGATCCACATGAATTTAACATGGCATCATCCCCAAGCCACTGTCCAATCTGTGGGCAAAGATGGTTCCTATGACTGAGATTGTTTTGGGGATGATCCTACATAAAAATCATGTGGACCCATGAGGATCTCTTGCCTTAAGAGAGCTCCTCACTCCTCCAACCCTGCACCAGACTGGACACATTCTCTCCTTCCTCTCAGGATCCCTATGTCCATCCGTCCCTCCTTCCTCCCTCCCTCCTCCCCACTGAGGCTTTTGTTGCTGCTGCCACCTCTCCTACTGCCTCTGCTGATTACCCAAAGAGACTATTTGCAGTGACAGAGGTGTTTAGATATGCAGAAATGATTGAAATAAATCAGGGTTTCATATGCGTGTTAAAATAAACGACCCTCTGGTGGAAGAGTATTGTATGTCACTTTTCAACCAGAAAGCATGCTTACCTGGCAAAGTAATGTGTTTACGTTTATGTGTTGAAGACACCTTATTTTAAACCTTTTTTTAAAAAAAAACAGAATGTGATACAACAGCATTTCTGATTGTCAGTAGAATCAAGACCTCAGTCATCCTTTTCAGCTCCTCCCTCCCTACTTTAAAATATACTTTTTAAAGTGTGGTAACCAGAATTCTGTTCTAAGTATAGTTGCATCATAGACTTGAATGATGGCTTTATATTAGTTGTTTCATTTTCCTAATTAAGATCCAGTGTGGTGAAGACAATAGAGAGTTGGACTAGGATTCAGGATAAAGGTAAAGGTTCCCCTTGACATTTAGTCCAGTCGTATCCAACTCTAGGGCGCGGTGCTCATCCCCGTCTCCAAGCCGTAGAGCCAGCGTTTGTCCGTAGACAGTTTCCGTGGTCACGTGGCCAGCGCGACTAGACACGGAACGCTGTTACCTTCCCACCATGGTGGTGCCTATTTATCTACTCGCATTTACATGCTTTCGAACTGCTAGGATGGCAGGAGCTGGGACAAGCGACGGGAGCTCACTCCGTCGCGTGGATTCAATCTTACGACTGCTGGTCTTCTGTCCTTGCAGCACAGAGGCTTCTGTGGTTTAACCCGCAGCGCCACCACGTCCCATAGGATTCAGGATACCTATGTTCAAATCTCTGCTCAGCCATGGAAACTCACTGGTATGTGTGTGTGTGTGCATGCACACATATGTATGCAAATGATGAGCCATTCCTTGAACATCTCAAACACCACAAAAACCCTTCTAGGGTTACCTTTGTCAGAAACAAATTGACAGCACATTGCAACAATTGCCCTAATGAGAATTTAACTTTTGGATAGCTGCCACATAACAGTTTGACATTTTCAGTGAGTTATCACCAGCAGCTCAGCCCCATTTAGTGTATATGTAGCCATGTAGTGAAGCCAGACTTTGCAGAATCAGACCACTGGGATACAGTGGTGCCTCGCTAGACGATGTTAATCCGTTCCACGAGGATCGCTGTCTAGCGAAAACATCGTCTAGCGAAGCACGTTTTCCCATTGGAATGCATTGAAATCGCTTCAATGCGTTCCAAGGGAAAACGCAGTCGTCTTGCGAAATTTCCCATAGGGAAACCTCGTCTAGCGAGTGAGGGTCCCCATAGGAATGCACTGACAGCTGCACTGACAGCTTTTCACCACTAGTCGGCGCACTCCTATGGGGAAACCTCATCGTCTAGCGAAAATCGCCATAGGGAAACATCGTTTTGCGAAGCGCAGTAGCGCTTGCAAAAAGGCATCGTCTAGCGATTTCCTCGTCCTGCGAGGCAATCGTCTAGCGAGGCACCACTGTATTTTGATTAGGAGGGTAATTGACATCATTCCCTCTCCCCCATTCCTGTTCCTTCTGAGTTTAGCTAAAGTCCTCAGAGGTTGTGGAAGTGTTTAGGAAATAGGAAATTTATTTTCTAGCAGCCATATATTACTGAAAGCTATCCCCATTATTCTCCAAAGTGTTCGGGTCAGCTTGGTCTTGAATGGGCAGTTAAAATCCAAAGGTCCGCTTCCTTGTGGAAATGAAAACTAATAGCACTGGTTTGTAGATCTGGATCAACTCAGCTGTCTTCATTTTACGATTCTCCTTGAGAGCTTAGGCATGGGGACTGTCATGATGAGTGCTTGCCCTCCAGTATTTACCTACTATACCATTCCATATACAGTTATGTGACAATAAACAGCCTTGCCCTAATCACTGTGCACCCTTTTATACTTATATTTATCATTTTAATACCCATCCCTACAGTTTGGGAAAATCTGTTTGGTGCTCTTTGCAATTCTTTTTTGCTCTTTCATTGCTGAATAATTTGGTGTCATCTGCAAACTTGGCCATCTTACCACTACTTACTCCAAACAACTGATGAAGATGTTAAAAATATGAGCCCTAATACATCCTACTTCCTTTGTTCTTGCACTGTGAAGAGAACTGGCTCCAAATCCACGAGATGACTCATTGTATTATTCTATGACTGCTAAGTATGTTCAGGAGGTCTTTAGTGACATCAGTATGTCCACTACATCTATGTTCTCCTTTAAAAACAAAACTCCCAAATGTAAGTAGGTAGGTAGGTTTTCAGTTTATAAGAGCCAGAGGGGGAGGGAGAGAAATTCCCCTTATAACTTTCTGGAAACACCAAGAAGTTTGGGATTTGGTGCCTCTTCTCCCATAGCTTCTCTGTCCATAGACCAGATAGGATTGTTATGTCTGAGGCTAGAAACAGATGTCAGAAAGAGCCTATAGTCAGAGCTGAAAGCACAACAATGTTACATAGAGATGACCCAGGTAAACTTTCTGTGTTTGTGAAATCAGACTTTAAAGGAATCCCATGCTTAAACTCTGGCAACCAGTTACCAGAAAAAGGAAGCTAATCTACATCATTCTAGAGGTGAGTGAAGCTTGTGCTGACACTCAGAAGCTCACATTAGTTAAGAATGTCCCTCTTCCAGTCATGGGCTATCGCTAACATTTGCTTCTGGCCTACATATTTGCACTAAAATATAAACATGGGCAAATACTTAATCTTAATTGAGAAGACAGAAAACCTGATCAAGTGTTCGAACATCACTACTGAAGCTTGCAAGTTCCTCTTCTAAATCAAAAGAAGATTAATCAGGTGTAAAGTCTGAGATGTTCACATTGCTTTCATAGATCAACAGTTCTTCCTTGCAATTGAGACTGTAACTTTGTGTAAGATATATTACATGTAACTATATTGTACATGTAAGATATATTTAAACTCCACTGCCTACATAATTTTAGTTCACCCTGTATAAACCAACTTAGGATCCCAATGAAAAAACAGCCATCATCATCCATGAAACAATAGGGACATATAATCATTTTCTATCAATGATATGAGTAGGACAAATGGCTTTGGGTGAGTTATTATAGTTTTTATCTACCAAGAACAAGCATGTATATAAGTGTTCAGTTCCTTTCCAGTACATATTAGCACAAACTAATACACAAAAAGAATGCAAAATTAGCTTACATTATACAGTAGTTTATACTTTAGGCAGCTTTAAGTTGAACTATAGGGTCCTCCTTTACTAGATTTGTAACTATCTCATCCTAGATTTTCAGAATAAAGTTAAACCAGAGCAAAACAAAGTACAGTATGTCAGAGTGTTGTATTTTCCTATTGTCCTATATGGTTGCTTCCTTTATTATATTGTTGCAACAACTCAGGATAGTAATGCTTCGGCTCATGGAAGAACACTCCCAACAGCAGACAGATTTCCAGGAGCTGGTGTAATTGTTTTTCCACCTCAAAAGCCTTTTTCCACCTATATTTCAGGAGACATCTGTGTTCCCCTGTGAGCCAACTGCAGCTGGCTGGCAGAGTGGTCAGCCTCCTACGACAGGAGAAATGCTCTCCCCATTACAAACACCTGGGCACATGGAGAAGAGGAGGGGCCAGACACACCTCTCAGAGGGGGAAGGTGCTCTGGCTGGGCTAGAAATAGGAGGGGGAGATGAGAGCGGGGGGGGGGGAGGAGGAGGAGGAGGAGGAGGAGAAGAGGAAGAACACCCTGACACTTGGCAGGATGCCCTGGAATTCCTCATGGATGAGAACGAAGCCTCGTTACCAGGAGAGGAGCTGGGAGGGAACCGGAGGGCCTTGCCAACCCGGGAAGGCTGATAATGTGGTGTCCAGACCCTGAGAGGGTAAGCAAAGGGGCTGGATAGGAGAGAACATGGCCTTGGCTCCCGTCCTTCCCCAGCTGCTTCCTCAAGCTGGCTCCGTGGACTGGAGGGAAGCCAGGAGGGGCTCCTGCCTGCCCTAATTGAGCAGCTTTCTCTATGTGGACATTTCTGCTTAACTGACCAGGGAGTGAAGTAACTCCTGGCCGGCTAGGGGACTACTCTGTTGACGGGAGTAAGGCCAGAGGCTTGAGAAAGGAACCCGGCCAACATTGGAGCTGAGAGTTTGAAGGGGCCTGAGCCTGCAGAGACATTCGTTTCTGTTTCTTCCCTCTGCTAGCCAGAGAGGCATACGGCCTGGAGGTGCAGCCAACCTCCAGAGGGTGGCCCTGGACTAGATTCTGCTATTGCCCAGAAGGGCCTGCTGCTGCAAGGAACCCCAGCACCCCGACACCCTGCAGGGGCCGACTCTGCAACAACGTGTGTTTATGCATCATCTTTCCACCTTTCTTTGTTCCCAATAAAGTCCCAATTCTACCACAACGTACTGCCTCGTCATGGAGGGAGTGGCGGGGGCTGCTCACATCCCCTTTCCACATGCAACCTCTCTCCTTTTCTCCCTGATATGATACTGTTTATGATACTGTATTTTCTCTCCTGTTTAGGTCTCCTTCACCACCATCTTTTGCTGTACCATTTCTTTCCTGTAATTTGGACTGTAGGAGCAGTATTTCTTCTTCTTAAAATTAAGCAGCCTTCTACATGTCTGCTCAGAAGTACCCTGTTTCCCCGAAAATAAGACCTAACCTGAAAATAAACCCTAGTATGATTTTGCAGGATGCTCGTAATATAAGCCCTACCCCAAAAATAAGCCCCAGTTAAGTGAAACCCCGCCCTCCACCATTGTGCAGCAACCAGAAGAAGATGACAGGACTGTATTTGAATAAATGTAGATTGTTGTACATGAAAAAAATAAAACATCCCCTGAAAATAAGCCCTAATGTGTTTTTGGAGCAAAAATTAATATAAGACCCTTTCTTATTTTCGGAGAAACAAGGTAAGTCCTACTACACTTATAGGGGTTTATTCTATGAGTTCCTATGAGTCCATGTGTTTAGGATTGCAGCCTTAATTCTTCTGGGCTCATCACATGTCTTCCAGAACTCTTCCAGTGGAGGAGTCCCACCACTTTAACATCTTGTTGAATTTGAATAATCTCAATCTCTCTCTCTCTCTCTCTGAGGATGGCTAATGTTAGTATAAACTGTGATATAATCCAAAAGGAACATGAAAACGAAAACACAGTTCATTGAAAGCCATATTCTATGACTGCCTGTTTCGCAAATTAATTTGAAGTAATTTTTTAAAAATTCAACAGGGAAGTTGGTGACACAGCAATGACTAGAAATCAGTTTCTGTGTTCACTTTTGATATTGCAGGGTTACTAAAACCACATAGGGTAGACGCTCCTCTTAGTAACTCTAGTGGGACTGGGTGCAAACACAGGACGTGATCGCATGGGGAAACAGATGGCAATTTGAACAGCTTGTGGAGCAGTCCAGTGCAATCTATTTCCTGGAGATCACATGACGGACAGGGAATTGCACTTGAGCCCACCCTCATCTGTGCCCAAGCTGGGCTTTTTTGGTCCAGCTGTAGGGCAACTGCTTTCTGGGATGAGGCTAGAGCAATTTCCTAATAAATAGAAAGGTCACTTTAAGGGAGATCCCTCCCTGAAAAGCAATCCTTTCTGGTACCATCGGATGTGTGCCTTTCCTGCCGTCTGATCCCACCCTCAGTGGCTCCATGAATCTCCTTACCATGATTCTTTCTACTAGACATTTATTTTTGCTTAGTGCCCTTCTGAGTGATTTTATGGTCCTAGATTAATGCTGCTCAGCATCAGGGAAGTAGTGAACCATTGGACTTCTGTACTTGCTAGCATGAATTCTCATCTTTTATTTAAAATGACATGGGTAAAAAGCATAGCTTCCTAGACCACTAATAATAATCAGGTCCCATCAAGTCAATTTTGACTTATGGTGACCATTTCCAGGGTTTTCTAGGTAGAGAATACTCAGAAGTGGTATACCATCCCCTTCTGGGGTTGTGCAGGTTGCCCATGGCTACACAGGCTGTCTCTTCTCCCAGGAGGCACAATGGGGAATCATTTGGTATCTGCAAGCAGATACCAAAACCACTGAGCTATCGAGCCAGCAGACCACTATGTTTTACAATTTTACATTTTTCAAAATTAAGCTATTCCTATTCTTACACCTCCCACCACTAAATGGACAAATCTTGCTTCCAGAGAACACGGTGGGCTTTCCTTCACTCAGACTTTTTGTAATGTGTATTACAGTTAGTTTTCCTCCCTTAAAAAAAGGTCCAAACTGTGAAGTCCCATCCCATACATCTGAGAGCAATGCATCAAGAAGCAGGACCAGACTGTAGTGTACCTTACAGAAGTGCACTAAGAAATTCTATCTATTCAGCTGCATGGGAAAATCTCACCAGTGTGTTGGAGGAATGCACAGAGGTGAGCAATGGGGTACAGTGGTGCCTCGACTTATGAACGTCCCTACTTACGACCATTTCGAGTTACGACCTGCTCCAGCCGCAAAATTTTGCTTCTACTTGCTACCGGAGCTTCCACTTACGAACAGAAAAGGGCAGGGAAAAAAGGCGGGAAATTCAAATTTCTAACTGTAGGTGGCGACGAGGCTGCTTCTTTGTAGCTCTTTCACCCCAGCAGTTAGAGAGTGTGCCTCGTTGTCGGAGGCTCGGGACTGCCTCCTTCTGCTTCTGAGAGCGTGTGTGTGTTTGCAGGGAGGCTTCGTTGTAAGGTAAGGTGCTGTTTTCTGCTTTTTAAAAACTGTTCTGGGTGGTTTTGAGCTGGTGGGGTTATGTTTCTGTGCTGTGATAGGTCTTGGGGGGTTTGTTTGTTTTTTGGGGTTTTCCCCTATTTCCGATGGGTCTTAGGGGGTTTGGTTGCTTTTTGGGGGGTTTCCCCATTTCCGATGGGTCTTGGGGGGGTTGTTTGTTTTTTGGTTTTCCCCCCCATTTCCGATGGGTCTTGGGGGGTTTGGTTGCTCTTTGGGTTTTTTCCCCCCATTTCCGATGGGTCTTGGGGGGTTGTTTGTTTTTTGGCTTCCCCCCATTTCCGATGGGTCTTGGGGGGTTTGGTTGCTTTTGGGGGGGTTTCCCCATTTCCAATGGGTCTTGGGGGTTTGTTTGTTTTTGGCTTTTTTCCGCCCCATTTCCGATGGGTCTTGGGGGGTTTGGTTGCTTTTTGGGGTTTTTTCCCCCATTTACGATGGGTCCTGCATGCTTCCCTTGCTTTTTCCTTTGTTTTCTTTGCATTTCCGACCTGCCCCCTTTGTTCTCTGTGCATTTCCGATCTGCTCCGTTTGTTTTCTGTGCATTTCCAATGGGTCTTGCACGCTTGATTGCTTTTCTTTCTTTTCCCCCCCTTCGGCCAGAAGGGATTAATCGCGTTTCCAATGAGTCTTGCAGTGATTATTTTTTTTGGTGATTTTTTTCTTCGGCCGGAACGGATTAATTGCATTTCAATGCATTCCTATGGGAAATGGTGCTTCGACTTACAACCATTTCGAGTTACGTCCATCTTCTGGAACGGATTATGGTCTTAAGTCGAGGCACCACTTTATTTTCCAGGAAGTACATTGCAGACTAGGCAGAGATCAAGTAATAAGAAGAAACATGCCTGAAGGACTACTTTCACAGTTCAGAAATTCTTTGGGACTTGCCATTACCATTGGACGTACAGGAGGATTTGCATCGGTTAAGCTGGTAGTCTTACTATGACTTAACACAGAGCTGTTAAGTCTGGCATTGGTCACTCAGGCTCTAGCTATATCCAAATGGGGCTGCCCTTGAAGACACTTCAAAAATTTTGAAGGTGAGTTATTGAACAGAAGGAGCAAGAATGCTGCTGCTTGCATGCCCTCCTTGTTGTATGCACGTAGGATCTACTATAATTTGAGGCTGTTTGCTGCTGGTGAAGGGATGTGTTACTGGAAGATGGAGGAGGATGAAGCAAACAAGAGAGTTGCCATTAAACCTATGTGGGCCAGAGAGATAAATGGAGGAAGAGAGCAGTGGCAGTACTACTGGAGAGGGGGGGGGGGGTAAAGCCAGGTGTTAGTTGCCTCCAAACTGTCCCTCATTTCAAATAGCCTAGATATACCTGAGAGCAGGCTGCCTGAGCTGGAAGTGCTGAATGCCAGGTTGGTGAAGGGGGGAAAAAACAAACAAAAAACAAACCAGCTATCCTGGAACTGATCTTGGATGAGCAAGCCGATCTGGTTTATATTACAAAGATCTGGCTGGAGGAAGCTAACGACTTTGCCCAGCAAAGGTCTCTGTGCAGCAGCAAGCAACACTTGGGGAGCAGGGAGGTGGAACTGTGGTGGTCTATTGTGATTCCATCCTCCTTCAGCAGGTGCCCTGTTCACACAGTCCCCCAGGCTCGTGTGTACATACCTGAAAGTTGGTGCCTGAGATAAAATAGCAAGTCCATTCCTGAACTGCCTGACTGGCTGCTCAATAGTCTCCCTTCCTGAGCTTAACAGAGTTGATTTTAGGATGGTGATGGAATCATCTTGGCTTCATGCTGGGGAATTTCAATATCTACACTGAGACCTCCTTGTCAGGTGTGGATCATGACTTTGTATCTTCAATGACGCAAATAGGGAGGTTACTTACCTGTAACCATGGTTCTTCGAGTGGTCCTCTGTGAATCCACACAAATGGGTTTAGACTGCGCCTGCGCAGGACTCCTCAGAATATTCTAGAGCTTAAAAACATGTGATTAGTAGGTCGTTTCCCCATGGCGCGCATGCTCCGCCCGCCCGTAATACCTCAGTTCCGAAATGTCCGCCGCTGTAACCAAGCTCAAGAACCAAAGTGACGGACAGCGGGGAGGATGGGCGGGATGTGTGGATTCACAGAGGACCACTCGAAGAACCATGGTTACAGGTAAGTAATCTCCTTTTCTTCTTCGTGGCCTCTGTGAATGCACACAAATGGGTGACTAGCATTACCAGAAGGAGGGCCGTCACGCCAACAATGACGTCAGCACAGTCCTTCTGAAATTTGCTTCCTTCTTGGCCCTGAGGTCCAGACGGTAGTGTGTCACAAAGGTCGATGGTGTGGACCAAGTGGCTTCTCGACAAATGTCAGAAACATCAACGCCACGCGATAAGGCAGTCGAAGTAGCCGTAGCTCTCGTAGAATGCACCTTTAATGCATCTGGTGGAGCTTTGCCAGCCAGTTCATAGGCCAAGGTGATAGTAGACATGATCCACCTAGAAATCATCTGTGAGGAGGCAGGAGAGCCTTTACGTGGGCCATGGAAGCAGACAAATAGTCTAGGGGAAGTGCGGAAGTCTTTAGTCCTAGAAGTGTAAAATGCTAAGGCACGATGAACATCCAAGGAATGGAGCATGCGCTCAGCGTCCAAAGAAGGATCAGGGAATAACGTTGGAAGAATCAAAGGTTGATTAACATGAAAACTTGATAGAACTTTGGGAAGAAAGGAGACATCAGGATATAAGACAACCTTGTCTGGGTGGAATTGTATATAAGGGGCATCAGCCCGAAGGGCAGCTAATTCACTCGCTCATCGTGCAGAAGTTATTGCTACAAGAAATAGCGTCTTGAAAGAGAGGAGTCGAAGATCCGAAGAAGCCATTGGCTCAAACGGGGGGCAAGTAAGAGCTCGTAACACGACTTGAAGGGACCATTGAGGCAATGGAGGTCGGACAATATTACGTGGGCGAATATTACGTAAGCCCCTTAAAACATCTTCAAGGTTGGGTGTGAGAACAAGCGGGAGGCTTCTGAACCCGTAGGTTGGTAAGAGACGACAGCGGAGATATAAACCTTTAGTGTAGAATGGGCCAGTCCTTGGTCAAATAGGTAGCGGAGAAAGATGAGAAGAGTATCCAACGAAACTGGAACAGGTAACAGACCTCTAGAGGCAGCGAACTTAGAAAAAACGTTCCATTTGTAAGAACAACAGCTTGGTGGAGGGTTTTCTGGCTTTGTCCAAAACCTCTGCTATACTGGGGGAATCCTCCAAGCTGTGAGGTGGAGCGACTCCAGGTCAGGATGGCAGACCCTGCCGGCATCCTGGGTCAGAAGAAATGGTTGGGGAGGCAGCCTCAGGAACTCGGAAGCCATGGTCTTGAGGGCGGTAAACCAAGGTTGCCGATGCCACCATGGGGCCACTAGAATGGCATCGGTGCGTAGCTGGCGTACCCTGACTAATGTCCGCTGAATTAGTGGGATGGGAGGGAACAGATAAAGGAGACCATCTTCCCAATTCACCATGAAGGTGTCGCCGAGGGAGTTCCTGCCTCTTCCTGCTCGAAAACAAAACTTGGTGCATTTAGAGTTGTCCTGGGTTGCGAACATGTCGATGGTTGGGGTTCCCCATCGATTGCAGATCTGAGAAAAAACGGAGTCGTTGAGCTCCCATTCGTGAGTTTGAGTGGACAGGTGACTGAAACGGTCAGCAATATCGTTGTCTTCTGTTGACACATGAATGGTGATTGGAAAAATATGGTGGTCGTAACACCATTCCCAAAGATGAATTGCCAAATATAGGAGTGACAACGAGTGGGTGCCTCCTTGCTTGTTGATATAATACATGGTCGTGGTGTTGTCCGTGGCCACCTGGACCCCTCGGCCTACTATTAGAGGATAAAAGGCGTGAAATGCCTTGATGACTGCCAGCATCTCTAGATGGTTGGTGTGAAGTAGTTTTTCTGACCTAGACCACAGGGCATGGATTTTGTGAGGGCCACAGTGTGCACCCCAACCTGTTGGGCTGGTGTCCGTTGTAACCTGGACCGTCAGTTGAATGGGCCGGAAGGGACGACCCACTAGAAGGTGAGGCACGAACGTTCACCATGTTAGCTGACTCGCGAGCTCTGGAGTTACACGCAGACGCTTGGTAGGTCTGTCCATCAAAGGATCAAATTGAGACAGGTACCAAGCCTGTAGAGAGCACATTTTCAGCCGCGCGTGTGGGAGAGCAGATGTGGTTGAGGCCATGAGACCTAGAAGATGCTGTGTATGGTGGGCAGAAACTTTGGCATAAGGATGAAAAGGGTGGATCGCTCGGTGTAGTTTCTGAATTCGTTTGGGAGGAAGGAAGACTCTGGCCTTGACTGAGTCTAGGCACGCACCAATATAGTCCACGATCTGAGACGGTTGGAGATGAGACTTTGCAAAGTTGACCTGTAGGCCTAGATCTGCCAGAGTCCGGAGGGCAAAGTTGGTATCTTCTAGCGCTTTGCTGTAAGAACCAGCAATGATCAACCAATCATCTATATACGGAAAAACCGTGATGTTGTGAAGACGAAGATAGGCTGCTACAGGGGTCAAACACTTTGTAAAGGTTCTTGGGGCAGTGGCAAGCCCGAATGGTAGGGCGCAGAACTGGTAAGCTGACCCCATGAAGAAGAAACGGAGATATTTGCGATGACGCTGGTGAATGGAAATATGAAAATAAGCGTCCTGAAGGTCTATAACCACAAACCAATCGCCTGGAGAGAGAAGTGGAATGACAGATTCTAGGGTGACCATACAGAAACGTCTTGGATGAAGGTAAGTATTGAGTAGTCTGAGATCTAGGATTGGTCGGAGACCACCGGCCTTCTTGGGAACCATGAAATAGCAGGAATAGAAACCATCTAGAACAGGGGTCTCAAGCTCAATTTACCTGGGGGCCGCTGGAGGCAGAGTCTGGGTGAGGCTGGGCCGCATCAGATTTTCCACAAGAAAAGCTTTGTTAAAAAAATTCCAATCTTCTCAAATCTCTTTATTTTTTAACACAAAATAAGATGAAAAAATAAATAAACAAATTAAGAATTAATAAGAAAATAAATAAACCAATCAGTTATTAATAATAATAATAATAATAATAATAATAATAATAATAATAATAATAATAATAATAATAATAATAATAATAATAATAATAATTCTCTAGTGAGAGACTATATGTGGTTTCTTCAGTCTTCTATATCTGCTGTATTCAGATTCAAATGTCTGTATTAACAGTTCTTTAACCTTTAATCTTCTAAACATGAATTGTCCTGAACATGAATGGAACATTGAAGAACATGAACTGTTCTTCTGAACATGGCTTCTCTTGCCTACTCCTTGCTGCTAGAGACCTGGAAGCGCTTCCTCTTGCATAGCCGAGCCACATTTGGCTTGAGAGAGGAAGCAGTTGAGACCCTCAGTATGGCTTGAAGATGATCACCAGTCAGTCTGGACCTGTACTTGGACTTATTGAAGTTCAAGGTGGAGAAGAGCTTTTCGCACAAGTATGTGCTCCCAAAAAGGCACATGGTCCGCTTGAACATTCGGGAAAGCTCAGGGAAGCTGGGGGTCAATTCTCTCAAAAATTGCCCAAGCTTGTCTGCTTTTCCACTCACCTCCCTGAACTTGGCTTTGAGTTCAGAGTTGCACTGCAGGTCAATGAGCTCCATTTGAAGCACAGGAGGGGCATCTTGCACATCAAAGGAGAAGGGGTCCACAAAAATTTGAAATGTGGCTCTGTGCGTCCAGAAGGGGGGCCCTCTCCCTGCCCTGCAGTCTTCTCCCTCAGGGGTTTGGCGCCACTGGGGCTTCTTCTTTTAGGTCTCTCTCTCTCTCCCCCCGCTCTTCGCGGGTCACCTGGCGAGGCTGCTGCTGCTGTCACCTCGTCCTCTCTGCGCTTCTCCTTCCCCCCGCCTGGCGCTCCTCCACTCCCTGTGCACACACACACCCCTAGCAGCTGCATGCACCCCTTCTGCAAGGCTGGCCCCATCAGCAGAGTAATCTCTCCCCCCTAGGTAAAGGTAAAGGTTCCCCTTGACATTTAGTCCAGTCGTGTCCGACTCTAGGGCGCGGTGCTCATCCCCATTTCCAAGCCATAGAGCCAGCGTTTGTCCGAAGACAGTTTCCGTGGTCACGTGGCCAGCGCGACTAGACACGGCACGCCGTTACCTTCCCACCGAGGTGGTACCTATTTATCTACTCACATTTGCATGCTTTTGAACTGCTAGGTTGGCAGGAGCTGGGACAAGTGACGGCAGCTCACTCCATCACGTGGATTCGATCTTACGACTGCTGGTCTTCCGACCCTGCAGCACAGAGGCTTCTGCAGTTTAACCCGCAGTGCCACCATGTCCCAATCTCTCCCTCCTACCCAAGGGCTAATGGGGCTTCCTGGGGCTTCTTGACTCCCACTCTGGCAAGATGCCGTGGTCTTGTCCAGTGTGGCTCAGGGAGACGGGGGGGGAGGGGAGCGCGTGCGAGAAGGCTGTTTTCTCAGCAGCACCCCCTCCCGTGGCACGTCTGGGCAGGGAGCAGAGGAGCACCAGGCGGGGTGGAGGAGAAGCGCAGAGAGGACGAGGCGACAGCAGCAGCAGCCTCGCCAGGTGACCCGCGAAGAGCGGGGGGGAGAGAGAGAGAGACCTAAAAGCAGAAGCCCCAGTGGCGCCAAACCCCTGAGGGAGAAGACTGCCGGGCAGAGAGAGGGCTCCCCTTCTGGACGCGTGGGCGCTTCGGGGGGGCAGGCGGGACCCAGCCCCTACGAGGCGGGGAGGAAGCCCCATGCTCGCCAAGTAGCTCCCGCTCCTTAAACTTTCATATTAAGGCGGGGGCCACAAACTATCATCCCGCGGGCCGCAATTGGCCCCCGGGCCGCATGTTTGAGACCCCTGGTCTAGAACCTCTTGAGGAAGAATGCGTTGAACAGCATGCTTCCGGAGAAGAACAGATACCTCGTCCTCTAGAGCAGGTGAGTAAGCTGTGAGTTTGAGGTGTCCGACAGGAGGAAGATCTATGAACTCTAAGAGGTAACCATAACGTATGATGGCGAGCACCCAAGCGTCTTTGGTGACGATAGACCACTTGTTGAAGAAAGGGGCTAGCCGGGGATGATGGGGAAGGTCAGACGGATGGTTTGGAATGGGACAGTCAAAGATACTGTTTACTTTTCTTTGTAGGGTGACGGAAAGTTTGGCGACGTTGGACAGGGGCCTGTGACCTGAAAGTAGTGGTAGCAGCAGAAGCAGAAGGAAGACTGGACCTCTCTTGAGCAGGAGGTCTGTAAGAGTGATAGGCCTGATGGGAGGGTTGTTGAGAAGATTGATGGGCATTGAAAGGCCTGCGCCACTGGTAGCGTTGGTAACGTGGTTGCTGGACATAATAAGAGCATGCTGTCTTCCAGATCTCATGTAAATTGTCCATGACCTCATCCGTTTTCTCATTAAATAGACCGGCTCCATCAGACGGGAGTTCTTCAATTCGAGACCTAGCATCATCCGTGATTCCCGCTGAGCGCAGCCAAGCATGCCTGCGAAGGGCAATAGCCGATGCCATGGCCTTAGATGCTGCATCAGCCGTGTGACGGGATGCTAAGTGCTGCTGTTTAGCCAGTGTAGTCGCCTCTAGGTGAGCATTGAGAGCATTGGTCCTAGTCTCCTCAGGAGCGGCTTGGAGAACTGGTAAAACTTTGTTCCACAATTGTCTCTGATATGCTCCCGTAGCTGCTTGGTAGTTTGAAACCCTCATGACAAAAGAGGCTAGGGAATAGAGGCGACGACCCAAGACATCCAGCTTCCGACCTTCCCTGTTGGTGGGGGTGACCTTAGAATGATTCCCAGCCCTTGATTGATTAGATTGCACTATAATGGAATTTGGTGCAGGGTGCTTAGTGAGGAAAGTTGTATCGCTGCCATGTGTTCTGTAATGATTTTCAATACGTCTAGAGATCTGAAGAGATGTAGGTGGTTGGTTCCATGAATCTTTTATGAGGTCTAACATAGCTGGAATGAAGGCCAAGCTTAATGGGGGGGATTTTTCTCGGTTTATATCATCAAAAACAAGGTCTTGCCGGGAAGGCGGGGGTTGCTCGATATCAAGCTCCAAAGATTTTGCCATGTGGAGAATCAATTGCAAGTACAATGTAAAGATGGCGATGGGGGATGAAGATCAGCAACATCTGAATCTGGTGTTGGCAAAATTGAAGGAGACTCTTTGGAAGCTTCTGAAGGTGGATCTTGCTCAGAAACCGACGATACCGAAGAACCCCTGGTAAAGGAAAGTGGAGAGGGCGAGCGAGGACAATCTCTTGACATGGAAGCCGAAGCTCGTGGAACCGGTATGGACGTGTCTGTTTCAGGTGCACCCTGACGAGCTGATTGAGTGTGAGAGGCTCTCAGTTGTGATATCGAGGATGATGGTACTGATGGGGCACGAGAGCTCTTCAAAGGATGGGATATCTGATGAGCCACTTCCTGCCGAGACACATGGCGTCTAGGAGCAGGCTTCGATGGCGGAGGGTTGGGTTGGCAATAGGTTCGATGCCGACGCGGAGGAGGTGAAGGTGATGGCGAGGATCCAGAAGGAGAGGCATATACATAACTCACTCTCTTGGGCCTGATGTAATTGCCGGTGTCATAGAAAGATTCGAGGTCGTCCTCACGGTATTGACCGCGACCACCACATCGATCAAGCTCTACATAAATCGGCTCCTCATAATCTGAACACGCATGACACCGAAACGGGCGAGGAAGAAGTATAACCTCTCGATGTCGAGGATGCTCTCGGGTTGGAGAAACATGCCAACATTTCGCCAGTCGTTTCCGCAGAGGGGATTGTTGCAGGGACACCTCCGAATTCGATAATTGTATCACTTTTGCCCGCCCGATTGACATAGGGCTAGAATGGGCCGAGGCCGGGCTGGAGATGACATCAGCCTCAGAACGGCCATGACTAGGAGACAGGCTCGGTATCGATACCAAAGCCTGAGCCTGTGGTGGTGGTGCCGAGTCGACCCCTTCAGAAAGGGAGTCCGGATCTAGCAACTCCCGAGACGACTCCTCAAGTATGGGAGATGGAAGGGAGACTCGTATTAGAGGAAGTTCTCGAAGTTGAGCAGATTTAGAAGATTGTTTAGCCTTCTTCTGTATACCAACAGCTTTCTTTTTCTTAGGATCTTCCACGGATGGTGATTTCAACATTAAGGCCGACGTCGATGCCAAAGACTTCTTCGGTTTAGATGCCTTCGAAGAAGACCTTAGAGACGGGGTAGCAGGAACCGATGAAGCAACGGGCTCAGGACGAGGAATGGAAGGAGCAGGAGTCAAGGTAGGCTCCATGGTTGCTGGGCTCGAAGGTGTGAGTGATTTCCCCCACAGATACGAACAAAGCCTCTGCAAACGGGGCTTAAGGGCAGGTTTGGTCAACTTTTTACACTCCTGACAGGAGTGAGTCTGGTGCTTCTCTTCTAAACAAAATAAACAGCAGTCGTGGCCGTCCGTGAAGGGGATCTTGTTGGCACACGATGTACACCGCTTAAAGGGACCTGACGAGGCCATAAAAATTGGCGGAAACAGGAGAAGGGAGGGAGGGGGAAAACGGGGGGAAAGGAAGACTCACGGGAAAACATCAACGATCGTCTGTCCAAGATCAAAAGCCGAAAGATCAGATGCCAAGTTGTTCACAATAAAGTCCGTAATCCAAAAACCACAACCGGTAAGCAGTCCGAAGGTCAAAATAGCCCAGAAACAACAAACAGTAGCCAATCCAAAATCCGATAATCGTATACCATAGACAGTCCAAAGTCAAAATTCTCCAGAGATTAGAAATGATATTCGATAAACCAGACCAGAATCAAAAACCAGAATAATAGGAAAAAACAGCTCTAGACACGAAAGAGTCCGATCGCAGCGATGGCAAAAAGGAACTGAGGAATTACGGGCCGGCAGAGCATGCGCGCCACGGGGAAACGTCCTACTAATCACATGTTTTTAAGCTCTAGAATATTCTGAGGAGTCCTGCGCAGGCGCAGTCTAAACCCATTTGTGTGCATTCACAGAGGCCACGAAGAAATTGTTTTTGCCAGTCCTACAGCAAGCAGAAAAAGTGATGCAGCACAATAACACCTGGGGAAGATGGAAGAGGGGAAGTATATTGAAGAAGTAAAGTTGACACCTTTGCACACGCGCACAAAGCCTCCTACATTTACAACAAATCCAACTTTAGTCTGTGTATACAAGCAAAAAAAAAAAAAAAAAAAAAAAAAAAGCTGTTATAGATAGTGGTCTTCAACTTCCTCCAAAAGTCTGTTACTGGTACTATAGGATAAATCCAGTGACAGCTGTAAATTATTGCAGCAGACCACACACATTCATGTTTGGATGTCACATGCACATGAGTAAGTTCTTTTAGGGATACCTAGATGCAGTAACAAGACCATAACTGCTGGATAGCTTAGTGGTTTAGATATCCGTCAGCAGAGCCAGAGGTTGGGAGTTCGATTCCCCACTGTCCCTCCTTGACAGGGGCTGGACTTGATGATCCATAGGGTCCCTTCCAGCTCTACAATTTTAAGATGATGATGATGATGCCTTTTTGGCTGTCTTCTAGAATCAGGTCTTTAATGGATAGATCTACTTGTTCACCACCATGGATGTGATCACAAGAGCCAATAATGCACTACACACCATGAAACAAATTAATTACAATGCCTGTGAATGGGCAAGTGAAGTTCATAAGGCTTAATTATGGGGATCATTATGAAAAATGCATAGACTGTAGCTTAGAAAAAGGGGCTCTCTTCCAGCAAATCTGGGTAAAGACAGGTGAGCCTATTATAGAAGATTGGCTAAGTAGTCTTAGCAATGTTAATCTGCTACTAAAAGCTGTGTTGCTATTTAGGTAAAAGAGTTTGCCAGTCTTCAGTCTCTTCCAGACGTCTCTTATTGAATTAAGCTCTATTCTTAAAGAATGGGGTTCTGAGCAACAACTGCACAGGGTACTCAGGATAAAGTTGATCAACAACAATAATACAACCTTCCATGTAATGTAGTTATGGCTTGTGGAATATATCTCTTTATTAATTTCTAGCATCCAATCTTATTTGACACATCTAACCAGGAGATGTACTGGCTATTTTGTTTGCTTCCAAAAGCTTTTGTAGAGTAGAGATAGGCATGAACCGGAAAACCAGTGGTTTGTGGTGATTCGTGGTTTGTGACTACCTGCAAACCATGAACCATAAATTATCACGACCCCTCCCCCCAAAAAAATGAACCAGTTCACAGTTCATTTCTTGGGTTCATACGGGGGGGGGGGGGACTACCCGTCTGCCCTTCCCCCCCCCACTGCCCCTGTTGCATTCCTACCTTGTTTTGAAGCTGCCACCACCTCCTGTGTCACTGCCGCTGCCGTCCTGAGAGGTAGCAGGCCTGGCTCCTTGCACAGAAGCCAGGCCTGCTCTCTGTGAAAATCCGTCCACCTGTCAGCTGATGTTCGGTGCTTCATTTCATTTTGGCAAAACAGGATCCACAAACTAAATTGTGAACCAGCCCAGTTCATGGTTTTTTTCTGGTTTGTGGTTCAGTTCATGACAATCTCTAGATGTCACCAATCAAAGGAGCCTGTCTCCTTGGTATCAGGAGGGACTGCAAGGAAATTTCTATGGCATTTGTAGCTACTCTGCCCAAGCAAGAGTGCATCAGAGGTCTGTTGACACAGCAGCTGTTGCCCGTATTCATAGTAACTGGGGTTTGGGTTGTGATTGTTCTATTTAATAGTACTATTTCTTTGATGTTTTGATGTTCATTGATATATGTGACAAAATAAATTTCTTTTTCTATCTGCAATTTATTATCATCTCTTCCTCATGTCCTAATATCCTTTGTTATCATACCCTGGATTATTTCATGAGTACTATCAAGAAGAACCATCTAGTTCATCTGCAGAGTTGTGCTCTTATAAAGTATGCAAGCAATAAAGGCAGGAAGGAATTCCACAAACCTTTTGAATCAGGGGAGTAGAAAAGTGATGCAAAGGAGGTAACAGGGACATAACAAGATTTGTTCTAGAGTAAGAGTCCCACTCTCTTATTTGCAGGACTTTCATCTAGACTAGAGACATGCTGTTTGAAATGCAATATGTCCTGATACATTTCTGTGGTGCTAATGTTAAATTTTCATTGGCTGAAATCCAGTAGTAAGAGTGGGTGAGACCATTTGTGTAATCTTGGGGGGGGGGCAAGGGGACCTTCTCCTTGTTCTTTGTGGTTCCGATAGTAAGTTGCAACTAGACGATGTCCATAGAATCAATGGAACTTCTAGCAGAGTTGACTCACCAAATCCCCACTGATTCAATGGGCCTAATCTAGCTGCAACTTCCTACTGGATTTCATCCATTATGTCTAGAAGTTGGTGAAGTTACTTTTTCCAGAACCCCCAGACAGCATGGCCAGTGACTTATGTT
Organism: Intellagama lesueurii; assembly: GCA_037013535.1. Classification (NCBI taxonomy): domain Eukaryota; kingdom Metazoa; phylum Chordata; class Lepidosauria; order Squamata; family Agamidae; genus Intellagama; species Intellagama lesueurii. Next base: position 72,691,687 of record JBAJHW010000003.1, on the reverse strand, counting down.
GCTGTGGACAACTATCTGTGGGCAGTGATCTTCCCACTGTGAAAATCTCTGCTCAATGTGCCCATGAAATTGTTTCTGCAATGGTAATGCCAGGTAATTTTAGAGAATCTGAGATAATAAAAATCTTCATGTGAGGGCTTCACTACCCAGAAAGGACCATGTGAACTGAAGAGGGAAATGGGATTCTTTCTGCAAAGGTCCTGTTCCCTTGGCAACTCTATACACATCATATACTAGATGTTTCCTGATGTGGAGGTACAGGCCACGAAGGCAATTCAGATGCACAATGTAATGCATTTTTTGTCAACAAGGCCCTGCAATATGCAGAGAATGTTGTATGACCTTCCGGAAGAAAAGTGAATATACAGGACATTTGCATTTCTTAATTTTAGCCTTCTGTGAGTGAATGCAAGATTCACACAAAGTGTCAGCAACACTCTGGAATCTGGAAAGAATCCCAAGCATGCTGAACCAAAATGGAAAGACAGTATAATAACTTACAGTAGATGGTGCTAGTCAAGTGCAAAAGATTCAAGACAGTCATTTGAGGATACCTGCAAGATATGCCCTTAAGCTAAGTGGTTCAGAAAATGTGCAATTTAGATTTATCTGTTGAGAAAGAAGATTCAGATAAAAACAGCTAAGCAGGTGAGATGATGAAAGACAAATTCCTATATTTAGAAATACTCATGTTATTATCTCACCCAGTGCACGGAAGAGTGCAAGCTTTAACCCTACAGCAGTGAAATGGGGTGTAAGTGCAGGTGAAGTGATAAATAAAAAACATGTAAGTTCAAGTCAATACTTCAGTGTAATCTCACTGTTTGGCATGTGAAGAGGAAGTATGTGCAGCAGTCAAGTGGACTACTGTCACCAACTCTAAATTTCCTATTTATTGATATGGATCAAGCAAATCCTATATTTCTAAACACAGTATTTTGAATTATTCCAAAAGGAAGGGGGGGGGGGGGGAAAGGAGCTCCGTATTAATGTAAAATCTCTCTGGTTTGTCAGTTTAATGTGGATTCATAAAGTATTTTAGAATGCATGCTGGCAGCTGGAAAGAGCTTAAAGGCTCTCCTGCAGCCACAGGTATTGCATTTTAATATACACATCAGAATTTAATATATCATCTCCCTATAATTTACATCATCACCACAGGAGGATGGGTCTGTGCATATTAAAGAGGGATATGAAAATACCAAGGTTTACTGAAGATTATTTTGTTAGGACAGTAAAGTTCCTTATCACATTAGTGTACATTTTTAAAAAATTGGGTTAAAAAGCATGTTCTGTCATAAATCCAAATGATCATATGTCATAATGCTGAGATTAACTGGACACTATATTTATTGAGCCTTTTAATTTTCATGGAGCAGCATTTGACACAAGCAGGTATTGCAGGGATACAGTGAGAAGCGTTCCTGAAATTTATGTTTGTAGATGTTGAAATGCTGATCAGTGCTTTGAAAGAATCAAGCCACAGGAAGGTCAGAAGAAGATTTCACACAAGATGGACTGATAGCCCTCCAAGTCATTTCTCTCCAAGGAAGACTGTGCCCACCAAAATAAACTTTCTTACACAGCCACATCAAGACAAACGAGAGATAGCTACTGTTGCCAAAGAAAGACAAAATGTGTCACCAAAAAAGATTTTTTTAAAAAACATAGGTGTCTATAGGTTCACACATATATAGCCCAAATCCAACTGAGAAAAATCATACCTGTAAAGGGGGGCAATTCACTACCCTGCTTTTTATCTTGTATGGGTTCGATCACATGTGAGAAAAGAACCCCAGTTACGTGTACTGATTCTTTTCATACCTCTATTGCACCAATATATATTTTTTCCAGCGGTCACGTGTATATATATCGGCGGTAGTGTTCACATTGTTTTTAACTGTATTGATTCATTTCTTTCTATTTGAACCCTTATAGCAGGCTACCCCGCTCTTTCATTTTGCATTGATTAATTTTCTCTACTATTTCTTGGGGCAATGTGACCCCCTTTTTTTTTTAATTACCAAAGGTGATATATTGATGAAGTGGCGCCTTCTCTCCCCCTTCTTTCCTCATTTTCCCTGCACATCTCTCCCGCTCAGTTCTCGGCTTTTGTTTTTCCTTTCCTTTTGAACAGTGTGGGAAGGAGGAAGCAGGTTAAGTTTTGTGAACAGCAGGGTTTAAAAAATGCAACACTCCTTTCTTTACATTTCAAAGCAGGAAATCTCAAGCCCTCTTTCACCCACAAGGGGGAGGGGAAGGCTGTCTCCTTCTGAGCAGTGTTTTTTTTGTTGTCATCATCAGTAGCCACTAGTGAGGTATCGATATCCCTTAATTTGTTTTTTTTTTAAGGGTCCAAGCACAGTGGCCATGAAGTGTTCGCAGCACCCAGAAACCCGACCCTTTCATAAAGGAAATAAATCAACAACAATGTTCACACAGGCTGTAACGACAAGGAATGAAGTGATACATCATTGGTGCAATTTAAAACAACCCTCCCAGCAAAATTAACTGATTGCCGGGGCAAATGAATCAACATTGGTCGTGTGTCATGTGAATGGAAAATTATGAAACGATCTAAATAATGGTCAAATTGATATAACTGGGGTTCTTTTGGCAGGTGTGATCAAACCCTATGTTGCATACATGCAGTAAATCAGTCTATAACAGTGGTTCCCAATCTTGGGTCCACAGGTGTGTTTTAACAAACTTTAGTGAAAAATTGACTTTCTAGCTGGGTAGCCCTGGGTCTACAAAGATTCCCATACACCGGAAGCAGTGTTGGAAACTGGTAATGTCTCCTGTTTCAAAAACTGTTGTTATATAGTATTAAAATGGCAGCTCCCAGAAATCCTGGTCAGCACAGCTGGAGTTGAAGGCTTCTGGGAATTGCAATCCAAGAACACCTGGGTTACCACTGGTCTATAGAAATGTTCCTGTAACAAGCAGTCAAGTGCAGGAACAGCAGCCCTTCACCTTGGGATAGGTGGGACAGCTTTTGATTTCTGTTAGTCTTTTGAGCAGTGAGGAACTGCACAATAACATTTGTACTTAAAGAAGTATTTGCTACATTATGCATCACCATGGAGAGCAGTGGTTCCCAACTGTGGGTCCACAGGTGTTCTTGGACTAAAACTTCCCAAAGCCTTCACCACTAGCTGTGCTGGCCAGGATTTCTGGGAGTTGTAGTCCAAGAACACCTGGAGGCCCAAGGTTGGGAATTACTGATGTAGAGGTTTATGTAGCAAATAAAAGGTTATGAAATTCCTCTTAAAGAAGAAAAAGAACAAAGCAAGTTTTTAAAGATGAGATGTAGTGGCAATATTCTTGTGTGTTTTAACAAACTTTAGTGAAAAATTGACTTTCTAGCTGGGTAGCCCTGGGTCTACAAAGATTCCCATACACCGGAAGCAGTGTTGGAAACTGGTAATGTCTCCTGTTTCAAAAACTGTTGTTATATAGTATTAAAAAACAAGCTAAATAGATATGGGGGCGGGTGGGTTTGGAACCCTAATACATGCTGATTCTCCACGTCTTTCCAGCAGGGGTCTCTCTTGTTACACTCTCTAGAGGCGATTGTTCTGCTCTGCTATTATGTTCAGCCACATTCAGGAAGGAGAATGGGCAGGTTGCGAAAGATCGAAGATCGTAGTTTAAATTCAGAACAACAACAACAATAACAACAACAACAGACCTGTGGACACTGAACGGTTACTACCTTGGAGAACTCCTCAGGATCTTCCAGAGTTCATCCACAATCAGCCCATTTTCAGCACATATTTGCTTAGTAAAATGGGAAGGAAGCTGTTTTCTTCAAATTTCTCATACAAATCCCTGCTTTCCATCTTCCTCAGAAAACAGGTGACCTGTTTGTTTTAAAAACTCATGATGGCAATGACACCAACTCTTGAAATCAAGAGCCAAAACCAAAACCCAGCCACATAGCAAGAAAGGATAAAGAAAGTAAATGTGCATTTTGGTTCTATTCCACAAATCTAACATTTTTAGACAGTAAACCTAATTGTTTATGATATAACAATAGTGATAAGAAAACTTAGTTTGCTGGATTATAATTCCCATAATCCTCAACCAAGCATAGTTGGTAGATTTTTCCACCTCTGTTTAGGAGTGAACAAATAAGTCCTACTGAATTCAGTACACAGAACAACAACCTAAAATGCTATTTCCTGCTAATTAGCAATTGATTACTGGGCAGGGGGATGCTATCCATTTCCCCTACATATTCCTTTAAACCCTAGTTGCACAGATGCTTACACATAGCAACAAAATGTGTAAGTGCCACCAAGCATGCTCAGATGGGCTAAATAATGCTCTTGTGCTGGTGTATGGCTCAGAGTGCTCCTCCCTTCACTCTTACTTCCTGTTAGTCTTTCTGTGTAATGGGCTTCTGCTGGAACAGAAAAATGTGGGTTTAAGAGAGTTCTGGGGCTGAATACAGAATTTTTACTCAGTGCTGCATATTTTTGCATGTAAGCCATGCATCTTGCTAAATAAACTTTGTGTGGAATTCTGCTTCTTTATACAGATTGCCCTTACTGGATTAGGTTTCATGGTCTTTGGGTGGATAATAAAATCCTCATTTTTATTTTACTGCACACGTACTGCAGGCCAGATGCACCCTGCATATGCTTCTGATTGGCACTGATGCTTGCCAAAAAACTAATGCAAACAAGCACTTAGGCCCATTCTGACATTTTATTTTGAGGTGGCAAATATCCATTTGTAGAAATAGCTGCCACACCAGAGAAAACAGTATTTTTCAGGCTGTTCCTATGATATGGTAGCTCCACAGAGTTTCATACTTTTAGATGAAAGCTCTCCACCCTGAGGTAGGAAAATCAGAATGCAAATTATGGTACTAATGTTGTGTTACAGTAAGACATCCAGCATCTTAGAGAGCCACAGGTGGGTAATACCTTTATTAGAAGCAATTATAAATATGTAAAATATGCATGCTTTTGAGCTCTTAATCAGTCTAGGTAATAAAAATAATGCAGGGCAGAGAGGCATGGAAATACAAATGCATAGCTAGGGATTTCTCATGTAGAAATCACATGGTATCTGGTAAAGCCCACTAGGGATGGAACAAGATGACCACAGATTTGCCTTCTCCACAAGGGCAAAGACAATAGTAACATCTGTCTGCATCAGCATGGGATGAGCACACACACTCCTTTGTAGGCCTTAGCAGAGGTGCGAAGAAACCACAATCTTTGTAGATCAAAGTCAGAGATTCAGTTTTAGTTGTATGACAGAATGAGTCAATTGTCTAGATTAATTTTAGAGAATTTTGCCTGGTTTACACTGATAATGAAAGTAATTAAAGCTTTAAGACTTCTCTTTATTAGAACCATTTCTTTCCTACACTGAGAAGACTCCATCTGGATTCTTAGTTACACAAATGCACATGTTTCCTGATCCCAATATGCACAGAAGCCATATGCAGTTGGAAGCACACATCTACATCTGCATCCTAAGCAGGATGGGGAACCATGTACATACAAATGGGCATATGCACCCCTTGATCCAGTTGTTCAAGCTATATGCACGGAGCCCTCTTCATAAATCTAATGATTAAATTTGTTTGACGCTGAATTGTGTCTCTCCTTCCGTTTAAACAACTGATTGCCAAAGGTACTGATTTTTCAAGAGGGTAGGGTAAAGACAGCCTTGAATTCTGTGCACATGAACAGCTAGATAAAAATAATATAGCTTGAATGCATATCTACATCTAAGCGTACAGCAGTTCGTAGCATAGAGATGCTTTGCAAACAATCATCATGAAACAGGATTAGCACCACCTGGTCTTGGCAACTGTACTTTATGGAAGGATAAAAGGTTCATATTAGAGCAATTCCAAGCATTTAGGTTATCAAGTGATGAGTATTGCTATAGCAAGTATTCTTTACCTTTTAATGATGTAAGAGACTGTGCAAGCATAGACCTTTCTATCAAGACAGAAGTTTATTTAGGGTGTAACAGAGAAAACAAATGTCTGTATATTTCTGCAACTATATTTCATATGTCCATCCTGCAGAGGTGACAGAAGCAAAAGCAGACTCGGCTATTCTATTTCTAACATGTACTTTTAAAAGCACAGCACACTGACTAATGGGGATAATGTGAGATAGGAGGATGTAAATTGTAGTAGAACAAAACCCTTGTAAGAGGACATTGTAAGCTTAGAAAAAGGGAAAGTGAATGAACTCAGTGAAGGCTTTCAATTCTGAGGATGCTACATCAATAACAAATATAGGAGAGAAAAAAGAGAGGCTTACATTTGGCTGTCTATTCTCCCTGTTCTTGCTCTGCAGATATACATGTCCACAAAATACAGATGAGCAAAAAAAGGTAGCATTCTCTTGTTAGTGACCATTGCTTCTCAACAGGAAAGAAGGGCCCCTTATGAATAAACCAATGTGGTTTCCTTGGCCTTTTCTTCAGGTTTCTTTAAGTTTTGTGTCATGTGCTGTGCCTCCAGAGAAAATTCTGGGTTTTCCCCTTGAAAGCCCAATTCCTCTTTACAGTCATCAGACGAATAATACTTACAGGAAGGCTTTTAAAAAGTGAAGAGAAACTCTTAAGTTCTTTGGTAGACACTACTGTCTTAAGCATTTTACAATGAAACATAGTTTTTTCTTCCCCTTCTTTCTTTCTCTCATACACACATTCCTCCAAGCCTTCATTTTTAGATAACTGATCTCCAGGAACAAAAAAATTGAGGGAAATATAGGAGGTGCGAAGAAGATTTTGATGAAACAGGAAACTTCAACCATGTACTGTAAATTATATTTGAAATAAGAAAGGAAATGGATCGCAAGCTGTCAACAAAGGTATGTTAATATAATTCATTCAAGACCTAATTCATTGTTCTCAAGTGAAATAGGTTGACACCTGGTAACTAGTTCATATATTGTTCATTCATTTTTCTCAATATTTCCATTCTCTCTTTAGTATGAATTGTTTATCAATAAATCCATGATTTTTGAGTCAAGTATCATACTGCACAGTACTTGTGTTCGGTGTCGTAGGGAATGATCAGCAGCTGCAAAAATGAGGACTGAGAAGTTTTGGATCCCTTCAGATGGGTTCCTCTGCTCTAAATACTTCAGCAGTATCTTCACTGTTTTCAGACCTGAGATACATTTAGCTTGAGCTAAATTTGTGGGCTTGCAATATTTTGCCACCTCCTTTTATGGTGACAGTGTTGTAGTCTTGTGATCCAACTTAGTTCAGGCCCCGACCCTGTAGTAGCTACATGTGCACTAGTTTAAACTCTCCCCAAGGTGGTACCTTACAGGTGTATTGGACTACTTTCCCCTTCAATGGAACACTCCTGGCATGTGTAGCCAAAATGGTCTCTGTCTCCCCTACGAGAGCTGTTTTGATCAATATGGACAACTTATATCCAGCCCCCTTTGGCAGACGTTGCTGCTATTAGCTGGCTCATTTATTTAGTACCTCTGAAGAGTAAAAACATACATCTGAAAATAAATGTAGGCTGTAGTCACATCTAATTACTTTTAGGATCCAGCAGACAAATGTTGCCTACTGGCTACAGATAAATTTTGTGCAGGAGATTGGTGGTGATTTTTTGTAAAGACTGGAGCCTGTCTTGAATCTCAAAGGCCACTCTTCTTTGGGATATAAAGTACACACTTGCACAGCACAGCTCCTTTGTTTATTCAATTCCTGTTTCCTATTCATCATATTGGGAGTGCTGAGAAATTCTTCTGCAGACATGTCCCCCAACTTATTCTTCAGTACCTGTTGTTTAATCATTAACAAAACACTGTGGGAGCTTTAAAACCTTCTGTCTAAAAACGGACCTCAGAGAATGCCTGCTTAATGAACATACAAGCTTCCTCCCTGCTTGCTTCACAACTGAAACAAGGATTGCCACAGCTTCATCATTTTCCCAAAGCATTGTTAAAAAAAATACTGATCACCTTTTGGCCAATTAAATTAGAAAGAAGGGGGCAAGTGAAGGTCAGTGCCTCAGTCTACTTAAACATAATAGTCACTGATTTCCAGATCAAAAATATCTGCTTGCACATTTTATTCTTATTTAGCATTAGAGAACTAATAGAATCCAACAAAGCCAGGCCTAATGATGAGCAGCATTCAGACTTCCACTGCTTAGAAAAAATAAACAGGATACAGTGGTGCCTCGACTTACGGACTTAATTGGTTCCGGAACTCCGGTCGTAACTCGAAATGGTCATAAGTCGAAGCACCATTTCTCATAGGAATGCATTGAAATGCAATTATTCTGTTCCGGCGGAAGAAAAAAAAAATCACCAAAAAAACCAACAACACTGCAAGACCCATCGGAAACGCGATTAATCCGTTCTGGCCGAAGAAGAAAAAAAAGAAAAGCAAACAAACCGTGCAAGACCCTTTGGAAATGCAAAAAAAGCAAAGCAAAAAGCAAACAGACACTGCAAGACCCTTCGGAAATGCAAAAAAAAAAAAAAAAAAAAAAAAAAGCAAAGCAAAAAGCAAACAGACACTGCAAGACCCTTCAGAAATGCAAAAAAAGCCAAGCAAAAAGCAAACAAACCCTGCAAGACCCATCAGAAATGGGGGGAAAAAAACCCAAAAGCAAACAAACCCTGCAAGACCCATTGGAAATGTGAAAAAAAACCCAAAAAACAAAGACTGCAAGACCCATCACAGCACAGAAACATAACCCCCCCCCCCCAGTCCAAAACCACGCTGCAAAACCCACTCAACAGTTTTTAAAAAGCAGAAAGCAGCACCTTACCTTACCAGGCAGTCCGAAGCCTCCTCTGATCTCACACTCTCTAACTGTTGGGGCAAAAGAGCTACAAAGAAGCAGTCTCTTCGCCACCAATGGTTAGGAATTTGAATTCCCTGCCTTTTTTTGATCATAACTTGAAGCTCCGGTTGCAAGTCAAAGCAAAATTTTGCGGCCGGAGCTGGTCGTAACTCGAAATGGTCGTATGTCGGGACGTTCGTAAGTCGAGGCACCACTGTATTAGGTTAGCCAAAATAATGTCCTGTTTGCTTTCTTCTAGAAAACACAAGCTGTGGTGATTTTCACATTACTATGCAATAAGTAGATGTAATATTACACCCTGCAGCTATACATAACTGAATAAAAAGCAGTGTTTTCAGTAACCCTGGAAACACATGTATGATGGTTCTGTATATGTGTACAAGAGGCTAGGGATAAAGAAATGAACAATATATAAAAACAGCTGCCTTTTCAGGAAAAAAAAAGTATATAAAAGGAAACATTGCCAGAAGTTCCCTTTTCTGTGCCAATATTATATATCAACATTGTTCATGTTTTGAAAGAGTTCCAGCAACTCCTAGACATTTACTGTTAGAAATATATTATTTATGCTCAACTTTGGTCATTGCCCAGGTTCAAAAATATTCAGATTACGAACAGATTTCTCTTTGCATCTATCTTCCTACCCTCAGAAAAAAAAAATACAACCCCCCAAAACACTACACACACGACACACACAAATCTCCCCAAAAATCAAACTTTATTAAGAAGTTTCTTTGCAAATGTCCCTTTCAAATGACTACAATTACTACGTTTTCAACAAAACCCACCACAGAAGTGACTTAGAGGCAGCCAAAAATAATGAAACAATAAACTAGTCTCCTTTCTCGGTTTCCATTCTTGCAACTGAGCGTTTGCAAGGACAACTTTCTAACCGGTAGTTTGAATCTACAGCAACTATTTCACCTTGAAGGTTTAGGGTTTCTGTCAAATACATTCATTCTAAGTTAGGTAATAGAAGGCGGGTTTTTTAAAGGATTACATTATACAGAGTAAAATAGTACCCTTTCCCCCCGAAAATAAGACAGGGTCTTATATTAATTTTTGCTCCAAAAATGCATTAGGGCTTATTTTCAGGGGATGTTTTATTTTTTTTCATGTACAACCATCTACATTTATTCAAATACAGTCATGTCATCTTCTGGTTGCTGCACAATGGTGGAGCGCCAGGTTTCACTTAACTAGGGCTTATTTTTGGGGGTAGGGCTTATATTACCAGCATCCTGAAAAATCCTACTAGGTCTTATTTTCAGGTTAGGTCTTATTTTCGGGGAAACGGTATATTTTTCTGTTATCGATTGATGTTATGATGAGAACCCGACCAACAGGCTGCAATTAATTTAAGAGCTCTATTCCTTTCGTCCCCATAGAAAAAGGCCTGTTGAGAGCGCGGAAGATAAGGGCCCATTATGTCCCAGGGCTTGGGCTTATTGTGGTTTATAGGTTGCCAGGGAAACACTCTCCGCTACCATTCTCTCTCCCTCCCCGCCACGAGACCCTCACGCTGCTCTTTCAGCTGCCACTCCTTTGTTGCCACGGGCGCTGGAGCAGAAAGAGAATGGAAGTGTTGTTTCTGATTGGGCCTTGACGAGACTCGCTCATTAGCATATGAGGACGGAGTCTGACAAGCAGAACGCCAGCCGATTGGCTGAGACTGGAGGTGAGGCTGTGGGGTGATCCCGACAAGCGGCTAACTCTCGGACACGAACGCGAGTCACCTCCGGGAGGCGGCGCGAGAGAGCTTTGTGCGCGCGCGTGTCCTCCTTTGCCCCTGGGCGTGTCGCGCGCTGAACCTTGTCTTCGCCCGGCTTCGAATTGCCGTCGCTTTTTTTGTCCTTCCGATGGGGGTTCCAGACGTACGCCTTTTAGCTGCTCGCCTTTAGTGCCAGGCTTTGGCGCCTGGCCGAGCACGCGAGATCGGCGTGTCCACGTTGGCAAGGGTCGTGTTCACGCAGCTGAGGCATGCAAAACTACCGAACGGCTTCTGTTTCCTACATGATACTCCCGCATGTACGGTTTCTTTCGGCGGTGGGACACCGAGCAAATAGGCTTGCTTTGTGCGGAATGCACACGTGGCCCCCCCTCAATGAGGGGAGATTAACGTAGAGAACAACAAGGTGCCCCCGGACGACTATAGAAGACCCGATTCTGACTCACAGTCAGGAAATCGCTTTGCTGTTCACTCCCCCTTTTTCCCCAGGTAGGGGGAAAATGTAGGCGTTACAGATGGCCTTGCCTTTGATGTTTGTGGTGAACTCGGTATAAGCGCATTGTAGTTTTAGTTTTACGTGTATACGCCGCCTTTCGGCTCAAGGCACCTTACACGGCTTCCCTCTCCATTTTTATTCTCTCCAAAATCCTGGGAGGAAGATACGGCTAAGGAATGGTGATTGGTTAAGTGGGCAAATGAGGATTCGAACCCAGTTATCTGCGGTCCTGATCCAACACTTCAAGGTTTACCATAATGCTTCACTGTTATGTATACTTATTAGACAGAAAGCAAGCCCATAATCGGTTATTTCTGAATTCTGTTGTTAACGTGCAGTCAAGTTGCATCAGATTTACAGGGATCCTAATAGGGTTTTCAGAGTATGTGAGATACTGAACGACTGAACGGTTAAGTTTCTACACTCCGTAGTGGTGGTGGTGATATTTGAACCCAGGTCTCGGGAGTCTTGTCACTTATCAGTTACAGCACGCTGGCGCCCTCAGTTTATACCTCATATGCGATTCCCGAAGGACACAGATTTAAACCTGACTTTGAACTATTTTGTGAGGTAAGCCAGCAAATTAACACTGCTGCCAGCCGCCCTGCGAAAACTGGTATTTCTGGCCATATAAGAAACATGACGCTTCCTGCATTTAATCAAACTCTTCGACGCCCTGCGATTCTTAAGGGTTGGAAATGGGATGCGGAACTGTTGGAATTAAAGAAATACACTGAAAGATACCCGAGTTCGGAGACCCAATCAACCCACAGTCCTTTTACATTTCCTCCTGGGGATCAATGCAAGGACGCAAAGCCAAGACCGTGGGTGCTTCTTGTACTCTCTGACATCAAACCTCTCCCCTGCGGCATGAATGCCGTATGGGGAAGCTTGTGATCGGGGAAACAGCTAGCAGGGAAAGGGTTAAGCGTTTCCGGTCTCTGGAACCTCCACTGCCTTTCATTTAAAACGAAAGGAGAAACAAGCACACCCCAACCACAAACTGTTCTAGCCTCTACTGCATCTAGTCTAGTTTGAACCTGAGGTAATAAAAGTGAACTGTAAAACACTCATTATTTTCCGAGACAGGAAATGGTGGATGGAGCCGAAAGTTGGGTGCCTGCCAATGGTGTTGAATGAGTTTGCGTTCAAAACAAGAGAGTTGTTTCAGGCTCAAGTCTTGGATATCCTTCGGCTTTCACGGTTGGGGCGCCAGTTGTGTCTAATCCTTCACTTTGTACAGGCTCTGAGGCATTTCTTAATTCCGCGGCAGCACTGCCACTGGCACTACAAGCCTGCTTCAGGAGGGCTGAGGCATATATGAGTCAGCGCCCATGCGAAGTATCCGCCATTCCAGCATCCTTCATTGGGCGAAGAAACGGCCAAGTGCGCTAAAATCTTCTGGAGCGAGAAATAAAACTTCCCACCCTCTGTTTCTGTAAAAATTTCCCCGCTACTCAGCTCTTTTGCTCTATTTTAAGATAATTCCTTCTGACAGATGCCAGAGCTTTCTGGTTCTTGCGTGTTTCAGCAGCGACTGCACAGAATGTGGGACGCCGGTTTCAGTGATCTGTTTAATATCCCTCCCTGAGCCACGCTGGGTTGCCTCCTGGTGGGAGGTCGGGGGAGGCGATGAATCTCCTCATTTACCACAAGCTCCCTCAGGCTTTCCTACTAACACAAGCGTGGCTTTTCCCTTCGAGTTACACAGAAGTCTAAAGGAGAAGTTCAGCAACCCCATAATACCCAATCAGTGTTTTCTTTGCCGATCAACTCTTTTCACTACAACCCGAGAGGTCGACTTTTTGCAATCCTGAGGGCTGGGCTCAAACCCGGAGCGAAGCCACGCCAGCTCGTGCTTTCCTCGGGCTGGCTTCGACAACCTCCCCCCCCCCCCCCCCGGCTGGCACCAAATAGTCGCCGGGTGCGCGCACTGCCTGCCTGCCTGCCTCCCTCGCTCTGGTCACCCCTCGGTGGGTGTTGGGAGAGAAGGCGGAGCCGCCTTCTGAGTCCCTCATAGTAGGAACCGGTGTTACTTGTGGTCATTCAAAGAGAGACGCCTTTTTAAAAATTCCTCCTCCTCCTCCTCCTCCCCGCTTCTCTGCAAGGGGGTGGCCCTTGGAAACACCTTCTTTTAACTTACACACTATAAATACGGCTCCTAGCATGGGAGCCGAGCTAGAGTCTGCGGCAGGACACGAGGAGGTTCGCCAAGGCAGCAAACCAAACCTCGAAGCCCCCGGTGAGTGCTGAGGGCGGCGGCGTGGGGGACGCGCATGTTTAGCCATCTCCCCTCGGTTTTGCCTCCGTTTGCGCTTTCGAGTGGGAAGAACCGCGATGCACTTGTGTATGGATGGAGAGGGGTCGTTGCTGTGGGTGGCTCAGGTCCGTGGCGGGGGTGGCGAAGGAACGTGGTCATTGTCGCTTTTGGTCACCTATCTATGTACGGCGGAAAAGGATCCCCCCCCCCCAGGTCTAGCTCCCACCCCCAGTGTTTTGCATTAGATTCCTCCCTCGGGGGACGGGAGGAAGTTCCCGTGGAGCGGGAGGGAAGCCGAAGTGAACCAAGGCCGGTTCCTCTCGCCTGGGGTGGCGTCGCCCGTGAGAACACGCGGCGAATTGGTGGTGGGGGGAACCGTCTGTGGAGGCATGTAAGGCGGGCGGCGGCGGGATTGCCGGGTAGAGCAAGGGCGGGGAGTGGAAGTGGGGCAGTGCCGGCGGGCTTGTCGTCTTCGCTCATTCGCGCTGGGATCCGGGCTCCTTTAGATAGGAGCCCGCCGCCGTGGAAGCCGAATGCGGAAAGACCGGTCGCGCGGTTACCGGGCAACTCTGGCTCTCTTCAGAAGTACTCTTCCCCACCCCCATTTAACTCTTCTGGCGCCGGGGCCGGCCTCGGTTTTTAAGCCGTGGGCTGTATTGGGCGGACCTGGAAAGGAGGGGCCCCTTCTGTACTTCTCCCCCTCCCTTCCACTTTCTTCCACCGATGCAAAAGGAAGAGGCGTTTAAATTCTCTTTTCCCCATTTACGAAAGGAGGGCGGGCTGCACAAATGCGTGGGCTTTTAAAAGGTGCCGGAGGTGAGGAGGGCGGCAACGGTCGGGGCGGTGGCGCGGGAGTGGCGGGGAGGGCTTGGGGCAAGGCGGCGCGGGGCTGGTCCTAAATCGCCATCTTTTGTTCTCTTCTCCAGACACTCCTCGCAGCACCGGCTGCCTCGTTCGGAGCCTGCCGCTGAAAAGAACAGGAGAGGAAAAGCTGTGGGGAATTACGCCTTAGCCCTTCCCGGGGTGGAGATTATTCAGAGGAGGGGAGGAAAGAGCCGGCGTGCTTGCTTGCTTGCCATTCGTGCCGGGAAGCCCAGCTTGACGCCTGCTTTCGCCGGGCCGCGCGCACTGATCCATCCCTTCGGCTGGCTCGGCCCCCGCTCCTCCCGCGGAAGCCCCGCGCTCGCCAGCCTGGTTTGCGTTGCTCTCGACCGCCCTTCGCCCCGCGAGCAGCCAGGATGATGCAGATCTGCGACTCGTACAGCCAGAAACACTCCCTCTTCAATGCCATGAACCGCTTCATCGGGGCGGTGAACAACATGGACCAGACGGTCATGGTGCCCAGCCTGCTTCGGGATGTGCCTCTCATGCTGGATGAGCTGGACTCGGGAGGCGGCGGCGGCGGCGGCGGCGGTGTTGGCGTTGGTGTTGTTGGCGTTGGGGAAAGGGAGGCCCAGATGAACCCCAACGGCGGCGCCTATTGCTCCTGCCGAGACATGTACAGCCACTACTTGCTGCTCAAGTCCATCCGCAACGACATTGAGTGGGGAGTACTGCAGCAGGCCGGCGAGGAGGCCGGCGGCAGGAAGAAGGACAAGCTGAATGGGGGCCCCGGCGCTGTGGACATTAGCCGAGGGATCCCCGAAGACGACGAAGAGGAGGAGGATCTGGAGAAGCAGTTCCATTACCACTTGAGCGGACTGCACACGGTGCTCTCCAAACTGACCCGCAAGGCCAACGTGCTCACCAACCGATACAAACAGGAGATCGGAGTCAACAACTGGGGCCACTGAACGAGGGAGGGGAAAACCGGGCGGGTGGACCTGCCTGCCTGCCTGCCTGCCTGCCGGGGTGAGAGAGTCGGGGGAGGAGTGATGGCCATTTGGCAAGGGCTAGGGAAGAGTGCCAGCAAGAATGAAGTAAGCCTGTATGTGTGTGTGAAAAGGAGGTGTGTGTGGTTTGGGTGGAGGACGGATGACACTGTGCGATTCTGTTAATGAAATTGGATGGAAGATACATATTTCAAGGTCATGGTGAAGAAAAATTATGTGTGCCCTTGAGAGGCAATAACAGGAAGATGTGAGAGTGGAAGGGACTGGTCTTTGGCATATCTCACTGGGGTTTTGCTGATGGGAACTACAGATTGTCAGGGAGGCAGGGAAATGCAACTACCAGGAGTGGCAGGCATAGCTAGGCAGCCAAGGATAAGGTTTCCAGATCCTGAGGACTCAGAATGAAGTACAGTGGTTGAGGCCAGTTATTGAAAGAGTGTGTTTGCAATCATTGGGAAAGTGTGTGTGCTCACATGTGTGGTGGCAGCAATAGTAGTAGCGATTGCATCACTTCTTTCCTGTTTTTGCACTACTTTTGTAATGTTAATATATGTATATAAAGCCTAAGAATTATCTTCTTTGCATGCTCTTAGAATTGCCAGCATCTTATTTTTTACCAACGCACAAAGATGTACATTCATCGTTACTAGTTAAACTTTTTTGCAGGCAAGGAGAGCAGTTATTGAAGATACTTAACCTTCCTATGTTACACAAAACTGGTTGGTATGAACCTGCAAATATACCACTTAAAAACTATTTATAATATGTTGCAGAGGATGAAACCAGTTAATTACCATATTTCTATACTCCAGTGGAAAGATAAAGGGGTCTCACTGTTGTACATGCATTGAAGACTATTTAAAACTTTTTTTATTCAGATGTAGAATATATTCTAAAATAAATACGTAAACATATTGACTGAATTGATGTAACTGTTTTTATATTGTGCCTCTATTTCAATTAAATGCTAACATTTATGACACACAAACTGTAGCTATGAAGTAATATTTCAAGCCACCCCCCCCCCCCCCAAACAGGCTTGAGCAGTCCATCAAAGCAGCAATGTTTGCAAGTGGAGGAATAATTGTTCTGTGTTCTGCACTCTCCTCATAATTTCTTTGGCCCATAAGAGCACTCCACTATACCCGTATTTATTCTATCTAATTAATACTTTCCCATCTTACTTTTCTTCCCTTCTGGAATTCAAAATGATGTGCCTGGTGTTCCCAGGGCATTGTCTGGGCATTGTTCACATCCAGAGTTGCTTTTGTTTCCACAAGGTGGCTATTGGCTACATCAAGTGTCTTGAGGCCACCCCACAGCTGTGTTAAGGGATATGAGCTCAGTTGCCCTCTGTGGGTGTTGCACCCCTGGTGGATTACACTGAACCCACTGAGTATAATCCAGCCATCATGTTCTCAGTTATAGTTTTTCATCAGATGAAGTGAGAGGTAAATTGTCCTTACAGGGAAACTTTTCTATTCCTTTTAAGAGACTGTCTTTGTAAATATATGTAATGAAAAAGAATGAAAATTCTCTTTCATGATACCTTTGGAAGTTAACAATTAGACTGAATGCAGAGTTTATTGATATACAGGTCAATCTCTTAAACCGAGTTATTTAAGTAGGTGCCTTACAGCTAATCAGATTTAGTAACCAAAACTGTACAAGCTGTGTGCTTTGTAGAATGACTGTTTTCATGCAGATGTAATTGGTCATGGAGTCAATTCCATTCTGTGGAGGATTCTCTAATTTAAATGAGAATATGTTATCTTGAATATTGTACTTGAAATGTTGAAAGATAAATGATATGAACAAGGGTATAATGTTTTTTTATTGTCTCGGAACACAAACATACATTCCTGTATTGCTGTGTTAATATTTATCCAGCCTAATCCACAATCCTCTTAAACCTTCTTTTCACAATAGAGTTGTTCTTTTCAAGGATATCACTTAAAGCTTCAGATCTGAACTTTTAAAACAGAAAGTGCTCCAATAAGGGTGTAAAGCATTTTAAGATGCAAACATATTACATGGATTCAGGTTTAAACATTCTTCAGGGCTCTTTCATGTCTTATTTGATAGTATCATACACATGCTTTTGAATTTCTGGTTATTGTAGGTGATATGTTAGTTGGAGAAAGTGGGAAAAGATGAAGGACATAATTCATCCAATACTAAGCACTTGTAAAGGTGGGAAGGGTATTTTTACGGTTAATTTTTGCTTTTTAAAATGTGTGTGTGTGTGTTTTAATAAAAAGACTTAAAGTGAAATCTACTCTTAATGCAGGCAAACATTGTTCACCTACAATCTCTTAAAATAAAATTGTAAGCATGTTGAATTAAGGGTACTTTTTCATGGAACAGCTCCTAGTAATTATTTACTAGGTGCTTTTCAGCCTAGAAAAGAACACTAAGATGAGGTTACTCTGGCTTTTTTATTTCATTAGCTAGCCTGTTCACTAAATAGTGAATTGACTTTCAAACCCATTGCCTTGACAGTCAAAAGACAAACTATCAAAATGTAAATTCAGCAGCAGCTTCCTAAAAATGCTATTAGCAGAGTGACCTCTGAAACACATGTTCAAACATAAAATGGAATTTTTAAAATTCATGATTTATGGGTACTCAAACCAAGGAGGCCAACAGTATCAAAAGTTATCTACTCTGAGTGAGCAGACCCTGATAACTGAATGATCACTTAAAACTAGTTTTGTACCAATTTTTCTGTGAGTAAGGTCTGTGAATCGAATTGCTGGATGAATGTTGAGTAGATAGGATTGTATAGATATGATTGTACCATTAGTCTATAAAAATTATGCTTCATTAGGAAATAACCTCAGCATTCTTACCTCTATTTAAAAATGTATGTCCACTGCTAGACAAGAAGTGAGATGGGCAGGCTTTGTGTGTTTAGATATTAATAGTGTTTATAGAGTTAATTTTAATGTCACCCTTTTTACAATTCAGCCCTGTCACAGCAACACAAAGTAATCCTGTTTTCTAATAGAATATTCTTGATGTCTGGATCAAACATTTTCTATTTTCCTATTCAGGCTGAGGTTGCAGCATCTGGTGTCTTAAGGCTTTTGCCAGGGATCCAACACATGCCCTGGACACTCCTGCCAAGCAGTGGCAACTAACGCCATTTAAAGTTTCTTACAATGTCACCTAGCATCTTGTATTACTTAAAAATACCCAGTTAATGTTTTCCATAATGCCCTTGAAACTGCTTTGTTGAATGTTCCAGGGCGTTGGAAAGTTTGAGATGGCGTATCTACCATTGCTGCTGGGTAAGGCTCTGGCCAGATGTGGGGAGAGGGAAGTATCAACATAGGAGAAGACCTCGGAGGCAATGTTGAGAAGTCCCCTCAAACCTGAAGTTGGAGGAGTTAATGTGAATTCTTATTGTAGTACAATATAAGAACATAGGGAGCTTTGTTACAATAGGCTGATCCATTTGTTCATGTAGTCCTGTGTTGTCTGTGCTGAGTGCCTATGACTGCATCTTTTAACAGCATGTGGGATATGTCAGGCATAAAACCCAAGTAGCCTCCTGCATGTCACATGCCCTGTCATTAAGCCGTGAGTGTATGACTGGCTGTTTGTTTGTACAAGCAAACATTTTTAATTAATAGTTTTCCTCAGCAAGTCCACTAGTAAATATAACAGTATAGCTGTTTCATGATTGCGCTATTATTAAAGTAGACATTTTCACTAGGAAAAAAAACAAACCTCAGCATTCTTATGCCTACTAAATCTTTTATGTCTGATTCTGGATGCTAGAGGTAAATTAGCTGGCCCTAATATATTTTTTGTTCCACCTCACATAAGAACTTATGGTGATGAAAACGGAATGTTAGGTTCTTCTTTGTGGTCTCTGTGAATCATACGTATGGGTTTTTAGCGCGGAAACCTCAGAACATTTTAGAGCTTAAAATACAGAGAATTTATGATGGTGATAACAGAATGTTAGGATCTTTTATTTCATTCTTCTTCCCTGCCTGCTGTTCAGAGATTAGAAACTCAAAACTCTGTCCTCAAATCAACTACTATTTTCTGCCCTTGTAACTTGTTTTTGAACTATGCATTAACTT
Source organism: Intellagama lesueurii (assembly GCA_037013535.1). Classification (NCBI taxonomy): domain Eukaryota; kingdom Metazoa; phylum Chordata; class Lepidosauria; order Squamata; family Agamidae; genus Intellagama; species Intellagama lesueurii. Next base: position 72,672,449 of record JBAJHW010000003.1, on the reverse strand, counting down.
TGCCTGGGAGTAAAGCTGTGCCTAAAATCTAGCCCAGCAGTATTATTGCCCAGCAATAATTATTTCTCAATAACTACAACCACCATAGTCTTATCTTACACTCCATATATCAGAATGAAAGACATCTAAACTTTGGGGGAGAAATGTGTGGCTTATCTGAGTATGGTGTCTCTTGAAAAAGAAAATGCATAACCACATGATCTAGAGTGACCCTTCTAAGGAGAATATGGGAGCAAGTAGCTAACCCTTTCAGGCAAAACATCTGATTGAAGAAGAGGTTACTGCTGCATGTATTAATGTTAAATATGCAAGTGGATTAAAAGGTGGAAAAATGCAGTACTTGGACAAAACAACATCTTCAATGCCTGGAGAAGAGAAAGAAGCCAGGAAGAACCCCCCAGAATGCATTGTTCCAAAAAATATTCCAGGAAGGTGGAGGGAGCAAAAAACAAAACAGAACAAAATAAAACAAAAAATTGGCCAAAAATATGAAAATGTAGTTTAGTGTAATACTGTGTATAAGATTAACTCGAAATATCACAAAACACGGCAAGATTTTGAGTTCTTCAGAACTCTATTGTGGTAGATCGGGGGGGGGGGCATCTGAAGAGTTGGTAGTTGTTGGGGTTGTCTGAAGAAATGGTACAGCAATTGGAAGGGAATAGCTGACATGAACTTCATGGAAATGCAGACTGCATGGTTTGAACATACGTTGAGTACTTTACCGCTGATTTTCTTTGTTCTTTGCTCAGGAAATCCACTGTAGGTAAAAGAAGTGGAATGAGGAGCTCAAAATCATGCAGATTTTGATCTCCTGTATTATTCGTCAGGTGTTTAACACACTAAAGGGGATTTTGGTATATATTCAGGTTGGTTTGGGGAGAAAGGTGGGATAGAAATATTTTAAATAAATATCTGTATGGGACTGTTGCTTCTTACGGCACGAGAAAGCATACTGGTGGCAGATGTTTTGGCTTCATCCCTTCTGAGTCAGTTTGGCAAATGGGAAATGCTGTGTCAGATGAAAACCAAACCAGTTTTTAAGGCATGTATCTGGTTCTGGTTCTAGTTCTGTTTGGGCCATATGCTATTATTGCCTATAGGTACAGGCACACAAACAAAAAATAGACACTTGATAGGCCAGAGTAAATAGCAGTTTTTGGAGTCAGTTGAAATGTAGTAGGACTACCTGTTGATCTAAGGATATACAATACATCCTGAGAGCAGTAATTCCTAAAATGCAGTGGTGACGATGGTTTTTCTTGCATCCTGGAACACTAACCCATTCACATCCTTTGGTTATGCCTCTAATATAGGGATGTATGCTTAGGTGTATACGTGCACACTTTGATAAATAGTAGCAGAAATCAAACAAACACTCTAAACAGGTGGAGTATATGGAGGATGTGAAGAATCAAGATTTTTGGAAATAAAAGTCTTTGCTCTAGGGAGCATAGAGTGAGGCTGCACAGAAGAAAAGAAATTGAAACATGGAGTGTAACTGTTCACAGTCTGAATCACCCATACCCCTTTTCAGAATATTCTATTCAATTTATCAAGGGTTGGAGTTTGATGACCCTGGGGATCTTTTCCAACTCTACACTTCTATGATTACCCCCTCGACTCTGGTTTTGCACTCCCTCCCATCCACCAGTGAGCCAGTATTTTGTGGCCACTGAGCATGGTATGTCCTCATTGAGCTGCTTTGGAAGCCTCCTCCCTTTCAGAGACTTTGTCCACTGTTTTTTTGGGGTGGGAGGTTGACTTCTGTAAAACATAGGGTTCTCCAAGCTTGGTGACATGTCTCATATGTGTGGGGGAATAGCACTATTTCTGTTACTTAAGAATTAGCACTTGTCAGTTGAGTTCACTTTATGGAAGAGGTGCATAATACTAACAATTTGCCAGTGCCTAAAAGGGACGTGGTGGCGCTGCGGGTTAAACCGCAGAAGCCTCTGTGCTGCAAGGTCAGAAGACCTGCAGTCATAAGATCGAATCCACGCGATGGAGTGAGCTCCCGTCGCTTGTCCCAGCTCTTGCCAACCTAGCAGTTCGAAAGCATGCAAATGCTCCGTGTCTAGTCACGCTGGCCACGTGACCACGGAAACTGTCTTCGGACAAACGCTGGCTCTATGGCTTGGAGACGGGGACGAGCACTGCGCCCTAGAGTCGGACACGACTGGACTTAATGTCAAGGGGAACCTTTACCTTTACCTAGAAGGCAATATGAATGTTTCTGCAAAAGTGCATTCTAGTGGTATTTGAAGTGTTGGCAGATATAAAAGCAACCCCTAGTACTATGTTTGTCTGTTCTTCAAATCCTCATCCTTCGTTGCAGCAGTACAATAGTGTCATTGAAAAGATTATCATATCACAAGGAGGGGATTATAGCTTTGAGTGAAGACTGTGATGCAGGAAGAGCAGAAGAATTTCCAGCATGGACTGATAATTCAGGGATCTAAAATGACTGCAGTGGTATTTAGATATATATTTATTACATGACTGCATCTTTTCTCCAAGAAGCTCAGACTGCCTTGAAGGTTGTTTCATTGCTACCCACTCTCTTGTTCTCATCAGAACCAAGATGACCAGTGGCCATGATGGAGAGTTATAGGCCACAAAAGTCACTTTCCCAAACTCTGATTGTAACAATAATCCTTAAGTAAGTTGTGCTGAGAGACAGTGACTGCCTAAGGTCATTCAAGGCACTGGTAGGTTGTATCTGTAGTAATATCAGTTGAAACACAGAACAGGTAACAATTGTTTCAATATTGGCAGTGTGTTCTTTGAGTGACTTGCTAAGAACTTCCACAAACAGAATTGAAGTATCAGATTGGATGCATGCTGTGATAAAAAATAGGGGTTTTTGCAAGGAAAGAAACTTTTTGTTAGCAGAAGGAGATCGTGGAATGTAATCTAGTGTGCTGGAGTAGGCATTTGAAGCTGGATCTCACAGTGTCAAGTCTGATATTACAACAAACTGGCTTTTTAGGTATTAATACAGATTAGCTATGCATTTGTTTTCAGAACATCTTACAGCCATGTTTCCGCCATTTCCTTTTCTGACTATCCTCAAAAATGGCCCTTAGAAAAAATTAACTCTGTTCGTTAAAGTAAATTGGCTTTGAAAAAGTAAGAAAAAAAATGAATTATTCTGCTAGAAAATGGAACCAGTTTCCATCATATATAATGTAGTCCTGAGGAGACATCTGTAAATCATTCCCATGACTAAAATGATAATACAAGATAGATTAGATGGACAGGGAGGGTGAGCATAGCAAATCTGTGATAGCATGTGAGCTGATTGGTAATTAATTCCTTTTAGATTCGGAGATAGGAAAAGATGTGAAAATACATCAGGAAGATCAATGAAGAAACCTACAGAATTATTTTGTGCAATGGTTGATGCATATTTATTGAACATTTCAGGTATTTGGTAACCTTTCCAAAAATATATTTCTAGAAAACTAAAACAATATGCTTAGCTATTTTCAGGATACCTTTTTCTACATTTGGGAGTCAATTTCCTGGAAAGTATCTTACAAGTGCAATAGTATGTATGTCTGCTCAGAAATAAATCTGCTGAGTTCATTTTCCACGAAAGTGTGTAAAAGGCTTTATTGTACATCAGGAAGGAAGGAAGAATGGACAGCAGCCATCAAAAGCAGAGAACTATCTGATTTTATAATATTAGAAATAGGCTGTTCAGCAGTTAGAAATTAAAATGCTGAAGTTTTTTCATGCTGCCTAGTGACTTTGCAATGTTTATTTTCATACACAAAACACTGGTATTGAGTGAGCAAGTTCAACTCCATTTTTATCCCCTTCACACAAAGTAATGCAGACCCTATTGAAGAAAATGACATGCAATAAATACTTATAGTTTATCTAGCATTTTTGGAGCATCCAGAGCACATCAGATATAGTATTGCATCTATGTTTGCAACATTCCTGCCAGGTAGGTCAGCAGTATTGAAGATGGAGAGCTGAGGTTGAGATGTAATTACTTGTCTACAGATATCATGAAATTGAGACAAGCTTTGAAAGAGGTATTCTCGAAGGCTTTGAAAGAGGGTTGACCAACAGCCCGCTGTGTGGGCCTTTTCAAAGGGATTTACTCTGTGAGAAGGGTGCATAAAACTACAACCTCTGGTCCTTAATCTCTAGAGTACACCAGCTCCCAAATCATGTGCTGCTCATAATGCTAGTGGACTAGACCGCTCCTCTGTTTTTCAATTACATCATATTATTACCTGATCTTACCAAAGAACATGGTGAAAATGCATGCGATACACATGTAACTATCTGGGTGTTCTGCCACTGGCTTCTTCAAGACAGTAGTAACATAGAAATTACTAATAAAATTTGCAGAAATGACGCTATGTTATAATGGTAAGGCCCTGTAGCTGTGCAAGGATCAAATGCCAGACAGACTTTCAGATCTGCAAATGGTTCTTTTAACACAGGAAAAAATGCTTTGCAACAATGATTCAGCACAAGGTTTTGAAGATATGATATAGCTGTTCTCAAGTACTGCTTGAACTCTAGACAACAAGACCCACCCAATTTCTTGTTTAGGTGGATGATTCTAAATTATTACGTACCAGATGTTCTGCGCTTAAAAAAAAATACCTAAGAAAGAATAGCCACGTTGTGACGTAATACTCTGTGTTCCAAGGATATGCTCTGAACTACTTATTCTTCCTCTCTTCCATCAAAGTGAAGTTCTGCTGATGCAATCTAAGTTCTCTGCACTGTGGCCAAACCACTACTGTGCCTATAAACCATCACTTATTCAGCCTAGCCCATGGCTCTTGTCCAAATTGACTGTTTCCAGTAATGTTTGCCTCAGTAAGTAGTTGATAATGTTTGGAAGGAAGGAAGGAAGGCTCAGAGACTTAAAAAAATTATGTCTGATAAGATTTTCTTTCTATGGTCTTGCACAATAGGATAAATTATTGTGATGTACACCCCGTTCCCCTGTTTGTTTCCCTCAACCCAAGGGTCCACGCTGGCGACGTTCCTTCTTTCTCTCTCGCTGCCACCAGTGGATTTCTTTTATCCACACTGTAAATAACTTTACTCTTACACTTGCTGCCAACAACAGAATTAGTTTTATTAAAGGGTATGAAAGGGTAACTCAGAATCACAGATGGTCTTTATTCATTTTCATTAGATCACAATCATTGAAATATTATATTTTATGTGTCACACTAGATCACTTCTTGTTTACTTATTTTCAATTTAACCAGTATATTTATTAGTACCAATTCTCTCTCTATCTCTGACTATCTATCTATCTTTCTCTGCAAACCTCTCTCCTTCCTCTCTCTAACCCTTCAACTGACTAACTGACAAACCTCTGCCTCTGTCTCTCTCCTGTCCTCTCATTGGCTTATGCACATGAGGTTCCGCTGTGATTGACAGGAGCGACTTGGGCATCCGTCACATACCTCCCCCCTTGGAAAAGTTTGTTTCATGGGGGAAACCTTATTGTTTACCCTCATGAACAACGCAATAGCAAACTTTAATTAACACATTTGCACTCTTTTATGTTAAATATTACATACATATATTTCTTTTATATAGCATATATTCATATATTCTGTTATCAAAATTTTACATACATAGATTTCCTTTATATAGCATATATTCATATATTCTGTTATCACTTTCTCTTTTGATTAAATTAAACTAACTTATTACTTTACCCATTTAAACATTTATTCTACTTATAACCCTTTTCATCAATTACCTCAATACAAATTACCTTACTTTTTCATTTATTTACTACTTACCATTAATTTTCACACGACATTGCATTACTTTACATTTCAACGTATGAACATAACCAGAACATTTAATACAGTGTTACTTTTAATATCAGTCATTACATGTTTTTCTCCTTCACTCTTCAGTCTTCTGCTCTTTGAGATAATGCGTCCCATTACTTTCTGTTATCGAGACCAGGCGTCTGCAGTCTTATTCTGAGTCTTTCTTTTGCTTTGGGTCTCACAATTAAAGTCTTTCAGATTTTGTGTCCCTCTTGCAAGTTTGTTGTTTTTGGATTCCACAGTTCGTAACCTCACGAGTTTCAGTCTTTGCAATGTTCAATCAATCGATAATCTCGCCTTCAAGTTGTCAAATAAATGTCTCTCACCTGCTTGGTCTTTCTTGTTGATCAGAGTTCCATGGTGCAGGTTCCCTCCGTCCTCCGCTTGGCACAGCACAGCTCTCGACTCCCCGCGTGACATCTCGATGTTCGCGATGAACCCTCGGATGTATTTCGACATCACAAGTACAGATCCTGATGTCCGCGCTCTCCTCCAAGGTTCGTCAATCACTGGGCACTTTGATGTCCATCCGACCTCTACTAGTCTCTGTTTCCTAATAAAGCCTGTTTTCTTTGACTTGTGGCTTTACTTTATTAATTGAGGAAAGAACAGGTAGTTTCTTCCCCTTCTCTAGACCATGTATGGCTGTGGCTGTATTTTTCTTTGTGTTCTTATAGCTTAAGCTTTTCTCCTCATCTATCAATTCACTTATAAGTATTTTTGTTAAGATGGTCTCCCTATGAGTGGAACTACTATCACAGGTCATCTCCCTATTTACTGGCAAGTTTCTTTGGAGTGTCTTCTTAATCACTATGTCTATTTTTGATACTCTGAGATTCTCATTTGCTTTACTAGGTAGAGGTTTGTCTTTCAAGGTTCTAAGTGCTGTTATCTCTGCAGAGTGAATAGGTTTCTTATCCCTCCATTGCTGCTGCACTAAACTCACAAATACTGCTCTTGCCAAAAGCAATTTAACCCCCTCTATGATATTCAGGTTCACTACTTCTTCCTCCTGAATTATATAGTTTATGTCCTTCATTTTATCAATTACTCTAAATAGACCCGTCCATGCTAGTTGAGGTTTATTCCCTTTTATGGGTCTTAACATTAACTCTTCATCTCCAGGGTTAAACAATCTTTCCCTGGCTTTTTTTCCGTACCATTGTTTTTGTTTGGTTTGCTTGCCTTTCAAATTTTCGGCTGCTAACTCCAGAGATTGATGTAATGAGTTCATCAGTGCATCTATGTATTGGACCACTGATTCAGGATCCTCCTCCCTGTGTTTCTCCCAGTTTTGGCAGAGTAGATCTAGGGGTCCTCTAACCTTCCGTCCAAATAACAATTCAAAAGGGCTAAATCCTGTACTTTCTTGGGGCACAGACCTATAGGCATATAATAATGGTTGTAGTTTATGGTCCCAGTCATTTGGATTCTCTGCTGTATATGCACGAATCATTCTCATTAGGGTCCCATTAAACTTCTCAACCAACCCATTTGTCTGTGGATGATAAGCGGATGATGTAATATGAGTAATCCCGCAGACTTGCCACAATCTTTTCATTAGTTTAGAGGTAAACAAAGTCCCCAAGTTGGTAATAATCTCAGAAGCAAAGCCCATGCGACACATATAGTTTATTAACGCATCTGCCACAGGCTCAGTTTCAATGTTTCGCAATGGTACCGCTTCAGGATATCTTGTGGCATAATCGATTATGGATAATATAAATCTATTCCCTCTTTTGGTCACTCTGGGTAGGGGTCCCATTATGTCCAGGCCTATTCTTTGAAATGGGGTAGGGATGATTGGCAAAGGACACAATTTAGCTCTGGTCCCATCATTTCCAGTCCCTTGTCTTTGGCAGGTGTCACAGCTTTGACAATACTCTTTGACCTGCTTCCCCATTCCAGGCCAATAGAAATTTTCAGCAATTCTTTGCTTAGTTCTTGAGATCCCTAGATGGGCTGCAAATATATCTTTGTGCGCCTTTTCTATACAGTCAACCCTCGACTTACAAACTTAATCCGTTCCGGAAGGAAGTTTGTAAGTCGAAAAGTTCGTAAGTCGAATCAGCATTTCCCATAGGAATGCATTGAAAACCAATTAATCCGTTCCGGCTGTTTTTGGTTCTTAGGTCGAGGGGCGGTTTGTAACTCGAATCATTAGTTCCCATAGGAACTAATGCAAAGCCGGTTAATCCGTTCCTACCACTAGGGGCAGATTTTTTTTTATTTTTTTCCCTTTTAACCTAAGATGACTTAGGCTTTTTTTTCGGTTTGTAACTCGAATCTAAGTTCGCAAGTCGAGTCAATATTTTTCTATCAGAGCGGTTCGTAAGTCGAAATGTTCATAACTAGGGCCGTTCGTAAGTCGAGGGTTGACTGTAATTCTTTCTCTATATTTAAAATGAATTACTAAGTTTATGTATACTTTCCCCTCCCCTCTTAGGATTCACTAAGACCTCTCTGTACGATAGGTCCTTCTCCACATAGTATCTTTTGGGGTTTTCAGGGGTCAGTGGCCCTTCCTTAGCTGGTCTAAAACATTCGTTTAAAGTAGAGTCTTCTTTTTGTTCTTGTCTAAAAGACTGTTTATGAGGATTCCTCATAGAGACTAAATCAGCTGTTTCATTCCCTTCTATTATTTCATTAGGGTTATCATATTTTTTCTCAGGTGTTTCCCTTTTTCCTTTCTGGGAGTGAGTAGTTACTAGAACACTCTTCACATGCTCAGATAGATCAAGTCCTATTAAGCATAGGGCAGGAATTTGATCGGATATGGCTACTTTCCAACCTCCATTCCACCCTTTATATTTTATTTGTATTTCAGCCATTGGTAATGTAATTAATTCGGTTCCAATTCCTTTAATGGTGATGTTTTCATTTCTTATTATATTTTCATTAGGGATTATGTCAGAGTAACATAATGTTACCTGAGAGCAAGAGTCTTTTAACGCCAGATACTTATTATCATTTACATAAATAACTTCACCAGAGCAGTGAAGAAGCTCCTGGTTACTTTCAATCAAATAACATTGCACTACTCTCGCTAAGGGACGTGGTGGCGCTGCGGGTTAAACCGCAGAAGCCTCTGTGCTGTGTAAGGTCTATAGATCTGCAGCTGTAAGATCGAATCCACGTGATGGAGTAAGCGCCCGTCGCTTGTCCCAGCTCCCGCCAACCTAGCGGTTCGAAAGCATGCAAATGCGAGTAGATAAATAGGGACCACCTCGGTGGGAAGGTAACAGCGTTCCGTGTCTAAGTCGCACTGGCCATGTGACCACGGAAGATTGTCTTCGGACAAACGCTGGCTCTACGGCTTGGAAACGGGGATGAGCACCGCCCCCTAGAGTCGAACACAACTGGACAAATTGTCAAGGGGAACCTTTACCTTTACCTTTACTCTCGCTAAAGGAGGCTCTTGTTCTTGGCTTTCTGCTCTCGCTGTGGTTGCTATGGCTACCGGTTCAACTGCCTCTGTGGTAGTTCTCTTCTGCTGTACACAATATGTCTGCTTTGGCTGACTGGAATTTCTCACCCCTTTTTACTGACCAACATCTCTATTCTTGGTGGTCTGGCATTGAGCCCAAAAATGCCCTTTCTCTCCACACCCATAACATGTTTTATTTGCTCTAGGTTCAAAATACGGTTTATTAATATTTCCTTCAGAGCTATGTTGTTTCAGGTGACTTAGCTCTGGGGATGAGGGTTTGTTTTTAAAATGGCTTCCAGCAGCTTGTGTACTCCTGAGGTATTCTCTATTGCCTCTCATTCTGTCATCCCACACTTTCCCTACAATTTTTACTTCCGAAAACTTTGGCTTTCTGATTTCATTTATATCATCTGCTTTTTCACAGGCCTCTTATACACTTTTAGGGTTTTTGTCCCTTACTAAATATCTCAACTCCCCCGGTAAAATTGAATAAAACTGCTCCAGCCCTATTATGTTTTTCATTTCTTCTAGAGACGTGACTTTCTCACGCTGCAACCATTTCTCCAGATACTGGACCAACCTTGACCCTAAATGTGAATAAGATTCTTCAGGTTTCTTTGTCAAGGTACGAAACTTTCGCCTCAGATGTTCAGCATTAATGCAATATTGAGCATAAACCATTTTTCTAAACACCTCAAAATCTCTTGCTTGATCTAGGGGCATTTGTGAATAGAGGTCTGCTAAATCCCCACTTATTTGAGATCTTAGCACAATCATTTTTTCACCCTCTTTCACGTTAAAGTCCCAACAAGCGCGCTCAAAAGAAATAAGAAATGCTTCTGGGCAGTCTCCTTTTCTATACTGTGGAAATTTCTTAAGATCTATTTTTACATTTCCCTCATTAGCATCATCATCATCATTGTTGTTATTATTATTTAGAGAAGCCAATTCTAATATTTTCAGTTCTAATTGATACTCCATTTGTCTCTTTTCTTGTTCCATTGCCATTTCTCTCTCTTTTAATTCTGATTCCTTTTGTCTTTCCTCAGCTCTTTCTCTCTCCTTAATCTCTAATCCCTTGAGTTGCAGTTCCTGAGCTTTTTCCTCAGCCCTAACTCTCATCTCTAATTCTTTAGTTCTTTCTTTGATCTCTAATTCTTTTAATTTAAATTCTTGTTGTAATCTCCATCTTTCAAATTCTTGGGAGCTTAGATCCCTTTCTCTCCCAGTCTCCTCCTGTTCTATAGATATAGGGACTCTATCCTCTTCCTGAGGTAATAAGCCTTGTTGTGCCTCTTCAGGATCAATCAACTCCATCATTTGCTTTTTACTTCTTTTAGGAGGCATTTGTATGAGTATTTATTTGGATAAACTGGTTTATTTTGCAGAGAGATAGTCAAGCCTCTGTTTAAAATACTAATACTTTTTTCCTTTCTGAGTTACTCTGTAGCTTTCCTTCGGCAGCTAAGGGTTGCTACACTGTTTCTTCCGGCACCCAGCCAGCCACGCTGTTCTTTGGTCTGAGACAATCTGTTTTCTTGCCTCCAGACTCAAAACTATTTCTGATCTTTTTCAAGCCTCTGCTTGTTCTTTTTACCTCAGACCGGTTTTTTGACCCTGGCTTCGGCTTTTGTCCACTAGCGCTCCCTTAACTCTTGGAGCCTTGGATCTAAAGCTAGCCCACTGGTCTATTCAAATCTTGAGGTAAACCTCTAACAGAAATTTTTCCTTCAGAGTCTTTCCCTATCCTAGTCCCCGATCTGCGTTTAGGAGCCCTGCTACTAAGCTTTTCCCAAAAGCTCTAGCGAGTCACCCACTCCTTCACAACAGATCTTTCCTTGACTAATAGGTATCTTTGACTCAGGAAAATTCACTTTTTTTCTTTGGCCTTACTGGACTCTTATTCGAATCCCGCCGCTGGTCACCACTTTGTGATGTACACCACGTTCCCCTGTTTGTTTCCCTCAACCCAAGGGTTCACGCTGACGACGTTCCTTCTTTCTCTCTCGCTGCCACCAGTGGATTTCTTTTATCCACACTGTAAATAACTTTACTCTTACACTTGCTGCCAACAACAGAATTAGTTTTATTAAAGGGTATGAAAGGGTAACTCAGAATCACAGATGGTCTTTATTCATTTTCATTAGATCACAATCATTGAAATATTATATTTTATGTTTCACACTAGATCACTTCTTGTTTACTTATTTTCAATTTAACCAGTATATTTATTAGTACCAATTCTCTCTCTATCTCTGACTATCTATCTATCTTTCTCTGCAAACCTCTCTCCTTCCTCTCTCTAACCCTTCAACTGACTGACAAACCTCTGCCTCTGTCTCTCTCCTGTCCTCTCATTGGCTTATGCACATGAGGTTCTGCTGTGATTGACAGGAGCGACTTGGGCATCCGTCACAATTATCAAAAGATGAGGCTTCTGAGTCATCATCACTGCAATTCTGTGTCAAATACTGCTCAACAAAGTTCAGAAGAAAAGCTCCTGAGATACAGATTACAAACATAAAAGTTTTGGACCTCCCAGGGTGAAATGCTATGGGGTGAGGGTATGGAAAACTAACTAGTGTGAAGATGTTAAGCAATACCTGCTACTTCTGCTCTCCAATTCTCCTTCCTTAAATTGGAGGTTCTTGTGCCAGGAAAGAATGAAAAGAATTGTTAAGTATGGCACACCTCTGTTTTGTTTTCTGGCTAACTGACTGTGCCTTGAACAAATAGTTCAGAAACCACTGCAAATACTTGGTATGACATATAACTTCAGGGGTGGTTTCTGAAAAAATTATTTCTCCACCACCCCACCACACATTTAATCTTGGAAAAATTATAGACATAGACAGACAGACAGACAGACATGTCCTGAATATAGAAAATATTCCTCCTCTCAGTTATTGTGTTTGTGAAACACAATTAACCTGGAGTCCCCCGGCATATGTGTATAGAGAGGTATTTTAAATGGTGTGTGTCTTTCCCAAGCCTGCTGATCTTACAGTTTTGGTATGCCAGTTTTCCACATAAATAAATATGAAATACATGTATAGCTTGTCAGAGATGAAAGTACATATATTTAGGAATTGTATTTCACTAAAATGCATGCATGCCAGCTCTTGATGCTTTTCTCCATGCAACTGCTGTCTTTTTCAATATCCAGGAAACCACGGGCTTTTCTAAATGGAATAAACTGAAGTATGCTACTGTGTGCTTCTTAATGTGTACCCTATTTGCCCATTTGTACCTGATGTTTTGTGAGAAATGAACCTTAGATGTTAGGGAAAGAAAGCTATCCATCTGGGAGCATGAATGAGAGAATGAATCCTGTTTTCAATATCTTTAATTGTACTGCTATGCTTCTGACATGAACAAAGAAAGTGTCTTTCTGCTGAGTCATACCTGTAGAGCTGATCACATTTCCACTCATTTCCTATGGCTTCCTTTAGCCTCTCCTTCTTGAACATAGCTTCTTGCTGACTCAGTGTCTGTCTAATCCCCGTGTCTTTAATTAGCCTTTCTAAGCATGCTGGCTTCTATTTATTGGTTCTTTCTTTGCTCCATGATGCCAGTTTCTATATGGCTGAATAAACTGTCCTTGGAATCTATAAATCTCACATAGTAACATTTATTCCACCCTTATCGTTGTTTTGTTTCAACACATTTTATAAATTGTTTGTAATTAATTATCCGTGTTTTCCATAATGATAGACTTTTTATAATCCAGCAGGTCTCTTTCCATGATGGCAACTTGATTATTGGCTATCAAAGATAGTATGTCAACCAGCAGTGAGGAGATAGATACTTAGTGTGTCCTCCTGTGTGGGTTACTGTGTTGATTGCATTGGGGAGAGGGAACCACACCCAACAACTCAGAATTGTAACAATGAATGTACATAGATAAGAACGAGATTCCCAACATAAGAAGAGCCCTGCTGGATCAAATGTTGCCATGGAGCAGATTGAAAATATTACTCATGGTTCATTTCTAAATAAGTCACATGTCTTTAAATGACTGAACGTCAGTTGTACAGCAGTTCATCCTGACTTATCTACAAAGGATAGTTGTTTCCATAAGTCACCATACTCTTCCTGTAAACTGAGCTGGAATTCAAGGAGATATGACTTCACACACACGGACCCACCCCTGCCTTCCTTTCCTTAAGGCAGGAAAAAGGTGCTGAAATTATTTTGGATTCTTTCCGTCATTTGCTGTTCTGTGGATGTGTACAAGATATGGGCCAAAATTGTCAGGAAAATGCTACACATGACTGGCAGCTTTTCTGAGGAACCACTTCCCGGTTTGGCCCAAGGTTTTTGGATGCATCAGGGAAATTAAAATGTTGCCGAGTACCTACAACTACATACTTCTATTTGGTTGTAGTAGGTTTTTTGGGCTGTTTGGCCGTGTTCTGGAGGTTTTTCTTCCTAACGTTTCGCCAGTCTCTGTGGCCAGCTGTGGGATCAGCTTTTTGTCCTTTTCAGGAGATTGGGTGATTATGGTGATCAGCATGTTTTTTGTTGTGGGTGTATTGTGATAAGGGGGAGAGATGATCTGTCACTGTGGTGCAGTTTGTGGGATAGTTGAGTATTTATAGCTGTGGGATCAGCTTTTTGTCTTTTTCAGGAGATTGGGTGATAATGGTGATCAGCGTGTTTTTTTGTTGTGAGTGTATTGTGATAAGGGGGAGAGATGATCTGTCACTGTGATTGATGGGTGTCGTTAGTTGGTCTTTTGTGTGCAGTGATCACCAGTCCTTGTGGCTGGGTAGAGTTCGTTGACCTTTTGCAGGAGGAAACTTCGCAGTCACACCGAGTAAAATTCCTGTGGAAGACATCACTGCCAACGTGGAATCAGCATTATATCATCTTCCAGAAGAAAAAGCAGAAGAAATAAGAGGTGAAGTGACAAGGATCCTACAAAAAGCAAAAACCCTAAACAGCAACATAACAAGAAAGGAGAGAAATGCTATCAAGTCCCTAAACTCAGATCCTGACATCATCATTCTGCCAGCAGACAAAGGCAATGCCACAGTAATCATGCAAACAGAAGAATACAAGGACAAAATCAGGGAACGTCTGGAGCCCACCACCTACAGAAAACTGAAACGGGACCCAACCAACAAAATCACAAAACAAACAAACATGCTGATCAGGAGTTCCTCCCTGCACCCCAACGTCCTTCAACAAATCTGTAAAACAGAAGCTCTCCTACCAAGACTATATGGACTCCCCAAAATCCACAAAGACTCAATCCCACTCAGGCCCATTGTAAGTGCCATCGGCTCCCCGACATATGAATTAGCAAAATACCTAGCCACCCTCCTACAGACCCACATTGGACAAACCTCATCCTACATCAAAGACTCAGGGCATTTCATAAACAAGATCAGCACCCTAAAACTCAACCCCAGGGACAGACTGATCAGCTTTGACGTAATATCCCTATTCACCAAGGTACCGATAAAGGACACTCTGACAATCATCCAGCAGATCTTTCCAGAAGACATCAAGGCCCTTTTCCAACACTGCCTAACGACCAGCTACTTTTAGTGGGATAATGAGTTCTATGAACAGACAGATGGAGTGGCCATGGGGAGCCCCCTCAGCCCAGTTATAGCAAACATCTACATGGAACATTTTGAAAAACAGGCCCTGGCTTCTGCACCCTTCGCACCCACAGTCTGGTTCCGATACATGGATGACACCTTCAGAATTTGGAACCACGGTGAAGAAAAATTGGAAGAATTTCTAAACCATCTCAACAGCATCCACCCAAATATACAATTCACCATGGAAAAAGAAATAGAGGGCCATCTCCCTTTCTTAGATGTCATGGTCATACGCAAACCTGACCTCCTGTTGGGACACAAAGTCCACAGAAAACCCACCCACACAGACCGGTACCTACACAAAAACTCCAACCACCACCCACTACAAAAAAGAGGCATAATCAAAATACTGGTAGACCGTGCAAATCGGAACTATGAAGCTCAATTTGTCAGCACTGAATTCAACCATCTGAATTGGGCCCTACAGGCAAATGGCTACTCCAAAAATGAAATCACAAGAGCCATCAAACCAAGAAAACAACACCAAACTGAAGAGGAAAAACAGCCACCCACAAATAAACTATTTCTGCCATACATCAAAGGGGTGCATGAGGAAACTTTTGAAAAAACACAACCTACAAACAGTATTCAGGCCCACCACAAAAATACAACAAATGTTACGGTCAGCAAAGGACAAAAGGGACCCCCTCACCACTGCAGGAGTATACCGGATACCTTGCAGTTGTGGCCAGGTATATATTGGAACCACAAAACGCAGCATCCACACTAGAATCAAAGAACGTGAGAGACACTGCAGACCAAAACAACCGGAAAAATCGCCAGTAGCTGAACATGCCCTAAAACAAGCTGGACATGAAATTCTATTTCAAAAAAAAAGAAGTACTGGACAACACCAGCAATCATTATGTTAGACTGCACAGGGAAGCCATTGAAATCCACAAACACCAGCAGAACTTCAACAAAAAAGAAGAAAGTCTAATAATCAACAAAGCCTGGCTCCCAGCACTGAAAAATACAGCCTGCAAAAGGTCAACGAACTCTACCCAGCTACAAGGACCGGTGATCACTGCACACAAAAGACCAGCTAACGACACCCATCAATCACAGTGACAGATCATCTCTCCCCCTTATCACAACAATACACCCACAACAAAAAACATGCTGATCACCATAATCACCCAATCTCCTGAAAAGGACAAAAAGCTGATCCCACAGCTATAAATACTCAACTATCCCACAAACTGCACCAGAGCACAGACAGAGTTCTGACTCCTGTCCTCTGAAGATGCTGGCCACAGAGACTGGCGAAACGTTAGGAAGAAAAACCTCCAGAACACGGCCAAACAGCCCGAAAAACCTACAACAACCATCAGATCCCGGCCATGGAAGCCTTCGAGAATACATACTTCTATTTCTTCTTTGTGGTTTCCATATAAGACACAGGACACACACAAAGAGTTTGTGCCAAACAGCAGAACATCTCAGGAGTTTCTAAGGCTAGAAGCAAACTGTGGTCAGAAATTTTGAGTTGGCCTGGCTTGTGTATAAAACAGGTTGCCAGCAAAACTAAATGAAAAGGGTAATAATTGTTAAAATGGTACTAAATAGGCCCCATATTCTCCATCAAAAAATAAGTACATATACTGACAGGATATGTACAGCCCATTGAGGTCAATGGTCAGTCTGTCCCTGCTATGGGAAGAGCAAAAGGACATTTGGGGTCACTGAGCCTTCATGCTCTTTCCCTCCCACCCCCACACTTTGTAGGTACAGGCCTGAGAAGGAAGTATTTGTTGTAGGTACACAGCTTGAGAATGAATCCATTTTTGCTCAGTAATCCTTTGTGCTTGTTTTGTCTTTCAAACAACATATTCCAGAATTTATTATATGAATGTGGAGGGTTGGAAAATGAATTCAGATTCCACACAAGTACAAAAACTTGATCAGCTTACTTACAGCATTAGATACAACTGCTGGTACAGCTCCTAATACTGTTCTTCAGTCAAGTTCTCTGTATAAGAGGACAGAGGGAGGGGTTCTATTGGTTGTTCAGTGGATGGTTCACAGGTAAATTATTCTTGCCAGAGATAGGATACTGTGCAACTTCTCTCTCTATCTGTGCTAGAAAAGGGTCTGGGCCAACAGCTCTATGTTCTGGATATGGTTTATTCTGCTGTTTTCTAACATTGATTGATTGCAGCAAATCTCACCCACTCTCACAAAATCTGGACCCTTCATATAGAAGTGCAGATACATGGAAATAAATGCAGATATGTATCCTGATCCCTGCCGCTCTTTCCTGGGCTCAGAATGTTCGGGCTAAATCCTCCACCATGGATTCCATTGACTGAGTAGGCTGGTTAATAGGTACAACAGGTTTTATAGTAGTGGCAAATAGTTCCTCAGTTTCCAGATCCCATCAGTCCTTCACCTTGGGTGCTGGTTGCAGTCACCGACCCCACATCTTTTGTCGTCCACAGCAAGGGCTGATGTGAGGTCTTTGGAGAATGCTAAACGAAAGGCTGCTTTATTCAAGGCCATCTGTAGAATGTTTTTTTTTTCTGGAAGTAGTAAAGGCATAGAGTGGGATGTTAGGATA
Organism: Intellagama lesueurii; assembly: GCA_037013535.1. Classification (NCBI taxonomy): domain Eukaryota; kingdom Metazoa; phylum Chordata; class Lepidosauria; order Squamata; family Agamidae; genus Intellagama; species Intellagama lesueurii. The sequence continues at coordinate 72,655,010 of JBAJHW010000003.1, read as the reverse complement.
ATTTGTGTGCATGGCGCATACTACAACAACACTGTCTTCATTAGAATAAAGACGTTTTGCTTTCCCGGGGACAGAGCCCCCCTTGTCATATCTCTACTGAACTCTGCAGCTCCGGAGCCTTGTGGCAGAGGGGACATCTTTAGGTAATAATGGTCTGAAATTTCTGAGCAAATTTTACAGCCCATACCCAGGGTCAAAAGCCCTAGTCCAGTGCTGATTTTCAGGTACCATTAAAAGGCAGCAACACTTATTCAATTATTAGTATTTTTTTCATTTTACCTTTATAGGGATACCTTTTCAATTACCTGTCACAGGAACCAAAAATGCTTCAGAGCATATCTATCAGCTAGTTTCCCTAGTATACAGGCTTGCATTAAATGATGTCTGAAGACTCATTTAAGCCTGACAAAACTAGGCTTTTCATTGGTAGCTAAGTGATCTTTTGCACATGTAGCCTTAATAATTAACCTCCTCCAGTTTCAGGATTCTCTGCAGGACTACCAGCATTCCAGAACAGAGGTTAAGGCAAGAGGTAAATTCCTTTCTTTCTCTTGTACCACAGTGGGAAAAGTGAATGGTTCTTCACAGATCCTGTCTGGTGGATATTTCAGGAGGAAGAGAAAATCAGGTTGCATGCAGCATTGTACCTAAGTCTGAATAACATTCCACATCCTCTGTTGTCAGATGCATGAGAATTTCCTGTTGATTTTAGTTAGAAGTGAATTTGACTTGCTTTCACATCTCCATCATAGCCTGGAGGAGAGAAAATCTGCTCAGATAATTTACAGAAACAGGATATTTGCATATAACTTCAATGTATAGATTGTTCTGAATTTGATATCACAATACTAAGAGGAAGGTGCTGACATCATTTTAAAAAGAGAGAGAGGAATGAATGTCTTATGGTACCTTAAACACTAAGGTTAACATCTTGTTGGGGATTTCTATGTGTTGAACTCTTGTGCAAGTGATAGCTGTTGCATGATTGGTTATGCAATCAGTAGCACAATCTGTTGCACAACCAGTATTTATTTATTTAATCTTTTGTCCTGTCTATCTAGTGGCTAAGCCAATCATGGTACAGATGCCTTGCCAAATTGTGCAACCACCTGTGGAACGTTTATTGTACACAGAAAAACCTCTGATAGGATAGTGGCTAATCAAAATAACTGTCCATTAGCTGTCCATAACAAGATTAACACAGCTACCAAGCAAGGAAACATTTAAAAGAGAAAACACAGTATTAGGACTGCAGATGGAGTGCATTATTTGTCACAATGCTATTTAAGGGTAACAGGGGCACAACAGTATTCTTCTTGCATAATAATGTAACAACCAATAGTGTTGTTACTTTTTCCTATAATGAACAAAACTTACTTATTCCTTTATCTTGTTACTTTTTTTGGGGGGGGGGGACAAACTATGGGTGGCATTTTGCAAACCCTCCTGTATTTTAGACTATTTTCTTTCTTTTTAACTTGTATTTTTCCAAAGTCAACCCTGACTTTTGAGCTTACAATGTGAATTGAACTCTTTATCTTGGTAAACCAGTTTGGTACCATTATGAGAATTTTGTACTAAAACTAAGATATCTCTTCTCAGCTGATGAGACCATCACCTCTCAGCCTAACCTTTCATGTGGCAAAATGGAAGAGACAGATATCATGCCTCATGCCTTGAACTCTTAGAGAAAAGACAGATATAAAGGTTGCAAGTAAATACCACAAAATCCTACTGTGCTACATGGAGAGGTAACTGTGCTGTCTGAAAGGCCATGCCAAAGGAGCACAACATCTGACAGGTTCCATCAAGCTTTGTATCAAGCCCTAGTGGTAGTCCAAGGTCCAGCCTAGTCAAGCTTTCATTCCGAGATGGTTGGCCACCAAGTGGCAAATAGGCCACAGTAACTATGAGCACATGAAACATTTGGAATAGTTGCCACCTGCTGCATTGGAAGGACCACCTGCACTAATGAAATCATTGCTCTTCACTGTAGGTAAGCAGGAAATTAGATAAGTAAATACAAATTGTTAACAATCATAGCTAGCCAGGGATATGTTATGTAAATTAGGTTTCATATGCATAAATTCAAATGTGAAAATCAATTGCAATCTGCTGGCTCATGTTTGCTTGAAGATAGAATATGTTGAAAGTGTTAAGCAAGTCCCACACTTGCTATCTTATGGGAAATCTGTGGATTGAAACCAATGTTTTGTCATTGTTTGGGTGCCTGCATGCCAGCATGTAGGAAGGAGTAAATGAAAATGATAAAATGTGAGGAAAGTATAAGACAGAGATTGCTCAAAGAAAGACAGATGAATGAACAAACCCTTTAATCACTTGTCACTGTAAACTTGTCTGTTCAGGGAAGTTTCTTATGAGCCAGTGTTCCAGTTTGTTTACTGAGCTATAGCGGAATATAAAAGAGACCCTCTTTTATTCCTTCAGAATTAAGTCACTCCCCCCTCCCCTTGTTTTTCTCTTCCTTGAGTTTCATTTCAGTTTTCCTCGGAGTTACTCTCTGCCCATGGAACAGAGATGGTTCTGTTCAGAATGGCCCTTTTTCTCCTCAATGGAAAAGTTAAAATGGTTCCCGGCAGCGACATCATGCGCATCTACATTCCTGCATCCACAGCAGTGGATGATATTGGTGGGAATGACATTTCTCTTTTAATGCTCTCATTGTTTCCAGAATTTCATTTGAGGCTTTGTTTGGAGTAAAACATAACCACTCCCCCTTCCCAAATAAATCTCAATGGCAGCGTGTGTTGTGAAAAGAAGTGCAAAAGAATGTTAGAATTGTAGATACATAATGTCAGAAGAGATTCCATCAGCAAGCCAAACAAATCTCCTCTTTGTCAGAAACTTTTCCTTGTGGGCCACTTTGCATAGATGAGTTGACCACTGCAAGTTCTCCTGTGTACTGCCATGTAACCTGGACTGCATAAAGCTAACAGTGACTAGCCCTAATGGTTCCCAGGCTGTGAGGCAGGACAAAAGTCCAAGGAGACCATGAGACAGTGAGACTTTCACAGCAACAACAAAAATATTTTTAGCAGCTTAAATACAGTAATTGTTTATTTTCATGCTGAAAAGTTTGGGGACCACTGATTTTTATGACAACAGCATCTTCGGGGGTGGTTGAGGTTTTTGCTTTGGTTATGGTAATCTGTGAGAGATATCTGCACATAACAGTATGCACACTGACGTTTTTCCATATAATCTTGGACACAGGAGAGATTGCATAAAGAAAATTATGGAATGGGTTATTTATGGGTATTGGCCATTAAATATCCTGGCAACAATCTAAGCATCCTTTTTCTCAAAAGGAAACAATGAAATCCACAGCCTCTCTACACACCCTGCAAAAGTGCTCCCATAGACTCCCCCTTAGGCACATTCATGTCCAGACAGTCTTTGCAAAATGGCATGTAAATGGCTTATGTTGCCACTACTGTTACTGTGGTCATACTACCACCGAAAGTGATCCACACCGGAGTCCAAAAAACAAAACAAAACAAAACACATTTATATACAGGTCGCTTTCCTCCATAAGTGTAAATTGAATTCTGAATTCTGTCACCACTACGTATTAGAATGTTTGTCCTGGACTCCTGGCATGAACCATTACATTTTAATGTTCCAGCTGAATGATTCAGGGGAAATATTTTGCTCTAAAACACAGCAAATCCCAGGCAGAATGTTAGGGGTGGTGGTGGAAAAATGGCTGGTTGTGCTTTCTGTGTGTGAATTGCACATATTGTCATACATATGCCACTTCAGCTCCTGTAAAAAAAGAACTTAAAATCTTACCCTAGTTCCTTTAGAATTAGTGATATATCCTGCCCCCCTCCTTTTTAAAAAAGCAGATTGAAGATTTCATTGAAAAATGCTCTCATTTTAAATTAAGTTTTAAAAATTATCTCCATCACTTATAATCTCTCTGTTGTGTGTGCAAGCTAAAACTCATTAAGTCTATCATAAATATCATTTTGAATTTAATGGTTTCCTCAAAGATATCAGCACCTTCTCTTTTAGCATACCGGACAATGCCTTTAAGGTTCTAATGAAAAAATAATTCTTATCTGATTATGGCTAAATTAGATCTTCGTTTGAGAAAGGTAGCTGTTTCTAATATATTACTAGTGATATTTGTTTAAAGTCCTGCAAATCTCTTTAACATAAAGAAATGAAATATTAAAATGAAATTCCCCCTAAAGACTTCTTATAAGAGTCTTCAGGTGTTTCTATGACTCTTTGCAGAGGAATCTACAGATATAATGTGTCTCCCTGCAACCCACAATTTTGCTGGTCCCACCACCTGTCCTCTGGAAGGTAATTGCTGGATAGCTCAGTGGTTTAGGCCTCTGGAGGTTGGGAGTTCGATTCCCCACTATGCCTCCTTGATAGGGGCTGGACTCAATGATCCATAGAGTCCCTTCCAGCTCTACAGTTCTAAGATGATGATGCTAAACTCGTCCAACCCATTGTTTCCAGACAGTTTCTAACTGGTGTTACTGTCCTCCTCCCTCCTCCTTGCAATACAGAGACATCAAATTAATAATGCTTTTCAAAGTATCCAGCGATAGGACCCTTCTCAACTTATTTACGATCTAAAATTCAACACACACCAGGAATAAAAGGGAAGCAGAGGTTCGTATAAGCCACTGGCAAATCCTTCTCATCATTTAAAAATGGTGCTATTCAAAATATAATTAGATTGTTTCCCTTTTTAAAAGAGTGGGAAATGCTGCTATTATTTTTCATTTTTGCCCCTGAGTTCCCTGTATCTTCTGGACTGTGTAGTACTGTTTCTGCTCTGTGGTGTATCTTCTAAAATGTAAATATTTAAAAATGTGTTACTTGACATGAAACTGATCCTATGCCATATATTTTCTATGGAATTATGGAAAAATAAAATGGCAAGCTCTCTCAGAAACACCCACCAGTAAAAGTGGGGGGGGGGGGGAGAGAGTAAATGTGAGCAACAAGGTATCATGATTGGAATGGATAGCTAACAAAATGAATAATTAATAATGGAACAAAGTGAGGAGTTTTCTTTTATTAAAAAAAGAATGCACTAATATAAGGCATGGAAAAATTATATGGAGGAGCACTGTAGGTGCATTTGGAGTGAGCATGAGAGAACTCAAAATGCAAAACATAATTTAATTTATTTCCCCCCCTTAATTTTGCATTTGGAGAGTAAAATGAAATGAATTAATTCCATCTGCTAATTGGTTATTGCAGAAGACAATGCTGCTACTTCAAGGTTTCAGAACCCAAGTATTTTGCAAATCCTGCGTCAAGGTTCACTCTCCACTTTATGCAAGCTACATAAAATTTATTAGTGGTGTTATGGGTATATTGCCATAGTAATAGATGGTAGCATGTGATGACCACAGGGAACAGAATATTCAGGACTGTCACTCAAAGCTCATACTTAATGGGACATGTTTCCTATTTAGAATTATATGAATTCAGTTGCACTTCTGAGTGTTCAAATGTTTTGCATTTCTTCAAGGCCAATCACAGCATGTTACTGTATCTTGCCATCTATTAATGCGGCAATGGTTATGAAAGAATCTGAGTCATGGCTGTACCACTCTGGCATAATGGATTAAAATCATTCGTTTATCTGATTCTGAAAACTTGCAGAACAACTGTTGACATATTTATTTATTCAGATGTGTGTCTCACTGAGTTTGTAACTTTTAATCCTGAGTAAAATCCCAGATCCTTTTTAGGGGAGTATCTTTATTAGGCCAATGAAAAAGAGCACAGCAACATCTGGAAGCTTTTGAAATTTCTGAATCTCTTAACCAGGCAAAATGAAGGAGTTATAAGTAACGGTACTCCTGGGGAGATGTGGTTAGGATTGTAGCTTTAGTATAAAATATAGTCTTACTGTGTTTGCCATGCTAAGACATCTGTCTGCTAGCTCTTTTCTACTTCATATGTTGGGTTTCCAAGGCAGGCTATCCCAGGCAGGGGTAAAGTGAATGGAATGCCATTGAAGAATGTGCCCAACCTGAACTGCAAATAACAGTAACATGGAAGAACGGAAAGGAAAAGAATATGAGGGCTTGAGAGGTTCTGAGATAAGAAGATATGCAGTATGTTTGAGCAAGAACTATGAGTTCTAAACCATTTATGAGGTTTTCCTTTGCTTTTCCCCAGTGGAACTTAACTCCTGGTTTATGGTTCAGCAGCAGGGAAACAAAGCTGTTGTAGCCTCTTGTCCTGCTTTCTCTACCCTGCATTCTGGCAAAGGCATATGGTGATCACTCGCAAAACCTCTACCCTCTTTTGGTGAGTCCAGATCGAGTTTTTGGAAACTGGTGGATGAGGACTGAGAGAGAGAGAGAGAGAGAGAGGGAGGGAGAGAAAACAAATAAAATAATTTTGAATGGTGGATGTGTCAGAATTACAGCTGGTCCTTCAGAAGCTAAGGGACTAATGGTTAGAAATAATTATAATCTTAGAACTGCAGGGTTGGAAAGGACCCTAAGGATAATTGAGTCCAGCCCCGTCAAGGAGGCACAGTAGAAAATCAAACTCCCAACCTCCAGCTCTACAGCCAGATGCCCCAACCAGCAGTTTCGAAACATTATTTTACAAATCTGGCACCTTATTTTAAACATTTGTGCTATTACATGTAACTGAAGTTCTGATGTAACAAGTGTTTCACCTAAGTCAAGAGGCAAATCTCTGATTTGCAGCCTAGCATGTTTTCAGAAATGAACACCAACTATTTCTTCTCTGTCCCAATATGCTTTGTTAGCCCATATATGGTCTGATACCTTCACTTACATGAGTAGGCCTTCCAACAATGTTCAAGCTCCTCACAGGAGTACTTGCAAGATCAATATATAATTATTTAATTGAAAACTCCCTATACCCGATTGAGCAGAAAGGGAACTTTAAAAAATCAAGAGGCATGGAAGAGCAGCTGCTTATTGATAAAATGATACTAAATAATGAAAAAAGATGAAAAACAAATCTTAACATGGTCTGGATAGACTATAAAAAGGCATTTGACTCATCGCCACATAGTTGGATTAACACCTGCGTAAAATGTTTGAGGATTAATAAAAATGTTCAGAAGTTCCTCAAGAAAAGCATGGAAAAATGGAAAACTGTCTTAATGACCAATGGTGAAGAAATTGGGGAAGTTAGCATCAAAAGAGGGATATTCTTTGTCCCCACTGCTGTTTAACATCTCACTAATCCCCATGTCAATAATTTTAAATAGAACTGGATTGGGCTACCATATTTCATAACAAGTAGGAAAAATTGATCACCTATTATACATGGATGATCTAAAACTATATGCAAAAAGTTCCACTGAGATAGAATCACTGCTAAACAGTGCAAATATTTAATAAAGATATTCAGATGAAACTTGGAATTGACAAATGTGCAGCTCTGTCTATGCACCATGGCAAGATCCAAAAACTAGATAGAATAGAGTTAAAAATGGCAATATTATAAAATCACTGTTAAGTGATGAAAATTATAAATACCTTTGAATACTAGAAGCAGATAACATCCTGCACACAAAAGGTAAAGAACGGACAGAAAGGGAATATATAAAAATACCGCGGAAAATCTTAAAATCAAAATTAAATGGTGAAAACACAATCAAAGCCACAAACACATGGGCAGTTCCAGTAATTAGATACCCAGCTGGAATAATAGATTGGACCCAAAATGAATTAGAAGAATTGGATTAAAAAACACAGAAACTAATGAACATACATCATGCACGACATCCAAGATTATATTTACCATAAAATATTGGGGGCCATGGATTACTGCAAATGCAGCAGGTAGTAGAGGAGGAAAAAAGAAGCCTAAATTATATAAGTACAAATAGAAAAAAAATACTTAAGGCAGTGAAAATGGAGAATATTTTGAAAACAACAGAAACAAAGGCTCAATAAAAGAAGCAACAATTTGAAAATAAATTGAACAGTTGGAAAAATAAACCACTCCATGGACAACACCTGAGAAATATTGATGGAAAGCATGATAATAATTCAACATGGTCATGGCTAAAACTGGAGAACATTAAGAAAGAAACTGAAGGCTTGATATTTTCTGCACAAGAACAAACACTCCAAACTAATGTGATGAAAGCTAAGATTCAGGGAATTAGTGCTAACAGTAAATCTTGACACTGCCAAGAAAAAGATGAAATGGTGTCACACCTCATCTGTGAATATCCAAAGATTGCACAAACAGATTACAAAATTAGATATGATAGAGTGGCAAAATTAGTGCTCTGGTCATTATGCAAAAAATATAACTTGCCAGCCTCTAAAAGCCCATGGGAACATCAGGTGGAGAAAGCGTGAGAAAATGAAATTAAGATCCTATGGGATTTCCGGAGCCAAACTGACAGACACCTTGAATATAGCACACCAGACACGGTAGTAATAGAACGACGAAATGTCTGGATCAATGACATTGCAATTCCAGGAGATGCCAGAGCTGAAAATAAAGAATTGGAAAAACTAACAAAATACAGTGATCTGGCAATCAAAACATCTTGCTTGTGGATAAAACACACTTCAGTGGTCCCCATCGTCATCAGGATTTTGGGAACAATATCAAGAACTTTCACACAGTGAAAGTGTGTGAAACTTTCACAGTATTATAAGGAGTTGCAGATCTCAGAAATAACACTCTCAGGGCTACAAAAAACAGCAATATTAGGAACAGCATACATACTGCACCAATATTTAACAAATACTTAGGTTTTCGGTTAAGACTTGTATCTGTTATATAATGCCAATCAATGTTTTGATTTACTGTGTGTGGTATTTTTGAATAATAGTAATAATAACCATCAGAGCTATAAAAACCAGCAGTATTAGGAACAGTATACATGCTGCGCCAATATTTAACAGATACTTAGGTTTTTTGGTTAAAACTTGTATCTGTTATATAATAGAAGTCAATGTTTTTATAATTTTGATTAACTGTCTGGTATTTTTGAATAATAATAAAATTGACAAAACATCTCGCTTGTGGATGAAACGCACTTCAGTGGTTCCTGTAGCCATAGGGGCTTTGGGAACAACATCAAGAAATTTCACGCAGTATTATAAGCAGTTGCAGATCTCAGAGCTACAAAAAATGGCAATATTAGTGTGATTGTGTTCTTGTTCAAGATTAAGCAGTTCCTCTTCCTTAATGTGATTTACCACAGGAGACGCATTAACGTTAACCAAAGGTTTAATTCCTTTCAAAGGGGAGGGGTGTATAACAACTTCAGTGGGTCCAACGGGCCCAGAAACCACAGGTGTTTCAGGCCACATTACTGTTAGTCCTGTCATCACCAAAGAGTCCTTCAACAAGGGGACATTCCAAATCTCTTGCAGTTGGTAGGTTTCCTCAGGGGTTGACTCCTCACCACGCAAATAGTCCTGCAACAAGGGTTTCAAGCCCAGTCTCCCTCGGGAGGTGTCAGAGCCATGGAGATAGGATCTAGATGCACCACCTTCTTCCAGGGGCCCTTCCCTCTCGGATAAATGGAAACAGTCCATTCCAATGGTTCCGCTTCTCCTAACTGAATTTCCATGCCCGCGCTTCCTTGTCCTTGTGAGGTGTCTTTTCCTCTCTCTCTCTCTCTTTGCCTCTCCCTTAGGTGGAAATGAGAACACATAGGATCCTTCCTCTCATTTGAGCCCTGATCCTTCTTCCTTCCTTTTCTCTATCTCTGGACTCTCCCACTCCTCTGAGCCCCAGCTCCTCTTCTTTTTCTCCCCGTCTCCCGTGTTGCTTATCCTCCTCTCCTCGTCTGTCATTAAGAAACCCTCCACTATTGGTTGTTCTTTTCCCGCCTTTTTCTTCCCATCCCCCTCTGCTTTCTGACCTTCCCCTAGAACCAGATTCTGAACCATAGCGGGTAAAGTAGTTAGGACGGTGTGGACTCCTTCCACCCTAGACGATTCAGGGGACGGCTCACTTCTAGGTTTAACCATACTGACTGGTTCCTCTTCACAATTAGGAACAGCATATATACTGCACCAATATTAACAGATACTCAGGTTTTTGATTAAGAGTTGTATCTGTTATATAATACCAATCAATGTTTTTATAATTTTTATTTGACTGTGCCTGATATTTTTAAATAATAAATTAGTAATAACAATAGTGTTCTGTCAAGTCAATTCTTATTAATGGCAACCCTTTCTATGTTTTTCGAGGTAGAGAACACTCAGAAGTGGTTTACCATTCCCTACTTCTGAGGGCACCCTGGGGATATGCAGCTTGCCCAAGGCTTACACAGGCTTATACCGGCTGGCTCTACTGCCAGGAGGCACACTGGGGAATCAAACTCCCAACCTCAGATACCTAACTTATTGAGCTATCCAGACAGTAACAAAATAGGAGGTAGAAATTCTTTGAAATATGGAAGATTAAAGTAATAGGCACTCATGGGCAGAAAATTGAAGAGGGAACAGTTGAGATTTCTCAGTTAAAGTAGTTGTTCTGGCACAGGAGTCGAAGGAGGTTGAAATAGATCTGGATGTGGAATATCCTCTTTTGAGCTGTCATGGGTCCCTTAATTAGGACAAAGGCAGCACAGAAATTTATTTAAGCATGTGAATTTCGACCTTGAAGCAAAATCTTCCATATCTTTCATATAATATTTTCAGTAGAAACTATTACATTGTGGAAATCACTGGTGGCTTGGAGTGGTACCTTACAATGCTGTTTCAGGGTAAGCCCCACACCACACCACAGGTTGCCCCTGGTGGAAATACATAACAACAACAAAAAATCTGTACTATCTGTTATTATTTTATTTATCTCAAGTGGACTTCTTGATAAACTAGCTACAGTATTTCTAAAAATAGCCCAGTTGTTGAATGGTGCTGCTACAAAAATATGTGAGACCAGATCATTGCACCTGTTGTCAAATAAACCTTTGTGTGCTTATCTGTTATCTCCTGTAAAAGACAGCTTGCCTTGATGTATCTTTGGGGTGGGGAAAGGTGTAGCATTAAAGCCAGTGCTTTTCATGAAGAGAGCAAGTAGAATCATGCATGTGTACTTTTCTCCTAGTTTCAGTGTTTGACAGGAGATTGCAGCAGCATTTTCTTCCTAAAGGTAATTAAAAACAGCCCATTCCTGTCTGCCAAGTGACTTTAATTGTCTAGCATCAGACAGTGATAAGTTCCCCCCTGCAACCCTTCAAGGCTGCACTCTTCTATACCTGGGAGTAAGCCTCATTGAACTGATTGAGACTGACTTCAGAGTAGACACGTATAGTAGTGAAAATAGCAGTGATTTCTCATACAGATTTAAAAAATCTAAAAGAATGATCACTTCTTCAAGTTAATCTTTTGAAATCCAGAACATGGAACTTGTTGGGTCATGATAATAGGTCCTCATGACTGTGTCAGTTAAGTAATAGCAGATATGATCCACAGCAAGAAAAGCAAGGTTGTTCTGGTTTAACTGCTTGCCAATGAGTTTGAATGAATGTATAGGTCCACAGTGCTATGTCTTTAAATCTCAGGGCTTGTTTTCTGAGGGTGTGGTCACACTGGCAAAAAGTGGGACCAAGAATCACTTCGAACCAACCAATTGAATCAGTTTTAGCATTATTTAAATAGATTTATAAATTTCCAGGCATGCAACGCACAGGCAAAATTTATTTATTTTCACCTGCAAAGAAAGGTTTTTCTTAAAAGAGACTGGCAGGGGCTTTTAAAAATACCTTAGATCCTAAATCAATTCAATTCAGTGCAGTTTTGTGGATGTGAACACTGCTGTCATTTTAATTTGTGCCTATGCGGATTTTAGTTGGCAGGGGCACCGCCATTTTTAATTTTTTTTTTAATTCTTTCTTAAAATGTTTAGTGATGCATCACTTAGTGCAATGTGACCACATAGAACTTGTATTGCCACACGTTTATCATCACAGCACTTTATAAAATACACTCAGCATTACAACCACCTACTCCATTCTCTTCATTTGGCCAATGAAGGAGTGGTGGAGCAGCAGAACACCAGCAGGCACAGAACGGGTGCAGAGTGGGTGCACCAGAACACAAAGGATGGTTGGTGCACCAGGAGCATTGCCCTGCAAAGCAGCTGACTGTCCCATTGATTCAAGGAGCTGCTTCCACCTGTCAAGCAGCTGAGCAGTACACCAGCAGGCACACAGCAAGGGCACCAGTATTTGGAGGATGACTGATGCACTAGAGCATCACCCCGTAATGTGGCCAATGGGCCTGCTAGCCCAGAGAGCAGCTGGGCAGTGTTCCTCCACATGCAGCTGTTCCGTGCCGTGGTAAATCTGTTCAGTGTTCTCCTGAACAGCAGGGAAGCAGGAGGCAGCCACAAGAGGTCCGATAGCCAGCTGACCAGTGCTAGGGGATTCACCTCCTGGAAACGATGGCATTAGGTGGCTAGTGGAGGTGCCGCCACCCCCACCCCCCGAGAAGCAGCATCCAAGGAAGCGATGCAGGGGCTGAGGTTCCAACATTGGCTCCCTTCCTGCTGAATCCAGTGGAAGCCTCCTCTCATTCCCATTTTTCCATCATTAATCAGCTGGGGTCACCTCTTTGATGCCCCTGCCCCCGGTTTCTAGCTACCATCATGACACCAGGTGGTGCCTCATAGACACCTGATTTAGAGATGTATCACTTTCTTTTTAAAAAAATTAAACCAAAAATTTAACCAAGAGTGTACTCCACAAACAGAATTGACATTGAGTCAATTCCAATGTAGCTTCCCAAACTAGTTTTAATTACCAGAAATACATTGAAGTAATGTTATTGAACATTATTAATGGTTATTGAACAAAAAATAGAAAATCCTTAACTATTTCAGTTTCTTCATTGTCAACATGGGTAATGTCTTCTGTAGACATTACTTTTGTTTTTGTGTTCAACGATATTCCTGTTTTTGCACTTTCTTTTGTTAGACATATGTACCCACTAGGGGCAAGAGTGGTTTCATGTATTGCTGCTTTCTACCAGTTATAGAGTGTCATCTGGATATCTTAAATTGTTGATATTTTTCTCACCAATTCCACCTTTGTCTGAGTCTAATTCAGCTTTTTGTATGATGTGTACTGCAAAGAGATTGACGCGGACTGACTTTCTTAACACTGTTATTATTGTTTCCCAAGACAGTTCAGTTTTCCCAATAGAATACCACCCTGAGGCAACAAATCATCATTCTCAAATTATACTTTTCCCCATCTGTGTCCATATCCTTTTTGTGCTTTCTTTTATCAAACTGTAAGCTATTGATGGAGACAATGGTTGATGAAATTTTAATGCTTTACAGATAATGAGGGTAATGATAACAATAATATATTATTATCACAATATCTTCCCTGCATCTGTGCAATCCTAATCAATTTGCAAAGCAAAGAAACCTGGAAGAGAGGCTAGGATGCATATAGATCTCACAACTAATGTGCTTTATTCATCTGGCATATGACCCTTCTTCCATCTGTCTCTGTTTATTTCATGCCAAATTCTCCTTACCTATGCCAGCCTTTTCTTCTCATTGCATCCCATTATGATATGCAGAAAAGTGTTCCCACTACTGTATTGCTTCCTCATCCATGCTAGCAAAACTTGTGTTTAACCTGCTATAAAAAAATATATTTTCATTTAAAAGTTAAAATAAATGTAATGTCTTTTTCACATGTATTTTGATAAAATGCTGCTAAGTAGGTAAGTAAGTAAGTAAGTAAGTAAGTAAGTAAATAAATAAATAAATAAATATGGCAGCCAGACATTTTAGTTCATCACCAAGTTGAATTGCTGGCTCCTTCAGCAATACCAGATAGATTATAATTTCACCTCTTGTTTCTAAATGAGTGAATTAGGGCTGGTACCAATGTTATGTTTACTGTCCAGTTTCCTACTCTGCCGATGGTGGTACGTATGTCTAATTAATTTCTGGGCAAATAGTACCAAAAGTTATGATCCATGTTTTATAAGCTATGGTGCAGCAAAGTAACACTGGAAGGGTTTTAATGTTCAGAATGTTGTTCTTAGAAGTACATTTCCAGTCCTTTGAGGGAATAGCTCTTAGGAATGGGTGTAAATAGTTCAGAGCAGAGTATCACTGATAATATTCAGCTAGCTCTTTCTGAAAAGAAGGTGGTGGATCAGAGTTTGAAAAAGTTACTTTTTTGACCAACAACTCCCAGAACCCCCTCCCTAACACAATCCAGTGTGGCTCGTGACTCCCCCTCCCCGAAGCCCCCCTTGCAAATCATGACTGTCAGGTTGGGAAACACTGGTCTAGAAGCAGAGTTCCTTTTGTCTGACAAAGCATATGCCTTAAACTCATCTCTGTACCACATCTTCCACTGAGCTTTGCTTTCTGATTGGGTGCTGAGATATAAACATAATAGTAGTTAATGAATAATAAAAGTTAAATTTGCCCAGGCTCCTATATTTGAGGAATTTATCCCATGGAAGTTTACAAACATTATCAGCTTTAGAATGTATGCTGATCATCTTTTCTACTTTGACCCTTAGGCCAGGGGAAACGTGTCTCCCATCACAGGACCAGCAGAAAACACAGCAGGGTCCTGTAGTTGTTGGCTGCAACCAGTGACATCACTAACCTGCCTTGGGTCTTTTCAAGGAGAGAGGCAGGGTAAAAATAAATAAATAAATAAATAAATAAAATACTATCCCATTTGAACTTCCCTGGAATCTATGTGTTTGTGAAAAACAGATTTAATGTGCATGATGCTAGATTAATTGAATAACATGTGTGTGATGTTTCTAAGTGTAAAAAAGGCAGGCAACCTGCATGAAGCCCAAGAGAGACCACTGAATTGATGTTGGACTGTGCAGTTACTGTCTGTCAAATGGTTTGCAGTGGTAGAGGGAAGCTGACTTTTCTCACAGGAGAGAAAAAACAACAGAAAAAAATAAAAGGTCATTATTTGTATGTGCCTCTTCAGAAATCACCAATATCCTGCCTTTCAGTTTTGTTCAAAGCAACTAGATAGTGCCATTCTATAAGAATAAGTGTTTATAGTAGTGCCTGGCAATGTTAACAACCTAATTCAGACTGGAATGAACGAGGGTTTCAGTACTAAATCTAGTGTTGGTCCCAGCTAGACTAAGCTCGCTGAAATTAGGGGAATCTGTTTTTTTGTTTCTTGTTTTTAAATGAGAAACAAGTCCCATTCATTTCAATGGGTCTACTTTATTTGGGACTAACATTGGCATTATATACGTTTAGTAAAGGGTTTATGAGTACAGTCAAAAAGCTACATCTTTCACTGCTAAGGCAAACCGCCCAGAGTAGACACGTTCTAGATGGGTGGTATATAAATCTAATAAATAAATAAAATAAATTCTTTAGTGTGTGGCAAGTGTTTTTGTTTTTGCCTATGATTCGGGCTCACTAGGTAAGACACTGACTCTGTATAGAGAAGAAGTGCAGCATTAAGAGAAAAAGACTATTTGAGCTTTCTTCAGGATTTGGCAAAGTAGCTTACTTCTGCTCTGTAGCTGATCAGTTGGGAGATAGCGCTGGTTTGTTTGCATCCTTGATGCCTCAGGCACATAGCACTTTTAAAAATTGCCTGTCAGAGGGATAATGTTATAAAAGGAAGATATACACATTTGTCTTAATGTGTGATTTCACCCTGGGAGTTAATCACCAGACAAATGGAGGACACAGCTAGAACAACTGAGAGCCACAGGCTGACCATGACCTAAGCAGAGTAGGGTTATCATATCCTGAAATATCAGGGACCACACCTCTTTAGCTCAGACTATAAACCTCCCCTGTTGAGAAAGACTTTTGTAGCTGCAGTTTATTTCTGCCTGTGCTATCGGAAAATAGAACTGGCACAAGGGTGCTTTTTCCAGGTTTGGGGAGAATTCTAGCATTGTCACAGGCAGCTTACTGAGAGGTAAACTGTCCTAAAGTGTCAGCGACGCCCACTGCCTTAACTTAACAGAATGGATGGGCCACGCATGGCTACCCCCAGGCCTAAGAGTGCTGTCACTACTTTTCAGCCCCAGTAATTTCTACTTCAGAACACTCCCCACTCGGCACAACCAGTCCTAAGCAATTTTGGGGGAACAAAATCCTGCAAATTTGCTTCCCTCTGCCTCAGATTATATGGTGGGAGTTATATAAAAATATTTAAGGAAGCAGATGTTCACGGGTGCTAGAGGCCACACTGGGTGCCCTGGTGACCACTTAAAGCCCGCAGCCTACATGTTGCCCTCCTCTGAGGCACTGCATAATTAATGGTAACCTTGATTAATTATCGAGGGGAGGACATGCAGAAGGAAACAAATTAAGAAAGTCATGTGATAAAGTTCTCACCATCTGTTTCTCACAAACACAGCGATAAGGATGATAAGTTCTTTCAGAGCAGATGCAAATATGTTTTTGTAGTAATCCTTATTGAGATGGCATTTCCTTTCTGCCATTATCTGCATGATAGGCCTGTGACTTGGCTGAATGATATACAACGTCAGGAGTCCATGCTCAGTATTGCACATAAAGAACCTGATTGTGCTGGTCTTACATAAGTGGTGACCCAAGTCAGCTTCATTTGTCAGGTGAATGAACATCAAAGACCTTAGTCTAGATAAGGTCAGCAAGAATGCCAACTTAAAATAACATTCCCATGTGACTTTTATGTGAATAGATATTCCTTATTTTAATGGGAATGTCTGTTTTTGCTGCACAACATATAATGGGTATCTTTCATGGTTTGGATGCTCTCATCACTGAAGATGCAGGGTTCAGATACTGAACCTTAGCATTGCCCCTTCTACAGTTTTGGTTTCTTAGCCCTAACAGAAAACCTAGGATGCAAAACAGTGGTCAAATGTTAGCTAACTGAACTTCTCCCAGATCACAAGTACATGTCAAACAGGGCTCAATGGCGCAGCCATGGTGGCAAAATATTTCACGTGAGGAACCTTTCCAACAGAATTTGCCTTTGATTACAGCCAACTTGAATGCTTCTGTCCTCTGTGTGGAATGCTCAGAAATGGTTTACCATTCCCTTCTTCTGAGGGAATCCTGGGACTGTGCAGCTTGCCCAAGGCCACACAGGCTGGCTCTTCTGGGATGCATAGTTATGAATCAAACTCCCAACTTCTGGCTCCACAGCAAGTTGTCTAACTCGCTAAGCTATCTAGCCAGCTGCAACTCCTAAAATCTTCCAGCCATTACAATGGGAGCCCAAAATGCAGCTTTTCCCTTAGCATACTCTTTGAACCATGCTGTGCTTTGAGAAGGGGGATGAGCAGATTCTTTAACAGTAACATCTGGCACTTCTTGATTTCATCAGCCTTGTGCCACCAAGGCACAGTGAAGGTAAAGGAATTTCACTGCCATATGCCAAGAAGGAGCCAATAAGTCTGTGAGGAGGTAGGCAAAGAAGACTTGAACAGAGGAATGCCATGCACCACATACAACTAGTGCAGTGATCTGTATCCGAAATTAATGAGATGGTTTTTTTAAAAGTTTTTCTATCTGCTAAAAACCAACATTTGTAGGATTTAAAAAACTGTAGGAAAAGGTTTTCCAACTATTGCCTGTGGAAGGTAAATGATGTCAACATTTTGGTGAACAGCAAAATGCAGACTCAATTTCCAGCATACCTGAGGGAAATGTGCATCTGGAAGAACTATGAATGAAATATAGAGTGCAGGAGGGGAAACGGAAGACTACTGTCAATTATCTGGAAGACCTGGTGACTCCAATTCCATTTTAAAATAATTGAAAAGCAGTTACATTAAGAAATTTTCTGAAATGTACAGAGTTATAAAACCCCAAATCTGCAATATTCTGCAATCAATCTATAAGGAAGTAAACAGACTGTTTTGTGTTATAGGTGAGCAGTTAAATAGAGAATGAAGAAAAGGAAGCACACACATGCCTCTAATCTGCATATGCTAATTTATGTATGCATGCAAATTTAGAAATAACTGTTAAAATTTAAATAATAGTCTCTGATAACCTCTCCCCATAGAGCAGTTATCCTATTATAAGAGTTGCAACCCTTTTTATAATAGTCAAGTACCTTTGATTTGCACGCCACATTTGCACAAAAAGGCATTTTTAATAGGGTTAACTCATTCTTTCTCAGAAAGCAGAGGCTTCTTTCTCTCTCAAAGAGCCTGTTTCTCATACATACGCATACACACTAACTTTAATATCTGGTTCTGAAAGGTCAAAGAAGAAATTATTTAACAAGGACTACAACACATATAAGGTGACCTGTGACCCCCCTGAAAACACTTTGCAACCCTCTTGGGGGTCATGACCCCCCAGGCTGGGAAGCACTGCCATAGAGAAAATTACTGCCACCAGGCAGGTGGTGTGCCTGTTAAGTTCAAGTGCTACATGTTCAAGGGCCCTGCCTTTTTTTCCTTATAGCTCATGGACTTAAAAGGGGACTTGGACTCTCCAGCCCTTCCAAGAGGAGATACTCTCAAACAGACTGCTTTTCTTATAAAGGACTATGCTCGGAAAACAAAGATATAAGACTACCATGATAACAGTTTGTCAAAAATTGTGGTTCAAGAGGAGATTGGACCTGGGGACATTCCAGTTCACATGGTGTGCCACCACACTGGCTCAGAGGCAACATTTGAAGTTCAAAGAACTTCAACATCTTGCTTCTGCCACTTTGAGACAAGTTGTTAGAAAGCAGTAATGGAGCAGTAAAAACCTCATCACCATGCCACAAAAATGTAGTCTGGGACATCTTTCTAAAATCACATTTACAGTAACAGTATACCTTTTGGTTCTTGCTCCTTCCCTTCAGAATCAAAATAAGTCAACTTCCATAAAAGCATTTAAGAGAACATACTTTTGTATTTTGTTGTTGTTTTTCTCAGGGATGGCCTTTAACACTGAGCTCTGTACAATATTGTCTCTCCTACACCTAACAGTTACATTTTG
Organism: Intellagama lesueurii; assembly: GCA_037013535.1. Classification (NCBI taxonomy): domain Eukaryota; kingdom Metazoa; phylum Chordata; class Lepidosauria; order Squamata; family Agamidae; genus Intellagama; species Intellagama lesueurii. The sequence goes on along the minus strand of JBAJHW010000003.1, from coordinate 72,636,065 downwards.
TGTTGATGGTTAGAACTGGGAGAAGTCATGATGTACTTCTGACCTCACATTACATTCTTTCCCACAGAATCAAGCTGTCCGTTTGATAAAAACACTACGCCTGGCTCTTTATCAGTGATAGTGGAAGCAGCTTCAGGCATTGCTAAATTCCTCTGTAAAATGTCCTTTCTTCTGGGAAATTGCATGGATCCTACATGAGGTAGTCCTATAAGTGTATAAATGGCAATAGGACAAGCACTTATATAGACCATATTATGTGTTAGAAGATGCAGGACATGAACAAAATCAAGTACTCTTGATTTTGGTTCAGTTAACTATCTGCTTGGATTTCTCCCACTGAAATCAACAGGGCTGTGGCTTTATTGTGCCAATACAGACTGACATACAGTGGACCCTCGACTTATGGAATTAATCCGTATTGGAACGGTGGCTGCAGGTCGAAAAGTCTGTAGGTCGAGGCTCCATTGACCTATAATGCATTGAAAACCGATTAATCCGTAACCGGCCGTTTTTGGTCCATTTTGTTTGATTTTCCGGTCTGTAGGTCGATTCTCCGGCCGCAAGTCGAACCTAAATTTTGCGGCCAGAGAAGTCTGTAACTCGAAAAGTCTGCAGATCAAGCCGTCTGTAAGTCGAGGGTCCACTGTACAAGATGAGCTCTCTGTGTGCAGTAATCAGTGTCATGCAGTTGCCAAATATGAGCATTGGGGTGAGCAACACCTGGCATGTGCCCTCCAGGTGCCATATATGGTCACCCACTACCTCTGCCCCACAGTACCCTGACACACCTCCTATTTTCTGGAATGTTTATCTGAGACATTAAAAAAAGTGTTTCAGAACATCCCCTTGTGTCCTTTAGGGAGAATGGGGGCAATCTCCCTCTGTTTTGAGCTCCACCGCATCTCTGCTCCACCACAGTCCCATATGTTTCTTTTGAAATTATTTTTTGCCATTAGAGGGTACAAGCAAGCTTCTTTAGTTAAACCCTACATATTAAAGAAGTTTTTAATAGGGTACTGGTGGTAGTGGAGGCTGCAGGAGTGACACAGCTCTCCAGTGACCATGGATGGGTGCATGTGGCCTCTGGATGTCTGGAAGTTGCCCACCCAGATGTAAGTGATCTCTGTAGGATTGTGAAAAGTTTGATGGGGTCCTGAGAACTGGTATATTCAGCTGTGCTCATGATTTGAAAACAAAAACATCACAATGGTGTGTGAAGTGACAGTCATCATGAGCCATCTGTCAAGAATCTATGCATATTAGATATGAGCACGAACCATGGTTTGGTGCGGTTCAGCAGGTCAAGTGCACAACTTCTTCTCTGGGTGTCCTGGGTTCCCAGCCTGGCCTCTCTCAGTGGGTACCCACTCAGAAGCAGTGGTGTGGCTTCCCAGTCCTACTTCCTCTGGGTGCTGTCTCAGAGCCAGCACCCACAAGAGGAGGCAGGGCTGGGAAACTGCACCACTGCCTATGAGTGGTTGTCTGCTGGAGGAGGTAGGGCTGGGAAGCAGGGGCGCCCACAGAAAAAGCTTTGTGGCCTAACCGCTGAACCACAGAATGATGGTTTGTGCTCATCTCTAGTGCATATTATAGCTGCACAGTAGTGCATCTGTGTTATTGTGCAGCAGAACAAATCAACATTCTACAAGGCAATTCAAAAAAAATTCCCATTTCCATTCATACTTGTTGAAAAAGAGCCCTGACAATTGCTTTGTGTTTGCTTCAAATCTCCCATTCCCTCAACTCAACTTACTATAGTATGTAAATATAGTAATAAAATGCCTACAAACATATAAATGTCCTTCTCAGAAAAAGTGTGCATTTTGTTTCTGTCATGGTGGAACTCAGCAATGACAGATTTTCAGGATATAACATAGGAAATATTTGAGAATCATTGCATTAGACCAAACTTGGTAACTACTCTAATTTTTTTTTGTTATAGGAGTATTTAAAGTGGCTTTCATTGAATCTACAACAGAAAAGTAAAACTTAAGACTGGCCAGAATAGGTGTGTACATTTCAAATGACTCCTCTACATTTTCCTTTTCACAAGAGCAGAATAATGAGCAGATGTTATTATAAGCGATAACAAGAAAGGTCCAAATGGCATGGGTGAGAAGGGACAGGGTCTTTTTGGTGTCTGCTCTCTCTCAGACTGTGGAACTCCCTTTTAAGGAAAGCTGGTCTGGCCCCTTCCATTTGTCCTTCTGCCAGCAGGCATGGTTGACAGGTTTTGACTGGCTGCTGAGAAAGGGGCTTTTCTTGGTTGAGTGCTGTAAGTTTTTTATGGATTTGTTTTTAAATTGCTTCTTAATTCAATAATATCAAAATATAATTTATCTGTGTTTTAAATTTCTAACATCTTGACCATTTTTCTCTGTACCCATTTTTAGCACTGTGAGAAAGATGAGATTTCAGTAATAAATAAACCTTCCCATATAAACATGATTTACACCTCATATGTAAAAGTGTTCTTACAGAGTCATCTTGGGAGAGTATATGATACATGCTTGTGTCGCAGCACTGATAGCTCCTCCTTTCCCCAGCATCCCCTCACACAAACTGAAGTGAATAAATATTTCTTCTCTGGAATGGGGAAAGAAAATGAGAATTTTTTTGGACATTCTTCCACGACTTCATTAGACATATCCCTCTTTGTGATTGTAGACACTACCAAAGGTCATAAACACCACAGAATTAAGCATAGATCACTTGTGATTGAAGTTGAGGAGGGGGCAACCACCTGAACTGTTATGATAAAGTGTCCTCCCCTTGGTTTACAAGTCACTGGGTAATTAGGGTCTACCCTTTTGAATAATCCATGAAAGAATAGTTAATACTTCCTCCCTCTTTGATTCCAGCTCAACTCCGGCATTATCTCTTTCTCTGCTCTCCTCTCTAAGCTCTCCCACCAACAATGTACTGGCAATTTTGTTTCTCTTCTGTGCTTTTGAAAGCTCAACCAAGGTCAACCATGCTTGTTTGGGTAACCATTGAGATCCTGTCCTATCAAACTCCTATGCTCCTTTGTTTATTGTTTACTAAAATGTGTGGCTTACACAATGCCATTGTTTCAACTGGCTAGAGGAAATGACATCATACACAAAGGAAACTGTATCACTGTTGAAATGTTTTAATGGATGCTTTAGGAAGAGACACAAATGAATGCATGATAATCATCATGTCACAAGAACATTCTGAGCCCCTGAGCCTTCACTTCAAAAGATGATGCACTTTAAGTAATCAGGAAACTGATGGACAAAATCAATTATTGCACTGAGATAACTGATAAACCACAGCACCTGGTACTGACAATAGGCATGTGCCAATACATACCACATCACATCACACGAACACATACATATCTTGTGGCAATTAACAACACTCTTTATTACCTTGGATGTTCTGATTCATGTAGCAAATGCTGAACACGAGGAGTTCACAATTTGGTAAACTGTAGTAGCAATTTCACTCTCTAGAGTAAACTGCCTTCGGATTTCACAAATGCTGTGCAAGATGCAGAGAACTGAAATACCATTAGACACTTACGCAGTGCATCATTTCAAGGCTAAAGGAGAACACTGAGGAGACCTTTATGGGAAACATTTTACAAGCAGTCGTATCCTCGATGTGACCCAAGTAAGCAATGTGAGTTACAATTTGGAGGTTACAAGGCTACAGTTATCTCTCTCTATTTCTTTTTTGTAAAGGACAGCAGTAAACATCTCAGTTTCCTATCATGCTGCATCAGGTTATAACACCACTCACAGTTCTATTAGGGTGTGAACTAGACTTCAGAATGGGATCATTAGGAGTGCTCTGAATCAAGCCAAAAAAAACTGTAGCCCTAGAACTGTGCCAAAAAGGAGTTGTTTTGTTGTTGTTTAGTCGTTTAGTCGTGTCCGACTCTTCATGACCCCATGGACCAGAGCACGCCAGGCCCTCCTGTCTTCCACTGCCTCCTGAAGTTGGGTCAAATTCATGTTGGTAGCTTCGATGACACTGTCCAACCATCTCATCCTCTGTCGTCCCCTTCTCCTCTTGCCTTCACACTTTCCCAACATCAGGGTCTTTTCCAGGGAGTCTTCTCTTCTCATGAGATGGCCAAAGTATTGGAGCCTCAGCTTCAGGATCTGTCCTTCCAGTGAACACTCAGGGTTGATTTCCTTCAAAATGGATAGGTTTGTTCTCCTTGCAGTCCAGGGGACTCTCAAGAGTCTCCTCCAGCACCACAATTCAAAAGCATCAATTCTTCGGCGGTCAGCCTTCTTTATGGTCCAGCTCTCACTTCCATACATCACTACTGGAAAAACCATAGCTTTGACTATGTGGACCTTTGTCGGCAAGGTGATGTCTCTGCTTTTTAAGATGCTGTCTAGGTTTCTCATCACTTTCCTCCCAAGAAGCAGGAGTCTTTTAATTTCGTGGCTGCTGTCCCCATCTGCAGTGATCGTGGAGCCCAGGAAGGCAAACTCTGTCACTGCCTCCATATCTTCCCCTTCTATTTGCCAGGAGGTGATGGGGCCCGTGGCCATGATCTTAGTTTTTTTGATGTTGAGCTTCAGACCATTTTTGGCGCTCTCCTCTTTCACTTTTATTAAGAGGTTCTTTAATTCCTCCTCACTTTCTGCCATCAGAGTGGGATCATCTGCATATCTGAGGTTGTTGATATTTCTTCCGGAAATCTTAATTCCGGCTTGGGATTCCTCCAGTCCAGCCTTTCGCATGATGTATTCTGCATATAAGTTAAATAAGCAGGGGGACAATATACATCCTTGTCGTACTCCTTTCCCAATTTTGAACCAATCACTTGTTCCATATCCAGTTCTAACTGTTGCTTCCTGTCCCACATATAGATTTCTCAGGAGATGGATAAGGTGGTCAGGCACTCCCATTTCTTTAAGAACTTGCCAGAGTTTGCTGTGGTCCACACAGTCAAAGGCTTTTGCGTAGTCAATGAAGCAGAAGTAGATGTTTTTCTGGAACTCTCTGGCTTTCTCCATAATCCAGCACATGTTAGCAATTTGGTCTCTAGTTCCTCTGCCCCTTCGAAATCCAGCTTGTACTTCTGGGAGTTCTCGGTCCACATACTGCTGAAGCCTGCCTTGGAGGATTTTGAGCATAACCTTGCTAGCGTGTGAAATGAGTGCAATTGTACGGTAGTTGGAGCATTCTTTAGCACTTCCCTACTTTGGGATTGGGATGTAGACTGATCTTTTCCAATCCTCTGGCCACTGCTGAGTTTTCCAAACTTGCTGGCATATTGAGTGTAGCACCTTAACAGCGTCATCTTTTAAGATTTTAAATAGTTCAACTGGAATGCCATCACCTCCACTGGCCTTGTTGTTAGCCATGCTTTCTAAGGCCCACTTGACTTCGCTCTCCAGGATGTCTGGCTCAAGGTCAGCAACCACACTATCTGGGTTGTCCGGGACATCCAGATCTTTCTGGTATAATTCCTCTGTGTATTCTTGCCACCTCTTCTTGATGTCTTCTGCTTCTGTTAGGTCCCTACCATTTTTGTCCTTTATCATGTCCATCTTTGCACAAAATGTTCCTTTAATGGCTCCAATTTTCTTGAACAGATCTCTGGTTTTTCCCTTTCTATTGTTTTCCTCTATATCTTTGCATTGTTCATTTAAGAAGGCCCTCTTGTCTCTCCTTGCTATTCTTTGGAAGTCCGCATTCAATTTTCTGTAACTTTCCCTATCTCCCTTGCATTTGGTTTCCCTTCTCTTCTCTGCTATTTGTAAGGCCTCGTTGGACAGCCACTTTGCTTTCTTGCATTTCCTTTTCTTTGGGATGGTTTTTGTTGCTGCCTCCTGTACAATGTTACGAGCCTCCATCCATAGTTCTTCAGGAACTCTGTCCATCAAATCTAGTTCGTTAAATCTGTTCTTCACTTCCACTGTGTACTCATAAGGGATTTGGTTTAGATTATACCTGACTAGCCCAGTGGTTTTTCCTACTTTCTTCAGTTTAAGCTTGAATTTTGCTATAAGAAGCTGATGGTCAGAGCCACAATCAGCTCCAGGTCTTGTTTTTGCTGACTGTATAGAGCTTCTCCATCTTTGGCTGCAGAGAATATAATCAATCTGATTTCGGTATTGCCCATCTGGTGATGTCCATGTGTAGAGTCGCCTCTTGTGTTGTTGGAAAAGAGTGTTTGTGATGACCAGCTTGTTCTCTTGACATAACTCTATTAGCCTTTGCCCTGCTTCGTTCTGAACTCCAAGGCCAAACTTACCTGTTGTTCCTTTTATCTCTTGACTCCCTACTTTAGCATTCCAGTCCCCTATAATGACAAGAACATCTTTCTTTGGTGTCAGTTCTAGAAGGTGTTGTAGGTCTTCATAGAATTGGTCAATTTCAGCCTCTTCAGCATTGGTGGTTGGTGCATAAACTTGGATTACTATGATGTTGAAAGGTCTGCCTTGGATTCATATTGAAATCATTCTATCATTTTTGAGATTGTATCCCAGTACAGCTTTCCCCACTCTTTTGTTGACTATGAGGGCTACTCCATTTCTTCTACGGGATTCTTGCCCACAATAGTAGATATGGCAATCGTCTGAATTGAATTCGCCCATTCCCATCCATTTTAGTTCACTGACACCCAGGATGTCAATGTTTATTCTTGCCATCTCCTGTTTGACCACATCCAACTTACCAAGGTTCATAGATCTTACATTCCAGCTTCCTATGTAGTATTCTTCTTTGCAGCATCAGACTTTCCTTTCACTTCCAGGCGCGTCCACAGCTGAGCGTCCTTTCGGCTTTGGCCCAACCACTTCATTAGCTCTGGAGCTACTTGTACTTATCCTCCGCTCTTCCTCAGTAGCATGTTGGACGCCTTCCGACCTGAGGGGCCCATCTTCCAACGTCATATCTTTTAGCCTTTTGTTTCTGTTCATGGGGTTTTCTTGGCAAAGATACTGGAGTGGCTTGCCAGTTCCTGCTCCAGGTGGATCGCGTTTAGTCAGAACTCTCCGCTAAGACCTGTCCGTCTTGGGTGTCCCTGCACAGCATAGCCCATAGCTTCTCTGAATTACTCAAGCCCCTTCGCCACGACAAGGCAGCAATCCATGAAGGAGTGGGACAGCTCTAAAAAGGGATGGGTTGGATCATTCTAAGTCAAAACATGTGTGGACGCCATAATTTGATTCAAACCAAACAGCACCAAAAGCATTTGGACATGCTGAAAAAGATGCTTTGTTTGAAGGAAGGGGTAGTGGGTATGTTACATCACTTGGCCAGATAGAACTGGGTTCTTCCTCTTGAATGAAGTTCACTGCTTGGATTCAAACAAGTTGATCTTCAGTTTTGATCACCTCACTATGTTATGAAAACAATATGGAAGTATTCCATGTATGTCACACTACCCATTTTAAAAAGAGGTGGTGTGAATAAAGCAAATATTTTCGCATCAGAAGCACTTTCTAGTATGCATAGTGGAAAGATGTTAGTGAAAAACCCATACTAAATAGATGAAAGACTGGGCTACAAGCAGTGTGGAAACTTCGCAATGTATTTTTTTTTTCAGTAGTTAGAAATTATACACATATAAAAGTGAGAAAGCATGAAGAGAATATGGGAGTCTGAATGTTATTTTATCAAAGACTCTGAATAGCCATAATCTGATAATGACTTTCAGGCCTAATAGTCTGGGTCACATTTCAATTGTTGACCTAGAGATGAGAGGTTTCATCTTCCATTACCCAATCCCCCAGCCCTCAATAATTTCTTTCAAAACAAAGAGAACAATACTCTCTGGCTGAGCAATACATTTTGACATCTATGCGTTGACAAGAACTGGAACCTGTTGCCTCAATTTGGAGTCTGTGATGGTGAACACACGCAGAGAGGAAACAGCATTTCACAAATATTCTTGTTTATACACTCCATGTATGTGTAGATATTTCTCACTCTCTTATAAAGTCTTCAATTTTTTTTGCCACTGGTACTGGACATTTTAAAAATTAGCAATACTTTTGTTGGAATATACACTCCTGGCAAAGTTAGGATGTTAAAGTCCCATTATTATAGTAATTGTGGCAGTGGTTTTGGAAATTAAGCGGTAAGACTTTTAAAGGGGATGATATACTTTTATTTTTTCAAATGCACTGAATTGGCTTAATGTTGCATTGCTGTACTCTCTCTCTCTCTCTCTTTCTCTCTCTTGCAAGCCAGATGTTCTTGCATTGGTAGAAAGGTGGGATTAATCCAACAGCAAAAAAGTCAAGGTTTTCCCAGATTGTGACCTTGCAGATGTGTCATAGCACAACCCCTATCATCCCCAGCCAATAAGGGACTGGAAGAGAAGACTCCCTGGAAAAGACCCTGATGTTGGGAAAGTGTGAAGGCAAGAGGAGAAGGGGATGACAGAGGACGAGATGGTTGGACAGTGTCATCGAAGCTACCAACATGAATTTGACCCAACTCCGGGAGGCAGTGGAAGACAGGAGGGCCTGGCGTGCTCTGGTCCATGGGGTCACGAAGAGTCAGACACGACTTAATGACTAAACAACAACAACAAAAGGAATTGTAGTCTGACTCATTTTGATGGCACCAAGCTAGAGAATGTTGCAACAGATACAGTCAGAAAACAATTCTCAGTTTACTCAATGTGTACATAAGTGTTTACTCTTTTGACTGGGCTAAAGTACCAAGATTTTATGATGTGTGTGGTGGTTGCATAGAAGTTCTGAGCAAATTTCAAAGTCTCATCTTGCTTTTAACACCGTATCAACATAGGTGGGAAAGTTTTTGCAAAAGACTTGTTGGAGAAGGAACTAAGAAATGTATCATATACTTGGAATTATAACACTACCTATCTACTTTTAAAGTAACTTTCCTGGGAGAACTCAGGGTGAGCAGATATGGCGAATTGCTATAAGTCTTGCTAGAGATGCACAGGAACCTTGGTTCAGATGTTTGTGCCAGTTCATACGCACAGCACCACAGGTGCCACATGCTTCCCTTCCCCTGCCTTCCCAGCCAATTACCCACTCACCAGTTAGAGCACACTCCTCTGCTCCTCCTCTTTCGCTGTTTGACCAGTCCCTGGCAGGAGCATGGGTTTGCAAGTCCTGCCTCCTTGTCTGAATAGGCAATCAGCTGAGGAGGCAGGGCAGAGAAGCTCATTCTCCTGCTGGAGACTGGTCAAACAGCCAAAAAGGAGGAGGAGGAGAGGAGCGCACACCAATTCGTGAGTGGGGGATCCAGCTGGGGAGGCGACGAAAGGTAATGCGTGGCACCTATGGTGCCATGTGTATGAACCGGCACAAACCTCCGAACTGAGGTTCATGCCCACCTCTAGTCTTGACTAAGAACGTTTCATCCCCCTCCCAACATACCTTCCAGTACACTTGATCAGGTGTGCTTTAGAGAGTTTAATGTAAAACAATGACCCCCAGGGTTGGCATGCACAGCTAGTGGACCAGGCTTGTTAGGTAGGCTGCCACCACTCCCATAAAAATATTAAAAACTCAGTAGCTTGGTCAAGGCTAAGACTTCCTCTCAGCCAAAAATTCAGACAGTTGCTTGAAATGATTTTTGTATTTTATTAAAAGAAAAGGAGAAAAAAGACAATTTAAAAGAATACAAGCTGTTCATAGTTCAAAGAAAAGGTTATTCAAAAATTAGGAGCAAATGTGATTAGAGGATTACAGCATTCAAACAGAAATTCATCAGAAAATAATAAAATCTAATCTACCCTATCTGACACATACAAAGCAGAGAAACGGAGTAGCTCGGGGCACACTCTGAGCATTCCCCAGCATAGCTTTGTGAAACAGCACATAGAGGTCTCCTTGTGAGTCACACTGTGGGTGGGAAGCAAAGCATGGTATGCTAGGCTCACAAGCTGAGAGGTATGCTAGGCTCACAAGCTCATTTTCCCAATTTTCTTTTTTATATAAATGATTGGGCCATTTTCCACCTGTGACCTGCCATCATGTAATTGCTCTTAATCCTCTTTGATCCTTCTACAAGACAAAAGGCAGCTTTCCAGATCCTCCAGATCTGCATAAATTTCTGGGAAAGGAATTATGAGGATATCAAGAAAGAGCCCCCCCCCCCACACACACACACCAAGAAGGCACATGGACTACTCAACATCAGCAGAGCAGGACTGCAACCACTAGGTAATAATCTTTTTATTTTAATCTGACTCCAGTTAGCTAGACCTAGCGAGTTTACTAAATTACACCCTAATTCCCAGGTGGAGGACACTCTCCCTCCTGGGCCAAGCAGAAACATGTCTGTTTTGAAGAAGGGCCAAATGGTGAGAGGTGTGTGTGCACCCATGGTCTATGCCCCTTTGTTTGAAGAACTGGGGTGTGAAATCCAATTCACAGCAGCCTGAGCTGTAATTTTAAACAACATTACTGCTTCCTGCTTACATCTAAGAAAGACTGCCTGGCGAAATCCATCTGGCCAAGACGTTTTGGGCTCTATGTCTAAGAATGCCTGGCAAAATCCATCTTGCCATGAACTTTTAGTACTTTGCTTTGAAGAAGTGTGATTTACCACAAAAGCTCGCTGAGTGTATGGTTTTTTTATTTTTTTAATTAGTGGTCTATAAAGGTATCACCTATCATCTACTCTTGCATTTATATTTAGTATCAGCCACATGGCTCCCCCCCCCTTTTTTTATTTCAAGGACAGGACAGGGGTTACAGCCCAAGGTGTAAGAGTCCTCTTGACAGAAGATAAGCACAGAAGTGTCTGCTCCCCTCAGTTTGTCTTTGAACTTATAGGAGGGAAGCAGAAGGCACAAACTGCCTGTTTACCATTTTATCTCTGGTTATGTTATTAAGTTCCCATGCCCACACAGATGTCCAGAAACCTAATTCCCTATTTCATATTCCCCACATCCTTGATTTCTTCACAGGATTGTTGATTTGTGGGCAGTTTATTCATGTTTGTCAGACCACATACACTTGTTTTACAATGATAGTAAGGTTCCAGGCTAGTACAGATATCCTTGCAGATTGCTTGATGACAGTACACATCATTAATCAACTATCACAGAGAGAACACTGAAATTGCATCATATCTCAGAACACAATTCAACCACAAGGCATGAAGTGTTGAGAAATTGGGTAGTAAGAGGGGGACTGCAACAAAATGTTGTAGGAAGTTGCAGGTATGCCCCATCATACTCTCTTCATGTCTTCCTGTTCTTTGTTCACATATAGTTTCTAACTACTCTCTCTCTCTCTCTGTGTGTGTGTGTGTGTGTGTAACTGCAGCACAAATTTAATGTGACCAGGAAATTTCTTAACCCTACATCTCAGAAATCCTTGTAATAGAGATTGGATTTTTATTGCCTCTGGTTTCCCAGTGTGGTGTAATGGATAGAGTGATGGATAAGTTGTACTCAGGAGACCAGGGTTCAAATTCCCACTCTGCCAAGGAAAATAATAAGGAGGAGGCTGATAAAACCACTCCTTAAATATCTTATTTATGTTGAAAGCCCTATTAGGCATGTCTCACTATGTCAAATGTGATTTGATGATACATAACACACTTTCCCTTATGCATTTCAAAAGGGTCTAAAACATCCACTGCTTTTCTGCATGTAAATTCATTCACCAGATTTCTCCTCAAAGGAGAACAGTATGGTGTTTATGAGATTTCCACCATTTTATTCTCACAACTTTGTGAGGTGACCTGGCTAACAGAGACTGATATTTCCAAAGCCACTCTGTGGTCACCATGCCACATTTCATTTCAGAAGCTAGGGAGGCTTGGGCCTGGTTAGTTATTTGGGGGAAGACCAGTAGAAAACATCATGCATCCCTGAGGGGACGTGGGAATAAATCCTGCCTGAAACTCTGCAGCATCTCTGCCAGTTGGAGTTGATGATACTGGGCTACAAGGACAAACAGTGTAGCTCAGTAAAATGCAGCTTCCTATGTTCGTATAATCATGGCAGAAGAGGAATTTGAACCCAGGCCTTTCCAGATAAAGCACAGTATTTTGTCTGCTATGTCACACAATCTCTTAGAATAAAGATTTATTTCCAATAAAGCCTTAAAAATGTACTCCTACCATGGGCAACACCAGGCCTAGAAATGCTGATATGGGACATTACGAGAGAGAGAGAGGCACATATATACATATATACACACACAGAGAAAGTGGCTGCCTGGACACTTCAGTTTTGTTTTTTCTTTTGTCATTTGTGGGGACCTTGTGGGGAGACCCTGAAAACTGCTGCTCCTGGAGAGCTGGAAAAAGAAGTAAGTAACTTTTGGAAATAAGAAGACACAGTGGCTGCATGCAGCCCATGGGCCTCGTGGTGTTCATCTTTACTGCCGTCTTTTGCACTAAAAGGAAGGAGATTTTCCTGTTAGGAGACCTGATGAGAATATTGTCACTGCTGTCATTTATTTTACAGAAACGCTTCTTGTTAGAACCCAAAGTGTGTTTCTAGAACCAAGGAGAGAAATAATGTTTCAGTTATTAGAACACTGAGCATATAAAGGGAAATAAAATCTCTTTAATAGAAAAGAATGGTAACATGAATTTGGGGAAATTTTGTAGGGGATATAATATTGTTTCCACCTGAAAGCAAGGAGGTGGTTTTGTAATCTGATGGTTTGAGAATGCTGCCATTCGCATATTGGAGTATATTTTCCTTTCATTATCTGTGGTTTAAGGTAAATTGAAATTATTGTTAAGCTTGCATCAGGAGAACAATGGGTCTTAAGAAGAAATCCTTTCTAATAAAAAGGCCCCTTTAAAAGCAGAAAGAGGTTTTTGTCTAGTTCTTAGAAAGCTGAATGTGTTTATGCATCTATTGAACAATATTTTCTTTGTTCATTCCTTCTCCCATCCTGCAGCTCTTTTCTAATTAATACAATCTACACTGATGACTCACTAGAAACAGACAGGAAAATAAGAATAATAGGATGAAGTATTCTTTCTGGAGGACTCCTCATTATATTTCAAGCAAGTTTTCTTCACCCAGGTAAAGAAAAGACAAGCATTGGCACCTGGCTAGTCCTGTTCAACTGTGAAGACTTGTCATTATGGACAGAAATTAAGAAAATAGCTCTTTCTGAAACAGAAATTATTTATTTTACACAGTGCATTCTGTTTTGTGCTAGTGATGGAAAGGAATAAAATTTAGTGCAGACACCAAGTCCCTGACACTTCCCCTCTGATCACTGCTCAGCTTCACTGCCTGATTTTAGAGATGCCGCCAAACAGTTCCCACACTTTTCCAAGCCTTAAGGGACCGATGGGCAAGCTACTATCCCTGGGGCCCCGAAAAACAGCCCCACATCCCTGTCCTTGCAGCCTCCAGCCCCAAAAATGAAGTAAATAAGGGTGTGAGGTAGGATTCTATGAGACACAATGTAGCAGTGGGAGATCTTTTAACAAAATAATAATTATATATAAAATTATATATATATAATTATTATTTTGTTAAAAGATCTCCCACTGCTACATTGTGTCTCATAGAATCCTGCCTCACACCCTTATTTACTTCATTTGAATGTAACACAAGGGGGTGCTTTCAGTAAAAAAAAAAAAAAATCAAAAAGAAAATATTGGGAATGGTTGTATCTCTCCAAGCTGTAGGCATGGCTGTGTACATAACCCCAGACCTCTGGAAGTTGCCCACTCTGTCTTAAGGGCTAAAACTTTTACTGCTTTATTTAATGAAAATATTAATAAAATATCAGCACACGTCTGTATGGAATCATAAATGCAGGTGTGCTGGAGAATAGAAAAGATTCTCCTCACTGCTTGACTGGTAGGATAGAGTAGCCATTCTCAGGCTATTTTTGGCCATGGCCATAAACACAATATGAAAGAAATATAGGCCAAATCAGGATTGTATAAGTCACATAACAAATCTTATAAGGCGGTGTGTGAAGAATTGTTTCCAGTCTGTTGCCCCCTTCAAACATATGCCAGCCCCTCCAGGAGGCCATACGGCCCCATTGAGAATGGCTGGTATAGAGAACTGAGGGGTTACCATGTCTTTAGAATCACAAAATCATAGAATTGTAGAGCTGGAAGGGACACCAAGAGTCATCAAGTCCAGTTCCCTGCCAGTGCAGGAAACCCTCACCTTAGAGCATCCCTGATGGGTCACCATCCAACCTCTGCTTTAAAATCTCCAGTTAAAAAGAGCCCACTCCTTCCCCCCAAGAAAGTCAATTCCATGGTCAAGTGGCTCTCACTGTTAAGAAGTTCCTTCTAATGTTCACTCAAAATCTCGTTTCTTGTAACTTGAAACTATTACTTCTAGTCCTCTCCTCTTGAACCGGAAAAAACCTAACCTGCTCCATCTTCTATAGTCCTTTGAATACTTGACAATTGCTATCATATTGCCTCTCAGAATTTTCTTCTCCAGGCTAAATATGCCAAGCTTCTTCAACTTTTCTTGATAGGGCTTGGTCTTCTTGACCCTTTTACCATTCTGGTTGCCTTCCTCTGGCCATGTTCCAGCTTCTCGATATCCTTCTTAACTGTGAGGCCCAGAACTGGACACAGTACTCAAGGTGGGGTCTCACCAAAACAGAAAAGAGTGGTACTGTACTATTGCTTCTCTAAATCTAGACATTATATTGTTTATAACCCTATTATAACAGCAGAGGGGGCAGAGTCACACACGCACGCACACAGGGGAGAAGTCACGCGTGAGAGAGGCAGAGCTGGAAATTAGAGGGTACATTGACTATGACGTCTAGATCTTTTTCACATATACTTCTTTCAAACCAGCTTTTACCCATCCTGTATTTATGCATCTGATTTTTCTTGCCTACGTGCAACACTTCACATTTTTCCCTGTTGAAACTCATTTTATTTGTATTAGTCCAGTTCTCTAATCTAAGGTCAGTTAGAGTACTGATTTTGCATTAACTACTCTTTCAAGTTTGATATAATCTGCAAATATAATGAGCATTCCCTCCACACCCTTGTCTGAGTCATTTATAAAGATATTGAATAATGCTGGACCTAGGACAGAACTCTGTTGCATTCTCTTTATATAAAGCCTGGAGTAAATTACCATTTGACAAATTATTAACCATTACAGCCAAGGAAGGTAAATCTTTGCTAGGTGATCCTCATAGGGAAGGATGAGAAACTGGTCTTCACAATGGTTTGATGCTTCACACAATGCTTTGTCCCATTTTGCACAAAATTTAACAAAATTGCAGATTGCTAAATTGATTCAGATGGCTGCTGCTTCACTTCAGAATTTGAAGCAGTGAATATGTTGTTGACTTTTTGCTTCTTTCTCTTTCATTCTCTCTCTCTGTGTGTATCAGCTTTGCTTCTCTCAATTAATTGACAATAGAGACATTTTGTGCAAATTATGGAGACTTTCCCGGGGATGGAGGGAAAAGCTCCTTGCCTTGCTTTCAGCTGCATGCAATTTGGATGTCACAACACACCTTGCCAGGTTTTAAAATTCCTCCTCAAGGTGTGTTGTGATATCCAAACTGCCTACACTGACCAGAAATGAAGAGTCTAGCATATTTTGTTCTCTTCCCTACTATCAGAGAGGAAACAGCCATTCCATCAGCCTGCAGGAGAGGGATCACATTTTAAAGCTTGGTTGAAAGTTCTTAGCTCCACTGGTACCACCACAGCAGAAGGAGAGCAGGAGCAAGGTTATTCCGGCAGCCCACCTAAAATACCAGTTCCATAAGGCTTCTTAGCTTCCTGTTCTGGTGACAGTGAGTCATTATATGATTAAGAATTGATGCCCAGGTTTCCTTGTCACCACCCTACTTTTCCCTCCCTATTCCTCTTCTCTTTTGTGTTATGTCTTTTATAATATACACTGTAAAAGAATGTGGGCAGAGTTTATCTTCTTTCTATTAATCATAGTAAGCCAGACTGAGTGCTTCTTGGGGGTAGGCATGCTTTAAATAAGTCAACAATTAAGTAAATAAATTCACATTTGTTGTTTTTATGATGATTGTGATAACCAAATAAATGATCCGTGCCTTGGCAATTGTCTTTCCAGTCTTGCAGAAAACATGGTGCAAATTATTGTTCTCATACACACAAAGAACAGTCTGATCCTATTAGAATCCATTTGTGAGCAAGGAGCATGTAATTTCTGGACCTGCAAAACTAAAAAGGAAGACACAGAAGACTAGTTAAAAAGATATTAAACTGAAACAAAAATTGCACACTTGAGGGGTACTGAACATCGTATTCTGTGGTTAGATGAAAAAATAAATCTATTACAACAATAGACGCAACAGGGGCAGGCAGAAGCATGATGAGATGCACATACAGGCGTTGTTTAGCCAGCATTTTATTTTAATGAAGATAATTTTAAAGTGTTTCTATAAGGCAAGCAACAGCACCACTGCATTCTAAAGAGAGCCAGCAGAAAATACACTTGGATTAGATCTGTGTTGCAATATAAACATTTGTAATTTATCCAGTATTAAAAGCACAATAATGCTGAGCTACCTCAGAAGACACACCAACCAATATGGTAAATGCTGAGGGACAGACTCTCTTTAGGAAAGATCAGACAGGAGGAAGAAGCATAATTGCCATTTTGTGCAGGAGGCAATGGAACTTTTAGAAGTAATTGAGATAAGAGACTTCAGAAGAAATGTGTGTGAGTCTGAATCCTGATTATTCAAATTAAAGGTTGGCCTCGGCCCTCAGATGCTTGCGGTGGAATCTGCTTTTATATTCTACACAGGAGCCCACTTTGGAGCTTTGCTCTTGATATCAGTAGCAGCTGCATGTGGCAATTAGACAATGTTTTTGATTTTCTGCTGCGAAATTCCCATTTTAAGTCTGTGAAATCTCAACTGGAGTCAGAGGAATTACAGAGGAGGAAAGCTGGTGAAATGAACAGGGTAGCGCAAGACAAGTCTACATTGGGCTTCTGAGGGCTGCAGCACAATACATTTGCAAGGTGGTTATGTCTTAAACCAAGCAGGAAATCCTATGAGAATGTGGAAATATTAGAGCAGAGAGTCTACTCTATGTCACATGTAATAGTTTCCATACCAGCAGTGATGCTGGTTTTGTTTACTGTTTTCTAGTGTCGTGTTTGATCCCTTTTAGTATTTGTATACTTGCTGTTGTTAGCTTTAATACTGACTTTTAATGATGTAAGCCATCTTGATTACTTTTTAAGGAGAAGGGCAGGGTAAAAATATTATAAATAAATAATAAATAATACCAGGACAATTAAAATTAAAAGTTGTGTATTATTCTAGCAATCATATAAAAGTTGAAATGTTGTTGCAACTGCAGTTATTCAAAGGTCCTTATCATTTGAGGTCCAAAACTGTAGCTTACCTAGTTTAGAAGTAAATTCAGCTATAGTCAGGGACTTTGAGTTCAGTCCCCTTAAACTCCCACCATCTGTCAGATCACAGAGCGTGACGCCAGCTACTGCCATATAATCAGTATTGATCAAAGGCAGAAAGGGAAGAGCACGTCAGCTGCAAAGAGGCAGGAGGATCTGGTCTGCTGGTAACATTGCACAGAGAGTCTCCTAGAATTAATAGATCTGTGTGCTACTGGAGGTCACTGCCAGTGGCATCACTGCCATGTTCAGTTGCCTTCTGGACTTTCTACCCTTGAAGCCAGTATGGAGGGATGGCAAAGTAGTAGCTCTAACTGTCTGACTTTTGACAAGATGAAGCTGTTGCAGAAGCAAAATGAAAGATGGAAACTGCAGTGGTTTCTTCTCTCTTCTGTTTTCCTCCTCAGCCAGGATGAAGCATATGCAAAAGTGAGGAAGCATGTGCCATCATGTGTATGAATGAGTGAATGGCGACATACATTCATTTCTCTTTCTTTCTTCCTTCCTTCCTTCCTTCCTTCCTTCCTTCCTTCCTTCCTTCCTTCCTTCCTTCCTTCCTTCCTTCCTTCCTTCCTTCCTTCCTTCCTTTCTGTACCACCCCATAGTACAAAGCAGTCTCTGAGGAGTTCACAGCAAGATACAAACAACAAAAAATAAACAAGAGCAATATACAAATACATATTAACAGACAATAAAATCAATCAGTCAATAAAACCACTGAACTACCTAATCTATCTTTAGATAAATAAACAATTTAAAATGACATTGGATGTCACAAGTAAGAGCACTAAGAAAAAGCAGCTTTAAATAATTCCGTTTTAATGAACTTTTTGAAAACTGAGAGGGAAGGAGCCTGGCAAACTTCTGCTGGAAGTTTATTCCAGAGGTGTGGGGTCACAGCCAAAAAAGCTCTTTTGGCCTCTGTCACGCACCCCCAGTGTCCCTAGTTTGTTTTCCCTCAAACCCAGGTCCACTTTTGGACACGACTTGCTTATTTCTCCTTTCACCAACTCCTTTCACAGTGGATCTTTATCCACACTTTACCAAAGATGCTTCTCGGACACGTGTTGTCAAATATAACTGATTATTTATTACTTAGTTGTTAAATCACACAAGTATGTTCATAGATGTTATATTATGTTGCACTCATTAAACTTGGATATTAAAACATGTTTCTTTATTTGTATTACGTTTCATTAATCACTGGAATAAGATCTGATGACTGTCAATCTATTTTATTTTACTTATATCTTTTAACTATTCTCTAACACATAAACCAACTACACCAACTGTCCAATCTCTCTCCTAAACCTTCAAAACCTCCTCTCTCCTTCTCTCTCAGTCTCCAACTCCCTCCTCTGACTCCGCCCTCCTGTCCTCCCATAGGCTACAGTTCTAGAGCTCCACCTGACGGACAGGTGGGACATGGGCATTCCACCACAGCCTCTTTTGGTGTTACCATTTTTAACATCCTGGACTGCAAAGAACAGGTGGGATGGGTATCTGTTTTTTAGATGGTCCAAGAGATATTGAGATCCTAAACATTTAGCTAGAGGAATCACTCTGCCTGTTTGCAAGAGGTGAAGAACAACTGGGTAAGAGCAGCATAAGGAGGGGGGATACATGTCATGGCAGGGAAAGATATGCTAACTTTTCATAAGCTGGTCTGTCCTGCATGGCTTGTTTTAATGTTGCTTTCCCCAACCTGGTGCTTCCTAGATGTGCTGAACTACAACAAGAGTATCCACAGGAATTTTTGGGAAGCTGGTCTGTTAGCACATGAGGACATGCCATCACAACACAGTGCTTCTGTCCGTACACAAATAAATTTAGGATTCCAAGGAAGGAAGGCACCCCATTATCCCCCTGAGTACACCTATGGATTACAACTGCCTGTATAGCAGGAGACTATGTGATGAGGGTGATGGGACATATTGTCTAACACCTTAAGGGCATCCAATTGGGGAAGGTTACTTACTAGGATAGTGTTTGAAAAGTGTTGCATATATTCTAAATATCATTGTTGTTATGACTGTGGAATGCTTCCCAAAGGATGGAAAATACAGATCAAGAAATCATTTAAACAAATGTGCTTGGGAGTAAGGCTGCTCTTCTCTTTAAAGATATATCTGAGTAAATGGTTTTTAGAGCATTTGTAACTGGCAAGCTTTATATCTGACACTACTGTGTTAGCAGACCATAGCTGGAAAGGCAATAAAGAAAGAGAGAGAAAGGACATCAAGGAAGCAGAGGAAGGATAGAATCTGCTGACATGCAAATCACTGTCTCAGTGAGAGTTATATCTGCCATCCAGCAATAAATGCATAGTATTTTTTTAAAAAAAGAAGGAAGGCAAAGAAGACAAGTGTGGAACTGCAGAATGTGATCAAGGATAAGACAGAGGCATATGAAAGGTATAAAATGTCAAGCATCGGAAATGGCCAGAAGAGATTGCGTGAAGCAGCAAAAGAAGCTGAGAATAATAAAAAAGAGATAAAAAATGGAAGATATATAGCGCCTAAGGTTATTAAGATTGGAGATGCTTGAAATATGCATGGATCTAGAGGTCAGGAAGGGACTGGTAACACTCCCCTGAAATGGCAAGGATAATAGATTGATTTAAGACTTGGCCATCATTAGAAGTGCAATTCATTATTTGCCTTAGTACTTGCAAAATAGAATGGAGAAGCAGACAGGGATTTCGGATGATGCAGTTGTAGCGGGAGAAGGAAAGGAGGAAAATATGAGAGAAATTAAAGGAAAATGTGATGAGAATGTGAGGTGACTCAACGAATGCCAAGATTTCAGAGTCAGATGAGGGAAGACAGGGCCAAATTGGGAAGGAGGGAGGAGGGAATAGTATCGTTTCACTTATTGATCTGTCTATGTATTTGTTTTCAGTTTTTAATCTCCATCCCCAAGGTAGGTTGCAATTTTTAAAATGCCACACAATCTCTACAAAAAAAAGAGATACGTGAAGTGCAATTCTATATGTGTCTACTCAGATTTAAGTTCCATAGGGATTAATGTGACCCTCTAGGTGAGTATAAGTTTGCAGTCTAAAGATACAGAGTATGTGCTCAAGCCAGCTGTAATGCAAAGCACTGAAGCTTTTCTAAATGTTTCAGATAGAGTTCTTCCACCAAATAGTTACTGTGGCCTAGAGATTGGGAAGAAATTCAGAAAGCTTGCATTCCAGAAGTGTACTAATTTGATTCATATCAAATATATATATGAATCAGATCTGGGGCTTCTTTTGAACTCCACATTTTTAACCGATTTCCAGCAAGATGTTCCAAGTACTTTAATTTTTCTATTTATTTTACACTATTTTTTAAAACTGAAACTAGCTGCCAAAGAGCTTCTGCCATGTGTTTTTAAAATTCATGTCAGAAGCATCACAATTAGAGATGGGCATGAACCGCCAAACTAGCAGCTGAGGCTGGTTTGTTTTTTAGCTGAACACGTGTTCAGTGGTTCCTATTCCCATCTCCTCCAAAGGGTGCCCACTCACAGACAGCTTCCCAGCTTCCCCCCGACTAAGCCCATGTTCTTTCTTTTTTAAATTATTATAATATACAAACTTAAAAACATTAACAATCTAACATATAATTAACGAGACAAAAAGACAAAAAGAAAAACTACCAGCTAAACATCCTTCCTTCCCCCATGGATCAGAGATTTCACCGTCGTCTGGACCTCGAATATCTTCAAGGTGATTCCGGTGCGCAGTGGACTAATTTCCCCCCTAAGTTCCTGTCTTTTTCTGGGCCCAATTATGTATCAGCTTCCAACTTTGCTTTACAAAGTCTCTTGGTTGATCCCGTAGTGCCTCTGAGAGCATGTCTAGTTCTGCAATGTCCAATAGCTTCTTTAATAGCTCATCCATCGTTGGTGTCTCTTCATTCTTCCATTTTTGGGCCCAGAGTAACCTAGCTGCTGTGAATATATACAGTAGACTATATTTTATTTTCTTGTCAATAATTTCTGGCATTATATTCAATAATAACATTTCAGGTTTAAAATTTAATTTTTGTTGAACAATTTCTTTTGCCATTTCCCAAGCCTGTATCCAATTTTTTTTTGCTTTTTCGCATGACCACCACATATGATAGTAAGTCCTTGGATTTTTTTTTACACTTCCAACAAACATTGCTGTTACCTTCTGACATTTTTGCCAATCTTACAGGGGTAAAATGCCATCTATGAAACATTTTAAGGATATTTTCTCTAAGATTCACTGGCTTAATCATTTTATGATTCTCTTTCCACATCTTTGTCCATTCATCAATATCAATATTGTACCCAAAATTTTGTGCCCATTTTACCATCGTCTCCTTCACCCTCTCATCCTCCAAGTCATATTCCAATAAGTATGTATACATTTTTTTGATTATTTTCTCATTAGTGTAGATCCATAATTCATCCACCTGGACTTTCCCCTCAAAAAAGCCCGTAATTTTATCCTTTTTATATCTCGATTCTAATTTCAGCATTGACCACCAATCTGTAGCTAGACCCAGTTTCTCTAGATCTTGTTTGTCTTTTATATTCTGATCTTTAGTTAATAAATCTTTATATGTGAGTAACGCTCCCTTCTGATTCAATACTTTCAAAGTGAATGCTTCTATTGGAGCTACCCATAATTTTCTTGTAAGTTTGTGTTTGAAATTTTTGCCATACTAAGCATAACGCCTTCCTCAGAATATGTTCTGAAAAATGTGATTGTTCTTTGTATTTCCCATACCACACATATGCATGCCAACCCATTTTTAGATCATGACCCTCCAATTTCAATAATCTTTGATTTTCTAATGTTATCCATTCTTTTATCCAGACCATAGCACATGCTTTATAATATAATAGCCAATTCGGTAGTCCTGAACCCCCTCTTTCTTTTAAATCTTGCAATATTCTAAGTTTTATTCTTGGTTTCTTGGCCTTCCATATAAATTTCGAAGTCAGGCTGTCCAGATCCTTGAAGTATTTATAATTTAGTAAAACTGATAAATTTTGAAATAGAAATAACAGTTTTGGTAGTATCATCATTTTTATTGTTGAGATTCTTCCCATCATGGAGATTTGTAGCTTATTCCATTCTTCCAAGTCTTTCTGAATTTCCTTCTGTATTGTAAGATAATTTTCTTTCATCAAATTACTTGGTTTTTTTGTAATAATAACTCCTAAATATTTTGCTTTCTGTACCTTCTTGAAATTAGTTTTCCTTACCAGTCTTTCCACGTCTTCTTTCTTTATGTTTTTAGTCATAAATTTTGTTTTTTGATAATTTATTTTAAGACCTGCCACAGCTCCGAATTCTTCTATAGTTCTCATTAATTCTTCCAAACTGTCCAGAGGGTTTTCTAGTATTATTGCTAGATCATCACCATATGCTTGCAGCTTAAATTCTTCTTCCCTGATTCTGAGACCCTTAATTTCAGCATTCCCTCTTATTTGTCTGTTTAGAATGTCTAATGTTAAAATAAATAATAATAAAATAATCTTTAAAAACTGTATCTATTTACTATGCCTGGATAAGACAATTCCTATGGCAGAAATAGCGTCTCATAGCTCTCATCGTTGATTGAGCTGTGGAGAAGCTGGAGAGAGGAGGAGACGGAGGGAGACACAAAGAAAATAAATTGGACATTAATTAGACAATTATACTTAAAGGAAGGAAGTTCCATATTAAAACTTAAGAATCTTTTTCCTGAAAACACTACTGACAACTTTGCAAAATGAAACCTGTTTATGTTATGTCTAGCAGCTATCTAACGGCGTTCCTTGTCTAGTCGCGCTGGCCACGTGACCATGGAAACTGTCTTCGGACAAACGCTGGCTCTATGGCTTGGAAACGGGGATGAGCACCGCGCCCTAGAGTCGGACACGACTGGACTAAATGTCAAGGGGAACCTTTACCTTTACCTAACAGCTATCTAAGGCACTGGCAAAACGCCTAGAATCAATGGCCTTGAATGTTCTATGACTGTTTGGAATTCCCTTTCTCCTTGAGGACAGAACTGAACTACAGACAAATTAACCCTAGAAAGCCTACTTTAGCCAAATTATAAACTGTACCCTGGATGTTGAACTGGATGGGACCTTGAGCCTTTAGGTGGGGAAAACTCTATATTTGAGACTGGATTCAAGCTTAATGGAACTGGATTGATTACTTTAAGCGTATGGACAACTTTAACTTGGAATACAATTTTTTGACAATTGGAACATAATGACACAACAAGGACAATTTTGGGAGGAAACAAAATCTACCCTGTTTTTTTAAAAGGCAAATTGAAGCTAGATATAAGGTTGGGGTAAACAAATAGTACATAATGATAGATATGATATTGTTATAGATGTGTATAGACACATTTTCTATCCCCACATAGGCTTGATTTAACTGATAAAAGCAAAAAGATATAGGTAGCTTTAAAACTTAATGAAGATGTTGAACAGCTGTGTGAATGATTGCATTTAAGGGCCCATCCAGACAAGCTGTGTAGCATTCCTTCCTTCCTTTTTGGCAAAACAGCATGCTATATAGATCTTCGTGGGCACGAAGCAGAGAGTGAGAGGCAGCTGTGCTAGGGAGAAAACCCCCATGCCTCCTCATTCCCACGTAGAAAAGCAGTGAGAAGTAGCCCTGTTCTGTACTGAGGAGAATACTCCCACAGATGACAGCACAGCTGATGTCAAGGAGAGTTCTAATTGTACACACCTTCATAGGACCCATACTTGTTTAAGAAAAAAGAAAATCAGTTCCCAAGAGAGTGAAAATAATCCAGAAATTGCAGGAAAGTTGGAGGGTTTGAACTGAGATTCCAGTAAAGTCATATGGGTCTGTAAAACTATCTGAATCAATAGATGATGGAACCACCTCTGTACCAGGAGCAAATAAGATGTTTGGATAGACTCCCTGTAAGCCTGCGTATAGTGTTTATCATGATAGAATCATAGAAGAGTGAAGTTGGAAGGGGCCTACAAGTCCAACTCCCTGCTCAATGCAGGGATACAATCAAACCATATCTGCCAGGTGATTATAAAAGTTTTTCTTGAATGCCTCCAGTGTTGGAGCACTCACCAACCCCTGAGGTAACTGGTTCAACTGTCGTACTGCTCTAACAGTTAGGAGGTTTTTCCTGATATTCAACAAAAAACTGGCTTCCTTTAACTTGAGCCTATTGTTGCATGTCCTGCACTCTGGGATGACTGAGAACAGATCTTGCCCTTCCTGTGTATGACAGCCTTTCAAATATTTGAAAAGTGCTATCATATCACCCCTCAGTCTTCTTTTCTCAAGGCTAAACATGCCCAATTATTTCAGTCTTTCCACATAAGGCTTGATTTCCAGCCCCCTGATCATCCTTGTCACGCTCCTCTGAACTTATTCCAATTTGTTAGCATCCTTCTTGAAGTGTGGTGTCCAGAACTGGACACAAGACTCAAGGTGAGGCCTAACCAGTGCTGAAGAGAGGGGGACTAGCACCTTGCGGGATTTGGAAACTATACTTCTATTAATGCAGCCTAAAATAGCATTTGCCTTTTTTGTAGCCACATCACACTGTTGGCTCATATTTAGCTTGTGATCTACAACAATTCTAAGATCCTTCTCACTCATAGATTTGCTGAGCCAGGTATCCCGTCTTGTAACCATGCAATCGGTTTCTTTTTCTGAGGTGTAGTACTTTGCACTTATCCCTGTTGAATTTGGTTCTGTTGCTTTCGGCCCACTGCTCCATCCTATCAAGGTCATTTTGAATTTTGTTTCTGTCTTCTAAGGTATTAGCTATTCTGTCCAATTTGGTCTCATCTGCAAATTTGACAAGCATTCCCTGCACTCCCTCATCCAAGTCATTAATAAAAATATTGAAGAGCACCGGGCCCAGGACTGAGCCTTGGGGTACTCCACTTGTTACCTCCTCCCAGTTAGAGAAGGACCCATTAATCATCACCCTCTGAGTACGATTCTGTAGCCAATTGTGTATCCACCTGACACTTGATCTATCCAGCCCACACCTAGTTAGCTTGCTAATCAGGAGGTCATGGGGCACTTTGTCAAAAGCTTTGCTGAAGTCAAGATATACTACATCTACAGGTTACCTGATCAAAAAACGAGATCAAATTAGTTTGTCAGGATTTGTTCTTGACAAATCCGTGTTGGCTTCCCCCGTTTCCCATGATTTCAAGAAAATAATGGATAGTAGTTCTGAAAATTCTTCAGTCAGTTCCTTCAGTACTCTCGGATGCAGTTCATCCGGCCCTGGAGATTTGAACTCGTGGTAAAGTATTCCCTGACTATTTGTTTATCAATCTCCAGCTGCAATCCTGTCCCCCACACTTGCACTTCCAATTTGTTTGGAAGTTCGTAGTCTGTCTTATGGGAAAAGACTGAACTAAAATACGAATTGAGCACCTCTGCCTTTTCTTTGTCCTCTGTTATCATTTTTCCATCTCCATTGCGGAGCTGTGCCACTATGTCTTTTGTTTGTCTTTTGCTACTTACATACCTGAAGAATGCTTTTTTTATTGCTTTTAGTGTCTCTAGCTAACCTCAGCTCATTCTCAGCTTTTGCCCTCCTAATGCCATCCCTGCATTTCCTTGCTACTTGTCTGTACTCATCCACTTCCTGTACATGTCTTTTTTGGTTTTTAGGTCCTCCCTGAGCTTTTTGTGAAGCCACACTGGCCTTTTTTTTTGCCTCCTCTCACCTTTTTTACTTGTTGGAATTGTTTGTAGTCGTGCCTTTAGCATTTCTTTTTTTAGAAGCTCACACCCTTCTTGGACTCCTTTTCTTGTTAGGATCTCCTGTCATGGGACCTTACTTACCCTTGTTCTGAGATTATTAAAATTGTCTTTTTTTAAAATTTAGCAGAAGTGTGCAGCTACACTCTGCTTTCGTTTCCTTTGAAATCAAGAATTCTAGAAGGACATGGTCACTCTCGCCTAGAGTTCTCCTTACTGCCACTTCCTCCATCAAGTCATCTCTGTTGATCAGAATCAAGTCAAGGATAGCAAATCCTCTAGTTTCTTTCTCCACTTTTTGTAGGAGAAAATTATCAGCCACACAAGCCAGGAATTTCTTGGAAGGGCCATACTTTGCAGAATTTGCCTCCCAACATATATCTGGATAATTGAAATCTCCCATCACTACTACTTCGTCTCTCTTTGAAAACCCTGCAATTTGTTTTTCAAAAGTTTCATCCGCTTCCTCTTTTTGATTGGGTGATCGGTAGTAGACTCCAACTACCAAGTTCCTTTTGTTTTTTGCCCCAACTAGATTGATCCAGATGCTCTCAATGGGACAGCCAATCTCCTCCTCCTGTATTTCTGTGCAGGAATGCGTATTTTTGACATATACTGCCACTCCACGTCCCTTTTTATTCTCGTTGTTCTTTTTGATCAGTTTATATCCCTCAATCGCTGTATTCCAGTCATGGGAGTCATCCCACCAAATATCAGTTATTCTTATCAAGTCATACTTAGCCTCCTGAATTAAAATTTCTTTTTGTTTGTTTCTCCTACTCCTGGCATTTGTATACAGACACTGGAGATTGTTTGATTCGTGGCCTGTTTGTCTTTGTACCTTTTAATGAATATTATTATGATGATTATTATGATGATTATTATTGTGATTATTATTACTAACCTTATTATTGTTGCCCTTTTGATCAGTTTGGTCCATTCCTCTTATTGTGTGTAAGGCTTCATCTACCCTTAACTCTGTGCTTGCGTCTTCCTCCCCCTTCCAATTCAGTTTAAAGCCCTCCTGATGAAGTTTATCTTTATTTTATTTATCCATTCGACTTGTATGCTGCCCGCACTCTGCAAGAGTCTCCGGGCAGCTTCCAACATCAATTTAAAACAATTCAATTAAAACAGACACACTAAAAACCAATACAGATAAAACAAAAACAATCTAGATCCATAACTATCAATTAAAATTAAATTAAAACATTCAATTAAAACATTCAATTAAAAAACTTCCAGAACAGGAAGGTTTTAACCTGGCACCGAAATGTCAGTAACGTTGGCGCCAGTCGGATGTCATTTGGGAGGGGATTCCAAAGACCGGGGGCAGCTACCGAAAAGGCCCTCCGCCTACAGGCCATCCCTCTCACCTCACAGAGGGATGGATCTTTCAGGAGGGCCTTCTGGCTAGATCTCAGTTGCCGGGTAGGTTCGTATGGAAGGAGGCGGTCCTTCAGGTATCCAGGGCCCAAGCCGTTTACGGCTTTATATGTCAAAACAAGCACTTTGAATTGGGCCCGGGCAACAACTGGTAGCCAGTGTAACCTGGCCAGAATCAGCTGAATATGGTCTCTCGCGGCTCCTCCACTCACCAGTTGCGCAGCTCAATTCTGAACCAGCTGTAGTCGCCGGATCGTCTTCAAAGGCAGCCCCACGTAAAGCGCATTGCAGTAATCTAAACGGGTTGTTACCAGTGCATGTGTGACTGTCATGAGGCTCCGTTCGTTCAGGTAGGGCCGTAGCTGGAACAGTTTCCACAGTTGCAGGAAGGCACCCCTGGCCACTGAGTCCACCTGGGCCTCCAGGGCCAGACCAGGGTCCAGGAGCACCCCCAGACTGCGGACCCCCCGTTCCTTCCCAGAGCTTCAAAGTCAGATGTGATTTCTCGGTAGCTCCTCTTGGCTGTGTTGTTTGTTCCCATGTGGACAAGAAGAAAGGAATATGTATCTGTAGGTTTTATGAGTGATGGCAATCCTTCGATCACATCCCTTATCCATCCACCAGGGAGACAGCATATCTGAGGAGTCCATGGATCCTCCCGGCATATTTCGGTCTCAATTCCACATAGTAGGGAGTCCCCTACTACAACTACTCTCCTCTTCTTCTTTTTGAAGGGTGTGAGTTCAGCGACTGTATTCTGCTGAGCTTCAGCGTTACTCATGTCCTCCTGTGGGGTCTCCTCTGCATGCTGTCCGACAGACTCTTCTTCAAGTAACTGAAAGTGGTTTTGTAGTTCCACCGGGAAATAGTGTTTTATCCTTCTTTTGCTCCTAACTGTGATTTTTTTTCATGGTGGTTCCTCCACTATGTTTGTAGCCTCTACAGCATTTTCCACCACTGCAATGTTTTGGTTTTCTTCCATCAGCAGTGCCCCCTCTGCCAGCTGCTGCTGCTCAAGAGTTCTATCAATCTAGGCTCCATATTCCCTTATAGCCTTGAGTGTGGCTACTCACTGCTCCAGGTCTCTGACTTTCTCTTCTAACAGTGCCACAAGTTTACACTTGTTACATGTATACAACATTTTACACTCGGGAACAAAGACAAACATAGCACAAACTTTACAGGTAACCACAACTGAGTTGTCTCCACACTCCATAATCCCTTCTAGCTTTTTTACTTTAAACTGTTTGTTTAGGATATGTGTCCCTCCTGTTTTGTTAGTTTAAATGTAGTTGTACGTATACCCAAAGGAACCCCCCAAAATTGTTAGGGGCCTCCCCCTTGGCCTCCCCCAGCGAATCCCTGTGGCAAACTCCCTGTTTGCTATCCTGTTTGCGAGCTCCCTGGGTCAGCCTTCAGCTTTATTTGTCAGCTGTGGTCTGCCTGGAGTCAGGAATCAAAAAGTAGTGCTATGACATGAAATGGGTATTGTGACGATCGCCCACATCACTCGTGCCATTCATATTCATGAGCTGATTTGCATGAGCCTATGAGAGGACTGGAGAGGTGGAGTCAGTAGCTACATGAGGTTTGGCGGGAGAAGGAGGAGTCAGATAGGGCTGGTTAGTCAGAGAGAGAGGGAACAGATACTGAGAGATAGAGCTGGTTAGGAAAATAGGTAGAGAAGGTGGCAATGATATATCAAGAGAAAAGAAGTATGTACTGAGAGAACTGTTGATGAATTGCTTAGGTATAATGTGTATCTGAAGAACTTCAGTTATTATTCAATCTGCTTCAATAAATAAGTTCTGTTTCTGTTCACAAGTCAAGTGTTCAGACAAACGTCATTTATATTGTGGATTGAGGTAATCCACTGGTGGCAGCGAGAGGAAAACATGACGTGAGCCTTTGTGTGAGGGAAAGACAAGCAGGTGTCACAAGGGTGAACGCCACAGGTATCATTTGTTCTTCATCGTGGCCTCTGTGAATGCACACAATAGGGTTTGACAGCACCTGCGCTGGCCTCTCGGAAACTTCTAGAGCTTTTTTATAGAAAAGTAACAAAGTTAGCATTGCCCCTATCGCGCATGCTCCCCCGCCTCAGCCCTCAGTTCCATTTTACCGCCTTTGGCTAAGGAACCTCTCGATCCTAGAGCTCTCGTTTTCAATATAAATACTGCTTATACGGACTTGACTCGGACTGCCTTTCACTATTCTAAATCTCTATTGCCCCGGACCACGGACTGCCTGACGATCCTTACGTTTTTCAAAATCGCGAATTGATTTCCCGCCTTTTTCCTGCTGCTCGCGGCAGCGCATTGGATTCCCGCTTACAGGCCTCCATTCATTTCTGTAAGTCTTTATTCCGTGTGCTGCTTTATGTCCCCCTCCGGACCTTTCAGTCGGTGTACGTCCTGCTCTCGCAAGCTACCGTTCTCGGATGGACACAATCTCTGCCTTTTTTGCTTAGGCGACTCTCACCAGCCTCAATCTTGCAGGCATTGTAAGAAGTTCACAAAAGCAGCCCTAAAGGCTCGACAGCAACGTTTGAAACTTTTTCTGTGGGACAAGACGCTCTCAGCGTCGAAACCGTCCGAAATGGAAACGGCTTCAGCGCCTTCTTCCACCCCAAGATTGGAAGTAAGGATCGCCCCCACAACTCCACTTCCGATGTCGAAGCCTACCGACAAATCTGTCGACAAATCTGTCAAGAAATCGACAAAAAAGATACATACCACGTCGAAACCGTCGACCTCCTCCAAGGAACCGAAGCAGAAAAAGCCTAAGAGTAAAGAGAAAACAAAGGAACACAGTGTATCGGCTCCTTCCGTCTCGGCGTCGTTGCCGTCAACCATCTTGGAGGACTCTTCCCGGGACCGAGAATCGTTGTCGGAGGCAGCCGCCTCACTACCATCCCGACATTTTGATTCTGGTACGGGAGGAGGGGATCGGTCCCCCACCGCTAGCCAGCTAGTGGACACCCTTACTAGCACGGCTATTGCCCATGACAGCCCTGTTTTTACCGGGCGGGCTTTGCCGGCTCCATCGTCGGCATCGATTTCATCGAGACCTGATTCTCTACCCCGTAAGAAGGCTGCTAAATCGAAGCACCTTTCTCCTGCTCGACACCGATCCTCTCGACGTGAGGTGGTAGTCGTCCCTAAGTCATCTCGGCGTCGACACAAATCCAAATACATCGACCCCGAGTATGTCGAGGTGGATAGCAGGAAGTCCCGTCGTCGATGTCGACACGATGATTCGGACTCAGATTTTTCTTCGAGCTCGGAAGACTACCATAGAAAAAAGAAGAGGGTCAGATATGTGTATTTGTCGTCCTCTTCGTCTTCCTCTTCTTCTTCACCACCTCGACGCCGACGTCGACAACATCTCCACGTCGAAAAACAGCGATCTTCTACACAAGCTGAGAAGGCTCAAACTACCACGCATTCGACGTCGAAAGGTTTGCGCTCCATACATGAACCTCGAACGTCGAGACCGGATGTTTCTAAACAGACTTCAAAGAGACATCACTTACCTCCTACTTCAGACCAGGAGGAGATGATTTCCTCGGACGTTTCTGACCATGATGAGGACATGTTGTCTGACGCTTCAAGAGACACACCTATCGAAGGGGATACATTGGGGTCAGATGCAGGTGATCCTCACCCATCGTCTCCGTCAGAGGATTTTTCCTCTTATGTCCAGATGATCTCGAGGATGGCCAAGACCCTCAATATGCATACTGAACAACCCCCTCCTCCTTCTGAAGACCTAATATTTGGAGATATTAATCAAGAAAGAACCCCTCCACTGAGCCTGGCGTTTATTCCAGCTCTGATGGAGCTTATTAAAGAATCGTGGACTCAACCAGCTATGTCTACACCTATAACTAGAAGAACTGAAAATTTATACCGCATCCATGGGGATGACACCAAGTTCCTCACAAAACATCCGATTCCAAACTCCTTAATTGTGGAATCTAGCTCATCCAAATCGTCGGGGAGATCTCAGGTCACACCTACCAATAGAGAGGGTAGAAAACTAGACGTACTAGGAAGGAAAATATATTCCTTAACAACTTTTTTACTTCGTGTCACGAATTACTTGGCAGCTATGGGGGCATACCAAAGACAGCTGTGGTCGAGAATACTCCCAGCTCTTCAAGCAGCTCCCGAAGATAGCAGGCAAAATCTCCTCAATACTCATGCAGAGGCCCTCACAGTCTCAAAACACCAGAGGTTGGCCTCACGCCATGTGGCAGATGCGGCTTCAAAAACTCTCACATCTGCCATTGCTCTGACACGGCATGCATGGCTAAGATCCTCTAACATCATCGAGGATGCCAAAACACGGATAGAAAATCTACCTTTTGATGCCAATGGCATCTTTAATGATAAGACAGATGACAATCTAGAAAATTTACACAAAATCAAGAAGACGGCCAAATCTTATACCATCCAGCAACAGCCTAGGTACAATAAATTCCAGTGGCGTAAACAATACCCACAACAACAATACCGCCAATCGACTTCCCAACCTTATCGCTCTTTCAATACTCAGAATCAAGCTAGATCTTCCCAAGCTTCATCTGCTACATCCAATTTTCGACCTCAACCCACGCAACGCCGTCAATTCTACAAACCTCAAGCAAAAAAGTCAAAACAGTACCTTTGACTTCAACATAAAACCATTGGACAACAATCATGTAACTCGACTGTCACCATTCCTCCACAACTGGTTAAACATCACAAAAGACTCTTGGGTCTTAAGCATTATTCAATTCGGCTACCGTCTAGAATTTACAGAATTTCCTCCTCTAGGACAGGTCAAACTTACGTCCTACAGTCCAGTTCTAGAAGAAGAGATTCTTACTCTGCTGCGAAAACAAGCCATTCAACAGCTACCCATGCGGGAATTGGCAAAAGGTTTTTATTCCCGCTATTTTGCCGTACCAAAAAAGGATGGAGGGATCAGACCCATTCTAGACTTAAGAGCGCTAAATACCTACCTTTATCCACGCCGCTTCAGAATAGTCACTCTGGAATCCATCATCCACCTGTTGAGAAAACAAGACTGGTTTATAGTAATAGATCTGAAAGACGCTTACTTTCACATCACCATTTACCCACGTCACAGAAAGTACCTTCGGTTTATCTTTCAGAACACCATTTATCAATTCCGTGCTCTTCCATTCGGACTGTCCACGGCCCCACGTACATTCACGAAGTGTATGGCCCCAGTAGCAGCTCACCTTTGTCTCCACGGAATACAAATCTACCCTTACATAGACGATTGGCTGGTGGTATCCCCGTCAAGAAAAAGAGCACTTCGAGACACCAAATTGGTGCTCCGCACTCTGAAGACCCTCGGTCTCTCTGTCAACCTCAAAAAGTCCCACCTCGTACCATCACAAGTGATCGACTACATAGGAGCGAGACTGAACTCTATAGAGGCTCGGATGTTTCTACCACCAGAACGCGTAAAGAAAATCAGCAAAGCTGTTCGCAAGTTTCAACCACACGCACGCGTCACGGCACGACACGCTCAACATCTGCTCGGCCTCATGGCCTCCACAACATCGACATTGGCTCACGCACGTCTGAAGATGCGTTCTCTTCAGGCATGGTTCCTAACTCTCTTCGATCCCCTTCAGGACAATCCGAGAAAGCGTCTACGTGTCACGCCAGAGCTTGCGAAACAACTGAGTTGGTGGACTTTTCAGCCACACCTTTTCGTCGGCCGACCCTTTCGTCCCCTACAACTCACAATTCAGGTCACAACGGATGCCAGTCCCACAGGGTGGGGAGCACATTGCAGACTCCATCGGATACATGCGTTGTGGTCTCAGAAAGAGACATATCTACACATCAATCATCTGGAAATTTTAGCAGTCATAAAGGCCTTCCGGGCCTTCCTCCCCCTGATACAGGGTCGTGGTGTACAAGTGATAACAGACAACACCACGACCATGTACTATATCAACAAACAGGGGGGAACTCACTCTATGTCCCTCCTATTCCTCTCAGTACATCTATGGGAGTGGTGCTATCAACATCAGATTTTTCCAGTGGCCCTGCATATATCCACAACGGACAATCAGCTAGCGGACAAGCTCAGCCGCCTGACAGGCCAGACCCACGAGTGGGAGATGGACAGCGAGATCTTCCTCTCACTTTGCAACCGCTGGGGCTATCCCATGATAGACATGTTCGCGACTCAAGCCAACACAAAGTGCACCATGTATGCCTCCCGTGCGGGGAGAGGCAAGGACTCACTCGGGGATGCCTTTATGATCCCTTGGAGGTTCAGATTCCTGTACCTTTTTCCACCAATCCCGCTGATCCAGAAAACCCTGGTCAGAGCTCGTCAAATGAGATCAGATGCGATTTTCATTGCACCGTGGTGGCCCCGTCAGCCTTGGTTCTCCACCCTCAAGATAATGGCAGTGGATGTTGTCAGGTTACCACACCTCCCATATCTTCTCACTCAGGGTACAGGCAACATCCTACACCCAGATCTCGAATCCCTGCATTTGACGGCGTGGAAGATCACCCATCGATAAAGGAGGTCCTGGAAAAGGCTAGGAAACCATCTACTAACCTCCTTTATAAGTACAAGTGGAAAAACTTTCTCAGATTTGTCGAATCAAAGAGTCTCCAACCTTCCCCGGTTTCTCTATCTACCTTACTTCAATATTTGCGTTATCTATTTGACTCTGGATTGGCCTTATCCACCCTTAAGGTTTACATATCGGCTATTGTTTCATTTCAACCTTCTGAATCAGACTCCGCACGGTTGTTCTCCCACCCTACTCTCAAATCCTTTCTAAAGGGTCTGTCAAATATGCGGCCACTTGTCAAACCTCCTGTACCGCAATGGTCGCTTCAGGTTGTTTTGAATGCGCTTACACGCCACCCGTTTGAACCAATGGCTTCCTGTGACATTCGTCTACTATCATTCAAGACTCTGTTTTTGGTGGCCATTACTTCAGCAAGAAGAGCAAGCAAACTGGCTGCTCTCCGATCTGATTCCCCTTATCTACAATTTTTCAAAGATAAAGTGATATTGTACCCAGACATCTCCTTCTTACCTAAAGTTGTCTCTGATTTCCACGTTAATCAACCTCTTATGTTGCCTACTCTATTTCCTAATCCGACCTCAGATGTTGAACGCATGCTCCACTCGTTAGATGTTAGGAGAGCTTTGGCATACTATGTGTCACGCACCAAGGACTTCCGTGTGGCGCCAAGACCGTTTACATGCTTCCATGGTCAACATAAAGGCTCTCCAACATCTTCTTCTACTCTCTCCAGATGGCTTGTCTTGACTATTTCACTGGCCTATGAACTACAAGGCAAAGCTCCTCCTGAAGGTCTCAAGGCACACTCCACTAGAGCTATTGCAACATCTACAGCCTTGCTGCGTGGAGTTGATGTGCCAAACATATGCAGAGCTGCCACTTGGTCTAATGTGTCCACATTTGTGACACATTACAGACTGGACCTTCGGGCTAAGAAAGAGACAAGTTTCGGGAGAGCAGTGCTGACTTCTATTCTACAGTGACGGCCCTCCTTCCGGTAAGCGAGCTTGCTAGTCACCCTATTGTGTGCATTCACAGAGGCCACGATGAAGAAAGACAGGTTACTTACCTGTAACCATGGTTCTTCAAGTGGACCTCTGTGAATTCACACATCCCGCCCGGCCTCCCCACTATCCGTCACTGACTATGTTTTGATGAGCTCAGGCTCTTGTGGCGGATAAATGGAACTGAGGGCTGAGGCGGGGGAGCATGCGCAATAGGGGCAATGCTAACTTTGTTACTTTTCTATAAAAAAGCTCTAGAAGATTCCGAGAGGCCAGCGCAGGCGCTGTCAAACCCTATTGTGTGAATTCACAGAGGTCCACTTGAAGAACCATGGTTACAGGTAAGTAACCTGTCTATATTTTTGCTGAGAATATCAATACCATGTCGTGAGTGGGAACTGAAGTGCATGTTAGCACACTAACAAGGGCAAATTGTGAGAAAAAAGTGATTATATTATAGCCACCACTTACACTTTTATACAGCATTGATCTCTATAGTACAGGGGAAAAATATTTTGTGAGGAGATAAAGAAAATCAACATCTATAGTCAAGATTAAGTAAGATACCCTGCAAGATCTTCACAGAGGTTGAGGAAAAAGGGCTTTGTAGTGGTGATTTCAGGCTACAAAACTGTGGACAAAGTGGCTGCAGGGAGATTGAAACAATTTAAGTGGGCTGTGGGCCTGCAACACACACACCAGCTACACACCACACACTCCCAGTGTTTGGTGTGCCTGAGAAGGAATTCTATGTTACCAGAACCACAGTGTAGGAAAGTCACTTTCTTGGACTACAATGAGGCTGGAAGGCTGGATTTTTGTTCTAAAGTGTTACTGCACAGCCCTGGTCTTCATCCATGAGAGCCAGCCCCTACTGCATCACTGTTTTTCTCAGCCAGGAAACCTCAACTTCCACCTTAAACAACTCAAAATGAGTAGGAAATATCGGAAGTGCTGACAGATTAATAGCACTGATTTGAGTTTAATGATATCTAAAAGCCTGACAAACTGGTTTGTTAAATGAATCACAAAGCCCCCACATTTACTGGTTCTTATTTGTTCTTAAACTGGTACAAGCGGCGCTTACTCTCAATCCATCCAATCACGTGACACTTCCATTTATCTAAATTTATCTCAGCCATTCATCTATTGGTTGCCCAGCTTCATTTATCTGAGCAATCTCTCTGTGCCTGTCACTCGGACAATGTCTTGTCTTCCTGGATTTCTTTAAGCTTTCTTTTTGAAGCACACAATTTGTATTTAAACTTGACAGCTCTGAATACAGATTTTTCCCCATTTCCCAGCATGCTGAGGCAGTCTTCTGAGCCACCAAACTGGGAAGAAAATTAAGCAGATTCAGACTGTAATCTTATACATACTTATCTGGGAGTAAGTGCCAATGAACAAAATGAGACAACAATTATTTGAAACAATCCCACCACCCAAAAGTACATAGACAATGCATGGGGTTGTGCTGTTAAGCACTGCTATTGTGAAAATACATCTGAGGTGCTATGACAGTTTTGTATGTTGCTCCTACAAGTGTGTGAGCAAGATTTACTCACTGTTTGCAGATATCACACAGAAGAATTTTTTTAAAAAATAACCTTGCATTTTGAGCTTTGATACCATTAGTATTAGCCTGATTACAGTAGGGTAATGTTGGTGTTTTGTTCTCTTCTCTCCCCCACTTTCCTTCTCTCCTTTTTTCTTTTTCTTTTCTTTTCTTATGGGAATCACAGCACTGGGGAAAGGAAGGTTAGTCTTCTCACCAGTTTCCTTCCCTCTGAAATTCTTCCCACAAAAACAAATGACAACGAGACTTTTAAAAGCTTTCACTAGCACTAGTGGAAGCATTCTTTAAGTTTCAGGGAAGAGAGAATCTCTTATCGCCAGTTGCGGATCAGAGATGAGGGCAGTAGGGAAGCTGTCTCTCCTGGGAGTACAGCGCAGTTTAGAACAGGCTGATATCCCATTCCTGGACTGGTAGGCTTCCTGTGCTCATGGGTCTTGTCAAGTTTTAATTTCGGTTTGTTTACGCTAACCCTGCCTTTCATTGATTCCATAGATCC
Source organism: Intellagama lesueurii (assembly GCA_037013535.1). Lineage (NCBI taxonomy): Eukaryota > Metazoa > Chordata > Lepidosauria > Squamata > Agamidae > Intellagama > Intellagama lesueurii. The sequence continues at coordinate 72,598,963 of JBAJHW010000003.1, read as the reverse complement.
AATCAGAGCCTCCATGTGTGTTCCCAGAAAATGACAAAACGAAGCTGAGCTTCATTGTCATACTGATGAAAACCCACGACTCATGCATGGATAATCTACATTCTGGATCCCTGGATGATCCCTCCAGATGTTTCACACTGAAACACCCAGAGAACAAAATCAAACATCACATTAGCCAAAGGGTTGAGTCCTTCAGCATCCCCTTATGAAATTTACCTGCAAGAAAGAACTGAAGCTTCTTCAAAGAGAGTCTTTCCTCCATCCTTCCACAAGTCCCATCCCAGACAGGTCATTCAGCTGCTGAGATGTCCACCAGAACACGCAGGGAAACATTTTTTTTAAATCTAGCTCCCAAAGAAGATTATTAGTGCTATTTCAGTACTGCAGTCATACCTTAAACCAGACCTATGCAGGTCCAGGTAATAAGCATTCTGCTCAGATTAGAAGTTATTGTTTTTTTAACATCCTTTTGTGGTTTGCTTACTACTATGTGCTGCTCTGCTAGTCTTATTCTAACCCTTCATATTGTTTAAGCTTAATTATAAACCAAGACACATATATTTTAAAAAGAACAAAATAGAACAGCAGATATACATTTAATTGACTGGCTCAATGTGTGGTGTAAGACCACCTTTAGGGTATTGTGAGTGCTTAATAGAGAACAAGTAATGATGACAGTGAATTAATAGCCCCCAATGCATTTTTAGGAGACTCTTTGTAAAAATAAAGATTCTTCTGCTCCTTAATAAAATTTGCTTGGGACAACTTTTCTGCCACAGAACACCTAAGCAGACTAGGGTATTTAAACCTACACGAAGTGATAGCTACTAGAGAAAAAGGACCACAGTCCTTTCAGAATCATGTTGCAAATTGGCCATTCAATGATTTGACTAAGAATTTTGCCCAATCAATAACTCATTTTAAAGGCACCAGGATATCACTTTTAGATAGTGCTACACTTTGCAAGAAGACACTAAAGCCTCTATACTCTGTGTCCAGCTCTGCCTCAGATTCATGCATATGATATTTGGAAACCATGGTACCTCATATATTAATGAGTAGTTTGCTTTGTACCCTGATGATGGAAACGTTAAGCCTCGTCCCTCACCATGAGAAAGAGTTCATCTCCTGGGTGGGGTTAGGGCTTCTATAATGTGCCTGACTCTGTAGGAAATCAATAATAATAATGTTTTGCTAGATCCTCAGATGGATGATGGTAGTGAGGGATGGAATCTAATTAGTGGGCTTGCCAGTCTGGCAGGAGATTAATTTGTATAATGAGGTTATAAGGCATAAGCTTGAAGCAGGATGTCTTATTGATACTGACATAAGAAAGCTATTGTGAAGTTGCTCATTTATAGATTCATCATCTTGGTTTACCACAAATATGTTCTGATTGTCCCTATGAGCAGGCCAGAGCTTCTTGGAAATGCATGCACGTGTGTGGATTAATGGAATATGGGGATCAGGAGGTGAACAAAGAGGCAGAGGCACTACAGTCACATTCTGACAGCCTATGTTTATTTACACCTTTATTGGACTACTTAAATATCCCTGAATGGCAAGCTCTTGGGTCCTTAGAACTCTTCATCAGGCTGGACATTGCAGAGAAACATTCAGAAATTACAGTAGGTTGGCTCAATGTTGTAATCAAAGGATCTGAAGTGAAACTAACGTGGCAAAAGAGAGACTGCAAACTTGAAAAATGAGTTTGTGATGTGCTGCTAATAGGTTTTACCTCAGAAGATGCAAAACCTATGATCTTTTTTCCATCTCTGTAGATGAGCAGCCAGTCACTCAGGGTATTCTCCACTGCTTTCTGTTGAAGACCATGGGTCCTGTTCAGGGCTGGGAGGAGAAGCACTAAGAAATGCAACAATCCCTGTATCAAAAAAGCTGGAGGTTAATTTTGGATGGCACACTAGGCAAAAATTTAACTAGTGGGAAGAGACAGGTGGTCTTCTATGTAGTAAAGTCCTGTATGGTGGCAATTCTTCTTGCTTGGGAATAGATGCTGCCCTTTGTGATCAGTCAGGACTTTTGGTTTCTTCCCAGCCTCAGACTTTTCAGTGCCCAGCCTGACGAACAGTCCAGAGGACTTGACATTTCACTTTGGGGGGATATTTAATAGGAGCCATAATCCTATTGCAGGTGTGTGTGACTTGCTGGGGGCATGTCTCTATTGTGTGCCTGGTCACACACCCAACCATGTAATTAAGATGTCTCAGGACATCTCACCAATTAGCTATTATCTCTAACAAGTTACACAAATGTTACATGAACACCAGTAAGATTCCAGCCAAAATTAACAATGTTGGTTCAAACTTATGGTGACCTTAGGGTTTTCTAGAAGACGTTTGCCAGTCCCTTCTTCTGGTGGTGCTTTGGGACCATGCAGCTTGTCTAAGGCTGTACAGGTGGCAAAACACATAACTCCATCAGCCACACATGCTTTGGCTGCTCTCAGCTGGCCCCTCTCCTGGGAGGCGCTGTGTCTGATTCCCAGTGCCTGGCTCCACTGCCAGGTGCTCCCCCCAGTGATCCCAATGGCCCATCTAAATGTATTACCAAAGCCTTATTTCAGATTTTGCTCTAGAAACACAAGGGCTTTGTTTCTTTTTTCTTTTTAAAAAACCACACACACACATACAAATTCAAAGCATACCTAAGGAGGGCTTGAGATTTGCATGGATAAAAGTCACTGACTCTGTAGTAACCATGCTGGTATAAGCCACTTGCTTTTCACATGACTCATTATTCCCCCTTCTATGTTCACAGTCTTACGGCCTGAGCTGATGGGCTAAATTTCTGTCTTGATCTCGCCTGTCTTTTCTGCCAGGAATGTGGTTCAGGCAGAGCTCAGGAATGTCATTTTTTGGACTATAACTCCCAGAATTCCCCAGTCAGCATGGCCTGTTTATTGATGGAATAGATATAAGTATTTTATACAGACAGGTAGACGAAGGGGAAACAACGAAAGAGAATATCATATATATATTTGCCAGTATCTTTTAGCTATCTTGTGAAGGTTCCCAGGAAATCATTCTAGAATTGAAATAGTTATTTGCTTTTCAACACATACTTGTCACAATGTAGAACAAAAACGAATGCGGATAATATGAACAGTGAAGCATAATTTGCATTAAGAAGTGGAGTCTCTTTATAAGAGGGCATTATAACTTTAGAAAAGGGGAAGAGGTAAGTGCATTGAATAACTGCATAACAAAAATGGCAGAAAAATGGGAGACTAGAAGAATCCCACCCCCACCCAAAGTGTGCATCTGGCTGTCTATTCTCCCCATGCTCTGCAGATTTACAAGTCCATAAAATACAATAAGAGAGGAAAGTGGCACTCTGTTGTTAGCGACCATTGCTTCTCGCCACGAAAAAAAGGCCCCGTTTGGATAAACCAATATGGCTTCCTTGGCCTTCTCTTCAGGTTTCTTTATGTTTTCTGTTAGGCTTACGGAGAAAATTTTCTTTTTTTGGAGGCCCAGCTTCTTTATACAATCATTGTAAGAAGCATATTTGAAGCTTTTTTTAAAAAAAAAGTGGAGAGAAACATCTCTATTCCTACCCTCAGGTTCAAAGTGTAATTACAGAAATGTTTGTCTAAACTTTTGACAATAAAACACTGCTTTCCCTCTCTCTCCCCCCTCCTCTCTTCAGTACACACACACACACACACATACCGACACATGCACACATATGCACACACATGACACACCCTCTACCCTTCTTTTTGTTGACTGCATTCTTGGCAAACTGGAAAAAATTAGGACAAATATATGGACAGAAAGGGAGGACAAAGGAATTTGATGAAACAGGCAATATCTGCTTTGTGAATTAAATTTGGAATGGGAAAATGGAATTGAGTTGCCCACAGACAACTTTTTATTATACTAAAACCTGCATTTTAAAAAGCACTAACAGCATTTGCTATCATTCATCCATTGTTAAACGTGCCGTTCTTTCTTTCTCTCTCTCTCTCTTGTTTTCCATCATTCCCTGCCCATAGATATACGTATTTGGATCTTCCTTTCTCTGTGTCAAACGCACCAGAGTACAATTAATGAATATCCCAGATAATTTTTACCCAACAATGGATAACATCAAGAGCAGTTTGTTTGGGGCAGTTAGCACCAAATCTTCCATGGTAAATGTTGAGGGGCATAGAATACACTGACAGAAGTTAGAAAATGCCTGTTTTCCATGCACTTGCAAAGGACTGTGTTTGTGCAAAAAACCCATTTTCTTCAGTTTGCTTTGGTTCTGCTAACTCCAGCCAACTTGGCTAGTTTCTGGGGTTCCATCCATTTTAAGAAGTCTATAGTTCTTTCTGTCCACATTATTTCCATATTCCTCACATTTTTGGGGATACGGAAAAATGTACCATTAGATGAATGATTGTATTTAGATAGTTCGGAGGAATGTGCTTGGTGAACATTTTCTTTTCCTTTCACGGAGGTGCATCTTTTATTTTCCTAGTTTTTGTGTGCGAGTCCTTTTGTTTCCCATGAAAGGGAAAGCCTTTCTTGGGGTTCCCATTCATATTTTCCCACTGTATTATCTGGCACTCTTAAAGCTCTGAAGAACCCTTGAAAAGTACTTCAAAAAAGCAGAGGCAAGGCAAGAGAAAACCATCCTACTCCGAAAGGAGATAGCACTACATGAGAGGGGGAAAATGCTATTAGACCTACGCAGGCACTTTTCCACACTTACTAGCCTGGCTTGGCAGCACAGCCCCAGCAACTAATAGGGCTGGCAACACCCACCCACCAGCTTCAGCAGTAGAAGATGACACTTTTGGATTTTTTCCCCCCAGTGGTGGGGACATGAAAGGGCAACAAAAATGACTTGGGGGTCCACATTGTCCTTTGAGGAGGTGGATTTTGCTAAATAACAACAATAATGAGAATGCTTAATATCCGAGCAATAATTCAACAAACAGATTTGAGTTTTGACCAGCTCACTTTTGTTAATTCTATCTCTTTGGGTGTAAAGTAAATTTTAACAGAACTAGATTCTCACATATCCTCTTCAGGAGCATGAATTATATGTCAAGATTTATGATATACATAGCATCCTTGCCTCACTTAGCACAAACCCAGGAAATCTGAGGTGGACTTATTCTAATCTTGTTTGTCTTCCTAAACCTGTGAAATGACTCTATACTTGTCCAAATGTAACAGTAATCCCTGAACAGAGAATAGGGATCAAATATTTTTAGTCCATTGACATCTTAAAAGCTAATTTCTGTAACAGGTAGGAAAGACCCTGATCTGAAACCCAGGACAGCCAGAGGCTTTCACTGTAGACGATACCAAGCAAGATGGGCCAGTAGTTTGACTTGATATAAGGCAGCTCCCTGTTTATACATCATTTCCTTTCTGAGCTTGGAAATTTAATTATTTGGGGTTACAACTCTAAGCATCTCCTACTGAGCATGGCCACTGTCCCTACTAGATGTGGAAGTCTAGGAGTTGCAATCCATAAAAGGCCATTTTTTCCAAGCTCTATTTTCATTTCCTTTCATATTATTCTGTACGATGTACTCTTTCTTTAGCACAAAGGGTGTTTGCCTTTATTCCAGCAGACAATGGCAGGGACTGACGATGCTATCAGAGTCTTCTTGAGCCAAAACCCCATGAGCAGTATTGACAAGTAGCGATGGCTTTCTTGCACAAGATTCTGCTGTCCAGAGTAATTCATTGCCAATCCTCCTAGCAGATATTGTGTTGCATTGTGAGCATTTCAGTTGTTGAAAAGCACAGCATTTCCTATTGTGTAATGCTCCCTAGTTTATAACACATTTATTGCAGCTTGCTTCCTTTCACCGTGAAACAGATCTTGCTCTCTGCTGCATCCTGCTCTTTAACCAGTGATCAGTTTATGAGGTAAACCAGTTATGCCCTCTCTTCTCCCATGACTCACTTGAATGATTTTACTTAACAGCCTGTGGGGAATGACATTGCTAAAAGCTCTTTGCGAACACATGTATGCTACGTATGTCTGCCACGGTTCTCAATGTACTTCCTGACACATTCAAAACATTCCAAACAATTGGTGAGTCAGGTCTTAACTTTTTGTAGAAATTTCCAAAGTAGTAATCAAATTATTTTGTCTGTGCAGAGGTGGAAAAAAATTGATTCCCTTTTCCTCCTTTAATTTTCCTAACCTTTTTGTAGAATTATGCTGACTTGTCCTTCTGTGTTGAAGTATTTTAGCTATATTAATGTTTTCCACCAGTTTACCTGGGATAGAAATTTGTCTGATAAGTCCATGATTTCCTGGATCCCAGCCTCTCCATGTTTCATAGGCAATTCTGCAAGCATGGGTGAACGCATGTACATCCTTTATTTGGACGAAACCCTTTGAATTTCATTGGGGTGTGATTCTAAGTAGATGTTTATAAAGGTCTCACTGTTTACTGCACACGTCCACTGCAGAGAAGGAAAAGGAGCAGGTAAAAATTGTTCTAGGTTTCAAGCTCAGTAATTGTAATTGACTTCTGTTTTTCACCTCAGAAGTTATTCAGAATTCTCTCATCAGAGCTCATTTTGGTAAAAAAAGAAAAGGGGGAAAATAGAGAGAGGGCACTTGAAATGAAGAGCAAGCTTCTACCCACTCCAATCATTGCACTGGAGTATGTTCTAGAGGGAACCAGCCTGAAGACAGCAAATTCCTTAAAGCTGAAACTTAATTGCTGTGAACTGCAGTGAGAAGGCTCTTGAGGCTCATAATAAATAGTCATCAGTAGTGATTTATAATTTAATATGCAGTCTGTTTTTTTAAGGCACTGGAAGGAAACTCCAGTTGTAGCTTGCAATTTATGTCTCTATTCCTATTCTGGAGTGTGCAGGACTGTTTCAGAAGAGAAACAGAGAGAGAGGGAGCAAGAAAGAATGTAGCATGGTGTTCGGTAAACAGCTGGTACAGTGTAGGAGCTAAGAGTTTGGGACCCAAGAATCTGAAAATCCTTAGTCTGGGTTGCTCATCTTTCCACAAACTTGCTAGGTGGTTGTAGGAAACCCACTTATTCTCTGCCACAGTTTCCCATACTGGGAACACGTTATGATTGTCTTAAGTGGAATATTGTATGGATTGTTACTAGATAATGTATACAGTGTGCTTTGAACACCTGAAAGCATATTAGAAGCAGGTATATTCTGTTGCCAAAGACCTGCTGCTCCATTGCTGTGCAGACTTGATTCTTGCTGTATTGTTGCAAGTCACTGGCATGGCACCTGCATTCCCTTCTCCCCCGGCCAGCTCCCCCACTCACCAGCCAGTGCATGCTGCTCATCTCCTGCTCTTTACGTGACCATCCAGTCGCAGCAGGAGCACGGACTTTCCTTCGCTTCCTCCTCCAGCAGCTGCCCACTCAAAGGCTGTGCTGTAGGAATCCCTGCCCCACTGCCTCATCTGAGTGGGTGGGGTGCTAGCGGAGGAGGCGAAGGAAAATCCATGTTCCTGCTGCGACTGGATGGTTGCATGAAGAGCAGGAGATCAGCAGTACACACTGGCTGGTGAGCGCGGGAGCCGGCCGGGGTGGGTGGGGGAAGGGAACATGCGGCACCGGTGGTGCCACACCGACAATTTGTGATGAAGCAGCACGAAGCGAGTTGTGCCGATTTCTACTGTGCAGCTCTTCCTGATTGTTCTATTGAAAATCAAAGAGCTCCACAGCTGGTTGCTGAAGATGGGCTACTTCCACGGGATGCCCTCCTCTCAGCAACAGCAGTAGCAGCACATTTTGCAGCCTCTTTTGCATCTCTTAAAGTAGCCCACTGCTTTGCCTGATTGCATTTCCTGAAGAAAGATTCATTTCCCTGTCTACTTAGGGATAGGAGAGAGTGTTTGAGACTTAGGGTTGCCAGCTCAGCAGTAGCCCATCCCCTGAGATTTCAAGGCCAAAACCTTAGAGTAGGGGTTAGTCCCCATGATGTTATGGGGGCGGGGCAGGCAAAGGGGGGTGGGTGGGCCGGAACTGCTTCCGGGCAAGCTAAGTGTAGAAATGAGCACAAAGGGAACCCAGAACTCAGAATCTTTCTAAGCAAGTAAGATGGCAATGTAGAGATGGGAAGAGGAGTGGCGTATTTTGGAGGCCAGTTGCAGGGCAAAATGTGGCCACCAACAAACATTGACACTCCTGTTAAGGAGTCACATACTATATAGCAGAGGTAGACAATCCTGGGGTGGGGTGGGGTAGCCAACTGTTTACCCTCTGCCCCCTGCTACCACTCTGTGCCCAGAAATGGCTATTGTGGCCTCTTAAAAATAAAGTAAGAAGATAGTGTCTGAAGAGGCATTTCCAGTTTTCTCTTTTTGTCCCCCAGTTTTGGTGGGTGGGGCAGCCTTAGTGGACCCCTTCCAAGGCTCCTGATGCAAAAACCGCCACTCTGTAAGGCTTCCAAGGAAGAGATAGGGAATTGTTATCCAAACAAAAACCAATTTCTTTTTGCAACTTTTCAAAATGGAAGGCTGTGCAGTAGTAGCTTTGGGACCATGAAAATGCACTTGTTGCCAGGGCCTGCTGTATAGCCTTACCTACAACACACACGACACAGGGGAATTTTTCCAGCCCAGTGCTATTGTTGGGACTTATGGAAAGGGAGCTTGAAATTCAGGCCGTGTGTTACTGCTGCCAGAATCTGGACCACAAGAAGGACCAGGTGTTGTGACACTGCCTTCACACACTGACTCGCTCCAGATTGTACAATGCACCTAAGTGTCTGCACTCACCGATATTTCCCTGAGTTCCCTGCCCCCACTCTTGGATTGTAGGTGTGCAAATGCTGCAGAAGTATAACATAAATACAGGTAGCTTTGTGCTAAGCCAGTGACCCTTTGTACAAACTGGGAATGGGTGGAGATGAGTAGCCAGGCATGAAAGCAAGTGCACATAAAACCTCACAAAACCTGTTTCCTTTTCCAGCATTGCTTGTCCTGAGATTTGTTTCTTTGCCTGGAGGCTTGGAAAAGCTTAGCCATTCTCTGACTTTGGCCAGCCAGCTCCATGGAAGAGGTGGATGCACCACTAGTGACGGAGCAGGTGGATCTGGAGGCATACCTGCTGCAGACAGCTTTCTTCCTTTACCTGTTTACTTTCACTGCCTCTTCCTCCTTCTGGTAATAAATAAAAAGTACCTGTGAGCCCAAGGACATTGCTGCCACTGAAATGGCACAGCTTCCTCCTCTCTCAGGCAACCAACTGCAGGGCTGTTCATTCTGCAACAGGAAGAGGAAGAGGCTGCATCAAGACCAGTGACTTGTTTAGCACAGATGCATGTCTGCTTCACCTTCATACACTTACATTAAAAAAAAAACCTCAAAACCAAAGATTTTTGGACTATAACTTCCAGAATTCCTCTAGCCACTACGGTTAATAGCTTTTCCCAGAATATGTATTAAAAATAAGATTTTTGGACTACAATTCTCAGACTTCCCTAGCCATGATGGGGGATTCTGGGAGTTGTAGTAAAAAAAACCTACTTGTCCAAGCTCTGCTCAAAATACTGTGAGCCTTTTAAAATAGGAAAGAATGGAGTTTGAATTGGTGCTGTGTTGCCAATACAAGTCTCATTTCGGGCCTGCTTTGCACATCCTGTTCCCCCCCCCCCAAGATACACAGCTATATTGGTGCTAACAAAACCAAACCATGACTCTTAACCCTTCACTGCAGTGTGCAGCGAAGAGTGCTACTTATATATCACCCCATAGTGCTTAAAGCACTCTCTAGGCAGTTTAATTATGCAGGCTACACATTGCCCCTGCCCCTCGCTGGTTACTCAATTTACCAATCTCAGAAAGATGGAAAGCTGAGTTAACCTCAAGCTAGCTACCTAAACCAGGGATTGAACTCAGGACATGAACAGAGTCTTCACTGCAGTACTGCAGTTTAACCACTGCACCACAAGGCTCCCTAGAAACACACATTTGACTGCAATGTTTGTTCTGTTCACAGAAATCTTCCTGGGGAATTTGTCTATGGATGGAGGGCAAATCTGCCTAGTGGCATGTGAACCTAATTTGTGCATGGAACATGCAGCACTACAACACAATGTGTATGTCAGCCTACATTAGAAATCAATCAATCAATCAATCAATCAATCAATCAATCAATCAATCAATCAATGATTTGGGGAAATCACTTCATATGCCCCTAACCCTGAGATACCTATGATTGAACTGAGAAGAAAACTAGAACCAGGAAGTTAAAAAATCAATAGGGTAAGATTTAAAGAAAAATAAGTTGCATTTTCTGATGCATGTCCATTTGATGCAACAGTTTACATGCATAGGAAGGGGGTTTGTAGTAGAATTTGGAAAAGTTGTCTGGGTGTTGGAGTTTGAGAGTTGTCATCCAACAAATTAACTTTTCCAGAATGTGGCTTAGAGGGGTTTTGCTTTCTTTTTGCTATGTTCTGTAAGTAATGAAGATGTCTGCAGAATGTGGAACAACAGCTGCATGTCTTGAAATCACTCACTCCCAAAGTTCTGTTGGGTTAAGAGTTTACTGAATCATTTTGACCCATGAGTTGGAGATCGGAATTATGCACAGGGCTTGGAAAGGAACTGTGTAGGTCTTCATAACAAGAGCAATTTTCTCTTTGATTTGAAAAAAATATCCACCTATGCCTCCCTTAAATGCCAAATAACACAGTGGACTTTCCCATCATGAGGTGAATCCCACAGATGATTCAATTCCCTGAAGATAAGCTGCAGCAGTCAAAGAGCAGCAAATTCTGATTAGAGCAGTGGCTCTTAACCCTTCTGCCCCACCAATTAATCTGTCAAAGAACCTGTGTCCAGCAGTTGCGCTCCTTCCTGCATTTCCCAGATCATTTTCCAGTCAGGCTGTAGCTGCTTTATAGCAATTCTGAAGCAAGGCATCCTTTCTTTTCTGTGCTTTTGACTAATTTTGTTCCACATTTTACAACCGTAATATATCTATCCTAGGGCTTTTTGCCCCTTTGTGGTCGTGAAACATTTCCTGCAGATACTTCCTGTTACTTTGACTCAGCAGATGTGACTGAAAAAGAGAAAAGACATGTCAGTTGCAACCTCATTCTTGTCATCACAAAGAGGAATGAAATAATATGTAAAACATGACTAATGTTGTAGGGGTGCAAAATTGCACGTCTGCCCCCAGTTTCACAATCACTGGCCACCGTGGCCAAATTTGTATCTCTCCCAATGCTACACATTAATCACATCTCTTATGCTCTTTCCCATTCATTACAATGGATGTGATTTCTTAGCCAGAACAGCTGGAATCTTTATAAGGCTTCCTAGATAAGACAGAGACCAGCCTTAAGAACAGCAAACACATTTGTATATATTACAAATATATTTGCTCTTGTTAGGACTGAGAATGGCATTCACAATAGAGTGACAACTTCGTGTGCCCTGCAAAAATAGCACAGATTCTTGCGGTGCCTTAAAACCGAACACGGTTATTATGTGTGTCTTCCCCATAAAAAGAAACTGCTGAGTGCTTCTCAATCACTCCTGCTTGGAGTACCTTAATAAACGTGTAGAGCTTCACTCTGCAGTTGGTTTATTCCAGTGAGCCAATTTCACCTCAGTGGTTTGTTCCCTTTCAACAACAAAAAGAAACTAAGAACAAATCTTAGATTCTTTTCCAAGTTTGTTTGGAGGGAATGAACCAGAGAAGGGAATCTATGTGTAAAACTCAGAAAAATTTAACTTTGGGGACTAGAATTACTAGACTACTCCCGCCACTTTGCCTTCTGGTCATACTAGCTGGAAGATTATGTACCTTTTAAAAAGTAACTTTTCAAAGCTCTGGCTGTCTGCTGTCAGACTATCTGAGTAACCAAGTACAGCACAAAACTCTGTAATTTATGTAACCCCTACCAAGGTTACTACAAGGGACGTGGTGGCGCTGTGGGTTAAACCGCAGAAGCCTCTGTGCTGCAGGGTCAGAAGACCAGCAGACCAGCAGTTGTAAGATCGAATCCACGCGATGGAGTGAGCTCCCATCGCTTGTCCCAGCTCCTGCCAACCTAGCAGTTCGAAAGCATGCAAATGCAAGTAAATAAATAGGTACCACCTCGGTGGGAAGGAAACGGCGTTCCATGTCTAGTCGCGCTGGCCACGTGACCACGGAAACTGTCTTCGGACAAAACGCTGGCTCTATGGCTTGGAAACGGGGATGAGCACCGCCCCCTAGAGTCGGACACGACTGGACTAAATGTCAAGGGGAACCTTTACCTTTACCTTACCAAGGTTACTGAGAGCAACTGAACAGCCTGTTGCTATGGAACCCTGGCTTATCATGACATATGAACATATTGTGTTATGTGCTTTTGTAGGCAATGGTTAGATTTGAAGGCAGCATAACACTAATCTTGTTGGCGTAACTGAGGAAGGCTGATGATGTCATCAGCAAGGGGAGATTTTTTGGTAATTAACGATTTCCTACTTCTGTCCCACGGTTTTCCTCACTCCCATGTAATTGCTGTCATAGTGTGGAAACCATGGAATGGGAGGAGGAAATCACTTCTTCTATAAGATGTAACCCATGGGGGAGACTTTCAGTAATTAAGACTGCATCTTCCACATGATGGAAGGGACTATATGGGAGTCAGAAATGCTATGGAGTTGAAGTAGAAGTTTTTAATACCAATAACCACCCCCTGTTGATGATATCACCATCCTTCTGTAGGTATCAGTTACACAGCAGGATTTCAGCCACTCTGTTGTTGTTATTATTGTTTTGCAACAAACTAATATGGCTCCCATCTTGATCTCATCCTACAGAGACATGCCACATTAGTTTTCAAAGACAGAAAAAAAAATCCTCTGGTACAGACTTTTAGGTATACTTTGTTCAGCCAGTTCTTAAGAAATGGTAGCGACCATAATACTTAAAAATAAATAAATCAGGGTAGGCTTCTAAGTCTAACCCCAAGAGAAACTGGTAGGAGATATAAGCTTTGGAAGAACAAAACACTACCTTTGATATAAACTTTACCTGTCCAGGCACATCTTTTAATAAAATTTATCTTCTCTTCCTTACTATCTGTGTGTTGATGATAGGAAAAGTTAAAGATGGACAACCTATGGCTATTCAAATGTTGTTGGATTACAACTCACTTCAGTCTTCACTCTTGGCTGATGGAACATGTAGTCCAACAACATTCTGATGGCTGCTGGTTCACCTGTAATATAAAATAGCCCCTTTTTCCACAGCAATAAAGAGAGATAAGTTGTACTCAAATTCCCCTTATTACAATATTCTATGTTCTTGACTAATTAAGTTCCCCAAATTTTTCCTAATGACATACTTGCAGTCTCTATCACATAAACAGGAAATACCCTTAAGCTATTTATTACTTAATTAGTACAGCAGAGTCATGTCTAATTGTAGCATTGGCTATGCACATGGCTAAAGTTCTTAGGCTAATAAAATATACTTTCCATTTATTTGCCAGGATGCTTCTTAAAGAAACAATTGCAATGATTGCATTATTCACAGCACCATTAAAATGTTGTTTCAATAGAAGTGTGCTTATACATTTAGGTATTTGTGTCCTACATCCACAACAAAAAGCTTTCACAAAGCAGCTTATAGCATAGCAGAGATGATGTAGATGCAGTTTCAGAACAAAAACATTTGATTAAAATAAAGGCACACAATTTGCCAAGCCACTTCCAGTTCTATGACCAAGATTTCAGTACATGAATGAGAAGCTTAGGAAGCAAGGGATCGTATTTAAATGGATCATCTTTGTCACAGTCAGAAGAAGCATGGTGTGGTCTGATCATGTCATAATTAAGAACATGGCACAGTTGCTATCTTTTATGGGCATGGAGATTTAATTATCACCAATACATAGAATGGAGATCCAGGCAAGCCCATTGGTTTTCCTTTGGAAAAGAACTTAAGGCACAGCTAGGACTACATGATCCTGCTCATCACTCATATTTCTACACTTGGTGCTGGAGTAGAGGACGCTGAAGTAGTAGAAGAAGTTTTTCCACTGGTGTTGATGCTGAAAGCTATGGGACTATGCTTGTATATGGCAGCCTTTGGAATTCTAATGCTCCCAAAGGTGATGTTGACATAGCAACACAAGATAGTTACGATAATTTGTAAACATTTTGGCTTTCATATGCTCCATGAGACTCTGTTCTAGCATAACAAGGAGGCCTCAGGACCTGTTAGAACACCTTTCCTTCCTTGCCATCCATGTAGGCATCCTTCAGTCTCGAGAGACTATGGTAACGTGCTCTGAATAGAGGTCTTGGAACAGCGTCTAGTGTGGCCGAGAAGGCCAATTCAAGAGTGACAATCCCTTCCACACTGAAGACAAATACAATCTGTCCCCTGTCCAGCTCCCTGATTTTGCTGGTTTCGGGACTGCCTCTTTGCCTCAGCCTGCTGAACAAGTGTCTCTTCAAATTGGGAGAGGCCATGCTGTACCGCCTGCCTCCAGGCTGAGTGCTCAGATCTCAATGTTTCCCATCTGTTGAGGTCCATTCCTAAGGCCTTCAGATCCCGCTTGCAGATATCCTTGTATCGCAGCTGTGGTCTCCCTCTTGGGCGCTTTCCCTGCACTAATTCTCCATACAGGAGATCTTTTGGAATCCGACCATCAGCCATTCTCACGACATTCCTTGCCATCACCAGCATAATTCCCCAAAGTCCAAGAAGAGTCAGTAAGGGTTGGTTTAGGCAGTGGGATGAGCTGCCCAGTCTTGAGGAAAATAGCCCCAGGGTACTGATGCTAGAAAACATCCTGATGGAACCACATGTAACTGGATTTCTGACTGAGTCACTTTAACATAAAACAAAACTTGGAAAAATTACTTTATCAGATTTTATCATATTTTCACTGGCACAAGCTCTCTTATTAGGTAGGCCCATGTATGCCTTACAAATAGCAGAGAAGAGAAGGGAAACAAAATGCAACGGAGATAGGGAAAGATACAGAAAATTGAATGCAGACTTCCAAAGAATAGCAAGGAGAGACAAGAGGGCCTTCTTAAATGAACAGTGCAAAGAAATAGAGGAAAATAATATAAAGGGAAAAACCAGAGATCTGTTCAAGAAAATTGGAGATATTAAAGGAACATTTTGTGCAAAGATGGACATGATAAAGGACAAAAATGGTAGGGACCTAACAGAAGCAGAAGACATCAAGAAGAGGTGGCAAGAATATACAGAGGAATTATACCAGAAAGATCTGGATGTCCCAGACAACCCAGATAGTGTGGTTGCTGACCTTGAGCCAGACATCCTGGAGAGTGAAGTCAAGTGGGCCTTAGAAAGCATGGCTAACAACAAGGCCAGTGGAGGTGATGGCATTCCAGTTGAGCTATTTAAAATCTTAAAAGATGATGCTGTTAAGGTGCTACACTCAATAAGCCAGCAAGTTTGAAAAACTCAGCAGTGGCCAGAGGACTGGAAAAGATCAGTCTACATCCCAATCCCAAAGAAGGGTAATGCCAAAGAATGCTCCAACTACCGTACAATTGCACTCATTTCACATGCTAGCAAGGTTATGCTCAAAATCCTACATGGTAGGCTTCAGCAGTATGTGGACCGAGAACTCCCAGAAGTACAAGCTGGATTTCGAAGGGGCAGAGGAACTAGAGACCAAATTGCTAACATGTGCTGGATTATGGAGAAAGACAGAGAGTTCCAGAAAAACATCTACTTCTGCTTCAAAGCCTTTGACTGTGTGGACCACAGGAAACTATGGCAAGTCCTTAAAGAAATGGGAGTGCCTGACCACCTTATCTATCTCCTGAGAAATCTATACGAGGGACAGGAAGCAACAGTTTGAACAGGATATGGAACAACTGATTGGTTCAAAATTGGGAAAGGAGTACGACAAGGCTGTATATTGTCTCCCTGCTTATTTAACTTATATGCAGAATACATCATGCGAAAGGCTGGACTGGAGGAATCCCAAACCGGAATTAAGATTGCCGGAAGAAATATCAACAACCTCAGATATGCAGATGATACCACTCTGATGGCAGAAAGTGAGGAGGAATTAAATAACCTCTTAATGAGGGTGAAAGAAGAGAGCGCAAAAAATGGTCTGAAGCTCAACATCAAAAAAACTAAGATCATGGCCACTGGTCCCATCACCTCCTGGCAAATAGAAGGGAAAGATATGGAGGCAGTGACAGATTTTACCTTCTTGGGCTCCATGATGACTGCAGATGGGGACAGCAGCCATGAAATTAAAAGACGCCTGCTTCTTGGGAGGAAAGCGATGACAAACCTAGACAGCATCTTAAAAAGCAGAGATATCACCTTGCCGACAAAGGTCTGCATAGTCAAAGCTATGGTTTTTCCAGTAGCAATGTATGGAAGTGAGAGCTGGACCATAAAGAAGGCTGACCGCCGAAGAATTGATGCTTTTGAATTGTGGTGCTGGAGAAGACTCTTGAGAGTCCCCTGGACTGCAAGGAGATCAAACGTATCCATTCTGAAGGAAATTAACCCTGAGTGCTCACTGGAAGGACAGATCCTGAAGCTGAGGCTCCAATCCTTTGGCCATCACATGAGAAGAGAAGACTCCCTGGAAAAGACCCTGATGTTGGGAAAGTGTGAAGGCAAGAGGAGAAGGGGACGACAGAGGATGAGATGGTTGGACAGTGTCATTGAAGCTACCAACATGAATTTGACCAAACTCCGGGAGGCAGTGGAAGACAGGAGGGCCTGGCGTGCTCTGGTCCATGGGGTCACGAAGAGTCGGACATGACTTAACGACTAAAAAACAACAATGTATGTGCACTTGGGGGAAGATGCCAACATCATCTCCTCCTGATGTAACTGAAATGGTTCAGGAGAAGTGGGATGGAGAGGTGGGCTTGATGGAGAGATTGGAAAGACTGATAGATTGGTTTCATACTTCCATGTTCCTGGTGAAAACATTATTTCTGGGTTTTATCTCTCATTTACTGTTTAGGTCTTTTGAAACCATTTTCTGTAATAATGCTAATTCTTCTCTGTCCTGTAAGAAAATCTGTCATACAGTTTGTTATGATCCAGCATCTTGAGCCATTTTTGCATTTCATCACATGATTTTGTTTTACTCAGTTTTGAGACAAAGAATGAATCTGAGAAGCTGTTAAAAAGATCCTTAGCATATATCCTGTGCTTGTTGTAATGAGATCCCAGAAAAGTGTTGTTTTCCTGTTTAATAGTACAAAGGTGGCACACTTGAGGTTGGTTATCTAATTTAGCATGGATCTGCTTTCCCCAACCTGATGCCTTCTGGATGTATTGGATTATATCTCGCATCCTCAGTTGTCATGATGACTAATGGTCATGCTCCTGGTGTCCTGACTAATCTTGAACATGGTGTCATATAGCTCCATGTCATCACCTGGCCACTATAGTACCGTATGGAACTCCATATCTCCATTAAAATGCTTGCTTATGTGAGACTGGTGATTCCTTTAGCATGGAAGAGACCTCTAAAATCAGTGGTTGTTCTTGAAAATTGTACCCATTTACTAAAGTAAACTTCAATGAGCAGAGGACAAGTGAACTTCAAAATCTCCCCATGTCACCTGCTTGCTCTCATGCTCTAGAAACAGATTAATTGTGCTAATAGAAAAGAAAATATATTTATCATTTCCACCAATTAAATTTGAATGTAAATGTGCTAATTAAAGGGGAGAATTACATTCTTGGTAGTATTTAGATGCACACCTTTATTATAGAGATACCATGGAAATTAATACTCGCCATGCCCTAGAGATAAGATGGGAAGATCCAGTAGAAATTCAGAGTGTGCTGCTGGAATTCTTCATCGATGATATTACAAACAAATTCAAATTTGCATTGCCACAAATATCAGTAAACAAATGCTACGCTGTAAAGAGCTGACCTATAATATGAGCAGAAGCATTGCACTGGTACTTGTCAGACCATCTTTCCCCAATATCATTTACCTGCACCGCCATATTCTCCCAGGCCATGTTGCTCCAGGGGGCCACACCAAAGGAGGCCAGGAAAACATCCACTAGAAGTTTGGCCTTCTCGCTTGTGGCTCCAGCCCTGTGGCACCAGCTCCTGGTCAAGCGACGCCTGGCCCCCTCCCTGCCTACTTTCAAGAGGCTGCTTAAGACATGGCTCTTCACTGAGACTTTTGACAACAACTCTATATGAATTTGCCACTTGCCCTGCCTGCCCTACAATGGGTAAAGTTTGCGCTGTCTTGGCTTTGTGATGTTGTGATGTTTTAACCAATATGATTTGTTTCTATTTTATTACTCATATTATTCGATTTACTGTTATTTCTTTTCTGTTGGATTTTTATCTGTTTTGTGAATTGCCCAGAATAATGGGGTGGTATATAAATCTATTAAACAAACAAACAAACAAACAAACAAACAAACAAACAAACAAACAAACAAGGTGTATGTAATGATGTCATAAGAGAAGCCTAGTTCACATGAAAGGCAGACAGGTTTGGGAAAAGTGAAGCTAAGCTAAAATATTTGGCCCAGTTGCAGGGGGGCATTTGTCAGATTCAGGCGAAAATGTCAGTGATTAAATTTTAGGAGAAGAGCAGATAAGAAGAGGTCTTACTTTTTAAGTGGGAGACTAAAAATTGTGGGTTTTTTTCTCCCTTTTATGTGACACAGGGAAAACAGCCTCACAGAAGCAATAGGGGTTCTCGATAGCATGAGTATAGACTTTGAGGTTGTACTTAGAGTACAATATTGGCTGTGAGATGTCCCATGGAGAATATACTACACATGTCTGTTTCACTGTGGATGGACTGATTAGTTTAAATAGAAATGTGCAGCCTATACATGCCGTGAAATACCTTGCTCTAATGCACTTATACTGGGCACGGATATTGGCATTATGCATTCTATGCATGCTACAGTCAGAGCCCTTTGGATTCAGTGTCCATTTTTTAATGGCCTTTCACAGATATAGTAGAAGGATAGGACACACTAAATTGTGTTGGAGGAAATTTACAAAAAAATGGTCATAAGTTGTTTTCTGGGGTCATACAATTTCGGTAACATGAACACATGCTATAATGGACAGCTGTGGGTGGGCATTCCCAAGCCACTATAATAAACAAATCCTTTCTGCTATGTTTGGTTTAGGTCCAATCCAGAGCCTCTAATTCAGTCCTGTAGTACAATACTGGTATGGGTAGTCATGACTGGGATAGTCTTGCTGGAGGACCATAGATATAATTATCTAAATGTTCTCTAAATGAGGAAAGTATGCTTTATAAACTGCAGAAGTATAAAGGTGAGAAGGAGGAGGAAATGAAGAAAATGATGGTGAAGATGTTCTATATTGATGGGACTTGGCTTTCAGCAAATAGAGTCTGTCATTTCATTATTCTTGTTGTAGGCTAAAGGGATGCTCAAAAATGATCAAGAGTCCTGTGGCACCTTAAAGAGAAATGCATTCATTATGGCAGAATTTTTTCCGGACCAGCATCTAACAATGGCTAATAGGAGTGAGAAAGATAGAGGTTAACATCCTTTACACATAATCATAGCTGGTAGGAAGCTTTAGCACTGGCATAATTTGACCAATGATTAAATCTGGCCTCAAAGTCCCAGTCATCTGCCGCACTGTTTATTTACTCTCTTCCAAACTCTCTCTCCTGTAATTTTGTTACATGCTATCAAACTGGGACTGATTTACAACAAGCCTAATAAGGCTTTCAAAGGAAATGAGATATTTAAGAAGTGTTTTCCCCCCCAACTCATCCTCAGGAGAGTCAATGGACAAGCAGGGATTTGAACCAGGTCTCCTGAATCCTAGCTTGATCCTGTCCTGTGTAGTAAGCCCCTCTGGACTTGATTCCAAATAAGTTTGCCTTGGCCTGAAATGCTACATATGTTGGCTAGAGGAGTAAATACCATTCATATCAGTAAGGACATTTCAAGGAACCATGCACAGGATTGCCACTGTGAATGGTGTTTTAGATCAATTTGAGGGTTTTACTGATAAAATTATTATGATTATAATTATTAATAAACTATTGTTTAACCTAATACACGGAAAGAAATGAAGAACACAGCCATGATCACCACAAGTTATGAAGTCTAGGACACTCAAAAAAATATGACAAAACTTTGGTCTGAGATCAAGTATAATGGTTTGTATGTAGCCCTGTTTAGGCATTACAGCCTGAGGAAGGGGGGGGGGGGTAGGGTTGTAGCCATGGTGACAATAGTGGGGCCAAAGGAAATCTGGCTCCCAGATCCGCCCCACGCAGATGTCAATGAGATGTTGGATGCTCGCCATAATTGTCTGAATGGGCGTGTAGGCAAATTTAACTGATTATGTTTAATGCATGATCAGGAGTGTTGATTCATCAGGCTTCACAATCACATGCTTATCCAAATGTGCTTGCAAGAAACTTTTCAGACATTTGCACTGAATGTATGAAGATCTGATTGACATCCAGGTGGTGAAGATGTTGGGCAGGATTTACATGCATGCCCCTATCCCGCCATGAGGCTGCTTTCAGGCTATATTGCCTGAATAGAGCTAATATCAGCTTAGATCAGAGGTGGGTAGATTCTAGAAGTTGGGGATCACTTTGCCACACATTAAACTAACAAGGGTTAACTGCCACCACCCCACCACTCCCATGCTATGCTCTTGAATTTTAGTAGTGCAGCATCTCCTACTTCATTTTAATACAAGACATGCAGCATGTATGGATCTTATTTTTAAATGAGATCATGTTTCTGGGTGGGATCTTTTGCCACTGTTGTAACACCAAAATTTAGCTGTGCATTGGCAAATGTGTGTGGCCCATCCCAGAGTTAAATGAATCCAGAAGAGACTCTTGTTTTGCTACTAATGGGTCAACTAGAGATCTACTTCTCTCCCTCTCTTTCCTCTTTCTGAGGTTTCATCGGTGTAATTTGTATAAAAAGAGTCAGGTTTACCTCAAATGAGCCCAGAGAGCTCTTTTGTCAGAGATTTTGATATGAGATGGCCATTTAAACCACATATCTCCCACAGAAAACATCATAATCAAGGAGAGGACAAAAATCTGTTATGTGTATTTGTGGGCCCATATATGCATAATTTTTGTTATAAATAAAAATAATCCCATACTGAGGAATACTGCAAACAAGGCTGTCTGCTTGAAGTTTACTTGTTCAAGTGTTGACTATTGATGTACAACTTCAAGCCCCCTACTCTTTCTTCTTATGATTTTTATCTGAAAACCAGATTTTTATTGGACAGTCCCTCAGATAAAGAGACCTTAACAACAGAGAGCCATCCTCTGATAGCCTTTCTGACAGATGTCTGTCTTCTGTAAGGTAGAACATGTGGCTGCCTTATTTTATTGCAGTCACATGAGCTGGAGATTCAGACTCCAAACATAAGCTTGGGGCCACCCCAAGGTATGTCTGAGAAGGAGGGATAGAAGCCAATCAGGCTGGCAATTAAATGTTACTTTAGCACTGGCAACTGAAGGAACATTCTTTCCTGTGTCAGAGAAGACTTGACACACCTAGCTCTCATACCCAACAGCTTGCTGCGGCTCATCACCCACACCAGCATCTGTTTCCTGAAGGCAACCACTTACCTTCTGGGAGGTGATCAGCACCACAACAGTGGAGACATTCAAGAAGTTAGACGGCCCTCTGTCAGATATACTTTAACTTGGATTCCTGCATTGAGCAGACGGTTAGACTCAGTGACTATATAGACTCTTTCCAACTCCATTATTCTATGACTCTGTGACTCCTCCTGATGAGTCAGTCTAAAATGTATTGATTTTATTGCAATTGAACACTAAGTAGCAGCAAATTACTTTGTAATGCCTTTGGGTCAGGAAACTTCTGGGGATTTGAGGGCTGCATTCACACTCCTGAACACCCCAGGGGTTGCATTCCCTACTGCTAAATCCCTGCACTTTGGGTGGTGTGGCAGAAGAACAAAAAACACATTAAAAAAAAAGGATGTGTGGGAAGCATGTTAGCAGTTTTTAAGCTGAATTGCACTTCTGGGAGAGTTCCTGGACTTCAGTGCTCATTAAAACAAGACACAAATTGTGCTCCCTGTGTTTTCCCCCTTAATGCCTCTCCAGTTCAGTGCTACAGTGGTAAATTCATCATCACAGGAATGGGATGGGGGGGGGGAGTACACGTCACCCTTACTTTATCTCTTCAATGGAGGAGATCCAGTTCTTCCTTTAGGGTGTGCATATTCATCCCATTCATTGGAAATACAAACCTCTGGCAAGGAGAGGTGGTTGTTGGGAAGGATTATAGAATGTTGCTAGGTCTGCAGTTAAAAAAACAAGGATTAGCAGCTGATTTAAAATGGCATGCAAGCAGTATTTCTCTTTATTATTACGAAAATTATTAGAATACAAGGGGAATGTTTTAATTTCAAATCATTTCAAGATTCTTATTCTTATTTATAATAAGCTTTCAAGTATCATATAGTTTCACAAAATATAATAGATTAACTGGTATCATATAAGAAACAGTTCTGATACTTTAAAAAGGAAGAAGCAGAGGAAACTGTAGAATAAATTTTAATGAGGGCAGAAAGTAGACCTGTAGATCATGAGGGGTAACATCAGCTTGTATTTCTGCTTGAAGGACAGCAGTTTTTCAAATGACACAACAAACATGTTGCATTGATTTCTATGGGCAAAGATAAAATTTACCCTTATGATGATTAAGTTGGAGAGAGAGAAACTGAGCTAAGGTTTGCTGCACAGAACAGCATCAGGGTAGGGCCTGTTGAGTTCTCTCGGGTTTTGGTGGGAGGATTCTTAGTTTGAGTTACACCATTCTTCCAGATGCTTGTGGACTCCATGGACTCCTCCTTTGCCTTTTGTGGGTCAACCTCTGTCTGTATCAGTGAGTCTGTCTTGCACAACTTCACCTAAGACAGCAAGTACAGCACCCTCTTGGGGCTCTGGCCCAGGGCTAGATGGCCTGTCAGAGGCGTCTCCACCGACCTTCTCACAGAATTAAACAAACAAATTGTTTAAACAGATATTATAGATGGGGGCTCAGGTGAAGAAACAGTAGCTGTGATTGAACCAAGGTATGCAAAAGCTTAGACTATTTTAATTTCTTCATTATCCACATTAAAGTTATGTAGTTCTTCTGTAGTCATGATTTTTGTCTTCTAAATATTCAGTTGCAGTCCTGCTTTGACACTTCCTTCTCTCACTTTCCCTAGCAGTCATTTCAAGTCATTGGTGCTTTCTGCCAGTAAGATGCTATCATCTGCATATCTTAAATTATTGCTGTTTCTTTCACCAATTTTCACTCCTCCTCCATCTGAATCTAGTCTGTCTTTCTATATTATATGATCTGCATTCAGATTGAGCAGATAAGGGGATAAAATGCACTTTTGTCTGACACCTTTGCCTATAGGAAACTATTCTGTCTCTCCATATTCTGTTCTAACAGAAGCTTCTTGTTCACAATACAGGTTATACATTGGGACAATCAAGTGCTGAGGCACACTTTTAGCACAACCCATAGTTTCTCATGATCCATACAGTCAAAGACATTGCTGTAGTCTATAAAACACAGACTGATCATCTTCTGAAATTCTGTGGTGTGCTCCAATAGCCAGTGAATAGTTGCATTCTGATCTGAAGTGCCTCTTCCTTTTAGGAAGTCAGCAGGAACATCAGGCATTTCTTGCTCCATATAAGATAAAACCCTTTGCTGCAATACCTTGAGCATCACTTTGCTAGCATGGGAAATTATTGGTGAAAACACAGGTGCACAGCTTGGTGGTGCTCCTGGATTTGTTTCTGAGCCTGGATGTCCAGGTTTTGGCAGTGAGCAGGAGTGCATTTGCACAATTAAAATGAATACACCAGCTGTGCACATTACTGTAACATGCTCCATGTAGGGCTGCCTATGGAAAGTGTAAGGAAACTTCAGCGAGTCCAAAATACAGCAGCCAGATTGCTGACTGGGGCTGGTCACAGTAATAACATAACCACTCTTATAGCAGCTCCACTGGCTGCTGATCTGTTTCTGGGCACAATTCAAAGTGCTGGTTCTAACCTATAAAGCCCTAAATGGCTTGGTTCCAAGCTATCTCAAAGACTGTGTCTCCCATTATGAGCCTGTCCAGGTGTTAAGATTATCAGGAAAGGCCTTTCTGATGAGAGTGTATGATGGGGACACAGGAGAGGGCCTTCTCTGTACTGCTCCTAGACTTTGGAATTGCCTCGCACAGGAGGCCAGACTAGCCCAATCTTTGCTGTCCTTTTTCAAGCAGGCAAAGATCTTTCTTTTCAGGCAAGCTTTTCCTCAGTGACTGGCTGCCTGAGTGAAATATTTAAATGGATTGCTATGCCTTACTGCTTTGAATGTGTTTTAAATATTCCTTTTGTTTATCATTTCTCAGAGTGGTGTTTCTTCATTCCTTTTTAATATTTGTATACTTATTTTTTTAAAATCTTTAAATATTGTCTTTTAATTATGTAAGCTGCTTTGGGTCCTTTTTAAGGAGAGGTAAAGGTAAAGGTTCCCCTTGACATTTAAGTTCAGGTGTGTCTGACTCTAGGGGCCGGTGCTCATCCCTGTTTGTAAGCCAAAGAGCCAACATTTGTCCGTAGACACTTTCTGTGGTCATGTGGCTGGCATGACTAGACACGGAATGCCATTACCTTGCCACCGAGGTGGTACCTATTCATCTACTTGTATTTGCATGCTTTTGAACGGGTAGGTTAGCAGGAACTGGGACAAGCAATGGGAGATCTCATCCCTTCGCATGGATTCAAACTGCCAACCTTCCGATCAACAAGCCCAGTGGTTCAGCGGTTTAACCCAGAGTGCCACACATGTCCCTTTTTAAGGAGAAAGGTGGAGTAAAAATATTTGAAATAAATAAATAAAAATTACAAAAGAATTACATAATTTTAAGAAGAAATGGAAATTTTCACAAATTTTCTATACCTTGGCTCAGTTGTCAACCAAATTGGAGACTGCAGTCGAGAAATCAGAAGAAGACTGAGACTTGGAAGGGCAGTTACGAAGGAACTAGAAGAAGTCCTCAAGTGTAAGGATGTATCACCAGACACCAAAGTCAAGATCATCTATGGTGTTCCCAATTACTAGGTATGGGTGTGAAAGCTGGACAAAGCTGATAAGGAAAAGATTAATTCATTTCAAATATGATTTTGAAGAAGAGTTTTATCGATACCACAGGCTGCCAAAAAGATAAATAAATGGTTCTAGGTCAAATCAAACCTGAACTCTTTCTAGAGGCAAAAATGATGAAACTGGGGCCTTCATACTTTAGGTGCGTCATGACAGAACAAGACTTGCCTCAAAAGACAGTAATGCTAGGAAAAGCTGAAGAAGCAGAAAAAGAGAAAGACCAAATATAAAAGGGACTGACTCAGTACACAAAGCCATGGCTTTGAGTTTGCAAGAGCAGAGCGGTTAATGAGACAACCTTCTGGAGGTCATGAATTCATCAGGTCACCATAAGTTGAAATAGCTTGATGACATAGAAAAATAACTGGGTAAAAAAGATGGGAGCGAAAGAAGCTATCAGGATTGCTTCAGAAAAATATGTCAACGACTGACCGCTTATTGGAAAGTCCATCTACTTCCCATTTCTTTTCCTGAAAAGGAAGATAGTTGCGTCCACCTCCTTCTTTGTATTAAACAACCAATTTCTGTATTTAGAGAAGATAAAGAATTCCTGGGATGTTAGGGAGAGGCAGGGGAAAATTTCAAGGTTATATGTAGCACTGATAGATGGAAAGATGCTGCTGGGAAGCAAAGGATTTTTCTCTGTATTAGAGGAGCTGACATATTCGGCAGCCTGTCTCCTATAAGGACATCCTCAGTCCTTGTGTCCAATAAGTGTACATAGAAATGTGGTTGTCTAGGTGACAGTCAGGAAAGAGGTTGCTGGCTAAGGAATAAAAGAGCCTTGGCTAATAGGCCATTATTTAAGCCAGTGTCTTGTGATTCTATTATCTTGAAGGAAGCAGCCATTCATTTCAGGTCCCACGCTTCTTTCTTCCACAAGAAATGATCTCCAGGGCTGGCCCTTGGATAAATAGTGCTTCAGGTGAGGGATGTGATTGTCCTCCTTTGCTACCTATGGTGACTTTCACAGCACTGCCAAATTGTGTGGCTAATGCGGACTGGGATGGAAAAAGTTTAATTTTTGAATTGCAGTTCCTAGAATCCTGCAGCCAGAATGGGCACTAGCTATGGGCTTCTGGAAGCGGTAGATAAAAAGAAAAAGAAAGCAAACATTTCTTATATCTGATGCAGCCTGTGCTGGATGGCTTACACTCCCTCTGAAAACACAGGAACACCTCTTGGGGGTGCTCCTGGATTCATCTCTGAGCCTGGATGCCCAGACTTCAGCAGTGACCAGGAATGCCTTTGCACAGTTAAAACTAGTGTGCCAGCTGTGCCTGTTTCTTGAGAGGTGTGTTTGGAAGGTACATGGGAGAGGGCCTTCTTTGTTGTTGCACCTAGACTCTGGAATTCCCCCCCCCCCCCACAGGAGGCCAAGCTGGCCCCATCTTTGCTGTCCTTCCACAAGCAGCCAAAGGCCTCTCTCTTCAGAGACGCTTTCCCTTAGTGAGTGGCTGTCTTATTATGCCTTGTCGCTTTGAATCTGCTTTTGAAGTTGATTTTCTTTAGTATGTTTAAAGTGGTATTTGTTTGATTCTTTTAAAATATTTGTATACTTACTGTTTTTAGCTTTTAAATATTGTCTTTTAATGATGCAAGCTGCCTTGAGCCCTTTTTAAGTAGAAAGTTAGGGTATGTATAAATAAATAAATAAATAAATAAATAAGAAAGAAAGAAAGAAAGAAAGAAAGAAAGAAAGAAAGAAAGAAATTATTTACGTCTCAAGGAGTTTATCCTTAATGGCTCACCTAGATAATTTAGACCCTCGAATTCCTGTTTCTATTACCTCCCAGAGCAAGAGAATGTCTGGACCCAACCGTCGTGCCAAAAGTCACAGTGTGGCCCTTGAAGAGGCTGGGGAATTTTCCTCTCCTTCCACGATCCCTCTTCCCAATGCCCTAGGCGCAGGGATCCTCCCTTACCTAAAATGTGGAAACCTGATCTCCAATTAGAGATTAGAAATAATAGTGAACGTCTGTTTGCATTCCCCCTAATGGAATTTTTTGACCAAACTATGAAAATATGGATTCTCATAAGGCAGTATTACACACACCCTTTTGGTTTTTGAGAAACACTCATGTCTTCCCTCTTTTCCTTTACTTTAGCCCCCTGCTAACAAAAGACTCAATTGATAATTAAAAATTAGAAATAAAAAATCTTAGTGTTTTGGATCCCCTTGGAATTTCATCACACACTTGCAGGGTGTATATGTGTGCATCTGTCCATTTCTGGTCTGAATTGTTCCTGCTAAGCAAGAATGTTTCTTCTCATGGTGCAAGTTTTGCTATTTCATTATTCTTCTGTTCTAGGTTCCAGACAGTTTCAGTGGGCATTTAGACCCTGTGAACCCAGACAATGGCTAACCTAGGGAGACTGGACTTAATTAATCTAGTTTCACTCATTTTATTGAGATGAACAGTTGCTTGCTTCCATAAAGAAACAAGTTTTCAGCATGTCCCCCCCCCCCCCCCATGTGCTACATTTAATTTTCCACTTTTCTGGTATTTGGGATTGTCATATTACTGGGTGCCTATTCTCCCAGCAAGATAAGAACGATATGCTTTGATAACAATGCAGTGGGGAAGGCACTGGGTGATCTGCCTGCAGAGAAGGAGAAAGATAATTGATTTTACATGCTATGACATGAAACATGATACTTCAGACAGTATTTACAAGTCGCAACTTCCACTATGGGACTTTAACTACAGATCCTGAAGCCTCAACAACTGGCCAGGATGATTTTTGGACTTTACTGTTTCTTCCCCCTATGCATATCTTCAATGCCTAATCTGAAGAACAGTCAGGTAAACTTAAAAGCTCACCTGTTTTCTATATTTTAGTGGTCTAACACATTTATTAGCTACCCTTGTTTTTGGTTCATACATATTGTCACATACAAATATCAGACATGTTTATTTTATTTATTTTATTGCTGTGCTGTACTTTCTAACATGTGCACATCTGTTGTGCTTGAAGAAGAAAATTTATAAATCTCAATGTTATAGATTATGCTTTGCTTGTGAATGTCGTGGTAATTCCTGAAATGAAATCTAGCCTCCAAGCTTGTCATTTATAGTGAATTCCTCAATGGGCTAAAATCAACTGAATTGGAAAGACTGGGGCATAAGAAACTGATCCTATTTACTTCATTGTCAACTCTGAACTCTCAAATTAAGCCATAAAACCTCATAAGCCTGCTTTTTAGAAATGCAGTTTTGGTAACAGGTCGATCTGTGTCCATAATCTTTATCTGTCAGGGTTTTTTGGAGCCACACTGGTTGGTATGACAGCTAAGGTTCTGTCACAGGGTACGCATCATATTTACACCATGAAAACCAAGTCTCCTCAAATTCATCAACACAACAGCCTTATCTTGGGCTGCCACTGCCGTAGGCTTCAGAGTTTACCTGACTCAGCCTTGACCTATAGGCCCTTGGTTAATTGATATAATTCTTTCCATCCATCCTCCAATTCCCAGTTAATGTCAGGAAACCTATCAACCAGGAAATGGCCTAAGACCTTAAACTTATTTCTGAAACATTATGCTATCAGACAGTACAAAGATGAGAGTCACATTTTAACCCAGAGGACAGATTATTCAGTTCAGCAATGTGCCTCAGAGATGCTTAGCTGTCCACAGAGATCTTTAACATTCTTATAACCAAAGGAAATTGGGAAGATTGAGATGATTACTAATGGCATGGATGGCTTTTGAAAAGTAAACAGCAGACACAAGCCTGATGCAGTTAGGGACTTTGCCAAAATAGCTTAAACGGTGGCTCTAATCTCCCCCTCCCCCTTGTGCTGCTGATATAGACTGGAGGTTCCACACTTCTCTTTTGCACTGGGGGAAGGGAGGGGAAAGCTCCCACTTATGTCATTGGAAGCCCCTTCCTCTGACAGAAATGCAAGTATTGGCCTTTGTCTGGAATTGACCAGAATTGAGGTTGGAACGGGACAAAGAGTTAAACTGATCAACTGATTTATTGGTATCTCGTAACTATATTTAGCTATTGTGGTCTTCCCAAAGCAGCATATAATATGTAACAGTAAAATTCAGTATCTTTAATGTAAATGCTTCTAAAATAAGCCACCTAAAATAAAAGTAACAATTTAAAAATATCTATCAGTAACAGAGAGCTTGAAGAGCCAGAAAGAGAATGTGGTCATAAATAGATCCATTGTTTCTCTTTCTCCATCTCATGTCATCTACTACTGCAGATTTAGTCCCACATCTGCTACTCATTTTAAAATTCCATACAGATTTGCTTATTGTGTGGATGGTGTTTTGTTTATTTTGTCCCTGAGACCTCTAATTTAAATCCAGTCTCAAAGCCATATTAAATGTGTTAGCCTAAACCTAGAACTTTAGCTTCCAATGTTCAACCACTTTGTTAACCGTGTTAAGTCTTAAGTGCTTCCTGGTGTGAATTTTCCCAGTTCAAACTGAACAACAGAAACAATGGCCTGAATCCAGTGTTGCACTACTTGGCTTGCTCTTGCTTGCTCTTTTGCAGGGCTGTCAGATGGGCAGGGCTGTCAGATCTCAGGGTGGCAGCGGAAGTTTCAGATAATCGCCCTACCTGGACGAGAGGAGTCTCATGACAGTTACACACGCACTGGTAACATCTCGTATAGATTACTGCAATGTGCTCTACGTGGGGCTGCCTTTGAAGATGGTCCGGCGACTGCAACTGGTCCAGAATTGAGCTGCGCGGCTGGTGAGTGGTGGGGCCGCTAAGGGACACATCAAGCCGATTCTGTTTAACTTACATTGGCTACCAGTTGCTGCCCGGGCCCAATTCAAAGTGCTTGTTTTGACATATAAAGCCCTAAACGGCTTGGGCCCTGGATACCTGAAGGACTGCCTCCTTCCATATGAACGTACCCGGCAGTTAAGATCTAGCCAGGGGGCCCTTTTGAAAGAGCCGTCCCTCAAGGAGGTAAGAGGGATGGCTTGTAGACAAAGGGCCTTTTCGGCAGCTGCCCCCAGACTATGGAATGCCATCCCAATTGAGATTCGTCTGGCGCCGACGCTGATGACATTTCGGCGCCAGGACAAAACCTTCCTGTTCCAGAAGGCTTTTAATTGAAATAATATCAACTGTGGGTCCGGATGGCAATTTTTAGAGTATATATTTTAATTGTATTTTAAATAGTTTTATCTTTTTATTGTATTTTAATTGTTGTAAGCCGCCCAGAGACCCTTGGGTAGTGTGGGCGGCATATAAGTTAAATAAATAAATAAATAAATAAATAAATAATTGGTATGCATTCCTGGGTCTCCAGGCTGGAGGACAAATATCAAGACAAGTAGCCCTGGAGGAGGCTTTCTCTACATGAGGCGACTTTAAACCCTGAGTACTCATCTCTGTTCATTTCTACCTGGCACCAGACCTCACTAGCTCAGACAATGGGAAGATGTTTGTGTTGCTTCAAATGGTGTAATTGGCCTAAGTGCAGGCACCGATCTCTCTTTCCACTTTCTTAGAAGTTCTGGCTTTTTGGAATGCCAGTCTTGAGTTGACCATACCATATGGAGCAAAGGAGGGGGTTGAGCACCGAAGTCATGAATCATGTGCCTTCTTGTTGCACATTTCCTAGCAGCACTGGTGCAAAGCCTGGGGGAGGGGGAAAGCCTTTCCGTTTCCCAACTGTTGCCTGATCTGTCACTGTGACATCACAATGATTCACCCCCATGGCATCAAAAATGTCTGCCTTGGCCTCAGGTTTTGGGCATTAGCTCTCAAGGAATTGGATATTGCAGACCTGGCAAATGTATGGAATTTTTAAATCCCCTTTCCCTCTCTGCCAACTGCCCCTCCCAAAGGCCAGCTCTGGCAGATTTTCCAACTAGGATAACTTTGAAGGGCACAGAGGGTGTTGCAAGGAGTGAGGTGGACTGTGTACTCCAGATTCTGTTGATAGAAACAGTTCTGACACCAGAATAATTCCTTTGGAACATGCCGTGAGTTATACCATTTCTTCACCCCTCTGGGTGAGTGTAAAATGCCACCTTCCAAAGATGGGAAACTAGGGAATATTTCAAGTCAAGAGCTCCCACATCAAAAACTCAGTAAACCAGTTCTAAGTATGAGGAAATGCTCACCATAACAAAGGACGGTCACACATAATAACATTAACTGATTAAAAAAACACATGCACCCTCAGAAGACAATAGTTTTTCATGTGGGTGCTTGTGGTTTTTTTTTTTTAATGTATTTAGCTGGTTTCTTCATTTCTTTCCATTAATGTTGTACGTTTAAATACCTCATCGCCGATTCTCTCTTTCCACATACCCCTCCCCAGACTTCTTTCCTGAGCAGAAGGTAATTCCATTTTTGAGAAGCTAGTTTCTTACCTGCTGATTGCAATTAACAGCTGCCAGCTGGGGCTTGGTGTGTTGCCAAAGAGTTAAGAAGAAGCAAAGACCACCGTGATGCTTAAAGAGGATGTACATATCAAATAAATAGGAAATGTTGCTCTGTGGCTGAGAATGCTCTAGTGAAATCAGGATTGCCATGTCACGGATGTCTGCCCTGTTCTCCATTCAGCAACATAACTGGCCTCTTTCTTTCCATGTGCTACAAAAACTCATCTGCCAGTAAGGAAGCATGACAGAGAATAAACAAAACTTATATGAAGGTGAGTTCATGGTTTGGGAAGGAAAGCATCTCATTCTGTGCTATATCCAAGCAGAAGGAATATGATATAGGAAACAGTGGCACCTTAAAGTCTGACACATTTATTGTAGCATATGGTTCCCTAGGCAATAGTTCTTAAGAGTGGGCACATGTTCTACTGTACTGAGGACAAAGAGTTCCCTGTTGGAGATGCCATGAAGAAGACAGCCCTCTAGTTTAAGATTCCCCCTATCTGAAGGGTTGTTCAACCCCATTCTGGTTTAAATACCAAAAGCAGTAAGAAGTATGAATATTAAAGTTGCCCATCAGCAGATTGCCCTTAGAACACACATACATGTTAGCTGATTATAGTCATTTGCACCTGTATGTATACATTCATGAATGCAAATGCAAACTAGTTTGTCTTCTGTGTGGATGGTTTGTTTCCTCTTTTTTCATGATATGTAAGTGGCAATCATGTTACTTCATCAAATGAATCTAATACCTGATCCTTGCCAAAAAAAAGGTCCTGCTAGAAGACATTTGTTGCCCTATAACCACAAGTCTGTCAGCCATCTTGGCAAATGCAGCTGCAGTCCAGACATAGGATTTTAGTTCTTTCACAACTGAACACGAATCACTGGAATCTTCTTAAGGTTGTGTTTCCTTCAAAATGGCAAATGGACCAATATTTTTCTCATGTAAATGTTAATAATTGAAGAATGACTCTCTCCCTCCCTCCATCTTCTTACTGATCAGACCTCTACTACATATCCGTTTCCATGTAACATAAAATACTAATCTATTAAGATATTAATCTCAAACTTGATGAGATTTTTAGCTGCTACTCCCCATTGAATCAAAGGTCTGTCTGTTGTGATTGAAGAACCACTTCTGAATATATGCTCCACTTAATAAAGAATGGTAGTAAACGGTTCCTGGATGAAGGACCCCAAATGTAAAGAAAAAAATATGGGTGCTCCAAAGATTTCCACTGCATTTTAGGCTTTTCCACCTCTCCAAATATAAACTAATAAATGATAAAACCAACAAAATGGCAGTCTTTAAAGACAGTGGGGCTGAAAGGAGATAGCTCTGCACAGGTTCTTTTGAAGAGCTGAATATAGGAAGTAAAAAATTAATATGAATTTCCTCGCCTTGAGCATGAATTTAATAATGGGAGGAGGTGGTAGAAAAAGTTAATGACTATTAGATGCAATTCAAGTATTTGCTATTGCTTGAATGACTGCTTCTTTTGGCCTTTCAAGAGTTCTCTTGATGCAGATGTTTGGCTGAACTTTAGCTGCTTTCTTCTGAACTGCTCTGCCATGGGGAGGAAAAACAGATGCCTGGGATGCTTAGACACAAAAGCCTTTTTCTGCACTGATGAATTGCCTCCTACTGAAAAGGGAAACATAGTATTCCTCTGCTCATTCGCTCCTCACCTTAAAAATAGGGCCACACGACTTTTAGAACTGAAGAAAAGGTACAAAAGTAATGGTTTCTGCTAAGGAATCCTCAGCAACATGGAGTCAGTGCCTGGTTACATTAATCCCATATTTAACCATTTAAAACCATTTTTAAATCTATGTAAAAAAGGATGAATACACAACACACGTGTGGATTATTTTACCAAGGAATCATGTGGGGTGTGTTTTTTTGAGCAACAGTGCATATTTTTAACTTTTCTGCCAGACAATAGTTTATTTTAACTTGGATGTCAAATCGATTTAATTTCTACCGGATTCACTATATACTCGTATGAAGGCCTCTGTCAGCATAATTATTTTCCTGTGCCTGGTGGAGGGCCTCATCTTGCTGCTGGGAAGTCACTGGAAGTAACACGTACCACCTTTGCACCACCCGAAGCAGCAGCAGCAGCAACCGCAGCCCCCATTGCAGGCACTTCCTTGTCTCCTTCTGCTCCTCCCCCTCTTCTTTCTTGAGCTGCTGAGGCGCAGCTCTTGCCTTGTGAAATTAAAGCCCATGCCTTGGCTGCCTCTTCCTTTCATTCAGTCTGCATTTCGCCCTCCTGGTTTCTTTGCCTGGGCTCAGGCGCTCTTGTTGGAATCACTCGCTTAAAGTCTGTCACTGCATCACTTAGTTGCTGATTCACAGGCAAGAGTATACTTTTTTTTTTTAATGCTTTGGGGATGTGATCCTGCCGCCTTTTTCCAAGAGTGAAATTGATTATTCCTCCAGCTCAGAGGGAGTTGTTGGTCTGGGATTGTGGGAGGGAAGGAGGGCGGGAGAAGAGGAGGAGAAGAAGAGGGGGAAGGACAAGAAGGAAGAGGGAAAGCTTCACTTGGCATGTAGGATTGAATCCTTCTTTCTCTCCTTCTCTTCTCCCTTAAAAAAGCACAGAAATAAAAGTTGCCCCAATAAATGAATACAGTGATACAAATACGACATGACTGGCACTAGACTTTAAATTGATTTCAATAACACTGCTGCATATTCCGAGGTATTTCAGTAATATAACTTTGCTGCCAGCGTGCTCATAGTGGCTAGAGTACAAGCACACAGGAGGCATCGTGCTGGATCAGACCAAAGGTCTCCCACTCCAGTATTTCCATTCAGTGGCTAACCAGTTGCGAGTGAGAAGCATACAAGCAGGACACAGTACCCAGCAACTGACATGTAGAGGCATAATTAATATAAGTTTAATTGTATGACATCAAGTCGATTCTGACTTTTGGTCCCTCAGTATTTTCTAGGTAAAGTAATTCGAGGAGTTACTAAGTGTGGTGTAGTCCATAGAGTGTTGGGCTAGGACCCCTGAATCTTGGGTTCAAATACCTGCTTGACGATGGAAACTCACTTGGGGAATGGGACTGGTAAAACCACTTCTTAAATATCTCACTTATCTTGAAAGTCATACTTGGGTTACCACAAGTCGGTTCCAACTTGATAGCACATAATGCACACTAAATTATTCAAAAATGATTTTCTACCTTTTCTTTTGAAGGCACTCTGGGACTGTGCAGCTTGCCCAGTGCCACATAGGGGGCAAGTCATGTTACCCCATTTGCTGCACGTGCTGTAGGTGAACTCGGCTCTCCCCTTTCTTGGGAGGCACAGTGTAGATTCAAAATCCTGGTCACCAGCTCCATAGCCACAATGCTTAGTGGCCCTGTAATGGTTTTACCCAACCCTCATTTCAGAATTTTGTTCTAAGACCACATGGCTTTGTTTTCTTTCCTCATTATCTTTATCTACATCCATTTATAGTATATCTAAGTGCCTCTTTTTGCACTTTTTGCAACTGTTCAACATCTTTTTTCAGGTGTGGTGACTAGAACTCTATACAGTATTCCAGATGCTAGTAAAAGTGAAGGGGAAAAAGGAAATGAGAAGAGAGAAAGATAAAAGGCAAAATATTTTGACACTTTAAAAATTTGTTTTAGTGTAAGCTTTCGTGGTTGAAAACCCACTTACCTTATAGCAATTTGCATCTAAAAGTTTAACTATTTACACAAGTATGCAACAGTATTTCAGCTAATACATATTCTATATATTTTATACATATTTCCATGGTGGTGAAAATCATGAGCAGGTGAGGATATAGATAATAAACAGAGTGACAGTGTTTCACTGACACAGGAATGAGACTGTCAAACTATTAATTACTAGCCAGCATGATAAACTGCATGCCAGATAGATTTGGCTGTCAAAGAAATGCTTAGAGTTGTTTCTTGGACAGATGTCAAAGGGGGAAACTGTATTATACCTGTAAGATATTATAGAAATGTTATTTATATATGTTAAGTGGTAAGAAACCATGATCTTTATTTGGTTTTTTAAAAAATCCTTTTTATTTATTTTAAGGATATTTATTGATCAAGATGTTACTAACACAGTTACTTATTTCAAAAATATTCCAGATGTGGTTGATCCTTGGATTCATTGAATGTAATACATAACTGGCAGTTTTATTTTTGATTCCTTTTCTAATCATGCCCAATGTGGAATTTGCCTTTTGTTATAGCAGTCACATACTAGGTTGATTTTTTTTCTTTGAGCTATCTATCAGAACACTAAGACCTTGACTGGTTGTCAGAGCTCAGATTCCATCAGTGTTTTGGAAAGCTGGAACTTCTGGCTCCACAGTGCATTGTTTTACACTTGTATCTCATCTACTATTTTAATGTCCATTCTCACAGTTTGGAGATCCCTGTGTTACTCTTCATCATCCATTTTTGTTCTTACTACCCTAAGTCATGTCACATCATCAGCAAATGTTACCACCTTCGCTCTTTCACTTTTATAGGTTATATTATAAACAAGTTATAATAGGTTATATTATAAACAAGTCCAGGTTATATTATAAACAAGTTGAAAAGCATTGGTTCCTGTACAGATCCATGAAGGATCTCACTGATCACAATGCTGTCTTACAAGAACTAACCATTTATTCCAGTTCCCTGCTTCTTATTCTTATCCAATTTTCCATCTGTAATAGGGCCACCAGAGTTTTTGATATGCCTCTTTGGTAAAAGTCTTTTGGAAGTCCACATAAATAGCATCCTTCCTGTCCTATCTAAGTAGTTTGGGGTAGTTTTGAAATACTCTAAAAGGCAAGTGAGATAGGACTTACTTCTGCAGAAGCCATGCTGATGATTCTTTTTCAGCCATGCTTGATCTTCTGTGCACTTGACAATTTTATGGTTGAAACTGTGTTCTTGTAACTTATGCCATGTGAAGCTGATGCTGTCATCAGCAGTGGCAGGTTTTCAGAAATTAAATATTTTAAACTTCTCACCTATAGCTCTTGAGGTTCCCATGCAATCCCTTTCATTGCTAGGAACAGATGGAAGCTGCAGGGTGGAAGGGGAAAGTCTTTAATTACTGAACAAATAAAGACAAATAAAGCTCAAGGCAGACCCAGGGAGCTCGTGACCAGAGCTTGCAAACAGGAGAGCAAACAGGGAGTTTGCCACGGGAGAGACAGGAAGGAGACCAAAGAGACAAAGACAGAAAGGTAAGTGGATTTTCTCTAGAGTAACACCAGGAAAGGGCCTGAAGTGTGTCCTTAACAGGAAGAGCCATGTGCTTGGCCATGTGCTCAGCAGAACAGGGAGGGGTGTGTCCTTAACAGGAAGAGCCATGTGATTGGCCTAACAGAAAGGGGAGTGGCCTGATTACTGCTGAGGGCTATAAGTAGCAGCTGTGAGTTCTGGGAGGGCCTTTTGATTCCAGACTCTGGGCAGAACACAGCTGACAAATAAAGCTCAAGGCAGACCCAGGGAGCTTGCAACCAGGAGAGCAAACAGGGATTTTCCATGGGGGAGGCCAAGGGGGAGGCCTCTAACAAAGTTTTTTGTGGTTCCTTTGGGTATACATACAACTACATTTAAACTAACAAAACAAGAGGGACAGGTATCCTAAACAAATAGTTGAAAGTAAAAAAGCTAGAAGAGATTATGGAGGGTGGAGACAACTCAGTTGTGGTTACCTGTAAAGTTTGTGCTATGTTTGTCTTTGTTCCTGAGTGTAAAATGCTGTATACATGTAACAAGTGTAAACTTGTGGTACTGTTAGAAGAGAAAGTCAGAGACCTGGAGCAGTGAGTAGCCACACTCAAGGCTATAAGGGAATATGGAGCCTAGATTGATAGAACTCTTGAGCAGCAGCAGCTGGCAGAGGGGGCACTGCTGATGGAAGAAAATCAAAACATTGCAGTGGAGGAAAATGCTGTAGAGGCTACAAACATAGTGGAGGAACCACCATGGAACAGAATCACAGTTAGGAGAAAAGGAGGAGAAGACACTCTTTCCCAGTGGAACTACACAACCGCTTTGAGTTACTTGAAGAAGAGTCTGCTGGACAGCATGCAGAGGAGACCCCACAGGAGGACATGGGTAAGGCTGAAGCACAGCAGAATACAGTCACTGAACCTACACCCTACAAAAAGAAGAAAAGGAGAGTAGTTGTAGCAGGGGACTCCCTACTATGTGGAATTGAGACCGAAATATGCCGGGAGGATCCATGGACTCCCCAGGTATGCTGTCTCCCTGGCGGACGGATAAGGGATGTGATGAAAGGATTGCCATCACTCATAAAACCTACAGATACATATCCCTTTCTTCTTGTCCATGTGGGAACAAACGACACAGCCAAGAGGAGCTACCGAGAAATCACATCTGACTTTGAAGCTCTGGGAAGGAAACTCAAGGACTTTGGGGCCCAGATAGTTTTTTCATCCATCCTACCGGTGCTCGGAAGAGGAATCAAAAGAGAAAGGAAGATCCTCCGGGTGAATGACTGGCTACGAAGGTGGTGTCGATGAGAGCAATTTCGTTTTTGCGACTACGGGCTAAGCTTCCTGGAAGAAGGACTGCTAGCAAGAGACAGCTTACATCTAACAAGGACTGGGAAGAATGTGTTTGCCCACAGGATGAAGAACTTGGTCGCCCTGTATGATGACCTGCCTTGGTCGCCCTGTATGATGACCTTTGCCGGGAGAGAGACGGGGGAGTGTGACCCTGTTGATACTCCTGGACCTCTCAGCGGCGTTTGACACCATCGACCATGGTGTCCTTCTGGATAGATTAGCTGGGTTGGGAGTTGGGGGCACTGTTTTACGGTGGTTCTGCTCCTTTCTGGCTGACCGTGTCCAGAAGGTGGTGCTGGGGGACAATGGGCTCAATATTGTCCCCCATGCTGTTTAACATCTACATGAAACCGTTGGGAGAGGTCATCAGGATATTTGGGCTGAGGAGTCAGCAATATGCTGACAACACTCAGCTCTACCTCTCTTTCTCCACCAATCCTGGTGAGGCAGTCTCTAAGCTGAACTCGTGTCTGGATCTGATAATAGACTGGATGAGGGTTAATAAATTGAAGCTTAATCCAGACAAGATGGAAGTGCTGTTAGCAGGTGGTTCGTCGGACAGGTTAAAGGGCCATTTCCCTGCCCTGAATGGGGTTACACTCCCCCTGAGGGACAGGGTCCGCAGTCTGGGGGTGCTCCTGGACCTTGGTCTGGCCCTGGAGGCCCAGGTGGACTCGGTGGCCGGGGGTGCCTTCCTGCAACTGTGGAAACTGTTCCAGCTATGGCCCTACCTGGACGAACGGAGCCTCATGACAGTCACACATGCACTGGTAACAACCTGTTTAGATTACTGCAATGCACTTTACATGAGGCTGCCTTTGAAGACGATCGGGCAACTACAGCTGGTTCAGAATCGAGCTGCGCGACTGGTGAGTGGAGGAGCCGCGAGAGACCATATTCAGCCGATTCTAACAAGAAAAGGAGTCCAAGAAGGGTGGGAGCTTCTAAAAAAAGAAATTCTAAAGGCACAACTACAAACAATTCCAACAAGTAAAAAAGGTGAGAGGAGGCAAAAAAAGGCCAGTGTGGCTTCACAAAAAGCTCAGGGAGGACCTAAAAACCAAAAAAGACATGTACAGGAAGTGGAAAGAAGGCCAGGCCACCAAGGACAAGTAGCAAGGAAATGCAGGGATGGCATTAGGAGGGCAAAAGCTGACAATGAGCTGAGGTTAGCTAGAGACACTAAAAACAATAAAAAGGCATTCTTCAGGTATGTAAGTAGCAAAAGACAAACAAAAGACATAGTGGCACAGCTCCGCAATGGAGATGGAAAAATGATAACAGAGGACAAAGAAAAGGCAGAGGTGCTCAATTCGTATTTTAGTTCAGTCTTTTCCCATAAGACAGACTACGAACTTCCAAACAAATTGGAAGTGCAAGTGCGGGGGACAGGATTGCAGCTGGAGATTGATAAACAGTCAGGGAATACCTTACCACGAGTTCAAATCTCCAGGGCCGGATGAACTGCATCCAAGAGTACTGAAGGAACTGACTGAAGAATTCTCAGAACCGCTATCCATTATTTTCTTGAAATCATGGGAAACGGGGGAAGCCAACATGGATTTGTCAAGAACAAATCCTGACAAACTAATTTGATCTCGTTTTTTGATCAGGTAACCTGTAGACGTAGTATATCTTAACTTCAGCAAAGCTTTTGACAAAGTGCCCCATGACCTCCTGATTAGCAAGCTAACTAGGTGTGGGCTGGATAGATCAAGTGTCAGGTGGATACACAATTGGCTACAGAATCGTACTCAGAGGGTGATGATTAATGGATCCTTCTCTAACTGGGAGGAGGTAACAAGTGGGGTACCCCAAGGCTCAGTCCTGGGCCCGGTGCTCTTCAATATTTTTATTAATGACTTGGATGAGGGAGTGCAGGGAATGCTTGTCAAATTTGCAGATGAGACCAAATTGGGCAGAATAGCTAATACCCTACAAGACAGAAACAAAATTCAAAATGACCTTGATAGGATGTAGCACTAGGCCGAAAGCAACAGAATGAAATTCAACAGGGATAAGTGCAAAGTCCTGCACCTGGGAAAAAGAAACCGATTGCACAGTTACAAGATGGGGGATACCTGGCTCAGCAAATCTACGAGTGAAAAGGATCTTGGAATTTTGTAGATCACAAGCTAAATATGATCCAACAGTGTGATGTGGCTACAAAAAAGGCAAATGCTATTTTAGGCTGCATTAATAGAAGTATAGTTTCCAAATCCCGCAAGGTGCTAGTCCCCCTCTCTTCAGCACTGGTTAGGCCTCACCTTGAGTCTTGTGTCCAGTTCTGGACACCACACTTCAAGAAGGATGCTAACAAATTGGAACAAGTTCAGAGGAGGGTGACAAGGATGATCAGGGGGCTGGAAACCAAGCCCTATGAGGAAAGGCTGAAAGAACTGGGCATGTTTAGCCTTGAGAAAAGAAGACTGAGGGGTGATATAATAGCACTTTTCAAATATTTGAAAGGCTGTCATACAGAGGAAGGGCAAGATTTGTTCTCGATCATCCCAGAGTGCAGGACATGCAACAATGGGCTCAAGTTACAGGAAGCCAGATTTTGGTTGAATATCAGGAAAAACTTCCTAACTGTTAGAGCAGTACGACAGTTGAACCAGTTACCTCAGGGGTTGGTGAGTGCTCCAACACTGGAGGCATTCAAGAAAAACTTTTATAATCACCTGGCAGATATGGTTTGATTGTATTCCTGCATTGAGCAGGGGGTTGGCCTTGTAGGCCCCTTCCAACTTCACTTTTCTATAATTCTATGAAAATTGCTGCTGCCAGTAAAGTGATCCCACTGGAGACAATTTCCAGTAACTGAAGACATCCTCATTTCATCTTGCAGTCCCCACAACTTCCCAGTTTACCTGGGAGCCTTGGGAGCTGCAGGAGAAAAGTTGGAAATTTGATTTTCAAAAAATTGCTACTGCTGCTGATGTTATCAGCCTTCCGTGGCATAAATTACAGTAACAGGATTTCAGCTTATGTTTAATAATGGTTTTCACTAGGGATGTGTACTGGCTTCTGAGAAGAATTGCAAAATAAATCTTTTTCTTTTTTCCTCCCTTTTGCTTTTGTTTTTCTTGATGTGGAGCAAGATGCTTCCAATTGCTCCAAGGCAAGCCAGCCACTCCAACAAATCACACGGGTCCATTTTTGCAATACAGGGTGGGGGGCCAGCACAAGGAGAAAGTGCTATAGGGGAAGGAGCTTGTCAATTGAATCATCAAAGATTCCCTAGAACAGTCCTGGGTTGTCCAAATGCTGAGACCCTGGGAACCACTCAGAGTGCTGTCACCCGAGTTTGTGTATCCCCTTGCATTGTGTGGCTTTCAAGACAGCTGTTGCATTCTGGAATGGTTTTGTTTTTTAAACATAATGAGCTTACACATTGCATTATACTATCAAGACTATGCGATGCATTAATCTTAGAACTGCAGGGCTGGAAGGGACCTTATGGATCATCAGGTCCAGCCCCTGTCAAGGAGGCACAGTGGGGAATCAAATTCCCAACCACTGGCTCTGCAGCCAGATGCCTAAACCACTGAGCTATCCAGCAGTCAGGGCAAATATGGATAGATCATTTTTTTCCTTATATGTGTTCCAATTGGATAGATCACTAATACGTTAACTATCTTCCACTTTTCTCTTCTTTTTTATTTCTTCTCCTTCTTTTCACCTTGTTGGTGTACCTTAAAGAAATGCCAGTGCCTGCTGCTCTTGTTATCTATTGGCAGAAGTAAGAAGAAACAAGTACTTCTCCATTTACTTGGTGCATTTTGTTATCACTGGGAACAAGCTCCTTTCTGATGCCTTGCCTGGGCATATTTCTGGAAGTTAGTTTATAAATTGGGAGAATCAGCTACACAGCATGTCCGTCTCTAGGCTCTCTAGCAAGCACTGCTGTCACTTTAGCATTTTGAGTGGTTTGGCAGATTATTCCTTTCCTGGGGCAGAACACGAATTTGGAGGCAACTCTCCCTGGCACCTCAAAAAGTGCACAACTGTCTGAAATGTAACCATACTGATGCCTCTGTTTAACATCCACCACAATCTCAGAATTGATGGCAATACACAGCAGTCCCCCATCCAGGTCACAGCCCTCTCCTTTCCCCATTCATGGCTCTTGTTTTTGGCACAGGTTCAGAAACACCAAGAACAAATTGGATTCTCCCTGAGTTTCTCTTCATCAAGTGGAGTTACACTGGCTACTCTCCCATTCTCTGGTGTGTGGCTGATTGTAGAGTCATTTACATATTTCAGTTATCAGGTCACTGGTTTCATCTCTGAGTCCTTGAAGAACTCTTAGGTGGAAACTATCTGGACCAAGTGAATTGCCTGTTTGTAATTTGTCCGAATGTCCTTTTTAATAACCACCGGGCCATGTGGTAGACCACCCTTTCCCAAACTACTCCCCTCCAGCTGTGTTGGAAGGGGTAATCCAAAACATTTAGAGAAGATCAGGTCGGAGAGGACCATCTTAGACCAAGGTTTAAATTGCCTCTCTGCCATGACATTCACTGGGTGCCATGAAAAAAAATCAACATGGTTCAGCTTAACCCAGAGAAGAGAGCTCTTCTAAAAAACATAATGAAATAGCTGGGAGGCAGTGCGGCTAATAAATGCCTACAATTCCAAGGAATAAACCTGAATGTGCTGTTTCCAGTTGAGGGATGGAGTCATATTTTATTACCACCTATAACCTTTCTTCCAAGGAGAAATGTGTGGATGTCTTCACTTAACCACCTGCCAATACAAAAAAAAAAAAAAAAAAAAAAAAAAAAAAAAAAGGAATAGAAAAGAAGCTGAAACTGGCAAAAATGCTGCTAGTCACCAGAGAGGAGGAAGGAGACAAAACCAAGCAAACAAAAGAGATATTATGGTGATAAAAGAGTAAGCTAATGGTTACTGCAGCATGAAAGAGAATCTCAGATAATCTACTGTACAAAAGAATTTCAAAATAGAACGAGAGTGAAAATAACAGAGGAAAAGTGTCCAACGTTTTGTGTGAATAGCAATGATATATCTGCAAGGCCACCCGATTAGCTCTCTTACGTGCCAATCTGCGGTTTCTGAGATAAGCTGTGTAATGTGTTACTCACCCTGATTTCTGCCTGTGGAATTTCAGCCACTCTGCCTCTGACCTACTGACCCACCTACCTGGACATGATTGTGCAAGGAAGTTGGGTTGTGAATCTGCAGCTTGACCCATGCATTGGGGTTATCAGAAGGAGAAAGGTTCACAGGTGTCACATGCGCCTCCTTTGCCATGAGAGACAAAGTCTCTTTCTTCCTCTAGATGGCTCTAAAATTTATTTCAAAACTCGTTGGTGTTGAGTGTTTTAAGGAATGTTGCTCTTTTTTTTGCCAGAAATATATGAATACTAATTCATGTAAAACTTGCCTGAGAGTGAATATCAGGTGCATAATGTCTGAATATAGAAGACAACAACCCAAGGGGAGAAAAGTCTGTATTTTATCTCCCATTGTTCCTATGCTCAAAATTGAAAAGCTTTTAATACCCTGGCCACAAGATCATGTTAATCTGATTAATATAATTGTTATAGAGGAGAGCCTGAGAGAAAGACTTTGTTTCCATAAAAGTCCCACCCTCAGGTGTCAGTAAAGGATTGCAACAATTGGTTTCCTCGGCAAGCTTCTGGAATTATGCAGCTACACAGTGTTCTGGATACTGCTGGTGTCACTAACAGAAAGAAAAATGTGTGCAGCTGAAAACAGTGACGCTCACTAAGGGGGCATCAGGGCATATGACACATCAGCTTTCTTCTATGTGCCTCCTCTAGGTCATAGACTACAATTCTCATCATTTCCGCCAGCACAGCCAATCTTTAGTGGTGATGTGAACTGTACTCAGGAGCATCTGAAGGGAACCAGGCTGGGGAAGGCTGTCATAAACTATGAAGAAGGGAGGGAAGGACAGAAAGCAATGAATGTCCATTCAAGGAGTAGCTGACTTTTGCTTCTGTATGATTTGGATAACAAGCAAGAGCCCGAGAACAGGCAGTGGTGAAACTATTCTCGTTCATTGGACCTAGCAGGTGACTCAAATTCCAGAACTATATAGAACTATCTTTACCATTAAAATATGGGTTTTTTTAAGATAAAAGATTCAGGATCTACTGATATAATGCAGTATTAAGGATAAGATTTACATTCCAATGGACTGAAAGCTCTTGAGACAGAAATGGTAAATAGAAGCAGCAGTAGCTGTTTTATTTTTGTCCAGCATGACTCCTCATGACTCAATGCACATGCCCAGATATCTAACTCATATGCCAGAAGCTGAATCTGGAATTCTCCCATGCCGTTGCTAATCATTCTTTGGGAATATTTTAAACTAAGAGATGGAATGACTCTCCACTGTTTAAACAGGAACAGAGTGTGAGCGTGTGTGTGGATGGAAATCGGTA
Organism: Intellagama lesueurii; assembly: GCA_037013535.1. Taxonomy (NCBI): domain Eukaryota; kingdom Metazoa; phylum Chordata; class Lepidosauria; order Squamata; family Agamidae; genus Intellagama; species Intellagama lesueurii. The sequence goes on along the minus strand of JBAJHW010000003.1, from coordinate 72,554,420 downwards.
TGCAGTTTTTGTTCCCAGTTTCTTCCTCTGACAGGATCCATTTAAACTCGTATTAAAAAGTACCTGGAAGGTGTGTTTCAAATGGGTATGTGTAAAATTGAGTTCACTAATTCTTCTTCACTCCGGCTTCAGACATTCTTGGTGCTTTGCTAGCTGGAAAACACTTAATAAAGGAACAAGGAAAAGGCTGCATGGTTCCCAAGATTACACAAAATCAAGAGCGGGTGATAGCTTCTATCGGACCACTTAAAAATATCAATCATATAGCAAACTTTCATGGATGAAATCCACTTCCTCAGATTAAGCATACCTTCTTCATGGATAGTGCAGAAAAGAACTGTAGATTTTTGTCTCTGCTTTCCTCAGATGTATGCTTTGGAATTTAATTCCACTCAGAATGCTAGAAATAGATTTAGGCCTCTTTCCAAATCTACATTTGGATCAAAATGTCAGTGTGCTCAGTAACTCAGATCAAGTTCAGGAATTTGGCCCAGAGATATCAGAGTATAAAGTAGCAGGAAGTTTTCTCGCATGAACTACAACATATTTCTACAGTAACCCTTGGAAAAAAGAGGGGCAGCCAGGGGCAGCCAAAGGTTGAACCAGCCTGTATAGTGGTGTCCTCTGTTATACCCAGGCTCAGGGCTGTACGTGTTATTGTAATACCCTAAGTGACTGTTCTTTTAAGATAAGAGTAGAGATACCCCCTGGGAAAATGTGAAAGTAGCTTTCTTTTGGAACCTAAGAATTCTGTGAGATTGAAATTTGCTGTGTCTGGAGTGTATCAACAAGTGACGGAGTTTACAAAAGACATAAATATATTGAAATTTATTCAATTCTTCAAAAAACCCTCTCATTTCTGAATGTGGGAATGTTATACTTCTTTATCCATGATATACAACACCAGGAAATGGCCCTATATTGCTGCACAGTATCATGTCTATATTGCCAGCAGAAAAAAAGATGCCAAACTTCACATAACAAAGGGCAGCCTGAATGTTGACAACATCCATATCAGCAGTCTACATGATACCCTCATTACTTTCTTTAAAGCAAACACATTTTTACTCCTTCCACAGTAGTAGTGAACTTTTGTTGACCAGTAATTTCCCCTCACCTACAGTATATGATACATTGTGTCATCTCTCTGGCAAGCCTGTAACACGCATGCTCAGTTTATAACAGTCACTGTTTCTCCCATTTGAAAGGCCTTTTTTGAGAATCAATATTTCAGCCCTTGAAGCCTGAATTCTTTTTTTTTTTTAAAGATAAGCCAGACTGTTTTTTTTTCCAATTTATATGAGCTATTTTAAATCTGGTAACACTTAGGGTTGCCTATTTCTGAAAGGGGTGTGAGTTTTACTTTAAAAGAATCACAACTCAAAAACTCTTTGTCCACTTTGCCTGCTACACCTATGCCAAATTTGGTACTGATCTGCAGTCCAGTTTCAAAGTTATAATTTTTTGTTTGGGCTACCCATATTTTTAGAATTGCCTTCCAGAATGTTGATTTGCTCTGCTGCACAATACAATCTAACCACATGCATAAGCAACAGGCATGACAATGCCAGAAAATCTGCTCATGAACTTGAAATACAAGTGGTTGATGAAGTTCATGTACACTCGTGTATCACTACAAAAACTGTTTTCACTTTACAAGTTGGGTGCTAATACTCTCTGTCTTTAAATGCACAACTTTCCTTGCTTCTTTTATTCTTTTCCTTGTTCCCTCTTACTAGGGGTTGGATGTCATCATGACTATTCTAACCATGGATGCGGCAGCTCTAAACAACAATGATGTGTTGCATCTTCTCCTTCCTGTACATCTTTTCCCATTTATTTTACCTTGAATGATCAGCTGTTAAAAATCTGTACTTTTAAATACTCATTATGTGAGTGAAGTGTTTGAGTTTTTGCATTTTATACATTTTATCATTAATCGGTTCTTAAGTACTCCTTTGCTGGTCACCTTTGCAGTCCAAGAAATTCTTATCCATCTGCTAAATGCTTTTATCTTTTTTTAAAAAACATAGTAGCTTTTCAACAGCTGTTAATGATACATAGAAACAAACAAACAACGCATACAGGTTTAGTCGGTGGTCAGAATTTGACATAATCATGTAGGGATATATGCATCTGAGACTGGATCCAACAAAGGGTGAGCAGGAAAAAAGATACCTGCTAGAACCTTTGTACAGATGTTGGTGCATGAATTCTTGTGTTACTGGGAGGTAGATTCTCCAGCAGTTCTCATGTGTCTGCTTATGCAAGGAACCATTGAAGGTCTTGCACTATGAAATTGGGAAGTTCAGACACAAGAGATGGGCCCATTTCAGGCATTCAATTAAAAAAAATCAAAAATAGAATCCATTGAAAGCATGAGCAGGGAGAGAGTTCTAGCCTTGTTCCCTTCCTCCTTGTGGCTACATATCTCTGGGTGAGGCACAGTTTAAAGAGGACTGCTACATGTTAAGTCTCTCCATGCAGTTGGGGATCCTGAAAAACCAGAGTTCCCAACTGTGTGGAGAAGCTCCATTTGTAGCAAACATACTCCTCTTTTGACTGCCCTCCTTCATGTGGAGAAAGCAGCAAGCAGGGCTAGAACTCTCTTCCTGCTCAAGCTTTCAAAATTAATCCTTTTGTTGTTGGAAGGCCTGAATACCCTATGGATAGTGGTGGCTTGTGGACAAAGATAGGCTGCACCTCACCCCAAAGTTTCAGTCAGCTGCAATCATGAACTACGCCCAGTAGGGATATAGTCTTATCTTTGCCCCATGATGCTCATAAATGATGAATGCAATAATCATATCTGTTTTTAACAAGCTAGGCAGATGCAAAAAGCCTCTCTTTTTTTGTTTATTTTTTTTTTGCCAGGGAAAAGCCATTCCCTGTTTTGGAATGAATTGTACTTTAAAAAAAAAAAACTTAGATTATTGCTTCCTACTCTTCATTACTCCACTGAACATATTTCTGTCCTGGTGAACTGGTAAGAAAGGTGAGTCTGGAGGAGAGAGTCAATGTTCAAAATATTATGCAGTAATGGTATTTTGGGAAAAGCATAGCTTTGGGGGAAATTATCACCTCACCCTTAAGACAACCTCACAAGGCCATCATGAAAATAAAATAGAATTCCCATGAAAGACATTTTGTGATCCATCAAAGCAGATGACATACAAATATGATAAAGAAATAAATAATTCTTACCAGTTCCTGGCAGCAATCCAAAAGGAGAAAAAAATGGCTGGAAAGTCTTCTTACTGTATACAGCAAGTGTACACCATCTAAGGATCAGATGTTGAGTATCAGATGTTCTCTGCAAGGAAAATAAAAATGTCAACAGAAACAGAATTGCACACAGATTAACAGCTACTTTGCTCCACATTTGAGTTATGGGCTGCTTTTACAAGGGTCATAACATGACAAACTCCTTGTACTTGATGAATCTTAATGGATATGTAAATTAAGCAATTATTTTGATTTCTCAAAGGTTCATAAAAACAAATTGTGTTGAGAGAGCATCACTTTTATTTTTTTATTTCTTCTGGGAAAATATATTTTTGATGTCCTTTAGTCAACAGCAAAACAATATTCTTTTTAAAGAGAAGCCATTAAGATAACAATGATTTAGGTAGCCACTTATGCATCACACACACACACACACAAAAAAGGATCACACAAGAAGATGACAAAAAGTGGGTGGGTCAGAGTTTTGCATCACATTTGCATATGTTGACTGATGTGTCTAACTAGACATACATATTACCCATATATGAATATTTGCTTGTTTAAATTACTGTAATGCAAACAGAGATGCAAGGCATCTCACCACACCAGTGAAGACAAAGACCTAGTGAATTGCATGTACACTTAGTGTATGGGTGGGTCAGAGTTTTGCATCACATTTGCATATGTTGACTGATGTGTCTAACTAGACATACATATTACCCATATATGCATATTTGCTTGTTTAAATTACTGTAATGCAAACAGAGATGCAAGGCATCTCACCACACCAGAGAAGACAAAGACCTAGTGAATTGCATGTACACTTAGACTGATATCTAAGGGTGCAGTCAGGCAGTAGGGAAGGCACACATCCAAACACACCAGAAAGAATTGTTTTGCAGGGAGCAATCTCCTTTAAAGTGACCCTTCTTCCCTCATTTAGGGAATTGCTTCTGCTTGGCCTCCCAAAAGTAGCAGCCCTACAGCTGGACCAAAAAAATCCAACTTGGGCACAAACTGAAGTTGGGCTGGAACACAATTCCTCTATGTCATGTGATCACCAGGAAATAGATTGCATTGGACGGCTTCACAAGCGGTTCAAACTGTAATCTATTTCCCTCTGTGGTCACATCCTATATATTAATTGTAAATGAGCAACTTCAAAGACTATGTCTTCTCATTTTGGAATCCTTTATTTTTAGATTGGACTTCATCGAGAAAACCATTCAGTAGAGCAGTGTCCTTTTAAAAACAGTTCACATGGATATTCTAACAATCTCTACAGCAGTAATTTTTAATTTAAAAAAAAATTCTTTGGAGGGGGTAACAAACTCCTTTGACAATCTGATGAATGCTATTGATCTCTTCCCCAGAAAAATGCACATAGGTACATATGAACAAAATTTTGTGGACAGTAATGGAATTAGAAGAATTTATTGAATATTAGCGAGTAAGAGTGCAACACTCACCAATAACATATAATGAAGAAAGGCGCATTCATTTCAAGTGTGTTAACACTGTTAACCACTCTGCTGTGGTTCAGAAGAGTTCCTTTGCCTATCTGGACTTCAGTTATTTTAGTTCCAGAGATGGTAATGCTATTATAGAAGCTCAAGTGCACCATTTTAGTGGACGTGATGGTTGCAGATTTAATGGTCTAATTTTAAACAAGTGTTCAATCTATACTTCATTGCCTTGGTGAATGTTCTGGTGATGTGAATGATCAGAGAATGTCAGGGCAATCTGTTCGTGTCTACAAAAGCAGTCACCCCAAAAGATCCACTGTGTATTTTACAGTTTCCCTGTCATCCCCAGTGAGAGAAGAGTCAGGCATCAGCTTGCCCAGCAGATGTAATGTTACCTGGTTTCAGATATTGCTACCATGACCCAAATATTAAAAATTGAATAACATGAATTACATTCCTTTCACGGGGTTGCCTTTATCCGTATCAGCCTGCCCTTATTCTGAGATCATCATCTGAGGCCCTAAATCATATGCTTGCTCCTAAAAGCAATGAGGCTTGGGGACACAAAAACAAGTGCTTTTTGAGCAATGGACCTGTATCTGTTAAAGACACAATCTCTTGGGTTCATCAGACTTGTTCCTCGGTAGCAGGGCTGACTCTGCCAGCAGGCACAACGAAGCAATTACTTCAGGCAGAAAACATGGGTGTAGGGTAGGGGAAACAGTAGCAGCTTGCTACGTTTTTCCCTGTGAAGTCCGTCCTTCATCCCTCTCTCAGGGCTTCTTGCACACAATATTCCTTCCCCCATGTTGCCTGACTTGGCCTCACTCAAATCTAGTCTCTTCCTTCCTTCTACTCTTGCATGCTTTTGGTAGATCAGTGCTGGATAGTTCCCACAGAATGGAAAGCATTCTGGTTTCATATCAGAGAACCTACAAAAACATAGTAGGATTGAAACAGCTAGACAGAGAGCAATGCAGTAATTAGTAGAAGACAGAGTAAATTTGTCAAGAGGAAATCAAGAATAAATCCTGTCAGGATTTCCAGGTAAAAAAAACCTTCAAAGAGTCATGTGACACCTCAGTGACTAAAGAATTTTATTTCAGATAAACTTTCACAGACTACAGCCCACTGGGTATCTGAGGAAGTGACCTAAATTTTATGAAAGCATGTGCAAAATAATTTTTAAAATGGTCTTTAAGATGCCACATACAAGGCTGTTTGTTATTTTACTGCAACAGAAGCTCAATTTAGGCTTCAGCCAACCCTCACTGTCATCACTTCTGTTGTTCTGGTGACAGAAGGGCAATATATGAAAGGAGATTATTGGTGAGGACTAGAGATGGGGGCGAATATAAAAATGGATCGGGTTTTTTTGACGAATATAGACGATTTGTCATATATTCGTCGATCCATGTTCGTTAAATTTTAAGTCCCGTCGAATATGGATCGACAAATATTTCCCGGTTTTTATTCGTCCCCGGCTGCAGCTGCCATCTTTGCAAAGGGCAGCCAGTTTCCCTTTCTACAGCTGCGGACGCCTGATGGAGACCTCAGCAGTGGCGGCGACGATTACGGTAAGGGGGTGTCGGCGGGGGTGGGTGGGCTAAGGTAGGGAGAGGAAGGGGGTGGGGGGTAGGCTTGGGGGTGGGTGCTGCCTATCAGCCTGCCAATCAGCTGATCGGCGGGCCAGTAGGCAGAATGGAAAAGCCATGGGATGGCTTTTTTTTCTTCTTCATATGGGGGTGTCGGCAGGGGTGGTGGGGTGGAGGGGGGCATCGGTGGGGCAGCGGTGGGGTTGTGGCAGCGGTGGGGTGGCGGTGGCAGCAGGGGGCAGGTGTGTGTGGTTTTTTTAAAGTAACCCCCCACGAATTGATGAATAAATTCGTTATTCGTCGGTTCATGGGGGCAACTTCGTGCTTTGTGAGTTGTCAACTTTTGACGACTCACAAAGGAGGACAACTCACCAAAATGGTGAGTCATCCCCATCTCTAGTGAGGACTCTTCGTGTGAATTGGGACCGGGGCAAATGGATTTTCCAAACAGCTTAGAGAACCACCCCCTACCACAAGAAATAGAGGCTCTCCTGTTCAGACTCAACATCTTCCATGTGTTCAGGGTGACAAAATCAGAGGAACTGGGGCTAGAGTGCTTCCTGTGAAGTGAGTAGTGAGTTTTCCTAATACAAATGCCTAGATTGTGCTAGATTAACATGGCTATTGGCCCAATATCATTGCAATTTGTCCCACTGTTTGTACTGGAATTGTCACTATTAACTTTGATGCATTTTAACATCAACTACATGACATACAGCATATAGTGAATATTTCAAGTCTTTTCCCATGGCCATTAGTTATACTTTGTTTGGCTGGCAGGGGCTACTGTTTTTTGGTAGCGATTCCGCTTGCATCACTTTGTTTCAGTTTTTGGCATGTGTGATTGGTCCAAAGGGGTGGCAGCAGCTGGTGTGTCCTAAGGTGATGCTGATAAGTTTCATTGATTGTGATAAGTTCCAGTGATGCTGATAAGCTCCATCTTTATTGGGGACATCCCCATCCAGTGAGCACCTTTTATCTCTCCTCTGATTTTTTTTTAAACTGCCCTTTCAAAGTTAGCACCACATCAGATAAGCACTGAAAATTACTACGTGAGACTGACTTGTCCTATCAGTTCAGCATTATAGCTGCAGAGGAGTTAGGAGAGAGGTGAGAAAGAAGTAGACACAAGTGCCAGGAGGCAAGTTGTGGAAACAACACAGTACATCTTTGCCCAGCAACAGAAAGGGAGATACAAATATAAAAGTTTTTCAGGCATTGATCAAGGGAGCCATTATTGCAGGCTCTTGGGGTTAGAGAGCACTCACAAAACATCCTGCATTTTTTACGGATGTATTCAAAGAATGTCATTTGGATCAGGAAAGAAGACAGCAAATAGATCGCCATGGCAGCATATCCTCCACCCTGCACCCCATAATGATTTTCTTCTTGAATTACAGCAATACATTGCCATTTCTCCCCAAAAAGGAATGGTGAAGGCTTAGTTTTCCTTACTGAATTGATGTAATGCAGCACAGTAATGAATGGTGTGCTCCAACTAGAGAAAAGCCACATGTGCGCACGCATGCATGCACACACACACTTTTAAGCCAACACACATCCATTTACTGAGGCACACACTCAATCTCCCATTGGCAGGGGCTTGGGTGGTCTTGGGGGATGCACTGGAGGTCTCTGGTGGCCCTAAGTGGCTTCCTGACTGTAGAACCATATCTATGCTTTGCTTTATTCCCAACTTGAAGATGCATTTGGACCCTCCCACATTGGCAAACACTCTTGTGCATGATCAGCAACCTCGGATTTTCCTTTCATTTAATCTATTTTATCATTTAATGCGTGCATGTACACAAGTGCATATACACACATAGAGAGAGACACAGGCATACATGTGATTTCCTAAATAATAAATTCTTGTTGAGAGCAGCTGCTGATTACTTCCATCAAGTTTTTTTAAAATGTTGTTTCAAGGTACTTGTCATTGCTATTCCATTCTGGCTAGTTGCCCTTACTCACGGAACCCATTAATTTTCTTCAGTTTTCTTCCTTCCTCTATAAGCTCAAATACAATTTACAATCATTGTGCCTGGAAATGTTTAGTATGTCAGGAGTATTTTCGAAAGACCATTTTTGAAGAAATTCCTTGCCTGTTCTGCCCTTCGTATAATGAATGATAGACAGCACCAATCATCGATTCCTAAAGGGAAAGATTTGGCCCTCTCTTGGATCATATTTCATCCTAGATTTAACATTGCCTTTGTGTAAGGGCCAAGGTCAATGCACATTCAAGATGCAGGGAGAAAATACATGAGAGTCTTTGTAATTGCAGACCAAATACGTAACTGGGAGAGAGGGGTCTTGCTAACTCTCATTCAACTGGGAGAGCAAAAATGAGGGAATGACTGTCTGGCTGGAGAAACTAGGACCACCGGGTAGTAGCAATTTTATGCATTTTAATTGGTTGCAAGCCATGCTGGAGGTCCTTAGAGGAAAATGGGGATTATAAATCTTAGATAGATTTTCATGCCTGCCCATTTTCTTTTTAGTTCTCTGCCCTATAGATGTTAGCAGAGAAAAGTTCATTAAAACATGACCCAAGGCACAGTAGGACAGCTGTATCTGACAGCTAATGCTGGGGGGCAAGGAGTGGCCATGGGGTTTCATGAGGACTGATCTATATGTGCCACAAGGTCTGCTCTCATCAGCCTACAAGTTGCTTCACTGCCCTCATATAAGATAGAAGATGCTGTCCTGTTACCAGTGCCAAAGTAAAATTCAGCAATTAATCTTGTTTGGTTGTGTGTATATTTCTTTCTTTGTGTCAGAAGCACCACTGTACAACTGGTAAATTTATCAGGTAATTTTCAGGTAGTCATGGGCAACCTCAAAAGCATTTAGGACAGCTATTGTGAAATCTTCATTATACGTCTAGAGGGTCAGAAAGGACACTGACATAGGGGAGAGACTGTTTCTCTGCACTCTGTGTTGGAGTAAAAGCCCATTCCCTTGGCTTCACTTAGCTTCACTCCTCTCCATAGCCTATTAAGTGACTTCAAAATAACCAAGTTCTCTATGTGATCAGGGACTGGAAAACTCAGTGGTTTAGGTATCTGCCTGTAGAGATTGGGAGTTCAAGTCCCCACTGTCCCTCCTGTCAGTAGAACCAGCCTCTGTGGCTTTGGGCAAGCTGGTGCCCCTAGAAGAAGGGAATGGTGAACCACTTCTGAGCACTCTTTACCTGGAAAACCCTGAAAAGGGTCACCATAACTCAGAATTGACTTGATGACACATGGTTATTATTATGTGTGGGCTAAGCTGGCTGAGGGGTGAATCAATCATATAAGAACATAATCTCCTGTTGAATACCATGCACAGATTTGTTTGACCTATATAATCAACATAGCAGTTGGGTTATGTGAACTTGCTCTTTAGCTGTCAAACTGTCAGAACAGTTGTGACTTTGAAGTAATGCTATCTCTTCTTGTGGTCACATTCTGGTATTCAGCAGTGTACATTCCTTTCCCTAACACACCCAAAGTTTAGCATAAGCTAGATCTTGCACATTACAGGTTTTCTGCTTTTGATAATGGCGAGGTGTGTGGACAGCATTAGAAATAAAAGTGTACAAAAAGGGGAAATTGTGTGGGTACATGCCAGTCGTGTTGAGTAATGACAGATGCTTAAAACCTACAATTAAGAAAGGAGGTTGCCTTATGTTTAATGACTCCTGATTAGAAGGAAACAGATTGATATAAATAACCATGTGCTTTTATAGCACATGCTCTCTTGTGTTGACAAACCTGTAAAAACGCACAGCACGGATTTTAGTAATGGTAAATATTATTCTGTGCTGTACACTTCCAGTCCTAGAGAGATCCAAATGGAGTCTCCATGGGTAGACACATCAGGTGATGCATAGTCATATAGAAATAAAGTAGGATGGCCAGAAATATGTATCAAAATCTGATGGAAAGATGTGGGGTAGAAATTTGCGCAGAATATAATAGTTTTATCTGCACACATAAAATGGCAAAGAACCCGTAATCAATATGAAAAAAAAATTAGACATGTTTATGTACAATGTGATCGATCCCTTCTGGCTAATGCTAGGATAGTGCACTAGCTCATCACAAAAAAGTGGGGAAGGGACTATATCTTAATAAGAGACCACATGCTTTGCACATGGAAGGTCTTATCTATAGCTTCTCTAGTTTAAAAAAAAAATCCCAAGCAGCCATGTAAACCTGTTGCAGGAAGAACAACAGAGTATTTCGGTACCTTAAAAATAAAGAATGGTCAAATGGGCTACAGTCTACCCAAGCTTATGCCAAATGCAAACTGTTAGTCTTTTAAGACACCACACAACTGTTTCTTTGTTTGAAGGCTCAGCCAATGGTGTGAAATACCTCTAAATGGGACAATAAAGATGAGAAAAGTTCCTTTTTTGGTCTACAATTCTCTCACAGTATGCATCATGGGTAGTGCTGCTGCTAGAGAAGAACCAATGGCATTTTATGGCCCAAAATGCTGGGAGACCCGTCTCCCTTTAGTCACTGGCTGGGCTTCCATAAACTTCTGAAAGATCAGTGCAGTTTTAGACCTGGCCTGGAAGTTTACATTTGGATGCCAAGAATATCTTCATGACCAACTAAGTTAGATGACATAAGCCAGGAGATCAGATGTCAAAGAAACATTTCAAACTGAAGTTTATTGACAGTTTTATTCGCAGGAGAGTTTTAATCTTGTGCACAATTGCTTTTACACTGTTCACACACAAAGCTGTGAGATGTACATGAATGCAAGTAGCATGTGAACTTTATTTGTTTTTCTTTCTTCTGGAAACATAGGTTCCTAACAAATGAAATGAAGTATTTCAATTCTGTGGTCTTCCAAACAAACAAATTTGTTTGTTTAATTAATTAATTCAAAGACCAATACTTTTTCATTCTGAATGTCTGCTGCTGCACTTCTTGCGTAGGCCATCAAAAGCAGCAAAGCAATTTTGGGTCATATTCAATCATTAAAAGAAGCCACCAGCATCTGAGACTCTGTTCTTTGAGAAGCCTCATTTCCTGGATTTGTTTTTTCCTGTACTGAAGGGCTGATATTGCTGGCATGGTTTGTGTGCAGTGATGGAGAAAGCAGTATCTGCCACCAGTGACTAGACTAGATGCGGTCTATTTACAAACCTTGTTAGTTGCCATCAGCGCGACATGCTTGATTTATGCCCTTATGGACAAAGCAACAACACTTTATGAAAGGTATCTTTCCCCCCTCTTTGCCATACAGGGCTCATATATCTTCAGATTAATCTATCCCTAATTGCTGTAATAGGCCATAGAATCTAGATAGAATAGCCTTACAAAAAAGAAAATCATCTAATAGAAAGAAAAAGGTTGGCAGTCAATTAGGTTTCTGCATATAGTCACAACTCCTCCTACCTGTATTGGACTTGGTAGATCCATCTTTTATTTTGTTTCCATTCTTAATCATACCCAAAATGAACTTTAAAATGATGATGTCTAGGACAGGACTGCCTACCTTGTTACCAAGCAAGCTAGGAACATTTGACTTGATGAGTATGGCACCTAACTATGGGCTCAGTGTGTTTCCCATCATTACTACCTGCAATCAGAAATTACTAAGAACAATGCAAACTATACAAATACTTGTGCAAACTTGCCTTAGGTGCTGTATGTGAGATCAGCTGAGGTTACATGCTTAATACAACCCTTTGGAGCTGTGACCTGGGTCTTGTACATGCCACTATAGAAAATCTTCTATCCTTCTGTATATAACAAGTCTCATGGTCAATCTTCAGAATGCCAAGTAAAAAAATAATTCTGAGTAGCTGTGTCAGTCTGTCACAGAAAAACCAAAAAAGAGTCTTGAAGCACCTGAAAGACTAGCAAGTTTTATTTGGTGCAAGATTTTGTGGCCTATCTGTAGCTCACTTTCTCAGATGCATCTAAGGAAGTGGGCTACAATCCCTGAAAGCTTATATACAAAACTTGTCAGTCTTTAAGGTTATACAATCTTGTGCTGTTAAATGCCAGTAACTTTTGGAGTTATGTGCTGTCAAGTTGGAATCGACTTGTAGTGGCCCTTATACGGCTTTCAAAGTAAGTGAGATATTTAAGGAATGGTTTTGCCTGTGCCACCCCCTCAATGAGCTTCCATGGCTGAGTGGGGATTTGAAAGCCAGTCTACTGAGTCCTAGTTCGTCACTCTGCCCACTACATACCACTGAATAACTCTGATAGTTTTGTTTGAAAAGAATCAGCAAGTGGGTGGGGTGAAAGATATCATCCTAAGACTTTGGAGAACAGAGACGGGGAAAGTTAAAACTTTCAGAATATGTTAGTGAGCATGGTTTCTCCATCTTAAGGAAAGTAGACATTTAAAAACATCCTGGTTAAATGTTGAACTCAGTGTCCTATTTTCACTTACCTTTTGGTACAGGATGCATGGGGGAGCTCATACACTTCCCCACATGTTTCTCTACATCTGGGAACAAAAGGTCTACTGTACTGCAGGCCCTGGGCAAATGAAAAACATTGGAGGTACATATTGTACAAGGTGTAATAGAGTGGAGACAATCTTATCTCTCAGATCAAGTACAAATGCATGACCTATGTTTCTTCCCTATGCTTCCTATTCCGATCGAAATGGAATAAATGCAGCCATTATTAATATAAAGAATACATTTTAATGCTTGCCAGGATCATACCAAATGCCTTGGAAACTATACAGAAACAGCTACTTTCTCCTGAGACACAGAGATATATCACGGAGCAAGGCACAGGGGGAAAATGCCAGGCCCATTTTCCACAAACAGGTGTTTTTGGATAAATATTACACTCCTGCCCTACTGCTTCTTTTGACTAACAGTTAATCTAGACCTGACCTAGAGAAGGCCAAAGAGAGAAATTACCTTTTCCACTCACACTTATCGCTGCATTCTCATTCACTTATGGGTGATGTGCAACTTTCTCTACTGTTTAAGAGACTTCTGAATTTGGCTATATGAGCTTCCTTTAGTTTTTCACTTGACGTTTAACCTCTTGGGGTTAGAAACTCTGTCATTTGCCAACCAACTGGGGAGTATCACGGCAGGCAGCTGTCTCATTATTCTGGCTCCCTTCCTGACAACCTTATGGAGTTGTGGTTTTAAAACTGACAAGTGGAACCTTGCACTTTGATACAGAATTAAGTGAGAAAGCCAGCCCAGGGACTGAAATAATGGGGCAAGATTGACAGACTGGTCAGAAAGGAAACGGCGCAAACCCTTCCCTTATCTTGTAGAAGCAGTCATGCAGCAACCCTTGTCAGACAAATTGTGGACGCAACATCATAGACTACATGCAAACAAGCAGTCTCAGCAGTAAGATTTAGCTACTCTGCCAGCCAATTAAACTTCATCATCAGTTCTTACCTGGCAGTGATAGTCCAACATTTTATCACCCCATTCCTTTCATTTCAGGAGAACAAAGTGCACTGCAAACTGTTTCTGTCAGACTTGGCAAATCAACAGAAGACTCTTTTCCATTCAGTCTCCCGTCCTCAATGGGTCTGAAGGGCATTTGGTGCATCATCAATCATAAAGGAGTCCAGTAAAATCTGCATCTTCAAGATTCCATTAATTCACCTGCTGAATTAAGGTGGGAATCTACAGAATTGGAGAAACAGAACATTAGTCTGCAAGAATATGCTATAGGCAATACCTTTATAGACCACTAATAAAAAAATCATACACTACGCGAGCTTCATGGGTAAATCTCACTTCTTCAAAGCAAGTACCAAAAGTCCAAATGGTCATGGCAAGATGGATTTTTTTTTTGCCAGGACAGTTACTCTTAAGGTCCAAAAATTCTTGGCAAGTTGGATTTTGCCAGGCATGTCTTTCTTAGATGTAAGCCAGGAAATTGGCCAGAAGCAGTGAGGTTGTTGTTTTAAAGTTGCGGCTGAGGCAGCTGTGGATTTGGGGCAATGTAAGAAGTGGAAGGTGCAAGTGAACTGCTTCATATGCAAAGCTTTCCAATTTTGTGTCTTCTCCAATGCTTGACATACATCCCTATTATTTTTTATTTCATGGAAGACTATAGGTAGTAAGGAGCTATAAACTTTCCATTCATGTTGGAGCCAGGGGGCATTTAAATGTTGTCTAGGGGCAGAAGGTAATAAATCCGGCTCAGGTAATAAAGTTGTTTCTTTCCTACTTGGGACAAATTACAGTAAAACTGTTTCTGGGTGTGGTTTTTTGTTTGTTTGTGTGTGTGTGTGTGTTTTAATATATACGAGTTTTTAATATATATCTCGTAGTTCTCCAGCTTCCTCTTGGTGGTCTTTACATACACACCTAGATAACTGGGCTGCTTTGGCCTTAAGCTTCTGTTTCACTGAGCAATGATAGTCAGCAAGTTTAAAATTTTGAGTTTCATTCAGTTGCAATGTTTCAGACTTGATGTTAAGCATTTAAAAGACAGACCCTATGTCCTTTCTAAAAGATAGCTTTCACCACAGAGTGAAGCTGTAGTTTTTGTCTTTTGCCTTACAGACCTTCCTTCCTTCTTCCGTTTGGTTTTGTGTTCCATGATCATTGTGGAATGTGTAACAATTTGGAAATGCTGGCTGCTGAGCAGTATAGTGCTAGGTGTATTTAGTGAATATCATTCCTTTTCATCCAGAAAGTTCCTCACAATCTGATTTAGATTTAATATTATGTTATAAACATACTTGCTAGTATTTATTGTAGGAAGGAAAGGTCTGCGAGTAGGGGATGTTCTATTTAACTCCATGTGGTTGGTATAGAACATCTCTTTTACTTTCTGAAAGAATCCTTTATTCTTTATTGCTTCTGGCAGATTGCCAAATATTTCAGGGATTTCTGCTCTATTCATTTAGGATGGTTATCATTACAGGTTAAAGGACTGTTGCATTCCTCTGGTAAATGCTTTTGGTCGAATGAACATTTTCAAAATTCCCTTTTAATGCATTCTCTTTCTAGTTGTGTGACATAAACAGTTTTTCCATATGTTGCACGTATGGCCTGCAATGTTCTGTTCTGACGAAGTGTGTCCTTGTTGTGCATCTATATAAACTGCCTGTAGCTTTTCTCTCCATCCTGGTTTTCCTAGATCTTGACAGTCACTAACAGTATAGAACAGGTACACAGTCTCCTCATTATCTACCTTCCATCCATTTCTTGTTCCCTGCTCTTATGCACCACTTGTCCTTTGCAACTCCTGGCTCTGAAGCTCTGGCTTGGATCTCGGTCAAGCACAAAGTCCTGGGTGATGAAGCTGCTCTCATATGAACTTGTCTGATGACACTGGACTTCAATTATAGTATTACTGTGTTCCTGCTTGATGACAACAGTTGTTTTGCAGATGCCCCTTAGCTATGTAACTGTTGTTTCCCTCTCCTTTGATTTTTGTATAAATACTGTCCACCAGCCTTCTATTCTCCTAGTCATCAATCTCCTTGCAGGGTGTATACACCCTTTACATAATGCTATTCACTTCCCATGTTTTCTACTATATGTCTTTTTAATAAATTATACCCTTCATATACTACATTCCAGTCATAAATCTCATTCCACAGGTTTTACTAATGCTTATTAAATCACATTTACCTTCCTGTATCAAGAGCTCCAGCTCATCTTGTTTGTTTCCCAGGCTCTGTGAACTGGTACTGAGACTTTGGCAATCATTGGTTATTCCCTCCAGCTGCTTCCTTCTTGTCTTTTCTCATCCATTGGCAAGTTCCTGCACCACCATCCCAGTTTCTGATGCATAATTAGTGTTCTTGTTCCTACTGCTAAATGTCTCCCCCCACCTTAAAAATTAGAATATCTCTGGAATACGAATTCTGGAATATCATTTCCCTTTCCTGTAAGACTCCATTCAAAGTTGTTCTGACCATGTTAGGAAGACTCCTAGCAAATACATTTTTCCCAGCCTCAGTGAGGTGCAACCTACCAATTGCCAGAAATCTTCCTTCAGGGAAGCACAGACCATGGACCAAGAAGCCGTGTTTTTGCCACTGACACCATCTGCACAGTCAGTTGTCCTCTTTCAGTGACCTTGCTCCTCTCCCTGGGCCATGGTCTTCAACAGGAAGACATGGTAAAGAAAACAGCTGTGTCTCAATGCCCTCCACCTTCCTACTTCAAGTTTCACAGCCCCTTGCAATGCATTAAAGGCTGTGTCTGAAATTTCTTCCCATGTACTGTAGAAGAGACGGAAGAGATGGAAGAGACGATGATTAGTGGGCTTGATGAATTCTAGCAAGCTCTCTGTCATAATTTGGATCTCTACCTCAGGAAGAATGAACTCCTGACACATCCTCTCAGGTCTGTAAGCTGCTGCCCCTGCCTCCTCAATAGGAAGTTATCTACAACCACCAAATGCTTTCCCCTGTATCCTTATCTGAGATGAGTCAGGAATGCTTCTATAGACAAAACCCTCCATAGTGACCTCTGTGCTTTCTAAAGCTTGGAACTGCTATCCCTGTTCCAGTGGCCCAGAATCACTGTCCAAGGAAGGGCTTTAAATTGACTGTGTACTTCTAAGCACACAGCATGCTTCGTAATAGTCCTGTTTTGCTGCGTCACATTCTCTAAGTGATCAGTTCCTGCATAAACTACATGTTCTCCAGTCCATATGTGGCTATTTTTACAGCTAGCCTATCCCCCTGTCTCAGGAAGACCAAGAAAAACCTCCCATCAGCAATAGTCAGAATGGGCAATAGCGAAGGATGATAGGATATGCAGTCCAACACCATCTGGGGTCAGATATTATCATGTAATATCACCTTCCACAATATCTGCAATGTTATCTCCTGAAAGAGGCCCTCCCATAAAACTATTTACATTGCTATTGATTCTGTCTGTCACCTGGAATGCCATTCTTCACCTCCTCTACACTATTTTAAGAGTTCTGTTTGAAATGCTGTTTAAAACAAAGTGCTTCTTTTTATTACAGCGCAGAAAGAGTTTCCAACTGAACCATTCGGGGTACTTCGTAGTGAACATTCCTCTACTCTTTGTAGATCACAGCACCTTTGTTGACACTGAGGAAGAGAAAAGTTGCTTTTTGAATTGAGTGTAACACTTGGAAGAGCTACCTTTTTGGATTTTGATTCCCATTGGTCATGCTGCTGCAGGGAATTCTGGGTTCTGTAGTCCAGAAAAGTAACTTTCCCAAGCTATGCTTCAGCACAAACTATTCTTGTGCCAGTGCAAAAGAGCACTGCTTTATAATCTGCCCAGTGGGGCCTGCTAGAGACACAGTGCTGAGTTTGTAGAATGTACAGAGTTGCATTCTCTGGGGATTATGCTGGCAAATAATTCCAAAGGACTTGGCCCTCCCTCTCCTTCCCATCCCTTCTGGTTGGGAAAACACAAGCAAAGCAAAATGAAAACATAGGAGTGTTTGAGTTCCCAGCACATTGTGGCACAATCAGTGCTGATTCAATCACAATGCCTTCTCCTGCAGTGCGAAGCAGCATGAATCCAAGTTGCCGAGTCATGCTTTTAATCTTCCTTTCTTCTGATTCCAGAGCCTGCTGTGTTGGGGGTCAGAGAGAGAAAGAGGAGGTTGGGGGGGGGGGGCAAGGCAGAAAAGTTGCAATAGAAAATGTTAATAAGACTAGCAGCACAAAGATGCAGCTTCCCCCCCCCCCCCAACACTTTCAGTTTTGCAATGTGCTGTTCCCTACACAGAAATCTTGAAAGCCATAGTTGTCTGGCTGTGATATGCAAGTGCACACTGAGCGGGTGTCCACCTGGATATATCTGTGTGCTTGGCCTATGCCAAAAGAGATTCCTGTAGCATCAAACTAGTGCAGACATGGGAGAGACACATTTCTCCTCCCAAACTCTAAAGGTATGTGAATTGTGAGCTTTATTTGATCCTATTCATTTCTACATAATTTCCCTATCTGCTTTGGTTTTGGGTGCACCCTCTGTACTTTTAGAATTGTCCCAGCCAATTAGTGATCCTGTCATAAATACATTACCATTATTAGAGATAAACAAAGCCTATTTAGGCATACCTTCCACAGCAACAGCAACACCACTCACTTAACAAAAAGATGGTGCTTTTTGACTGTGACAAAAATGTGGGCAGGTTAGCTTGGAGATTCTAGGAGTTGTCATTCAAAACATAAGTTTTCTAGGAACTGCAGTAGATAACCTTAACTATATGGAGGAGGAGCTACCTTTTACCAGAGGAGCATAAATTATGGCCTATGTTATAGAATCCAGGAATAAGAGGCCTATATCCAGTTGTTAGTCCCAACTAGAGCAGATCTATTGAATCAGTGGGTGCATCATAACTCAACACTTGTGCAAACCTCATTCATTCAGTAGTTCTACCTTAGTTGAGACTAATGATCAGGTTTAGGCTCAGGAAGCCTATCTGCCCCTGAAACATACACTACTTCTTTATTTTAAAATTAATTTGCAGTTATACAATATGTAATTGAATATATTGAGTTCATACAATTCACACTCAGCTAAGTGAATTAATTGCCCAAAGAAACAAATTGTTTATCTCCTTAAGTGCAGAAGAATCAGATACATTCCTTCACTGTCACATTTGTGGGCTATATAGAATCTACATATATCAATGACCAGGAGTGTGATGATGCAAGGGGCAGGCTGTTGGATTTTTGAGTCCAGGATTCAAATCCTTGCTTGGCTGCAAAGCATAGCAGGTAACTTCGGAGCAATCACTATATCTCAGTCTGATTTACCTTACAGAGTTGCTGTGAGCATAAAAGGCAGACCATGGACCCTTAGATCCATAAAGGAAAGATCAGTAAATAAAATAAAAATCTTTCTGAAACTCTTATTTTTGCTTGCATTAGTCTTCTCTCTATCCAAAGAGCCGGACTGTCCTGGGAAATATATTCTAATACATCACATGTATAATCCCGTATGGATTAACTGCTAAATTTGAATGATTCCTTAAGAAATTATACATATAGTAGAAGTTACCAAGAATTAAACTGCATAACGCAATAAAATTCTGAGCCATGATTATGTTGCTTTTGAGCAAATAAACAAATATAATGTAATCCACTCTAAGAGGATCAATTGGTTCATTTTCTGTCTCTGTGTGTACACATAACATTTTTTTAAAACAGAAACAATGCCTTAATAATTATGTTCATTTCTGAAGAGCAATATAATGGAATCTATGGGTTTAAACTCTATTCTGGATATTAGTCAACAGTTTTACTTCCAGATTCCAGGGTATTGCTGCATGTCTCTGGGTGATGCAATTGGTTGTATCAATGATATTTTATTTACTTTAATAAGTCACATCTAACTATGCAGATGAGTTTGGATTTGAGTGGATTGGCCCTTGGAGCTGTTTTTCCATGCGAGCAGTAAAGTCCATGTTTCTTTTATACACTAAGTTCACAGTAGCAGTGGGCTACATAACACACAAGTTCATGTGAAAGGGTCCCTCTGTAACACATGCAACCATATGCTGGAGCAAACAAGCCCTTCATGATTTAAATTGGCCTGCAATTCGATTGAATTTCACCTTTGAAATTCACCTGCCATTCATTAACCTGGATAATGACTTAGACAACCTCAGCCCACTTTATAAAGTTCAACCAATAATCAGCAACATAACTGGGTGGCTTATTTTGCTTTTAACCCACGGCTGTTATATTTTAGTGATCTAATGAGGTACTACATAATATTGAATTTTGTATGCTTGGATCACAAGGATGCATTCATGAAAAATTAGCATTAGATGTGAGGCTGTTCTGTTCTGCCAGTGGAGTATTTCACCCACCCTCTATCTTAAGGAGGAAATATATCCTGAGTGAGTGACATTAAAAAATTGATCGGGGTGGTGGAATTAACATTCCTCTATATGTGGTTGGACCAGGTCCATATACACTTAATATAATTATGTGCCATCAAGTCAATTCCAACTTACAATGGCCCTTTCCAGAGTTTTCTAGTGGCTTATCACTCCCTAAAGAAAGCCAGACGAGATTCAAACAGAAAGCCAGACTAGATTCAGGTGAAGGAGGAGAGAAAATTGGTGGAAGATATATCAATAATTAAAGATATGCCAATGACACCATCTTACTGGCAGAAAGCAGCAATGACTTGAAACAACTTTTAGTGAAAGAAGAAAGTGCCAAAACAGGACTGCAGTTGAACATCAAGAACATAAGAAGAGCCCTGCTGGATCAGGCCAAGGGTCCATCTGGTCCAGCTTCCTGTATCTCAAAGTGGCCCCACCAGATGCCTCTGGAAGCACACAAGACAACTAAATACATGTCTCCTGATACCCCTCCCCTGCATCTGGCATTTTGAGGTACCTTCCTTTTAAACCTGGAGATTATAGATCCCCATCATGGCTTGTAACCTGTGATGGATTTTCCTCCAGAAATTTGTCCAATCCCCTTTTAAAGGCATCTAGGCCAGATGCCATCACCACATCCTGTGGCAAGGAGTTCCACAGAAGATCAAAATCATGACTACAGAAGAACTATACAACTTTAATGTTGACAATGAAGAAACTGAAATAGCGAAAGATTTTGTATACCTTGGTTCAGTCATCAATCCAAATGGAGAATGCAGCCAAGAAATCAAAAGAAGACTGAGACTTGGAATGGCATCAGGGAAAGAATTAGAAAAGTTCATCAAGTGCAAGGATGAGTCCTTGGAGACCAAGGTCATCCACAGTCTTGTACTTCCAATCACCATGTACAGGTGTAAAAGTTGGACAGTTAAGAAAGCTGAGGGGGGGGGGGATGATTTGTTTGAACTGCCATGCTGGAGGAGAGCTTTGAGGATACCCTGGAGTGCCAGAAAGACAAACATGTAGGTCCTAGGTCAATCAATCCTGAACTATATCTGGAGGCAGGATGAAACTGAGGCTGTCATACTTTGTGGCACATCACGGGAAGACAGGATTCTCTCAGGGAAAAACAATCATGCTGAGAAAGCTGGCAAGGAGCAGGAAAAGAGGAAGACCAAATACAAGATGGATTGACTCCCTAAAGCAGTGACGGCGAACCTTTTTGGGCCTGAGTGCCCAAACTGGGAAAACAACAACAACAACCCAGCGGGTGGCGGGCGGTGGCGGAAGCGGAAGTGGTGACGAAAGGGGGAATCCTGGGCACGGAGGTGCCTCGAGACCCCACTCCAGATCTGTTGCCAGTGCCAGCTGCTCCGGATCCTGGCCCGCTGCCTGTCGGGGTGCCAGCACCGTGGCTGCAGCCGCCTCCTCAGGTTTGGCTGCGGGGCGGGGGAGTAGCAATCCGGCAACTTATGGCTCGCGTGCCCGCAGAGAGGGCTCTGCATGCCAGCTGTGGCACGCGTGCCATAGGTTTGCCATCGCTGCCCTAAAGGAAGCATCAGACTCAAGTTTACAAGAGCTGAGCAGTTGAGGATAGGACCTTTTGGTGCTTAAGGACTGTGTAGCTTGTGCACAGTCACACAGTCTGGCTCTTCTCCCAGAAGGCACAATGGCAAATCACTAAGCTACCCTACTTTGCTCATTCCTCGTTTAGGAGGAAATGGCATCCCATTTGGACTGTACCACCAGCATGAACACAGCCTCCTGTTTTGTTTTACCTAGCTTGCTGTTGCGTGCATCCACTGAATCTGCCTCAGCCATTCGTCAGCACCACAGGCAATCTAATTACTATGTAGCTGCAAAGAGATAAGCTCATTTATAATAAATAAAAATCTCAGTTATGAAAATGTAATACCTTGAACTACATTTTATATCACTGCAAAAGGAAATGAATTAATTGCCTAATGCACAGGGCGAAAAGGAGTATCTGGAGTCCCTAGGGTCTGCCCCTTTCGATGCGTTCTCTCCCCCTGGAATGCCTGCTGTGTGACAGTGAAATGCTTAAATTGTTTTGGCAGGGGAAATATTCTCAAAGCTTCATGTTTATTTTCAACAGCAGAGGAATATCTCTGGATGCAGCCTGCTCTTCTCCCCCTGTGGAACGGTTTCTAATTGCAGATGATGTTCTGGAAAAATGCATTCAAAATCCACAGCTGGGAAAGCTGAATTAAACAGAAGGAGACTAACACACAAACAACCTGTGTGTGGGCACACAGCATTCTTTAAAAACATTTTTAATATAAAATCAGTATGTTCTTACCTGAAGAACAAGAATGTAATAGTAAAAGGAATTAATAGGATCAACACAACTGAGATGGTACAATAATGATGCCAAAAAAGGGTAGGCCTCCATATCAACGTCACAAAATACTACTAAAAACCACCAGAAGACTCGGTTTAATGGATCCTTTATGGGCAACACACAGACTTATTTGTGTGAACCACCTTTGAAAAATCATGTCAAAAGTACTAGGAATGGCTCAGGATATTTTGCTGCCTGAAGCAGAGCAGCAAGTGGCACCCGCTTCTTATGCCAAGGTATACAGAAGTACCTTGAACATGAAGCATTATCTCTAATCATGCAATAAGCTCATTTAAACATTTTAGTTTAGAATATATGGTGTTTCCACACTCTCCGTCTCTCTCCCTCCAGCTATAACCTCATGCAGTGTTCAGAGGTAACATCCTTTAAATATGAAGCATTAGACGTGCAAACAAGTACAATATAAATCTCATGAAAGTATATAAAAAGATCCATGCTGGATTAGACCAAAGGTCTGCCTAGTCCCATGTAATGTCCAACCATTGGGAAGTCTGCCAGCAGGAGTGTAAACGAACCTGCTGTGTTTCACATTCCCTCATGTAAAGAGACATATTGCCTTTGATACTGGATGTGATTTACAACCATCTTGGAACAAAAACAAAAAGGACTGGTATATCCACTGAAGCTTGTCTAGCAAGGAGAGACAATAGTCCCAGGATGTAAAAATGGGTATCAGTATTTTATTCAAAGATAAGAGCCCAACTTAAAGCAATCAAGGCTGGCAGCCATCGCAATATGAAGTGGCAGTGAATTCCACAGTTTAACTATGTATTGTGCGAAGAATTTTGTCCTTTTTTTCAGCCTGAAATTCCCATCATTCAGTTCCAGTGGCTGACCCTGGATTCTAATACTATGAGAGAGAGCTCTCTTTCCCTCTACTTACATCTTTCAACACAATGCAACACACATCCTAAAACCCCTCCAGCCCCCTCCCTATAGCACACACTTGCCAGGTATTTCTTCAACTGTCTGCTTGACTCAGGCAGTGGCTCTTTCATGAACAGCAGGCGTCTGCTTCAACAGAGACTCCTGTTCAGACTATGTTGAGCTCTCTTCTCCATCAGCCAGCACACAGAGAGGGACAGATAGTGTGGCACCTAGCATGGGTTACCTTGTGATGTGGCTACTGTGCTGTAGGCTTGTCAGGCAGCCATTCAGCTGGTCGGCTGACCACCCAGCCACCTAGCCAGCCAGAAGGAAGACCAGATGCCCTTCCCCCCTCCTCTTTATTTGCCAAGAAGGCACAGTATAAGACACGTGGGGAAGTGGGCTGTGGTGTTGCCAAAGGGACCAGTAGACGAAGGCTGTTGGACTCCACAGCACATGCACAGCTTGCCAGGTGTCTATGACTGATAAGTAAAACTGGGCCAAAGCAATAGAGAAAAGGTACTGTTGCCAGGTGCAGGGTGTGGACACAGCTGGCACCTGCTATTGTGAGCTGCCACTCATTTGTGCCTTCTTGCCCTCCTTGGGCTCCTTATTTCTCTTTTGCCCTCTCTTACCCTAGGATCCCTTTGCTGTGATTATCTGCACATTGCTTTTGAATAGGCTGTGGGTCACGAAAAGGCAAGCCCCCAAACGAATGATTTACTTACAGCAGTTTCAACTAAGGCTTTCATCACTGCATGGCTCTGTCTCATTCACTGAATTTGACCAGGGCTTTACATGATGTCATCCTCCATTCACAATCCTCTCTTGTGTTAACACTGTTTCCATTTCTTTTTTTTGGGGGGGGGGATATTAATTCAGGAAAAAAGATTAATAATTATCTTATACTTGTTTTAGGCTGAAATTCTGAAATCAACTTGAGCAAAAAAGGAAGGGAAATAAAAATAAAACACAAGCCTTTGTGGTCTGAGTGGAGGGATTCACCCTGCTGTTTTCAAAGTGAGGGACCTTTCCCGCTTAAACTGTTAGCTAAAGAGCACTTTCCTGAGGGGACCTGCTTTGAGAGGTTATAACTCGGACACCTCAAATCCAATCTTTCCCAAAATTGTAGGGAGTGGAGAGGAGGGTCCGCTGAAGATTTGCTGTGAGTTTGGCATCTCTAACACATGCAGGAACCATTATAATACTCCTGGAAGTTATGAAATGCACAAACCACAAAGCGTACACATTGCCAATGCTGATACTTCGGTATTTTGTTTTGTTTTGGGCAGGTGCAGTTCCCCAAAGCACCCCAAAATGATTAACAAAAAAGACTGATGGGGGGGGTTTGCTTCATGGTTCATTTCATGCCCATCTCTATTCCCACTGCTTGGACCATGCATCAGCCAGGAAGGAAGGAAGAAGGGAGGGAGGAAAGATCACCCTAAATAGGAACCGACTTGATGGCACACAACTCACATTGTTTTTATCACATTGTAAAGGGCTACACATTTTGGGAGTTGATGTTAGTCCATTCATTCATTCATTCATTCAGTTTGCATACTGCCCATCTATCCGAGGCTACTCTGGGTGTTTCACAACATAATCAGACAATAAGACAATACTAAAGGTAAAATAAAATCAACATATAAACATCATAGAATAAAAACAGTAATTAAACTACTACATAATTAACAATTAAACATTAAACATTTAAGAAAAGTAACTTTCTCCTTCTAGGGTACTAATCTTTCCGCATTCTTTGACCAGGAAAAGTTCCTTTACCAATAAAATGAAAATGGCTTTCCCTACGGCTGTAGCAAAACTTTTGCCTTGAGCTTTCCCAGCCATATAACATCATTCCCTCCCCAGACATAACCTTTCTCAGTCACCTTTTTGAGCTTTCTCTGTAAGGAATTCCACAGCAGAAGCTCATTTTCTCCATGGCAAACCTACAGACACATAAGATGAATAATCACCACGCCTGGGAGTTTTGCTTCAAACTGTGTAACTACCTTGCTATGCCACCAAGGTACTGACTGACAAATGTGAGAAGCTAAAAAGCACTGAGGCTGCACAGATTGTTCCAAAATGGAAGGATTTTAAAAAGTGTTTAGAAAGCTGAAGCTCATGATGCATACAGTCATATATCTGGGAATGAATTAATATAGCCTTTGGAGGTTAACTAATCAAACGTGAATGCTAATTAATTAATAACTAGAACAGGCACCTTGCCAACCTTCCCCCCGCCCAATCTATTTTCTAAGCTCCGTCAGCAAGAGAAAGTAGCCATATATTTACATGATTTAACAAACGCCAAAGAAGGAATGATAAATTTTCATTTGCTTCTTCCACTCTTCCAAGGAAGAGCAGCAATGGAAACTAAAAGCTTGTTTTAGATTCATGCTTTGGCGAATACTTGAGAACACATTTTTTGTGGTGTCAGATTCTGTGTTCATGGTATAAGGATGTTTAAAGAAACCCTCTCATCCATTGGGTGAACACTATAATGTTGTGAAGGGGCTTTAGTGTGTTAGGGAAACTGAGAGTAATGCCGCTAGGAGACTGACTCTGTATGAATCTGTACAAATCTGGATTATCAGGAGCACCACTCAAAGTGGAATGGAATGGTCAAAGCAGACACACCAGATGAAGAGCTTGATCCCACCTGAGAAATGAACCCCAGTTAGACACATTCTTTTCATACCTCTGTTCTACTGATACCTTTTTTCCAGCAATCACATGGTATATATATTGCCAGGAGCATTCACATTGTTTTTAACTGTATCAATTCATTTCTTTCTATTTGAACCATTATAGCAAGCTATACTGCTCTTTAATTTTGTATAGATTCATGTTCTCTACTGTTTCATGGGACAATCAGCCCCCTTTGTCCTTTTTTTTTTTAAATTACCAAAGGTGATATATCGATGAAGTGGTACGAGCCTTCTCTCCTGCTCCCCTTTTCCCATCCCTCCTTTACTCACTTGTCCCCCTTTCCTTATCTCCCTGCATACCTCTCCCTCTCAGTTTTTGGCTTTCATTTTTTCCCCCTTTTGAACAGCATCAGGAGGAGGAAGTTTTTAAACACTTGCAAAGTTTTAAAAATTTGTGACGTTTACAGGGTTAAAAAAAAGCAACACCCTTTTTTACAATTCAAAGCAGGAAATCTCAAGCCCTGTTTCACCCACAAGGGAGAGAGGAAAGCTGTCTCCCTCTAAGCAATGTATGCATGTTTTTTGTGGCAGTGAAGGTGGCAGCGACTATTGATTTATTGATATCCCTTTTAAAATAATGTCTTTTAAATGGGCACAATCACAGTGGCCATGAAGTGGCCACATTGCCCAGAAACCTGACTCTTTAGCAAAGGAAATAAATTGACAGCAATGTGCACACACAAAGAAATGATAAGGAATAAAGTGATACATCCTCAGTACAATTTAAAACAATTCTGCCATTGAGGGGGAAATAAACTGATTGCCAAAGCAAATGAATCAATGTTGGCCGTAGATCGTGTGAATGGAAAATTATGAAATTACCTAAGTAATGGCCAGATTGGTATAACTGGGGTTGCTTTTTGACAGGTGTGATTGAGTCCTAAAATGCATCCACCCTCTTCATGAGTAACAGCCACATCAGCAGAAGAAAATGGATAGTTTTAATGGTGATAGGGTGGAAAAACTTCTAAAGAGAAACTACTGGGCAGCAGCAGTAGCCGAAAGTGACACTGGCAGAGGATAGTTCACAGACAATGGCAAAGATCTCAAGCTAACTTTTGTTAGTACTGCATAGAAGGCAGAAATGGTAAACCATTTATTAAAATTTCTTTCTCTGAAAACTGATCATACAGTTCAAAATGACACATGAAATAGTGCTATAATATGAGGATCCCAGGTCAGAATGCACTCGATCAACTGCTGGGAAAACGCAGAGGACAAGTATAAATAACACTATTGCTAATGAAGCAACTAAATTAAAGCTGAAATTACATGTAGTGGCTCATGTGCACAGAGGCAAAAAGGAAGTGTGATGCTGTACAACACATATAATTAGACCATGGAACATGAAAAGTACAACTGAAGAAATGTTTGAAACTGTAAAACAAGAAATGGAATATTTAAAAATTGCATTACACAAATATTGTGTAAATGAGCTACAGTGAGCTAGAACAGGACATCTGCAGTCAGACAATTACAATGTATTTTACTCTAGCGATAACAAATTCAGAAGAAACTGTGGTTCTAATACTGAGGCAAGATGTTGCACAAGAATGTGGGGGCTATAATGCAACATTTAACCAAATAATATAAGTTAGACGTCTTGGAAAACTGATCAACATAATCATCATTCAAATCTTTGATCTAACTACAAATACTGAAGAAAAAGAAGAAATTGAAAGATTTTGTGAAAGTGTCCAGAAAAAAATTGATTATACAGCAAAATCTGATGGGCTTATAATTACAAATGACTAGGAAACAAAACAGAGCCAAAAACTGTTGAAGAATTTGGCCTAGGAGTCAGAAATGAAGCAGGAGAATGACTGAATGTAATAACTTGCTTATTGTGAATACGTGCTTCAGGCCACCAAACAGACAACTGTAGGCATGGATGTCACAAAATGGCCAATACAGAAATCAAATGAATAACTGGTAGTAGCAGATAGAGAAGCTGAGTAAGAGTAAGGGCAGATTGTGGTACTGACCATGAATTTTTAATATTATAAATTAGAGTAAATCTGAAGAAGAACACTAAAAGAATCATAGTCACAAAATCTGATTTCAGTAACATTTCTGATGTATTTAAAGTCCATATAAAGAACAGATTCATGTTAATAAACTCAACTAGCCATGAACCAGAAGAATTGTGGATTGAAACTGGAAACTCCGCTTAGGCTAGGCCTTTCTTTTCCTCTCATTCATCCCACAGTGTCAGCAATAGACTGAATGCCATGATACTACTTGCTGCAGGTAGAGCTCAGTGATAACTGTGAATGGAATTCCACACTAGCTGTTAGGAAGGCTGGAAATAGGCTGCCTGACTGCCTGATTGCCTTCTTTCCTTCCTTCCCTGGATCCCTCCAGTAGGGCAAAAGAAAGAGTAAGGGAGAGAGGTCAACAGGCATGTACATCGGGTATCTGCATTTTTATGTTGGGAGCTGAGTTTTTATTGCAGATGAGCTTTTAGTACTCTTAGAGGTAGGTATGACAGTGTCTCCTCCTCTTCCTTTGATGACTTCTAAAAAAAATTCCCAGAAAAGAAATAAAATTTGGCATTCTTATATAATGGAACTTTAGAAACCGGTGATTTATCAAAGAGACTTAACAAGGATGCAGGAATAAAGGATAATGGTCCATTTAGTTTCAGCTGCAGTAGCTGAATCCTTGGACCAGAAAATATGAGCTCTATCATAATCTGTAGACAGATTGACTACTGTAAGATCCATGAGTTTTTGCTCACAATTGAAAAAGCCAGAAACATCTGATTGTAGAATACGGGTTATAAGTACAGAGAGGTGAAGAGCAGAATACTAAGGAAAAGCAGGCTGTAAAGGAGTTGGAACAGGGTAGAAAATCTACCTCCCATCTCACTTTTTCTATTTGCCCTTTTCTTTTCTATTTTAGAATACTTGCTACCATTTCTGATACCCTTAAAATGAGTCTATAGGTCACCTTCAGGAGTTAAGAGGACCCAATGTCCATATATTAAGATGCTGGGTGATACAGCTAAATTAATAGTGTACCTCCTTTTAAAATATATTTGATTCTAAGAAAGGACTGTGGGATTCATCCCTGTTTGCTGGCATCAGACCCACCTGTTCTGTATACAAGATTGTTTTGGGTTTTTTTGGGGTGTTTTTTATTGAAAAAGCAAAGCATGCTGCTTATATTCTACTGCATAGTGCCTAAAGCATTCTCTGGGCAGTTTACAATTTAATTGTGCAGGCTACACATTGTCCCCTCCCCTGCAAACTGGGTACTCAATTTACCAACCTCAGAAAGATGGAAGGATGGGTCAACCTTGAGCTGGCTACTTGGGACTGAACCCAGGTCGTGAGCAGAGTTTTGGCTGCAATACTGCAGTTTAACCACTGTGCCATGAAATTCATATTTAGATTCTTCTCATTCATGCATGACAACTCTATTAGCAGGAACATGTCTTGTCAGGATACTTACAATTGGATCTTGGTAGCCTGTATTATGCTAGGCCAGCTCCAGTATTGCGGATTGTGGCCATTTGTCCCTTTGGCAGCCACTTGCTACTTGCTTGGGGATCCTATACACCAATTTACTTTTCTCTGGAACCCACCCTGGGACTCCTAAAGGAAATAATGGAATTCTACCAAAGGATAGGGTTGTGTGTTTTTAAAATCTTTTATCAGTACATGTCTGGAATCCAATAGCTCTCTTTATCAAATAGACTCAGATAGGGATTACAGCATGAAATGATCACGCTTTATCTTCAGGACATAACACAACATAATAATAATGGGCCACAGCAATAATTAATGGGTCTCTCCAAGAGGGCAAGGTTCCTCTTGCCCTCAAGGAGACACTCATTAGGCCCATAAGGAAGAAACCAAATTTGGCGGCGGATGATATTGGAAATTATAGGCCCGTCGCCAATGTTTCTTTCCTTAGCAAAGTGGTGGAGAGGGTGGTGGCAGACCAACTTCAGACACTTTTGGACGAAACCAACGCCCTGGACCCATTTCAGTCGGGCTTCAGGCCGCGTTATGGCACAGAGACGGCACTGGTCGCACTGTTGGATGACCTGTTGAGGGAGGCCGACAGGGGTAATATGTCCTTGTTGGTCCTCCTCGATATCTCAGCCGCCTTTGATACCGTCGACCATGGTATCCTCCTGGGGAGGCTCTCTGAGTTGGGAATCGGTGGCCTGGCGCTTGTCTGGCTCCGATCCTTCTTGGAGGACCGTCCCCAGAGAGTACAGCTTGGGGAGAATGCTTCGGCCCCATGGAGTCTCAGTTGTGGGGTTCCGCAGGGGTCGATCATCTCCCCAATGCTGTTTAATATCTATATGAGGCCGCTGGGTGGGGTCATCAGGGGGTGTGGTGCTTCGTGCCATCAGTATGCTGATGACACGCAGCTCTACATCTCCTTTTCATCTACCTCAGTGGATGCCGTTCTGTCCCTTCAGCGCTGCCTGGAGGCTGTACTGCAATGGATGCAGTTGAATGGGTTGAGGCTGAACCCGGACAAGACGGAGGTCTTGAGGGTGGGAGGTCCCTCCATCGGCGGTTTGGGCGACTCCCTCTCTTTTGGGGGGACGACCCTTACCGCAAAGAGTGAGGTTCGCAGCTTGGGGATACATCTGGACCCGGCGCTTACCATGGAAACCCAGGTGGCGTCCGTGGCCCGTTCCGCCTATTTCCATCTATGGCGGATTGCCCAGCTGCGACCATATCTTGATGGGGAGGCCCTCACTACTCTTGTCCATGCGCTCGTAATCTCGAGATTAGACCATTGTAATGCGCTCTACGTGGGGCTGCCTTTGAGATTGATGCGGAAACTTCAAATGGTGCAGAATGCGGCAGCCAGGCTCCTTAGTGGGGTGAGGAAATATCAGCATATCTCTCCCACTCTGGCTGCCTTGCATTGGCTGCCCATTCGTTTCCGCATTGACTTCAAAGTGTTAATGATGATGTATAAAGCCCTAAACGGTTTGGGACCTCGATACTTGGCAGATCGTCTTCTCCCACCTAGATCTACCCGAACCACCCGGAATAGCCAGCAGGGACGGCTGAGGGGCCTAACGCCGAGAGAGGCCCGGAAAGAAAGAACAAGAAACCGGGCCTTCTCGGCAGTGGCCCCTCGGCTATGGAACAGCCTCCCTACTGAAATTCGTCTGGCACCCTCGCTGGGCGCTTTTAAAACTCATTTGAAAACCTGGTTTTTCAGGCAGGCCTTCCCTCCAGTCAGTAACTGATTTTTACTCTTATCATCTTGGTACTGATTTAATTTAATATAAATGTTAAAATTATGCTGTTTTAAATGTTATGATGTTTTAATGTTATTATGTTTTTATTATGTATGTAAGCCGCCCCGAGTAGACTTTGTCTAGGGGGGCGGGGTAAAAATCTAATAATAAAATAAAATAAAAAATAAAAAAAAACATAAACAATGCTAGGTTGGTTAACTGCCAAATATTCGGTTACTATTATACTTACGTATATGTCTTCTAACTTTTTCCTGAACTCTCCCAACTGCTCCCTTCATCTTTATACCCCATGGCTCAACTCCCCATTCTCATCCTTCTCCCCAACAACTTTCAACAAACACCACCTCCCGCCCACCACGTGGCTGCTCCACTCTTCAATCTCCTTCCACAGCATTCTGAAGACCATGATGGGCTGAGCCCAAAAGAGGGTGGCTGCCCGTGCTCTGTGTCATGCAGGCATCTTGAATTTGCCTCTAAGATACATTTTATTTATTTAGGAAAGGACTTAGAATTTCCTTTCTATCCAATGTTGAAAGTTATATAGAGAAGAAAAACAGACAGAGACAGATTCAAAATCAACCTCAAAGCCATCATTATAAATTCAAACTGTCTTCACCATCTGCCTAAAACTGAAGAAAGCTGGGGTCCAGTTTCACCTTACTTGAAAAGGAATCCCACATCAAAATAAAGATACAGGAAATATCCTTTCCCACGTGACTCACTTCTTTTAACATTACGAGGACACACAGCTGGACCATGGCATCAGTTGAAAAAGAGAGAGAGAGCTGGACATCATCAGCATAGTGGTATGACTCAATATCAGACTGCACATGAGCTCTGTTGTCAGCTGTCTCTTTAAAAAGAGTCAAAAAGGAATACAGGAGAGGCCCCAGGAACAAACACACACACACACACACGTGAAATGCATTTATTTTGCATTCTAATATAAACTGAATTTCTTCACCCTTTGCAAAGCAATGCACTGACTATAACAACTAATGTTTCTAATAGAGAAATAAAGAAATAAGATGGGGCTGGACTCAATGATCCATAGGGTCCCTTCCAGCTCTGTAACTAGATGATGATGATGATGATTAAAAATTTGAGCAAGAACCCAGTTCGCCACCCTCCAGGATCTCACACCAAAATGTTTCCAAACATTTATGCTCTTGGGAGAGAGAAAGGGCAGATGGACAGATTCCTCCCTCTAGCCCTACTAGAACCATTCCATGATTAAAAGTTAGAGCTGCCAGTTGCAAAGCAACTTGTTCCCCCCGCTCTATATTCTGGTGTTCTGCTTAGAAGGGCAGCAT
Organism: Intellagama lesueurii; assembly: GCA_037013535.1. NCBI lineage: Eukaryota > Metazoa > Chordata > Lepidosauria > Squamata > Agamidae > Intellagama > Intellagama lesueurii. Next base: position 72,521,819 of record JBAJHW010000003.1, on the reverse strand, counting down.
GAGGAGAAATGTAACAACTGTTGCAGACATATTTATTCCTCCTAAACAAAAGTCCTAGTCCTAGTTAATCTTCTGGATCATGTTTAGACTGATTCTAAACAGTTCAGTTTGGCTGAATCTTTCTGTCAGCCTAGTTCAATTGTACTCAGTGAACTACTGAGGAAAAATAAAGGACTCTTGCTATTGTTAATGAAGTGACTGGATAAAATCTCAAAGGACATCTAATTGCTGATACACACAAAAGCAGAAGGAAGTTCTGATGCTGTGTGATACATTTAACTGGAACATAAGAGTGTGAGAAGTACGTACCAAGTAAGCTTGTGGTCATAAAAGAGAAAATGGTAATTTAAACATTTTAATACTTGGAGGAAGCTAACTATAGTGGACTGAAACAGGATATTTTGAATCAAGTAATTTTGAAGTGTTTTACTGCAGATAGAACAACTTCAAAAGAAATTATATTGATATATAAATTGTATTGATGTAACAAGGCATAGCACAACCAGTTAGGGGCTATAATGAAAAGTCTGACTAATCATACTTCTGTCAACATAACCTTGAATAGTGATTAGGAACAGTCAGGTACTACTTATTTGTTGTGGGCTGATCCGGCTGCTTGCCTTGTTATATTTGTTGGTGGGGAGCACTTGGAAGAAAAAATCATGAGAAATGCATGGGATAGTAGTGCTGGAAAAATGCAACCTTGCATGCTTCTCCTTGAAAACTGGGTGTCAGGGAGCATGTCCCTGTACCTGCTACAGATGCTTTTTAAAATACTTAAAAGTCATTGAGATTGTCTGCTCCTTCTTCTTGCTTCCTTTGTTAGACAGTCTTCCTCTCTCCTCCATTTTTCTGCTGTCTAAAGATAGACATATGGAAATTTGCCCAGCAGACACAGTTTTTATTGCATTTTCACTTCTTCTTTTTTTAGTTAAGTGATATTCTGGAACATCTGGAAAGAGTAAGAAGTGGTGGATAACTAAATTCCAATCTACACATTAATCTGGAAAGTGCTGATCAGCTGAGTTCATCTCACAATTCACAAAGACTGTTGATTAAGAATGAGACCTCCATCTTAAAGGACAGTACTCTTACCACCAGATACATAGGGCCAGGATTCAAGGGGGCAGTCTCCATTACTCAGTGCTGTTCTTGAATTCTCCAGGGGTACGTTGACCACTTCTAGAGACAAGCTGCCTGCCAGACAAGATGAACAAGCGATCCATGTGTTATATTGTGCTTCTCTTACAGATCCTGCAGGAATGCTGAGGACACATCGCTCTGGATGACAAAAGAGGACTCTTTCCAATAAGTGTAAAAATAATGTTTTCCTGCCAACAACATTTATTCCTCACTTCCTTTCCTGCAGAGTTCCCATTTCCTGCAACAGGCCAGCCTATTAAACCTAGACTGCCATCTGCTTTCCTTTGTTCTTTATGTACGAAACTCAGCCTCCTTTAGGGTGCAGTGTAAAGTGATAAATAATAATGAAAACCATGAAAAGGAGGCAAAAGCAATTAGATATCCATCACTTCTAGAAAATAAATCAATGCTGAAAACTCTTAAAACTCCTACTTTTCATGCCTCAGACCCTCAAGCGGCAGTTGGCAATTAGCAGAAGAACGAAAAGGAATCCCAGCAATTAAGATGCTTTTTAAAAAAAAATCCAGGGTACAATCCTTTCTGCCTTTATTCCTTGAAGCCAAGTCAATCCAGGAAGGAATTTGAGTGGGATTTATTACAGATGTGCATTTGAATGCTGAGATGAGATATTCCTTCAGTTGCCCCCTCCTCAGACCTTCTCTTCCTGCCACTCTTCCCAGCAGTTTGGACATTGCTTCTGTGTTCCAGAGGAGGACTAAGAACAGCACCAGCCAGTTTAAAGTATTTCCCCGATGAGCATAAATTTCCTACTAATCAAGTTGAGAGCGGCTCAGCAGTTAAAAAGAGAGAAAGGCAATAAAGGCTTCACATAATTAGGCAGCATATTCTGAGTTCATGCACGTGTTTCCAGGCTCTTTCATCTGCCTGGCAAATGGAATCCACATAATCCTCCCTCCCCGATTCATATTTGGAAGAATGCCAGGAGATACTTTTATTGTACTGATAGGCAGCTCTGGACAATGGCACTAAGGGCCTGTCCACAGCGAGAAATTTGGTGCTGGCTGGTCTGTGTTTAAAAGGTGTGAGCTAACCATCTGTTCAGGCTACAGGCTACAAAGCAAGCTGTTTAGGATCATGCTGAATCATATCAAAAAGAATGCTTGCCCTAGCTCTTTGCCAGAAAGGTTTTCAACAGCTCCTAAAGGGGCAAACTTATACCAACAGCAATCCATATATCAGTCTTTATGTCAGTGTGGACAGCCTCCAAGGCAGGGCAGGATGGTGGAGGAGGAGGAATGGAAAGGCTCTTCCCAAAGTTTTGTACTGACTGAGAAGATGACCAGCTCAAGCATTAAAAAACAGGTCCACTTATAGGTTTGCCACATTTCAGGTCAGTGGCTGAAATCTCAGGGAACTGCTATGCAAATCTAATGGTGAGGAACACTGGGGATAAGATTTTTTTTTTTTTAATGTGCAACAATATTACAGTGTCTGTGAAGATTCTCAGTCATCCAGGTGAGGTAATCTGGAAGTTGAGTCATGGCAACTGGGCTTCATTCTTTTTAGGTTGAAACGTTTCGCTACTCATCCAAGTAGCTTCTTCAGTCTGAGGAGAGTTGGTAGGAGATGCCTGATATATCCTCCACATTGGTTTCACTTTCCCCTGGTTTGAATAGGCTCGTTAGAAGGAAAAAAGACTGGGGGTGAGGGATAATCCCACTTCTGCAGTCCTTCTCCACCCATTGTCATGGGTCGTTAACAGTCATCTTCCTGGTGGGTGTGGTCCTGACCTTTTTGGGGACGGATGAAACAGCAGAATGATAAATAGGAGACAGGGCTTCCAGCCCTGTTGAGTGAGGGATTTTCTATATGCACATGTATGGCTTCCCTGACCCCTCTCTCAAACCACCTATCTTCTCAGTCCAAAATGAGTACATCTTGGTCATCAAATGAGTGCCCTTTGTCCTTCAAATGAAGGAACATTATTGATTGTGATCCTGAGCTATTCCCCTCCTGTGCTGGGCCATTCTCCTGTTTAGTGGCTTTTTGGAAGCTTAAGAAAATGCTTTCTCAGTCCATCTAGTATTTCTAACACTGACCACAAGTGTCTTTCCTGGGTTTCAAAAAGTTCTCCTTCCTAGCCACTCAGAGGCAGTGCCTGGAGGAGGCAGGAGACAAAAGCCAGGCCGCTGCCTCCCAGTGGGCACCTGTCCAAGGTGGCGAGGCTTTGAAGTGCCTAATACCTGGTCAGTCGATAAATGAACTAGCACAAACCTCCAAACCAGTGGTTTGTGCCCATCTCTAGTCAGAACCAACTTTTAGTGACCCTGATAGTGCTATTCAAACAACAGAAATTCATCGCATGCACAAGCAAAAAGATTGATGTTGCCTAGTTGCATGTCCCATTCCCCCCCCCCCCCACACACACACAACTGAAAAACCAGTTTACCTACATGCAAGGTAAGCCACCTTTCACTCTGGGTGGATGTGCACAAACTACAAAAGTTGGCTCCAATCCAGGTTTCTGTCTTCTAGGAGTGACTTCAGAAATTACACTGTTATCCTTTTGTGGAACAGCTTAGCTTGCTGTAAATGTGGAAACCAACCATTGCTTCATCAGTTGTTCACGGGAATCACTTTGCAGTTACTGTATTTTCCAGCTCACTGCATTTGTCACTTTGTCCTGTGCCCTCACAATGGCTGCCTCTCACAACTACTTGCCACCACAGTTATTTTTTTAACATTTGTTTTATTTGTTTTTATTTCTTTCAAACTGGGATAACCCTAGTTCAGAATTACAGAGAGAGAGAGAGAGAGGGAAAATGACAGATTGGACTGCAAGGTTTCCCTGCAGCCCCAAACCCATGATCCTGGGATCCATTTCTCGACAAACCCCACAGACATAATTTACTCTGACATAGGCAAACACACATGCCAAAATGATTCAAAATAAATGCCATCCACAATTGAGTTAAAATAAACAGCCCCCTCGAGGCTGTTTAAAGCACTTCACTTTCTGAACAAAAACCACGTTTCCCACCCCCCAAAAAAATGCACTCAGCTGAACCTTGTGTAAATGGATATTTTTAAATCGATTTAAAGCATAATGCAAACAATTAAACCTAATGCAAACCCAGGAGTATTTCAATGTGTAACTGCAGCCTCCTAGTCCATCACTCTCAGTGGCTATGCTGCATGATATTTAGTATTAAGTTATCACTTGCTATGTAGAATTGTATGCTTTCTGCCAAAGGCATAGTTCTCTTCCAATCGCTCTTCAAAATCGTATGGGAAAGCGGCATCAGTTTTCATTTTTGCACGAACAGGCATGAAACTTTAAAACTACCTTAGGCAAAAGGTGTAACTATGTCAATAAATAGCCACCCTACACTACCTTATCCTCAGGCTGTGCATCATCTTTTCCTGGATAGTGCAGAAAAAAAATTGTTCCAAAACTTCATGGCAGATGTCCATGTTGAGTCTGCTTGTATGAGGTGAATCCAGACTCGGGTTGCAAAGTCAGATGGGAGGTGTAGTCTCAAGCATCCTCCCTTGTAAGCATGGTTGGAATTTTCCATCCCAAATGCCAAAGGATTTGCTAATTACTCCGTGTCTGTCTATAAAGTGCTCTTTTACACAGGACCTGAGTACTGTCAATAAAATGTGCATAGATTTAGTTGCATCTGGAAATCTTATTTTATACACATGTAATGATATTCTAGAAACATTAGGGAGTAATACAGTTTGCAATTTGCTGACACTGCCCTGCTGTTAATTTAAAGATTGACCCTGAACACTGAGTGGGTGATTGTGAAGGAGACCTATGATTGTGCTTATACTGGAAGCTTTCACAAGTTCGTTAAAGTTGTTTTTGGGCTACTCCTCATTCCTCTAGCCCTGTTTATGAATTCCAAAACATTACACATTATATTAACTATGAAAGCCTTACTTGGGTGGGACAAATAAGGCAAATTTTCTTTTTCTTTTAATATTCTTAGTCCAGTCATCATCAACCGACACATTAAACACATCTGTTTGATGAACTTCCAGTGACAGGCATGGCCTTCACTTTCTAGACTGTTGTTATATTAATTATTAATTTATTGGCCAGTATCCTACTCAGTCTTTCTACAGTTGTGTATCTCCAACAGTGTAAGCTATCACAGAAATATGAGGAGATACCCATGGTACAGAACCAGGCATGTAATTGGTGCTTTGTCAGATCAACACCTCATCAACAGTTTCTGCATTTGTAGTTCCATGCAGGTAAATATTGGACAAGGTATTGGCCATTGATTAATTAATCGTAGCTCAAGAATGGAGGCATAACTTCATTTATAAACCACATCCATCCTTGGATGTCTAACCATTATCCTTTGTCGATTATGCTGTGTGAGGTTTGTGTGCACTTATTTCTCCACAGCAATGAAATAACATTCATTCAAAGTAAATTATAGTTAGACAGCAGGCAGTTTGCTTCTGTTCTTTTCTAGGGTGTATCTTTGTCAGTCAATTGATGATTGTCGTTGACTATCTTGTAAAGAGTTTCCAATGTCCACAGAAGGACCCCCAAAACACTCAGCTGTGTCCAGTTTATATGGACAAAAGGGGACCTCCTCGATTGATGAATGCCACAATGTACCTTGCATTATTCCCTATTATTTTCAGCGATTGCAGCTCTTGGTTGACTTTGAATGCTGGCAAATAGTTGCACTGAGGAAGAAAGTACTGTATGCGCCTCACCCCAGTCTGTACAACTGTTCTGAGAAACAGAAATGTCCACAAGAGGTACCATCTTAGACCATAATCTGTTGTAATGAAAAAGACAAAGCCCATGAAAGGCTAATAAGATTTATTTGGCAGATATGGGCTACAGTGCACAAAAGCTTATGCCTGCTTATAAAACTAGTTAGTCTTCAAAGTATCTGTCATTTTTGCTACCCAGCACAATATAAAGTTTCCATGCACAGGCAGCACAAGCTGTTATACCACCTGAGGCAGGAAGAGAAGAGCTGCTGCTGGTGGTGGTGGTGGTGGTGATGATGACACAAAACAACCCCAGCCCCCCTCATGGGAGAAGTAGTGGAGGAGGAGGAGGCGGGAGGAGGAGGAGGAGGGCAGAGCTGGTGCCTAGGCATGTTCCATTCATGTGTTTTGGATTTCATCTCCCAGAATTCTCCAAGAATTCCCCAGGTAGAATTCTGAGAGTTCCAGCCCAACGGAACAAAACGCTGCAGATGGAGGCCTGCTGTTCAGGAGGCCATCTAGCTAGCCATTGTTACTGTTGTTGTATGGCATTGAATTGCTTCCAACTTATGATGGCCTACAAATTAATTACTCCAAAAGGTCATATTATTAGCAGCCCTGCTGGTCCTCCTCGACATCTCAGCCGCCTTTGATACCGTCGACCACGGTATCCTCCTGAGGAGGGTCTCCGAGTTGGGAATTGGTGGTCAGGCGTTGGCTTGGCTCCGGTCCTTCCTCGGGGACCGTCCTCAGAGAGTTCAGCTTGGGGAGTATGAGTCAGCCCCGTGGAGCCTCAATTGTGGGGTTCCGCAGGGTTCGATCATCTCCCCAATGCTGTTTAACATCTACATGAGGCCGCTGGGTGAGGTCATCAGGGGGTGTGGAGCATCGTGCCATCAATATGCTGATGACACGCAGCTCTACATCTCCTTTTTGCCAACTACAGTGGATGCCGTTCTGTCCCTGCAGCGCTGCCTGGGGTCTGTATTGCAGTGGATGCAGGAAAATGGGCTGAGGCTGAACCCGGACAAGACGGAGGTCCTGAGGGTGGGTGGACCTACCATCAGCGGTTTGGGAAACTCCCTCTCTTTTGGGGGGGTGACTCTCACCGCGAAGAGTGAGGTGCGCAGCTTGGGGGTCTATCTGGACCAGGCGCTTGCCATGGAATCCCAGGTAGCGTCAGTGGTCCGCACCGCCTATTTCCATCTTTGGCGGATAGCCCAGCTGCGCCCCTATCTAGATGTTGGGGTGCTCACCACTTTGGTCCATCTCGAGATTAGACCACTGCAATGCTCTCTACGTGGGGCTGCCTTTGAGATTTATGCGGAAACTCCAGATGGTGCAGAATGCGGCGGCCAGACTTCTTACTGGGGTAAGGAAATATCAACATATTACTCCCACTCTGGCCGCCTTACATTGGCTGCCTGTCCGGTTCCGCGTAGATTTCAAAGTCTTAATGCTTACGTATAAAGCCCTAAACGGTTTAGGGCCTCGTTACCTGACGGAACGCCTTCTCCCACCTAGATCTACCCGTATCACCCGATCTAGCCAGGAGGTGAGACTGAGGAGCCTAATGCCGAGGGAGGCCCGGAAGGAAAAAACAAGAAACCGGGCCTTCTCGGCAGTGGCTCCTCGTCTCTGGAACAATCTCCCTCCTGAGATTCGCATGGCCCCTTCCCTGGGCATCTTTAAATGCCAATTGAAAACCTGGTTGTTCAAGCAAGCCTTCCCTCCATCCACTGTCTGAATTTTTGTTTCTTGTGTTCTTTCCATCTTGGATCATTGTGTTTTTTAGTAATATATTGCCATTTTAAATTGTAAATTGTTATATGTTATGTTGTTACCCACCCAGAGTAGTCTATATGACTAGATGGGCGGGCTATAAATGTAATAAAGTAAAGTAAAGTAAAGCCCTGTTCAGGTCTTGCAGATGAAAGTCCATGGCTTCTCTTTATTGAATAACATCCATCTCATGTTAACTTCTTCCCTTTTTCTATTGCTTTCCATTTTTCCTAGCATCATTGTCTTTTCCAGTGAGCCCTATCTTCTCCTGATATTTTCTCCTGAAGTAATGTTTCTATCCAGGCCTCCAGGAATACCAGGGCCTTTGCCTAAGCTACTCTATTCTTCCACTTTCTTATTTTCCATTTTCTTCCCTCAACACAGTGTTGAGAACTGAGCAAGATCAGTTCTCATTCATATGTTTAAAGCTTGGGAATGTTTTTCTGCAAATCTGCCAAGCCTGCTAATCACTTTCTTATATGTGGAGGGTGCCACTCTGTCTACTTGGAGAATTAACATCACTGTCATATGAATGCATAATGCAGACATGAACAGGATATACTGTATATGTATGCAGATATCTGCATATATATGTGTATATGTGTGTGTCTGTCTCTCTCTCTCTCTCTCTCTCTCTCACACACACACACACACACACACACCTCTCACTGATTCCAGTTCTCCAAGTAGACAGAATGGCACTGTCCATGTTTGAGAGAGAGAGGATAATGTAATCTGCTTTGCACACTCAGACTGCATGTGATTTACTTCTCCTGTGCTGTAATTTTTACTCTTCCATCCTCACATTCATTCCGGTCTAAGTTAATGTGTCTCTTGATGGCGGTAGATCTATCTCTTTAGATGCATACCTGCAGAAAGCAGTGAGTGGGGTCTTAATTTCAGAGGAAAGGAAATGCAGGGTGGGTAGCTGAACATTCCTGCCATCCCCTGGTTTACCTTCCTGTAGTCTCTCTCCCTCTGCCTTGCCTCAGGGAGGAGTTACCAATGGGTGCACAGGGATGTGTTGCCCCAAGACAATTCACCATATTATGATGATGGGATGTGCGACTGGTTCACATGTCTGACCTCTACAGACATGGGGTAGGAAGGAGAAATGTTTATTGTTTGGGGAAGTACAGTAGCAAATATACGCCTACTATCCTTTTGCTGGCTGGCTGGCTGACTCAATGGTTTAGGTATCTAGCTGTGGAGCTGGAGATTGGGAGTTTGACTCCCCACTGTGCTTCCTGTGAGTAGAGCCAGTCTGTGTGGCATTGAACACACTGCATAGTCCCAGAGTGGCCCCAGAAGAAGGAAATGGTAGACCACAAGTATTCTCTGCCTGGAAAACCCTGAAAAGGGGTCACCAAAAGTCAGAACTGACTCGACGACACATGCTTATTATTTATTATTATCCTCTTGCTGAGACAAACTAATACACAAAGAGTTGGAAAACGTTGCAGTAGTGAAATGGATTTCAGGGCATACATTCTTCAGCAAATGTTATAAACCTCATAGTAACAACATTAATGTATATTCTCCTAATATGAATCTGTTCTTCTGATTCTCAATTATATTGGATGTGTGTTGAAAGTACAGTGCATCAAATTACTGCATAGGACTGCTGATACATGCTATTAGTGTTTCAAGATTATCAGGAAAAAAAATTAAAAGAAAAAAAAAACCCTTAACATGAATATCCAAACACATATGTGGATGTTTTAAATTTTTGCATTCTGGAGTTTTGCCAGAATGCAGACTTAATTTTACCTCAGACTGAGATTCCATGCTAAAGATCTCAGAATGGAACCTCTAATAGTGGAGAAACTTCAATGCAGAAATGATTTGTGAGCATTTTCCTAACAGGAGAAGAATGTTATGAATAGATATATACACTGCTTATAGAATTTAGAGAGTAACATTCTTAAAGACAGTGAAACTGAAACCAATGATAGTTGTGCTGCCATTCTTCTTGATTTTTATTCCATAGGCTTTGCATTATTGGGAAGTCTTGAGATTGGCATGATTATGCTTTTGCACTACAACTCCCAGAATTCTCTACATGGCTGTGGAAATTCTGGGAGTGCTTAGGGAATTCTGGCAGTTGTAGTTCAAAAACACAAGTCTGCACACGTCTAGTGTAGGCCTAGGCTTGCCATTGTGTTTACAAGTCAGATAGAAGCATGTCTGGTACAGAACTAATTACCTCATTTCTTCGTAACAGGCATTACTCCTTAGCTGGCAAACATGGTAGTCACATGATACAAAAGACATGCCTGAGAATGTGATATTTTATGAGCTATTATGCAATGGGATCAAACATAATAGATCAAAGGCTCATAAGAGTATAATTACTGACACTTACACCATCTACAATGTATTTTGTTTACTATCATATACTGTATATTCATCTGATTGTTCTGCTAAAATGAGAAAAAGGTGCTGCAAAGTTTTTGTCTTCTTTATTTTCATTTTTTTTGTTTTTGCCTGACATTCTGCTGAAAAGGTTGCCCAACAAGCCATTGGAGAGTAGAATATTTTTGCAAAGGCAGCACTGCACAATTCATCCTGTTTTCCCCATCCCCACGTTGGCCATGGCTTTTCTTGGCCATGACACTGAAAAGTGCTGAGAAAATAGCAGAAAAGGCAGTGCAGTCCATGAACATTATCCCCCCCCCCAAAAAAAAAACAAACAAAACAACAAAAAAACAAAACACAAGTGTGTTTATCCAGAACTAATTTGAAACAATCTGAAACTCAAGACAAGCCACTGCCCAAGTGAGATTGTTTGGGACGTCTAACATGCTGTTCAAGAAGTCAAGCTGCAATTATCCACCAAATTTCAGCCCATCTCAACATTTTGGGGCAAATAACCTCAGTATTCAAGGAGTCTATATTTATGAAAATGGAAAGCACTCAGTGCAGAATACACCCACCTGTTACTAACCATTGCAGCGGACACACATAGACATATGTATAGAATGATATGCTTCTTTTCTTTTCTTGAGCTACACTTGAACAAGTAGCACATATAGTCAGAATATAAAGTTTAGAAGTAAGACAGCATGTGCTCTGTTTCTATATGAAATGTGGGGTAAAGTGTTGTTTAATATGGAAACTTAATATTAAACAGGAGTGCCTTCGCTGAGGAATATCTCACTATTGACATCTGAAGCCTGAGCTGAGCCTGATCTCATTTGTTGTGCTGCCCAGGCATTCTACTGACTTTAATAGGGCTAATTCCTAGGTAATTTTCACAGGCTAAGACCTTTCTCTTCAAGCAGGCTTTCCCATAATTACTGGCTGCCTGAGTGGGGTTCTTAAATAGATTCTTGTGCCTTACTACATTGAATGTGTGTTGATGTTGCTTCCGTTTACCATCTTTTACTGTGGTATTTGTTTGATCCTTTTTAGTATTTGTATACCTATTGTTTTTAGTTTTAAATATTGTCTTTGAATGATGTCAGCCGACTCGGGTCTTTCTTAAGGAAAAGGTGGGATAGAAATGCTTTAAATAAATACATTAAATAAAGGCCAAAGAATGTATTTTCAATAAGCCATCGTTGGAATGGAAATCTCATTAGTGTTCTAGAGATGTAATCTAGTCACACTTTTATGCCTGAGAAAACAGACCTGCAAACAAAGCCTCCTGAAGACCAATAAGAAAGTAAAACAAACTAATTTGCAAATTACAAGAAGTCAGAAAAGCTCCTGCTGTAGCATTCAGATTTTCTCAGCAATTAAAGAATTCCCTTTTCTAATCACGGGTCATCTGTGACATAGAATTTACCTTCAGAAAAAGAAAGAGAGAAGGAAGTGGCAGAAGGAAAGATGGTGGTCCCACGCATTGCCATGATACACCCCCTACCCAACAGATGACACTAAAGGAAAAACTCATTAAACTCAGTGAGACTTACTTCGGAGTAGACTTGCATGAGACTTCACTAAGATCAGATTTCAGTGTGGATGTAGAAAATTTAAAGTTAATTTAAAGTTAATTCTGACAATTTCTTTTCATTTATTATTTATTTATTAAAACATTTTAAAACTGCCCTTCATCATCATGGATTCCAGGATGGTGATAGTGACAATTTCTTATTCTTTGCAGCTAAGTTGACTTATATTCTTTTAAAACAAGGTTGTCAGGATTTGCAGTTGTCAGTATGGTTTCAGAAAGTGTTTGAGTATCAATACTTTGTGTGACTTTCAATAAAACAGTTATTGCAATGGATGCATTGATGGCTTTTATTATTCCTTTTAAAAACCAGAAACCATAATGGCCTCCCTTCACTTAAAAAAAACAACTTTTTATTTAATTGTGGTGGTGTTCAGTTTTTAAAAAGAAGATTTTTTAAAAAAAAAGTTTTCATTCATATGTCTTAATCTCATAGTGTACAATGTTGAGTACATTTTTAAGCTGACGGATGTTAATATGTTGAGGTGGAAATCACAGAGGATCTTAATTTTGCAGCTCTTAATAGTTCTTTCAGCGGAACTGGACAAAATGTGCATGTAGGATGGGTTCAGAATGCCAAGCCCCTTGCCAAGCATTATGCCAGGTCAGGGTAGAGTAATATGTATCATGGCTGCAGTGTTTCATACACGTCATACACACTGCATGTGCTACCCCCTGCCTTCTGATCACCATTTTTTCACATTGACGTGGGATGTTTCCTACTCCCTTTCACTTGTATTTGGGTAGAAGCCTCCATGTAACAAGGGAGCCTGAGAAAGGAGGCTCCCTTCTGTGCATGGAGGCTCGTTGCATGATTTAGAACCCTGCTTTTCTTCACAGATAGAAAAGGACTCCCCCACCCCTGCTGCAGCCAGTTACTCGGAGGGAGACAAGAACAGTGATTGTGTTGGAGGGGACACAAGGAGACTGACTGACCTCATTTCCCCTGCTGATGTGTGTTACTGTGGGCCGTGCATGGACTGCCTGAACAGGGCTATTGTGTCACATGGAGAGAGGGTTGCTTTCCACTGCAGCCAGAAGGGAGGGTCTACTGCCCTTCTCTTTCCTCACCAGGCAGAGATATCGAGGAAGATTAATGAGGGAAGGCCGGGAGATGTAGCTCTTTCATCTCATCAGTACAATCGTGCAATCCCTTTGGCTATCTTTGCTATTAATTTCAGGGGAGGAGGGGGTGAAGGAGGTGATGATGGAAGAGAAAACAGTGCTTTGGGCAATGGAGGCTTTTGTCACAATCCAACTCACTCTTGAAACTTTCCCCTTGTTGGAATCAGAATAAGCTTAGAACGGCTGTCACATTTATTTGTAAAGACCTATCGCCAATTCCAGTTGCCTCTCCCTCCACCCCGGTATGATGCTGAGGTGACTTCACAGGTAAGGTCCTCTGCTGGGCAAAGGAAGATGCTTCCGCAAGGCTCTTTGGAAGCCTAGATTGGGGGTGCTAGGTTTAAGCACACAAACCACATGGGAAAAAACTGTGCTCTGATTATCCTAGTTATCAGTCAAAACTTCTTTATAAAAATATTGAGATATAAAATATTAGAAAAATTAAGAAATTACTAATGTCACTCTGAGATATTAGTAGGAGAAAGAATACAAGGTTTCATTACTTTCAATTGAATAGATCAGACAGCAAATTTTTAAAAATGATTGCCTTCAGCAAAAAACTTCAACAGACTCACTGCTTCTAGCAGAAAACAGAGGAGGAAAGAGAGAAAGAGCAGAGGGAAGGGGCTGTTTTTGTTTTGTTTTTTAAATTTTGAGGCAGGAAGGAACTGTGGGTTAGTACTGGATAGATTGACAGTCATCCCAGCCCATAAATGTCCCTCCCAGCCACATTTTCTGCAGGCAGCATGCAAGGTTGTAAAAACTCAAACAGTAACTGGAGTTCTGGCACTTAGCAATCCTGTTCTTGTAACTTATATGCAAGATGATTTGGGGGAAAGAGGTACAGTGTTTATATGACAGTGTGAAGTGGCAATTCTGGTGGGGGATTCTACTGTGGGTAGTCAAAGACTACCTACAGATTAAACCTTTTGCTTTGTTTCAACCTGATGAGTATCTGAATTTAGTTACTCTGTGCCACCAAGTTGACTCAGACATATGGTGACCCTCCCAGGAATTTCTAGGTATAGAGTACTCAGAAGTGTTTTAACCACACCCTCCTTCTGGTGATGCTCTGGGGCTCTGTAGGTTGCTCAAAGGCTGGACAGCTAGTGGGGCATGTAGCCCTACTAGCCACAAACACTCCAGGTTTGACTAGCCACACTACAGGCAGGCATTCCAACTCACTGGACCATACCAGCCTGCAATCTGAATGTCCACAATCATAATATAATCAAGGAGAAAAGCAGGCACTAAGTAATCCAGTAGGACCTTACTGGTGTAAGGCCAGCAACAAGGGAACCCCTTAGGTTTAAAAAGTACATATAAGTCAAACAAAACCCCCAAGCAAAAGAAACCAAAAGAAAGGCAATGTGCAATCTTCATTAATAATAGTCTTATGAATAATACATAGTTGATGTCATGGTTTTCTTTCCTCTTCACAACACTGTCCTTTTCCTGTGTTTTATAAACCAGATTCCATTAATGAGGAAGGCAGTGCTCCACTCTTTCAATAAATTATTTTCCCTGCAACATCAAACATTTGGACAGCTAAGCCTCAAGGACTCTCATTGCATATGTGGAAACTGTAGAATGCATGATGTGTGGGGTCCGGGTCTTATGCAGCACAAAAGGAACCGTTTTATGTTACAGGAAACCACCCTGCAGTCTCTGAAATTAATTCCTTGGGATGGATCAGAAAGAATCAATTCTGCCCAAACTGCCTTCAGTCAAATGACTAATGGTTTTGTTAACAATCACACTGTTGGGCTGGATGGGGGATATTGCGCCAAATAAGCTGCACTGAACTAAGCTTTTGCTCTTTTCCCTCTCGTTGCTTGAATATGCTCGGGGGGAGGGGGGAAGAGAACACTACATGCTGCAATTTATGCTATCATCTCTGAGCACATCCTCCCATTCAACCTATTTGATGCCAAGTATACAGAGTTCTTCAGCTAAATGAACATATAATCTAAGTTTCTTGGCTTTTCTTTGAAACCTTCCTCCATATCATTCCATATCCACATGCTTCACAGAACTGCAGTTCTTCTGATTCATCACAGGAACGAATGGTTAAAGTTACACTTTGGATCTAAATTTTACATTCTATGAAACAAAATAAGAAATTATGCCTCTCCAAATGACAACACATTCACATTTATTCGTATTTTCAAAATTTAAGCTGGGTTTGATTGTTTTTTTTTCAGACTGCTTGTTACTATTATGAATTAATTTTCTCATCTTAATGTGATACATTGAAACATTAGCAACATTCAGATGGCTCCTTGAGACTAAGGGTGTGACTACATGGCAAGGGAAATGTGATTTAACTTGCATTTTCTCACTGTGAAGTCACAACAGGGCATTTGGTTTACTTTGACAGAAGTGGCCACAGAAGCAGAGGGGAAAAACGCTTTCTAATTGCAGTTATTTGAAGTGCCTCTAGGTAACAAAATTCAACGGAACTGCCTTAAGAAGGCTTTCCATCCTCAATGACTCTATTTCCTTATCTTGTCTTGGCCATCAAATAGCTAGTTAAGCTGAAAACAAACAAAACAAACAAACAGGAACTCCACCTAGGAAAGTAAAAAAAGAAGTGGGAGAGAGGCTTTATGGAGAAAGGTGAATACTGGTGTGTGTGTGTGCGTGTGTGCGCGCGTGCGTGCTCTCTTCATCCTCCCTTGTGATGCAGGAGGTGAGAGAGAAGGTCGCTTTGTGCACATATCCATGTGCTCAGTTAGTCTTTCCTTTCTGCATCAGAGAAAGAAAAAGGATTTGACTTTTAAAAAGTAGAAGGGTCTCTGGTTGAGAGAAAAAATATGGGTTGGGGATGTGGAACTCTGGGCTGATTATTATTATTTTCTATCCTAAGGCGATCTAGCACTAAACTAGCATATGAATGCAATGACTCAGTGACAAACTCATTTATTCTTTTTTTTTTAAAAAAAATATATTCTGGGAAACTCAGGGGAACAGATCTTGGGGGTAGGTGCCCTCGCAGCCCCTAAACATCATGACAACAACAACAACACCATGCCCCTCCCCTGTCATTTTGTAGAATGAAACAAAGTACTTTTGAGTCATTCTATTTTGAAAAATGTAGAAGCCTTCAGCAGCAGAGGAAAAACTCAGTATTGGGAGGAAAAAGGGCTGGACTGATTTGAATTCGCCTTTGTGTCATGTGATCAGTGAAAAAAATCAAATTCATCTGTTTTATACAGGAAATCCTGTGGTATTTCATCGTATAGTTGCAGCATCACATGGACAAAATACTTTTCTTTGCAGCGATCTAGACTTAAACCAAATTTTTTACATTTTTCTCTTATTCTTGACTTGAGTTATGATTGAACTCACAAGTGAACTAAATAAAAAGAGTAATGGAATTCTGAACCACATCAGTAGAATTATAGTCTCCACGTCATGAGAAGCAATCATATATTTCTATTTTGCTTTGGTCAAACTTTTAATCAGATCTTTTGGACCTTGCCCATTTCTAGACACAACAGTTTAAGGATACCAGAAATCTGAAATGTGTCCAAAGGGAGGTGGTAAAGATGGTAAAGGTGAAGTCCTTTGAGGTAAGGTTGAAAAAGCTGGGCTTGCTTGCTGAAGTGATTAGTACAAGGTGATCTGATTGCCATTGCCAGATGTTTGAAGTGTTGTCATGCCTAAATGATGAGGTAAATTTATCTTCTCTTGCTCCAGAGCCTAGGATTCAAACCAACTGGTTAGAATTATAAGAAAAGCGATTAAAACTAAACATTAGGAAGAATTTTAATGGTGGAACAGACTATCTTGGAAAATATCAAATAGTTAAGAGAATTTTAAGTAGAGGTTGAATAACCACCTGTTGGGTGTCCTTGTGATGAATTTCCTGAATCATAGGGGATAGGAATAGGATGGAATAGATACTCTTTCAGGTTCCTTCTGGTTCTCTGTAGACATGGCTATTATACCACAGATTTGAACTAGTTTTAACAGAAATTCCCACAGATTTAAACTAATTTAACAATTAGTCCTTTTCTCCTGGCGTAGAAAGTGTGGAAGTGGTAGCTTCCGTGATGCCAGAGACAGTAGAAGTTAGAAAAAGTTTCAAAATTCTCACCAAATTATAGTTCCCCAAATTATATGGGGGAGATGTTACTGTTAAAATGATATAAATAAAATGTAGGTCAGCTATAATGTAGGCCTGATTAATTTAAGTCTCCTATTTTTAGCATTATATAAATGTAGCAGATCAGATTGCTGATAAATAAGATAAACACTTGATTGCTACCTTGATTTACGATTGCAGATCTCTCATTTCACACTCAAGTGCTGTTTGCCATGTTCTAGCCCTGCAACAGAGCATGACTTTCTGCTATGACTCATTTTGCACACTCTGATCCTCAGCCTAGGAACTCTCCTGAACTTCAAATCTACTAAGCCTGGAGTCTGAACACCCAGGTAATCTCTACTAAATGTATGGACCATGGCGTAGAAGGTGGGCTCCATTTGGAAAAGAAACTCAGCAGAGGCTTTGTGACATTAGGGGAGGCCATTCTCTCCATCCACCACCTTCATAGGTGCATTTGATGGGGCTTTCTCTGTCACTGCACCCACACTCTGAAACTCCCTGTCATAGGAGGCCTGACTGGCCCCATCTTGACTATCCTTCCCCAAGCAGATGAAGACCTTTGTCTTCAGACAGGTTTTCCCTTAATGATTGTCTGAGATGAGTTTTTAAATGGATTGTTGTGCCTTGTTGCTTTGAATCTGTTTTTGGTGTTGATTTTGTTTACCATTTTTAGAGTGGTATTTTTAAATATATTTTTAAACATTTTGGTAGTCTGAATGGCCCTTATAACGAAAGTTGAATTAGCGGTTATTGCCTCTGAAAAGTGTTTGTGGTTCTCCCACACCCACAAAGTACTTGTCAGTTCTTGAGCAGATTCTCTGCACACATTTTTAAATGTATTTCTTTCATAAGATGTATTGCATCTGGGTTTCCCCGCCACAAAGGTTGCTGTTGTTTTTGATGATGGCAGCAGTAACAGCAACAAGAGGAGAAGAGTCTCCAAGATCAAGGGCAGTTGTCATTTCTTGGAGTTTTACACTTTTGAGGTCAGTGGTTCCCAATCTTGGGTCCCCAGAAGTTCTTGGACTGAAACTCCAAAAAGCCTTCACCACTAGCTGTGGTGACTCTAGGAGTTGTAGTCCAAGAACATCTGGGGACCTAAGATTGGGAACCACTGTTCTAGATCAGCCATTCTCAATGGGGGCCACATGACCCCTTGGGGGCCTGGGTACATTTGAAGGGGGGAGGTGCAAACTGGAAACAATTCTTCACACACCACTTTATAAGGTTCATTATGCGACTTATACAATCCTGATTTGGCCTATATTTCTTTCATATTGTGTTTATGGCCATGGCCAGAAAAAAGTTGAGAATGGCTGTTTTAGATTATTCCATTTTCCCCTTTCCACATCTTTCACAAAACAGAGCTTGCCAGCCATGGCAGGTTATGCTGTGCTTCTTTGTGAGGCACATAAATGTTGGAGAGGGCCTAGTTTAAATGCATCAAACTCTCAATTAATTTTTTTTACGGTATATAAAGAATCCTCACACTGTTGCATGAGCGAGCATGATTGAAAAGCTGCAGGGCACTCACAGAGCACATGAGGAGGTGACGAACAGAGACGGAAACAGCAGCACGTTGCTATGGTTGAGCCGGCCACTGAAGAATGTGGAGATAAAAAAGACTACTTTTTGAAAATGTGTCCCAATTAGGAAAAGACTGAAAGAAAATATATATGTCTGTGCATGTGAGTGTGTGCACACATCCATTTGTATCTCTGTGTATACATAACAATTGGTTTCGTAAATGTACCATTGTGTTCAACAGGCATTATGTGCAGCGTCTGTTGTTAGTCTAGCCTTTTATAAATTATTATTATTATTATTTGGTATTTCCACACCACCTTCAGTCATGTTTCCATGGCAGAACAGTATAAATTAACTATGGAAGAACGAAGCCTGAATGATTTTATTTTATTTTTACAGAAGGGGTTGAAAACACATTGCCTGTTTCCTGTATGCATCTCCAGTCAATATTGCATCCTATGCTTGCTGAATTCAGTGGTTTACCACTGAAGTTCAGCAGCACTGCAGTAGTTTAAATGTGTGCATTTTTGTCCTTAAATAAAATGCATGTGGAAAAAACAATCACCATGAAACTGCAGAGCTAAAACAAGGTGTGTTCCCCCTTCACGTATCTTGAGTTGGCGACTGGAATTACAGTTTTCCACTTTGGGCAGTCAGCGCACTGCTGATGTTTGGCACTGACCTGTGCTCGTGATGGTGAGCTGTTGTCAGCACAAAAAATGACCAGGAGCAAATGTGGCCTGTGAGAAGGATGGGGTCTGCACAACTGGATGCCAGGCTTGCTACCACTGTTCTACTGGGGAACAAGGATCTTTTACATCTTTTATTTTAGCCAGATGGTTGTGGAAATATTTTTAAAAAATTATTTCTACTAGGGAAACTCAACTCACCTGACTTCCTTGGAGTAATGGAAAGAAGCATCTTTTGTTACAATTGGATCAACGCTGTTTAATAAGGGAGTCAACTGATAGCTATACACCCTTACTAGTTGATGCTGGTACTTCTGCAAAGTGAAAACATATTGCATAAGGGCCAAAGGGAAGCAGTGGGGAGCACAATAACACAACCCTGGGGGAAAGACTCAGACAACGTGACTGCAGAAGTGCAGATTGTGTGTGCTGGTTTCATACTGTGCACAATGCAGACCTGAGGCCCACGGCATATTGCAGGGGCCAGATGGCGTATATTTGGAAAATTTGAAAAGCTGCTTATATCACTGCCTTTCTAGACCAGTATTGTCTATGCTGACCAGTGTCAGTTCTCCAGAGACTCAGAAAGGTTTTGTATTTTTTGCGTCTTCTGCTACCCAGTTCTTTAAACAGGAGATGGCAAAGACTGGATCTGGCAGCTTCTGTATATAATGCATGTACTCTTCCACAGAGCTGGCATCTCTTTCCTTTCAGGTTGGGAGGAAGAGCAGTGTATAATGTTGCAAGCAAAGACTTTTCTGCTTCAGTGATTTTGTCACTGGGAAGATCTGCTCTAAATCCCAGGGCTCTGGCAATAAGCTTTGCCCTAACCTCAAACCCCCTATGTAGGAAGAGGATTCCTTCTCTTGCCAGTGAAGAGCCTCTTTGGCATGCAAGGTGAGTCGTAAGCAGCTCAGAGGCTGTGCAAAGTGGCACGTAAGTTTTCCTGCCATGGTGAGAATGATAGCAAAGACAGTTCTCATGCTGCCCCAGTGGGTCTCTCTTGAGAGCTTGCTCGTTGCCCTTGTATCATGCTCCAACACTTGTTGGAAGTGCCTTCGTGCAATCTCATGGCCTGTTCTTGCAGTTATCACAGTGCTGCAGAAGAAAACTTGACAGAAAAGAATTAGCAAGGTTCCCCTGCCTTTCAATAAAATCCTGGGAGTGGGCAGGAAGCAAAAAGCCCACAATCCTGGTAATTAAGCTGTAAAGCCCACCAGGGACATGCTGTCATCATGTCATCTGATAAGTGTGGAAGACCCAGGGGAGCCAGATGCCAAGTTGCCTCTCCCCCTCCCCCCGTTCCCCAGAAGGTGGTTCTTACCATGCTTGGAAGGTTTTCCTACAAAAGATGGGGAAAGGAATGATTCGCAAAACAATCCTGAAGGATAAATCTTGTAATTCAGAGTGCTGAACAGCTGGTAGTTTAAAGCACTGAACAGCAGTTTGCTGATTAATGTACCTCTTTAAAATGCAGAATAATGCAAGGCAATGAAATACAGCTCTGACTTTGCACAGGGCCTCTTGCACACAGGCAAACTGCCTCTCAAAGTGCTTTCTTGTAGTGTTAAAAATAATTACAAAAAGAGTGCTAAGTAATAGCAGGAGGGGAGAAGCATAAGAGGCAGAAGACTAAAGAGAGTGGGAAATCCGTTCCTACTCAGGAGGCTGCCTTGGCCCGTTTACTTCTAATAAAATGAAGCAGCCTACATGGACACATTTGTCAGCCAAATAGTACATTAAGAGAAACATGCATTTCCCACCATTACAACATTCTCCTCTCCAGGCACGTCGTTCTTTCAGACCTATGTGCCTGGGAATCAGATGTTCAAATGAAGCTTGTGTTTTTCTCCTATCTTAATGACGGATCACAAAGCTAAAGCATACAGAAGTAAAGTGAAGTTGTTACATTGCATCAAACCACTTCTGACTTATGGCAACCCTAACAGGGTTTTCAAGGTAAGTGAGATGTCCCAGGAGTGGTTTACCATGGATACAAGGAAACCCTGCCTCATGAGTTTCCACAGCCGAGCAGGGCTATGAACTGTGGTCTCCTGAGTTTCAGTCCAGCACTCTGTCGATTATACTGTGTTGTCTCTCATATATTAAAGCAAAGCTTGTGCCAGAATGAATGGCTGTCTTTTACTGGTTAAGAGAGTTCTGTTTCTAATGATGTGCTAACTATACTATGGGGTTTGAACCTGTGTTTCCCTGAGCTCTTCTTGCCTTTCAGGCCTTACGGGTCGTTCTCTTTACCTGACACAATCTGTTCATTTGGGTGAGTGCTGCAGCTGGGACTGCCATATGCTCTCCAAGGTTGAGTGTCTTTGAGTCTCCCCTCCTCTATCAACCTCCTCCTCTATTCATGTAGGTGTTTCTTAGATGCATTACCCTAATGTTGTCACTAACGGCTGCCCTCCACTGCTTACTCTTCTTGCCTCCAGACAACAGTGGGTTCTACCAATTTGCTTTGTGTTGCTAGGTCTCAGGGTACCAGCTGCACTGTAACACTGTGTCCGTGTGCATATGTCTGTTTGTTGAGAAATGTGCATGTGTGGCAGTAGTATCTTCTCAGCTGCCAAGTCTGCTAGTGCCAGGATTTCCCAACATCCTAGCAGTCTCTTGTTTTCCCAGGGACTGTGGTAGCAAGGGATTGTCAGAGCAGATTAGCAGACAAGTACCACACTGCTGTGTTGCATTACCAGATTGTGTTGGCTGAACTACGATAGGAGCGCTTGTTGACAATACTTAGTTTGGGGCTACACTTTGGATGAAATGTGGGAAGAGGCTATTTTCCTAACATTTGATTCTATGGCTTAGGTACTTTAGAATAATAGTAAAGTTTCCCAGTTCTGTTACAGGTGCCTTATTTCCCTCCCTGAACCCCAAATACTGCAAAGTGTCAGAAGCATGCATGAGATACAACCTGCTTGAAGATCACATGGTACAACCTGGGTTGAAATGCTGCATGGTGTTAGGCAATGATACTGGGAACTCCTGGCTCTATGTGCAGTTCCTCCATGAGGTGAGCTACTAAAGCAGCAAGCTAGAGCATCATCACCCTTGCCTCTTAGCTACGAGGACCAAGGCTGTGGACTGACCATTAAGTCTATATAATTAATAGGTTTTCTTGATCCTGCTGTGATTTTGTCTTAACAGCAATGGTCCTCCTGTGTGTAGGCATATTGTTCTCTCTCTCTCTCTCTCTCTCTCTCTGGGGCTTTCCACTTTGTTCCTTGGCTCTGATCTCCTAGTGAGGATGTAGAAGGTTCTTGGTGTCACCTTCATTGTGTTTCTCATTTCTGTGAATAAAACTGGGGTATTAATGTGCCGGTCCTAGCATATCTGATGCATTCGTCACACCTTTAAGTCTCCTTAAGATCTCTCTCCCCTTCCCTGCCATCAAATGGAGTTGGGCGTGAAATGGCCAGTTGCATCTCCTGAGGGTGGGACTGGCCATTGTAGGAAATATCACCTCCTCGCCCATTAACGTTTTTAGGCTTGTAGAGGCTTTTTTTTTTTTAAGTTCTGGTTTGAAAGATGACTTTTGCAGCCCTATGTAAGGCATGGATGGGGTAGGGTGAAATGACAAAATCTGCCCATTTCAGGCAAAAGTTTAAAATAGATTGGGGAAGCGTTGGGGAGGGTTGGGATTGGGTGCTGCTCTCTGAAGTCCCCAGGCGTGAGGGTGTTATGTATTTGTGCATTTCCCTGCCTCCAAACTGTATATATATATACACTTTGCAGTTGAAAATGTGCACATAGGTTTGTGCACACTGTATTTCTACAAAATGTCCCTTAAGCCTTACAACTGTACAGATCTTCAAGGAGAGGTGAATTTTTCTTGCAACAAGTTTTGTGATATGTGAAAATGCTACCTAAGTCAAGACTATCAAATCCAGCAGACTTCTTTCCTATCCCTGTTCCTCAGTGCTGTTCCTGGTTCCTAATTCCTGGATTTTGGACCCCAGTTTCTTGATCCCTTCCAGTACCTATCCTTAGCTCAGCCGTGACAAATGTTCCCATCTACGGATATAAAGTATACTCATTTCAAGGCAAGTGAGAGCCAAATCGAGCTCAGTCTGCATCACTCTTAACAGATATGTGCATCAATATGCCACTCTACCAGGTAAGCTCACCTGTACCTTTCTGTATTATGGAAATGGAGAAGGTGGTGCAAATCATGTGGTGCAATAACCCAAATGTGAATATATGTAGACAGCATACCAGCTTGAGGTTAATGTGGGAAAGGAATTATTTAATAAGGGTGTGTGTGGTTGGAAGATGCATATGATGTGACCAGACCAAAATTACAATGTGCTGATATCTTCGTGGCATAAGATCTGAGTTAACTGTGTCTTACATGCACCATAGATTCCTAGAGTTCACTTCCAGTCCTAATCTAGTGGGCCCTTTTAGGCACTTAGAGGAACATACATGGGCAACGTGGGTTCATCTTCTTTGTTATCAACAAAGTCTTTCCCAACCAAGCATTGAATTGTGAAACTACATCTCAGGCCATCAAGCATCAGAGATTTAAATTAATGTGACATCAGGTTGGGATAGATATTAAGGCTAGGCACTGGATTCAGATAAAAATCATAAATTTTGGATCAAATCAGACTGATTTGTACAAGGTCCACATCAAAGCAGAAGGGCCAGATTTGGATCTAAAGAAATGAATCAAATGTATCCAGAGCATCTGTTTAATCAGGTGGGGCACAAGTCACTTCAGCTTGCTGTTGTTTTTTAAAAGTAAACTTCTCTAGTGCCTCATATACAAACCCTGAAAACTAGCTCTCTCATTTTAGAACCAAAGATGTCTACACATTTCATGTATCTCAGTAAAAGAACAAAATGAAACAAAATTTTATAGCACTTTCCATTTTTCAGTGCATTGACTTTACAAACTGGTTGGGATCTAGGTTGAATTGAATTGTTTGAGATATATACACATGACTCTGGACCGAATATTTGGAAGTCCTGAACTGGCATTTTAAAAAACTGAATTGGGGGACTTATGGACAGTCTTCACAGATAAAGACATGAATGTGAAGGAGATACCAGATGCTTTGTGTCACGGATAGCATGCTGGGCGGAGGCTAGGGAGATCCATCTTCTAGCATCCAGGGCCAGTCACTCTCTCTCAGCTTAACCTAAGCCACAGGGCTGCTGTGGAAATACATGGGAAAGCCCTTCCTTGGGCTCACTGGTGGAAAGGCAGAATAGAAATGTAATACATCTATAAAACAAATCTATAAAAAGGCTTACTCAGAGAACACCCTGAAATTTAGATGGGATTGGCATTGCCTGTGAACTCAGTAGGTTACACCTTGGAAACACCTTGTTCTGTTCTCTTGCTAGACTTTAAACATCCTTCTGAGATCAAAGCCTTGGGTGGAACTGTAGCTCCCATTTGAGGAGGCACCTTGTGGTTTTAAACACTGATTAGTGTCTGCATTTCCTGATCTAATTCTGCTCTAATTCTGGCTGCAGTGAAATCATGTTAGCTAATGTAAGCAGGCTGACAGCCCCTTTGGGTATGATAAACTTCTTGATTGCTTCCCTAAAGCTTTAATGAGGCAATTGTGCATAGTGCAGTGTGCTTGTAGGTGGAAACATGGCTCTTGTTGGTACACGGCCTGATGCATGGGGCAGACACCAGCTAAGGAATGACTTTGCTGATTCTCAGGCTGATGGATGAGCAGCTGCTTTGTCCAATGGCCAGACGAACAGGCACTTCTCCCTTGAATTGCGTGGCTCCAAGCAGCATAGTTTTGGTTATACACAGATTTTTTTTCAATCAATCAATCAATCAATCAATCAATCAATCAATCCTATGCTGCTATTTGTCTTCAGGAAGTGGCCTGAGAAAGATGGGTCTCAGACTTACTGAGGCCCCTGTTGTTGGCAGTATGGCAGCCTCCAGTTCAATGGTGGTGGCCTAGCCAGCCCCCTCTCCTGGCGTGGCTGCTCCATGATGCGGCCAAGAGGGTGAGGGTGCTAGGGCATGCTGGGAGGCTGACGTGGGTCCAGTGAGGTCCATCTGTGTGTGTATTAATCAACTGTTTATGCTTCGTAGTTACGTTTGGGGCCATAATAATTATACATGGATTTTGAACTACACAGGGGTCTGGCGCCCCTAACCACAGCATTGTTGACGGGAGAAGTGTAAAGCACAATGGAGGAAGGCAGAATCAACAGAGTGCGAAAACAGCCTGAATATTACTATAGCAAAACTTGTTATATTTCCTTGAGGTTTGTACATTTTTGAATTCTACTCGAAACACAAATTTAAAATCAATTAAAATGTGTCGTATGTATTTCTGTATTATCAATGTGAACATTTGTCCAAAACTTTTGGACCGTGAGTTATAGCATACTCAGATTTTATTTGTAAATCTGAAATGAAATATTTATTTCATCTTAATTTACAGTAAATGTACAGATAGTCAGTTTGCACTTAAATACTTTCAGGTTTGCAGTCTCTCCCCACATAAATTCATTTAAAGGTAAAACCAAAATTAGATTAGATTCTTTGGAAATCCAAGATTAAGAACTCTCTCTCTCAAAACTGAGGGAAAACTCTCCACCTGCATGGATGTTTAAGTTTATAAAAAAGACAGCTGAGTAGCAAGAACCACATTTAGCAGAAATGAACTGTACCGTTTATTGTATAGGTGGCAGATTGGCACAAAATGGTGCTTATCTCTTTAAAAAATGGAAACAAGATCTAATTTACATATGCTGGTTGCAATTAGCATGTAAGTCCCATTCTGGGACTTGGAGGAAGGAAAGGAACATAACAGCAATGTAATTTTTGTTGTTTAGTCATTAAGTCGTGTCCGACTCTTCATGACCCCATGGACCAGAGCACGCCAGGCCCTCCTGTCTTCCACTGCCTCCCGGAGTTGGGTCAAATTCATGTTGGTAGCTTCGATGATACTGTCCAACCAGCTCATCCTCTGTCATCCCCTTCTCCTCTTGCCTTCACACTTTCCCAACATCAGGGTCTTTTACAGGGAGTCTTTTCTTCTCATGAGATGGCCAAAGTATTGGAGCCTCAGCTTCAGGATCTGTCCTTCCAGTGAGCACTCAGGGTTGATTTCCTTCAAAATGGATACGTTCGATCTCCTTGCAGTCCAGGGGTCTCTCAAGAGTCTCCTCCAGCACCACAATTCAAAAGCATCAATTCTTCGGCGGTCAGCCTTCTTTATGGTCCAGCTCTCACTTCCATACATCGCTACTGGAAAAACCATAGCTTTGACTATGCGAACCTTTGTCGGCAAGGTGATGTCTCTGCTTTTTAAGATGCCATCTAGGTTTGTCATTGCTTTCCTCCCAAGAAGCAGGCGTCTTTTAATTTCGTGGCTGCTGTCCCCATCTGCAGTGGTCATGGAGGCCAAGAAAGTAAAATCTGTTACTACCTCCATATCTTCCCCTTCTATTTGCCAGGAGGTGATGGGATCAGTGGCCATGATCTTAGTTTTTTTGATGGTGAGCTTCAGACCAATTTTTGCGCTCTCCTCTTTCACCCTCATTAAGAGGTTCTTTAATTCCTCCTCACTTTCTGCCATCAGAGTGGTATCATCTGCATATCTGAGCAATGTAATAGGATTTAGTTAAACAGAATTAGCAACCTCAGAACAATCATAAAATTATGTGGATTACTGGTAGCTTGCAATTACTTCTCAATATCAAATGAACACAAAAATTTGGAAAGGATCTCCTCAAAGCTTCGCTGTACTGCAGCCTACCTGGTATATCTGATTTGGCATAATTCATTCTATATGTAACATACTCCAGAAACACTGAAGTGCCTATTTTTAGACACGTGTTTTCTACAGTTGTTACTTATTTAATCAGATTTCCCATGATTGGTTCAAGGGAACCAATTGTTCAAGGGAACCAATTTGTTTCATTTAGGGCAGGGGTGTAACACATTTGGCCTGAGGGCTGCATCTAGTTTCCCACAGTCACCACCCCAGCACCACTGGTGCCCCCACCCCCACTGGTTCCCCCACCTCCACCCCTCTATTTTTTAGGATGGTTTTAATTTTTCTTTCTCTCAAAAAGTACCTTGTGGAGAAAATTTTTGCCATATTTTGAGGGCTCTCCAGCACCCCTTGATGCCCCAAGTTACATTTTAATTTAAAAAAAATTGGTCAGGGGTGGCAGGACTTATCTCTACAAGTCACAAACTGTCTACCTTGACGTATTGCACAGGATAAGTTTTATTTCTTCTATTTAGGGCCCAGTATTGGAGGAGAAGATGATGCTTACCAGAGCATTTTCCAACTAGTTTTCTTTTAATCTCTTCACATGTTCCACTTTGGTCAGTGATAGCTAGGCCCAATGGAGTAGGAAGCACCATATTTCCTTATTACAATTACTTCTTCTCTCCAAAATACTAGAGTGCTTCCTTAGACCAGTAGCCACTGTTGTGAGGTCTCTGCCACCGATCATCAAGCATACTTTTGCTGTGTGAAGAGTGTCTTTCACGTCAAGGGCTTCAAAAGGAGCAAGCTGGTGATTATCTCTAATATGATGAGAGAAAGGGTGTCCCTTGACTGGTAAAGGCCATTGGTCAGGCATGCTGCTGTGCCACGGACAGTGGCAGAGGGCTAGGGGAGAAAGCAGAAGTAATGGATCCATAGAAATATTAATGGTCCCTTCCAATACGTGCATCACTACATATTGGGAGGAAATGGATTTTACCGAATATACATGTACCTCTTAATCTGTGCAATGTGGCAGGCACCCGTCTTTTTGCACCCATATAGCCACCTGGAGACAACACTATATTATCATGCGATGCCAGTCTGGCCTGAGTTTTGAAAGTGAGCAGCAGAAGCCATGCTTCCTAGCCTTTCAGAGGGGCTTTTACTTTTAACTAAACGAAAGTAATGAAGAAACTTATCTAAGAGCTCGTTTTGACAGAACTTTAAATTCACAGATATGTTGAAGTCTTGCAAGAACAAGAAACTTGTGTCTGAGCTTAAAACTGTTGGATATGTAACATACTTCTAGCATTCACAACAGCCATTCCACCTTTTTCCTCTTTCACACATTTTCGGGAGGAAGCAAAAAGAGAGAAGAAGCAGTGAGAAGACAAAAAGAGGTTACAAATGGAAGATGATGATATCCAATAAAAATTCTGTGAATAAGGGTGATTGCAGAACAAAAGCCATATCTGGAAGCCCTCTTTCTGAACAAGTAGTGAATTCTGATATGTCACTCCATCCACCACTTTTAAAGAAACATTGAATGGTGATGGAGGTGGTGGTGGTGATGATGATGATCATGATGATGTTGATGATGGGCTTCATTTTGAAAGAGGACAGAAAAGCATGATTGGATTATTTCCAATCCAATGGAAATAAACTCTCCCATGTCTAGATTTCGCTAAGTATTGGTCTTCAGAATAGAGAAATGATTATAGCTCATTATGTTCTCTCTCTTCTTGTTAGGTGAAAATGTGTGGAAAAACAGTTCTGGCCCACTTAGTACCACCCAATGCTCTTATTCACAGGGACAGGATGTCCTGGAATGGACCGCTAATGATCACTGACAGGCAAACAACATCTCCGCTACAATAGCTGGTGCACAGTAGATTTCCCAAGAGTTGCAGTGATTCTGAAACAGTGCATGTCTGGAGGAAATCTTGGAGGAAGGGATCACCTTGGCTCATACTGGACAGACTCATTCCAAAAGAGCATAAAGGGAAAATGGAGCTCATATCCTTTGAGTTCTATTTGAGAGAGAATTCCGTGCTTCATTTCCTTTTTTTAATGCTGGAAGCACACAGCAAATCTCTCTCTCTGAAATGTTGACTGTGCTGCCTGATGAAAAGCTCAATTTACATATTTTCAGTTTAATCTAAAGTAGGTGCTAATTGATTACCACTGAATGTTGAGCATGGTCTGATTATTCATCCAATGTTGCCTGTGAGAAAGGGCTTTGCATTTGTGGTATGGATGAAAGGACACTTGCTCTTTATTCTCTGACTTTAATTCTCTGGTTTTTATTCAGAGATTTTAATAGATCTGGAGTGTTTGTATATACTCCCCTGACATTTTATGGCTAGTGAAACCAACTGTAATGCTTAAACCATTTGAGAGAGGTGATTATGATCAAACCACATTCCCGCCCACCTGCATCTCTGGGTCACGAAGCTTCAATGGACAAATTCCTTCTCTGCTGTTGTCACAAATACATTATGAGATTTCATCCTCAGAAAGCTAGTCCCATGTCTCTGACCCTTTCATTGTCAAGTTGAGCAGGACAGTATCAGACCATGGTATGTCATCTGTGAGGTGCACTTTAACATCTGTGAGAGATGTATGTTGAAAGACTTCCTATAAATGTGAGTGTACACCACCCTTGTTATGACTTGTCACTGCCTGTAAACATACTGCTGAGTGCAAAGGTGAGGTGGGGACAGGAAATACTATGGGTTTAGGGAGAGACCAACTCAGCACATACACACACTCTGTCACACACAAAGTGTTGCCTCACAAGGAAAGACCAGCTGAGCACACACACACACACTCACCTGTTGCCTCACAAGAGAGGATGAGTCAAGTGTGTCTGTGTGTGTGCCCAGGCGCGCGCACGCATACACATGCAGCACCAGCATTCTCCTTTCTCTACAAAACCTCTGTCTCAAGAAACTTGGGAGGCTTTTGTAAGAACTGAACTTCCTGCTTTTTAAAATGGAAGTTTAAGTATATATACACTATACACATGTTCCAACAGAAACTTCCCTCATGTAGCATCCAGTGCTAGTGGATCCTAGAAGATGAGCACATGACCTGTACTATGGTTGCTGGGAGAGGACAGAAGCAAGAACAGCTCAGATGTGACTGCACTTCCTCTGTCTCAAAATATTTTGAAGGGCTGTTTTGCACTTAATGAAATGGTGGAGTTAATGAAATGGTGAAGCAAAGGTGTGAGTAAGTGCAACACATGCAATGGAGAGAAAAAACATACCTTTTAAACTCTCAAGTAAACGAATGCCCATTCCACAGAATGCAGACTAGAAAGCTGTGCTCTAATTTCCAAACCCTTTCCTTGGGGAAGGCTACCTGAAGAAGAAAAGCTGTATTACACCAAAAGATCTACAAACATGTGGTATGCATGTCTTCTCCTTCTGAAGTAAAAAAAAAAAAGAGGGCTCAGAGTTAGCAAAAATTGTCGGTGGAAACAAGGTCAAAACCATCCATAAATCAAAAAAAACAGTTTTGTGTGTTTGTTGGTATCTTCCTGTCTTGCAGGACTGGTGCAAAAGTTAAAGTGCTTAACCTTGTGGATTTTTGGTGACTCCCTGGAAACATTGCTTATGTTGAGATTAAGGCATTAAGAGGTGCTGCACAGGAAGATTCCCCCAGCCGTTAGCACATTTGGCCTTCCTGAATTTTACCCATGCAAGGTCGATCAGGGTAGTGTCGCTCAGTGGTTAGTGTGGGACTCCCTGACCTGGGGAGCCTTGATAATACTTTTGGAGGTTATTGCTTCCTATGGATGCTAGAAATTAGAAGTGACTTAACAGCACATCCAGGGACGTGGTGGCGCTGCGGGTTAATCCGCAGAAGCCTCTGTGCTGCAAGGTCGGAAGACCAGCAGTCGTAAGATCAAATCCACGCGGCAGAGTGAGCTCCCATTGCTTGTCCCAGCTCTTGCCAACCTAGCAGTTCGAAAGCATGTAAAAATGTGAGTAGATAAATAGGTACCACCACGGTGGGAAGGTGATGGCATTCCATGTCTAGTTGTGCTGGCCACATGACCACGGAAACTGTCTTCGGACAAATGCTGACTCTACGGCTTGGAAACGGGGATGAGCACTGCCCCCTAGAGTCGGACATGACTGGACGAAATGTCAAGGGGAACCTTTACCTTTACCTAACAGCACATCCACACTTTGCATGCAAAGAGCAAATTCACTGTACTCACATTAGATGTATTGCAATTCCATCTAAATCACAATTAAAAAACAATCTAATTTTGTAATTTAATTAGGACATGTAATTATAAGCAAATTAGTATCTACTTTTGTCCTCCGTTTTGGTGGCACATGCCCTCCTTTTTGGTGATGTTTACTTGGCCACCCTAGATACATGTGTGAATAGTATGTGTATATAAATGGATAATGGGGAGCATAAGAAGATATCACAAAAGGCTTGAACCAGACAGCACCTTACAGATGATGAGCAATAAATATTAAAGGCCAGTGATAATAGCTGTATCTGCTTATTCTTGTTCCTGGGGTTTTAAAGCTGGCCTACTGCTAAGGAGCTATATATAATGTCTCTGTGGCTCACATTGGGGTTTATCAGAGAGGTTCTCTCCTGCTCCTCCAGATCATGCTCAGCACGCAGGGAGTTCTTTCCCCAATAAAAGTGGCTTTGGGTTTAAGTCCCTTCGTGTGAGAGGCTTTTCTCAGTGTTTATACTCCCCATGTGGTTTATGCCAGCATCGTGTGCCGCAGCTTTCCCAATTCATCATGCGCTGCATGAGCTGTCTACGTTCCTGGCAGCTGCAAAGGGGGCAGCGAGGATGACACAGCAAGCTTGGTTCAGCCGGCACAGCGGAAAAGCATTTGATTTTTCTTTGGAGGAGTTAATATGTGTAAATCCTCCCTAAATTGCTCAGCTCCTTGTTCCATGTGGTGTCTTTGATACCCCTAAGAAGTGAGACAGAGAGGAGGCCTTCAGGTACATTTCCCCTGGGCTGGCTTGGCAGCTTTTAGAATTACAGATACAAAATTCATACATGAGGACATTTTTATTCATTCAACTGCTGTTGTCGAGAGGGGGTACATCACAGTGAATGCTTGCTGGATGAACAAATGTTTCAGAGTGGTAGCCATGTTAGCCCATTGTTTCTTACAGCAAAACCAACAAAGAGTCTTGTGGAAGTCTTTGCTTCCTTCTGCAAAATCCCAGAACACAGATGGATAATACCTTTATCAGACCACCAAAATCTCAAAAACAGACACAGGTTAGCTTTCAAGGGCGGCAGGAACCTTCATCTAGCTGAGTAGGGCAGAGCCATTGTGGGATGGGGGAGAGAATCAAGGGAAAATTTTCAGAAAGTCCCCAAATAATCCTGGACAGATGTTAAGGTCAGGCTCTTTTGCTTAAAGCAAGCTTCAAAATGGATGCTGCGACTTTTCAGAATCAGTTTGAGCTAAATGGTTTCACCTCAGGCTATATAGAGTTTATTGTATTTCTCCAGTTCCATAAACAATGGTCTCTCAGCATCTCTTCCTTTGCCTTATGATGAAGCACATGGTTCCTGCCTGGTTGGGGGAAAGGCATCCAGGAACATGACCATGCCCGTATTAGAAAACATGGAAATCACATTTAATTGACACATGAGGTGAAGAAACATTCAGTTGCAGCCAGATTAAGAGAACTACTTAGTGGCTAAAGGGAGATGTTGTCCTTGATCCAGTACAATCCTTTTTGGATAAAGGTAGATCTTTTTTCTCTGGTTACAGATTTTGCCCTGGGCATCTATCCAAGGTATCTTCTCCAGCAAAAAAGAAAAAAAGCTATGTGATCCTTGTACAAAATCCAATAAGACCTTGGGATATTGAATACTCTGGAGAGAGATCAGGGGGGTTGTTGGGGTTTTGTTTTGTTTTGTTTTTGGGTGGTGGGTGTGTAATATACTTGTTTGATTATGTGTTATTGTCTTCAATTAGTGGCTTTTAAATAGTGGTATATGCCCAGTGGGTTGGAGCACCTGACTACAGATTCAGGCATTGGGTGTTCATTCCTCTGCTGTGCTTCCTAGGAGAAGAACCAACCTGTGTAAACCTGGACAATCCGTATGGCCCTAGAACAGCTCCATTTCTGAGTTTTTCATACCTAGAGAAACTGGGATAGTTATTGATGAATCTGAATCATCATCGGCACTATCATCACCACCATCAATTATGTTTAATTATATTTGGAGATGTAATTGCAGTTTTGGTTTTATATATCCCTTAGCCATTTGTAAACTACCCTCTGTCTCTTTTTAAGAGAAAGAAAGGATGCATACTTGTAACTGATCTTCATCTTTGTTCATGTCAGAAGCAATCTCATGGTGCTTCGGGAACGGAAGGGTCAGCTGACAGGGTGCTGCTGTTGCCTGAATGTGCACACCATTCTCGGGTTCTTCAGGGAGAGCCTTTCCATGTCCCTCACTGATAGGACGCAGTATACAGAGCATATATGAGAACTCAGGCAGATAATAAGGAAGAGTTTTCTCTTGCTTCTTCTTTTTCCTGTTCCAGAAGAGAAATTAGAAAAACAAAAAACAAACAAACAAACAAAACAAAACAAAACAAACACAAAATAACTATGTAGGCTGAAAATATCTCCATTACTTTCAGGTTTATGGAACACTTCACGTCTCCTTTCCTCTATACAAATGCTGGCAATTAGTTTTTACAGCACATACATGAAGGCAGATACATGCTTTGCCCCCTGTGCGAGAGCTATAATTCTTTCAAATTGATGTGTCAAAGAAGTGAAACTCAGTATGTTCTCCCCCCTGTGCAGTATGTTTTACAGTCAGAGGACTTTCACTAATCAAAATGGCTCCCTGTCATTACTCATGGAGAACATACGAGCAGGTTTGTATGTTTGGCCTTCTGGATTTCTCATCTTGTACGTGCATGAGGAATTCAGGGTTGAAGGTTAAAAATGAAGAACATGTGCAGCTCCCCTATCACTTAAAGGGTTTCTTTATTCTCAAATTTCCACTTGTCAGTCTAAATGAGAAACATGTTCCACATTTTTATTTATACATACATAGCAAGATATAAACAGAGGAAGAAAGAGACTGGTTGGCTGTGGTGATAGGGCTGGTGTTACATTTGTGCCAGTATGGTGGCATAACTAGAATGTTAGACTGACATTTGGGACATCCAGCTTTAATCCCCCCCCCAAAAAAAGAAACCCATAAAACTTACAGGATGACCTCAGGCCAGTCACTCTTGCTCAACCTCATCTATCTTACAGGCTTTTTGTGAGGATAAAATTGAGAGGGAAAATGTATATTAGACTGTTTGGAGGAAGGTGGGATATAAATGTAATCAATAAATAATAATGAAATTAAAACAAATATGGAGGCTGTAGCAATAACCTCAAACCAGTACATTCCGAGTACCAGTATAGCTCTCTAGATGGCAGCTGACATTTTAGACAGTTGCTCTACCTCTCTGGGTCTCCAGGCAGGGAGATACATGTAGCTTAAGGTGAACAACACTGGAAGAGGAGATCCTTTGATTTAAAGTCTCCACCCCTTCTTGCACAAGGCATCACTGGCTTAGCTTGGAGGGGTTTGTGTGTCTGTGTGTCGCATCAATAACTGATTGGTTTAGATATATAGTTGTGGAGCCAACAGTTGAGAG
Organism: Intellagama lesueurii; assembly: GCA_037013535.1. Lineage (NCBI taxonomy): Eukaryota > Metazoa > Chordata > Lepidosauria > Squamata > Agamidae > Intellagama > Intellagama lesueurii. The sequence goes on along the minus strand of JBAJHW010000003.1, from coordinate 72,487,371 downwards.
TTCCATTCCCCACTATGCCTTATTGACAGGGGCTAGACTTGGTGATCCATAGGGTTCTTTCCAGCTGTGCATTAAAGAAGAAGAAGAAGAAGAAAATTATATCAAATGATGGTCCCAGGTCCATACATCCACTATCTCTCTCTTCAGTCCCAGCCCACCCCCACCCCACCGATGTTGGGCCATCAGGACCAAGGCAAGGAATGGAGTGCCAAAACTGCAACTCATGAGCTTTCTAGTTACAGGAGTCCTGGCAGCAGCAGTGCAAAGGCTGGAAAACTCTTCCTCCCAAAACTTTGTGTAATTTCAGGGGACTGGACATGGCTATCTAGCAACCCTAGAGAGACTGGCTGACATTGAAGTGCTAGGAGAACAGTGCTCTGTGTGCCATGCAGACTGCCTATGAACTCTAAACTAATGTTCTTAGGTAGCAGTGGAAGACGATATCCCATCACCAGTGCATGAGAAGAAGAGTGACTGCCAATTCAGTTGACCTCTGTATATTAAAATAAGGTCAAGGGCTACCATATTGTCCTTTGTGTCTACCATTAAAATGTATTGGAATGCCCCAGATTACTGACTAATGGACAAGATGGGTGGTAGATGTTTTCTCCAGATCCAGTAATGGAATGTTAGCCATCAGAGATTTGAGAAGAGCAACCTCATCGCCATTGCCGCTAAGGGTGTGTGACTGAACTGCTGCGCAGTGTGTGTGTGTGTGTGTGTGTGTGTGTGAAATAACAGAATGGGGAGTGACTAAAGCAGGACAGAGAAATGAGGCTGGGAGATCTTGGAGTGCAAGGTGTCTGTAGAGGTATGACATGGGATAGCAGATGTGCTGCTAATAGGAATATATATGCTATTCACTCTCAGTTATGCTATACTTGTAAATATGTAAAAAAAATGCAAAAATCCCCACTGCTCAAAAGAAAGCCAGTTTTAAGCAAGGAAGTGCTGATCCTGCCTCATCACTTGGAAGAAGTAAGAACTGCACAACAATATACAGACATTTAATATTCTTGATTTCTTAGTATAGATATTTTCCTGCAGGTGGTATAAGGCTATGTACCTGCCTTTTCAGTGGGAATCACGAAGGAAGGAATGTTTCTAGAAATGACTTGCATTGTCAAATCATTTTGCTTCTATTTTCACACAAGCTGCACCTGCATTTTCTTTTTTCCGTTAGCCATGGCATCTCACAATAAACATCAGCCTGACCTCATTTGTACAGATGCATCCATCCAGTTTACTTCAGAACTTTATTACAGCAAATTGTACACCACATTTTAAAGTTCCTGAATCCATGTTAGGGCAATGTTTTTATTTGGTCAATTCAAGGACACAAAATAGGGCGACAGCTTTTAGAGTTTTCCAGAATTCTTCATCCAGCAAGGTGGTAAAGAAAGTAAAAAGGTGAAGAGAGTAGTAACTGTTATAATATTAAAGATATTAAAGACTTTAAAATTGGTTTTTATCTAGTGATGTGACCTTTTGGGGAGGTAGCATTGAGGACTCTTTCAAGGTCTGCTTGTATAAAGAAATAAATAACGGTTAATTTCACTTTTCAAAAGGGTATAGAATCCAGCTTTTCCCCACAACCATTTTTGTCCTGAGGCTAAATACATGAGTTTCTTTGTAAGGCAGTTAGAGAACAGAAACAGAGAAAAGTGAAGTAATTTTAGTATTAATAAAGCTGGAGCTAATTTTATTTGGCATCTGAGGTTAAATTTGAAATTTGGTAGCTTTGTTTAGTAATTTAATTGAGCAGATAATTATTATGGAATAACTTTTTCTAATTTTGTAATTTTAAGAGCTTTATGATGTGGTTTAAGGTCTTTTTTTTTGGTTTTGATCAACTGATCTGGAAACCAAAGTTCTTTTCTGTGAAGGACAATTCATGGAAAGTGTTAAATGCCAGCGGTGACTTGCCATTGTGTGTTGGTCTTCTTTTGTTTCAAATCAAGATAATCACAGCCTATATATGAAATAAGAAAGTGGGACTTTAATAATCCATCACAAAAGGGATAGCTGTTATGGGAAAACCACAAATCTTATCTGTTTCCACTTTCTAAAGCTGTTAATATATACCTAGTACCCCACTTTTCCTATCTAACAAGGTAGCTAGGTAGGACATACTGAAAAGAGTCTCAGATGAGCAGTTTTAATAAAAATGGGAAAGCACAATTTGGTCATGGATGAAAAGCTGTTGAAAGAAAAGCAGATCGAGCATTTGAGGGACATGAGCCAATCTGGAGTCCTCTCTCTTTCTAATTAAAAAACCCATATTCTTCAGTTACCAGCATTTCCTCTCCATATTATCACAGGAGCCCACAAGAATCTCCAAGTGCTACCTGTGACAGTTCTCCCATACATAGAAGACTAATATGTAGAGTTCATGCTGCCTATGTGATTTTTATAGTCCTTCAAGTGGCAAAAATCTGCCATAAAGTGATCTGTCATCTAAATCTAGTGACACCAATTTATTTATACATTCATATCCTGCTCTTCTGACAAGAAGTTTTGGGTGGTGTATATATGTTTACCTCATTTTATGTTCTATGAGGCAGACTGGGCCAAGATGTGGTCACAAGGTGACCCACTGACTTCATGGGTCAGCAGGGATTTGAACCTAGAACTCTCTGGTCTGATGTCAATGCTTTAGTTACTGTAACTCATTGGTGTTGGAATTAAAGTTTCTTTGAACAAAGCTTGAAGGCTGGAAGGCTGTGATGTACATTAATTTAGCTCCCTTCTGGTCATCCCCTTTGCATGTAAATTAAACATAAGAACTAATACCTCCTGTGACGTTTACCCCATGGCCCCTGCTTGTTTCACCAAACACAGAGCTCACGCGAGTATCCCAATACGCCCTTTACCTCGCTGCCACCAGTTGATCTCTTTCCCAACTATGTTTCCTATGAAAGACTGAGGTCCATTCAGTACTTAACTTCGAAATAAAAGCAGGTTTATTGATTACAAGTTGTTTCAGGAATAATTCTTAAGCACATTTTTAAAGTTACATAAAGCATTCAGTATTTTTCTTTAACTTCTTCTATTTTAACTAATACCGATAACGCTCTCACTATTCACTCTTTAAACTTTCTCTCTGCCTCAAAACCCAAACCTTCTCTTCCTTTCTCTTCAGACCTTTTTCTCTCTCTCCCCTCTAAACTCTGTCTCTCTAACTCACTCACTCAACTTCTCTTATCTGACTCACCCCTCCCTTCTAGTTTCTCTGTCTCCGCCTCCTAACAGCTCTCATTGGTACATGCAAATAATCTTCTACCTGAGCCAAAGCAGGGTGATCGCCACACCTCCTGACCCTGACCCCAATGTCAACCCCATATTGAAGCATGCAGGAAAAGGCATCTAAATAGGTTCATTCAAGATTCCATTCAGGTTTTGCATGCACACAGAACTTCTGCAGACCAATATAAATAATGTGTCACCTGGAGGCATACCCACTGAGTGGGCTGTGGTCTAGGAAGCAGACATACCACACAACTTCTCTTTAACTCTTTTGCACATATACTACTTCATATATGTACTAGACATCTGAACAAATGTGTACAGAGGTATGCATCTATACACACACTCAATGCAGACTGTGAAGTGTTCCTTATAATGTGAAACACGTTTTTCTACCAAAGGAGTGTGGCATAAGATAATCTAAAGGCAAAACGTCTTCAAATCCCATGCAAAGTGTAATGGAGTAATAACACTAGTAATTGCTCCAGCTTTCAATCCAATTGTATCTGGATTCCATGGTTAGTTGGTATATGTACTTGTTTGCATTTGATCTGAGGATTTGTGGCAGCTGCTGGCATGCCCCAGTACTGCTTAGCTTGAGTTTCGGAGAGATGCCAGATATTGTTTGCTTCTTGGGTAAAAAGATAGCCCCAGACAAACTAGTGTTTGTGCTTGCTTCATTCCAAATATTTTAAATGCTTTGTCTGACCTTATTGTACCAAATATTAAACTGAGATCTCACAGTGGGAAAAAAGCTTGTTCTGGCAGAGGAGAGTTCTGCTCTTTCAGCATGGAGCTACATGCTAAGTGACGGGGAGCCGGCATTCTCTTCTAGTTATTTATAAAAATTAGTAGCTGTGGAAATTAACTCTAGCAGTTGCAGATGTATTACTGTTCATTTTATCATCCTTCTAAGACATCCCCTGAGGCAACCTCCGGAAATTGGATGCTATTGTACATTGCAATAAACCCATAATTGATTATGCTATGGAGCTTTCCTATGGATTGAGAAATTGGATCCAGAAAGTAAATAATACATTCAAAATTTTGCTAGAAGGCTAAATTTAAAACTTATTTACTGAACCTTTGGGGATTATTTTCCCTTCAGCTAATGAAACACTCCTATCCTCAAAGTGACATCTCAGAACAAACCCACTGAAATGAATGGCGGTTGCATAGGTTCTGATCTCTGAGGAGAGGAGCCTTAATGTGATGTAGCTGCTCTGAAAGGTGTGGTATATCGTGCTTGCTCTGCCCTTCCCTACAGAAGTCTATCCTATACGTTGCGCTCACAAGTTTGCAAAGATAAAACTCAGCTATACTATTAAATTACGAGGCAATATATGCCACAGATACCTTCCACAAATAAGGCTACAGTCAGTTTCCTTTAATAGTGTTAGTTACAAATGTGCTGATTTGCTTCTATTCTGTGACATCACTTCTCACACATCATGGGAGGTGAAATTCAGAGCATAATCGAGCTACATTAAGTATTTTTGAAAGGGGAATATGGTTAGCTCTTTGGTTGAAATTAGTGAGGCTAAGGCTACAATCTTAAAAAAAAAACTTACACTGAATAGTAAATGCTACTGAATATAATGGAACTTTCTTCCAAAGAAAAATACATAAGATTGCACTAAATAAGGAATTAGCTTTGGCTGGATCATGTCCTTAGTTTACATTTTATTCTTTTGCATGGAAAGATAATATGTTTTGAAATTTTGTGGAATCTTCTAATGGCTGGCATTTATAAAGAGTGTGTACATTTTTTCACCGTTGTTTTTAATAAAAATAATTGATTCTGAGTTCTTACAACTATGAAAAGATTATGGAATGATCCAACAAAAATTGAGCATTTTAGGCTGTAATCCTGTACTTGCTTAACTGGATATAAGTCCTGTTTCACCTGCACCCTATTCACCCTGTGAGAAAAGGGAAGGCAACTAGCATAGGACTCTGTGCTCCATTGCCATCTTCATCACCTTCCACAAGCAGGAGGACCAACATCTGCACCAGGAATCCAGGAAGACTGGGATTCTAAATCGTGTTAGGAATTTATAAGAGAAGAACTGTATTCATACAGAAAAGTGTGTTATGGTGTGATTACACAGCGAGGGGATGCAAATTAACTTGCATTCCCTTGCTGTGAAGTCACAGCAGGGTATTCGATTCTCCTTGGCATAAATGACCACACAAGGAGAGGAGAAAAAAAGCCTTCTAACTGCAGCTTTATTTGAAGCACCTGTAGGTGGCATGGTTCAAAGGAATTGCCTCAAAAAGGCTTTCCTTCCTTAATCACTCATTTCTGTATCTTATCTTGCCCTCTGATACTGTTCGTAAAGCTGTTGAAAACAAATAAATAAATAAACTGCCCACCCAGCAGAAGCTGTTGAAGAAGCAGAAGAAGAAGAAGAAGAAGAAGAAGAAGAGCAACCTTGGGAGGGGAGAGGAGAGGCTGTGTGGAGACAGATGAGTGCTCACATGGTTTGTGTGTGTGTATATATATATACATGCAAGCTCCTTATCCTTCCTCAAGAGGCAAAAGGGGAGGTCAATATTTGGAATTTGGTTATTCCCTTTTTAGTGCAGAGAAAAGTGTGAAGATATTTGCCCGGTGTCACCTCTTCTCTTAGAAAAAAGAAAATAATCAGTCTGGATGCTTCTTGGTTCAAGGGGGGAAAAAAATACTCGCAGTTCATTAGACAGATAGACAGATAGACAGAATGGAGATATATATATATCTCCACACTTTTATCTTTGCAGAGCAGAAAATGGAAGAGAGAGGAAAGGCAGCTAACGTGGAAAGAAACAGAAAGGAATGGGCAATCTCAGAGACTCTGACATGTGGGTGATTGAGGAAAAACCTTTAATTTTAGTGGGAGATAACAGAGTATGCTGCTTAATGGCTGTTGTTGTTTAGTCGTTAAGTCATGTCCGACTCTTCGTGACCCCATGGACCAGAGCACGTCAGGCCCTCCTGTCTTCCACTGCCTCCCGGAGTTTGGCTCAATGGTACCCAGTGTTAAAGAAGAAGTATCTAAGTTATTTTTAGGCTGAGTGTGTTAGTGTTACACTAATCTAGCCTGGAAACTACAGAGGTAAAGATCAGTGGCAGAAACTACCTTTTCAAAGCTGGAAGTCCTACTTCCTAGAGTGGCCACTTAAGTGTCACCAAGGGCACGGTTACACTATTGATATAAATTGGGTAATGGATTGGGGTTCTTGAAATTGTTTTAAAGTCAAGTGGTTTCTGGGCTGGTGTGTGCATTCTCTTGGGACAACTTTTAATACATGTTTAAGCTGTGTTGTGTATTGGTTGAGGGGTTACATAGGCTTTCAAAATTGTTGCATTTGAGGCTTTGTCTTGCACCCACCTGTCCTTGCACTGGCTGCCTCTCACAGCCACTCACCACTGCTGCTGGAAGTGTTATTATAAATATCTGGTGTTTTTAAAATTTCTTTCAAATTGAGATGGCACAAGTTCAGAATTACAGATGGGGGGAGGGGGAACCACAACAGGTCAGACTGCAACGTTTCCCTGCAGCCAGAAACCCATGATCCTGGCATCCGTTACTTGACAAGCCCGACAAACCCAACTTAATCTAACACAAGCAAGCACACATGCCAAAATAATTTGCGCCCACAATCAAGTTAAAATCAACAACCTCCTTGAGGCTATTAAAATATCTCGCTTTCTGAACAAAAAAAACATGCTTCCTGGCCAAAAAAATGCACACTCAACTGTACATTGTGTAAATGGATATTTTAAAACTTATTTCAAGTGTGCTAAACCTGACACAAATCAAGGAATTTTTTTTACATGTAACTGTACCCCAATACAGATAACAAAAGAGGACACAGACTTGCATAAAATCTGCACATGCTAACTTGTACAGAAGCACTTTTGGAAATCATGACTGCAGTGTACAAAGAAAGACATTTTACCTTAGTGGAGAAAATTGTGAGCAGTTGACCTATGTGCTGAATGGGTGTCCAAGTATTAATTATTGATGCCAAGAATGTGAAGAGGCAGCCCTTCAAACAGGGAACATCTTCCATTAGAGCAGGGGTGTTCAAACTACAGCCCATGGGCCACATCCGGCTTGCCCTGCCTTTTTATCCAGCCTGGAGAATGTCGCAGGCTCAGGTCCGCAGGCTCAGGTCCATTCCCTTCAGCCCATGTGTGCTTGTGTGCGGGTGGGTGGGCGGGTGTGCGGGTACGTGTGCGTCTGTGTCTTCAGCCCTTGAAAATGTGGAAAATATATGATGTGGCCCTCACGCTGAAAAGTTTGGAGACCCCTGCATTAGAGGACTATAAAGGTCACATGGCAGCTCTGTGCTTCATTACCTAGGTTGTCTGTGAGTGTTGATGTGAGCAATGGACACCCCACACACGTTCAAATGCATTTTAAAAAATTATTTTCTTAGCACCCAGAGTACTTTCTCCATTTCAAATGAAGCACAGAGGTATGTACTATAAGTGAATAAAATTTAACATTATTCTTAATTCCTAAGAAAAAAGGGTTTGTTCTGATCTTCCAGGCACAAGCAAATCCTACAATATTTTTTTAAAAAGAGAAGCCTAAGTCCAAGTCTTCTTCCGACAGCACACCACCTAAACCATGCACGAGTAGCTTGTTGCAGAGTCATGTTTCTTTTGTAAATGACCACAGCATTTCAGCATCAACAAGGGTAAAGAAGGTTCAGGTAGCTCACTGCTCAATTTTCAGAGTCACTGAAGCAGTTAAGATGTGCATTGTTTTAGGAAATAATTATCTTCAGGCTTAATCAGTTGCCTGGTTTGAGGTTGTTGGATGGAAGATGCTACAGAGTTGAACGTGTTGCAGAGGCTTGCAATAACACATTGAACGGAAAGTAAGAAAACTAATTCGTTCTCAATCTGAAACCTTAAAGAACATACCTCTGCATCCCAGAATAAACATAAGACTTCATGAAAAATCTCAATAAATAAATAAAATTAGAGCAAAGTGACATACAAGAACAGGTTCTGAATATAGTAAAACCAAATCTGGTCCTTCAAATTTCCCTGTACAAATATTGATCCTGGATATTTTCTCTAGGAATCTGATATTTTCCAATAGTCCCTGGATATTTTGTTGCAGAGTTTTGAATTTTTGTTATAAAATCTCTAGCTGAGCAGCAGAAGTACAAGAACTGACAGAGCAGAATTAGCTTCAAGTTTTCCCTGAGCTGACCAGCCCATTTCTTGTCTCATCAACTGGCACTTAACAATCTCAGTAACTTACTCTGAGACATTGGTAAGAGAAAAACAAAAAGTTCCATTTTACTTACAGTTCTGAACAGATAAAAAAAACAGCATACTACGAGAAATGACAGTCCTCAACAGACTCACAGTGAGCTTCTAGCAGGATTCTGCAGACTACATTCTAACTGCACACTGCTAACTGCCAACAGACTAAAAAGGAGAGGGAAAAAGCAGAGGGGCATGGCTCTCTTCTAAATCAGAGGCAGGGAAGGAACAGTTGGTTATTACTGGATTGATTAACAGTCGCCCCGGCCCAGAAAGGTCCTTCCCAGTCACACCTATTAAAGGCAGCATACAAGGTTGAAATATCTCCAACATATTTGACATCTGCATTTGCCATGCCATTATGTTCAAATTAAATATTTGCTATTGGAGAATATCTGTTGGTTTGAAATACAATGGGTTATGATAAGATCTGGAAGGGCAGTGGAGGAAGATTGCATACAGTCCTGCTGACTGTAAGGAGGTTGGTGACATAGTGACCACGCTTCTACTGAGCCCTGCTTCTTTCTTTTTTTTATTTTAATGCTTTTATTCTCAGGGTTTTATTCTCTAGGATAAAACCCCCAGAAGCTTTCACCACTAGCTGTGCTGGCCAGGATTTCTGGGACTTGCAGTCCATGAACATCTGGGCACCCAAGTTTGGGAACCCCTGCTCTAGGACTTCTTCCAACTAAATATAATGAAGCTGGAAGCCCTGCAATGTAGATAAGGCCTGGTACGTGAATATGTATAATCTCCTGTACCAAAAAAAAAAAAAAAAAAAGACTGTAAATAATGGTCCTCAAAATTACATGCCACTTATCTTTATTAATCAGTGATTAACAATTTAATTATTAATTAACTGAGTTAACATCTAGATTTTTAAAAATTGGGATAATTATTAAATCTTTGAGAGACTGAAATAATTATACCTTTGAAAGATGTACAGTATATCACAGAAGTGAGTACACCCCCTCACATTTCATAAATATTTTAGTATATCTTTTCATGTGACAACACTGAAGAAATGACACTTGGCTACAATGTAAAGCAGTGAGTATACAGCTTGTATAACAGTGTAAATGTGCTGTCCCCTCAAAATAACGCAACACACAGCCATTAATGTCTAAACCGCTGGCAACAAAAGTGAGTACACCCCTAAGTGACAATGTCCAAATTGGGCACAAAGTGTCAATATTTTGTGTGGCCACTATTATTTTCCAGCACTGCCTTAACCCTCTTGGGCATAGAGTTCACCAGAGCTTCAAGGTTGCCACTGGAGTCCTCTTCCACTCCTCCATGACGACATCACAGAGCTGGTGGATGTTAGAGACCTTGCGCACCTCCACCTTCCATTTCAGGATGCCCCACAGATGATCAATAGGGTTTAGGTCTGGAGACATGCTTGGCCAGTCCATCCCCTTTACCCTCGCTTCTTTAGCAAGCCAGTGGTCATTTTGGAGGTGTGTTTGGGATCGTTATCATGTTGGAATACTGCCCTATGGCCCAGTCTCCAAAGGGAGGGGATCATGCTCTGCTTCAGTATGTCACAGTACATGTTGGCATTCATGGTTCCCTCAATGAACTGTAGCTCCCCAGTACCGGCAGCACTCATGCAGCCCCAGACCATGACACTCCCACCACCATGCTTGACTGTAGGCACAACACACTTGTCTTTGTACTCCTCACCTGGTTGCCGCCACACACACTTGACACCATCTGAACCAAATAAGTTTATCTTGGTCTCATCGGACCACAGGACATGGTTCCAGAAATCCATGTCCTCAGTCTGCTTGTCTGCAGCAAACTGTACGCGGGCTTTCTTGTGCATCATCTTTAGAACAGGCTTCCTTCTGGGACGACAACCCTGGAGACCAATTTGATGCAGTGTGCAGCATATGGTCTGAGCACTGACAGGCTGAACCCCCCCCTTCAACCTCTGCAGCAATGCTGGCAGCACTCATACGTCTATTTCCCAAAGCCAACCTCTGGATATGATGCTGAGCACGGGCACTCAACTTCTTTGGTCGACCATGACGAGGCCTGTTCTGAGTGGAACCTGTCCTGTTAAACCGCTGTATGGTCTTGGCCACTGTGCTGAAGCTCAGTTTCAGGGCTTTGGCAATCTTCTTATAGCCTAGGCCACCTTCATGTAGAGCAACAATTCATTTTTTTCAGATCCTCAGATAGTTCATTACCATGAGGTGCCATGTGGAACTTCCAGTGACCAGTCTGAGAGAGGGAGAGCGATAACACCTGCTCCCCCTTCACATCTAAGACTTGTGACACTAACGGGTCTCATGACACCAGGGAGGGAAAACGGCTACTTGGGTCCAATTTGGACATTGTCACTTAGGGGTGTACTCACTTTTGTTGTCAGCGGTTTAGACATTAATGGCTGTGTGTTGCGTTATTTTGAGGGGACAGCACATTTACACTGTTATACAAGCTGTATACTCACTGTTTTACATTGTAGCCAAGTGTCATTTCTTCAGTGTTGTCACATGAAAAGATATACTAAAATATTTATGAAATGTGAGGGAGTGTACTCACTTCTGTGATATACTGTATCTGTGTTATTGTTTAGAATCAAAGACCCATCTGCTTTTTTAAGATGTGGCTTTTCCACTTGGTAAGAGGTACAGCTGATTCAGACAGCAGATTTTGGATGTCATGACTAGGTAGCAAACAGGTAGTTATTAATGTATTGTGTTGTTATTAATGAATTATTGGTTGCTTTATATTAGGTGCCAAAATAACTTGGTTGGACATGAGAATAATGGATCTTGTGTTTGTATGAGTGCATGAACATGACTCTACTTTCTCAGGTAGTAGAGTGTCTTGTGCAGGCTCCCCTGATGTTGTTTTGTTTTGCAGCAAGAAATATTTGTGAGGCTTGGTTGTCAGAAGCCAGACCTGGCACCCTCCACATAATATTAACTAGTCTGATGCTGCAAACCAACAAAACAAGGGTCTGCTTTTGTTTAGGATGTTCTGCTATATCACCACATGAAAGCTGGCATGCTGGAGTCGTGGCCTCCTCTCTCCTTCCTCTGTGCAAGTTACTATGGAGATTGCCATGCCAGCAAACGGGACCTGGTTTGATTTTATACCCAGCATTTGCAAATGGACTGTAGAGTCCAGTTACATCTAGGCTGAAAAACTGAATTCACATGTTGCTCCAGCCTTTTAAAAAGGAAAGTGAAGGAATGATTTTGAACTTAGAGAAGTGCCAGAGATGGGACAAGGCATAACATAAATTGCCAGAAAAGATTGCACAGGATAACATTTTTTTAATGCGAAAAAAAGCTATCTTGAGAAAGAAGGGAAGCAAATTAACAACCAGTGAAAGTATCAGAATTGCAATCAGGAGGAATAAAAAAAACAAAACCATTTTTGAGAAGGTCTGGGGTAACAGTGACAGGGAGTGTTTGCTTAACTAGAGAAATCTTTCCAGGGAGAATGGGATCGAGGTCTGTTTCTGTCTCCCAGTTCACAGCCAGAGCCAGAGAAAACTACAAATCCCACACACTGGATTGGGTTAGCCATTGCACTGCATCAGCTTAAGAAGAAGTCAGCTAGCGGTTACTGGTACAATTGGACGACTAATTTTTAAATACTCTTTGGCATTGCATGTTTATTATCAGATGCTGCACATTATTGTATGCCACGCTGCCACATGTTCAATATTGCATTCAATATTGACACATCAAATATTGACAGATTTCAGTTGCTGAATATCAAGATTTTCACAAAGGAATATTTAAGGCAACACTGGGGAGACCACTTCATTTCAGTTCTAATTTGCACCTTTTTGTTTCACATGCTCTATGTTTTCCTTGGGGAGATTTTCCATCTGCTCTGTTTCCAATCAATTTCACTGACTGCTTCTCAAATTATTTGTTTTTCAAGCAGATCTGTCTTTGGAAAATAAAAATTCCAGATTTCTTTCTTTCATCTAGAATTAATTAAAACATTTCTATTCAAATTACAGCTTCGGTTAACAACTGGTTGAGGAGCTGGTAATGGAAAGCAAGGGAGGAATAAGATCTTTTACAGCCGCATGCTTTCATTTGAAACATCTGGATATTATTAGTGGTGGAAGCCAAGATAATGGCCTAGAATACCTTTCCCCAGCCTGGTATCCTCCAGAGGTGTGGGATCACAACTCTCATTGTCCCAGCTAGAGAGGGGTGATGGGAATGAGGTCCAACATATCTTCAGGATGCCAGGTTGAGGAATGCTGGAATCTTCCCATGCCTGTGTCATGACAGCAGATTCATCTGTGTCATTATACAGCAAGATAACACACCTGGAAAGGCTGGAAAGGGTTAACACCCAGAGAAAGGTAGTCTGTGATATCACTGGTGATGCTACTAATAATTCACAGGTATCAGCTGATGCCTCATAGTAATAGCCAATCAGGTTAATTGTAGGAGCTTTAAATCACTGACAAGATGCTCCCCTCTCCTCTTTGCTTTCCCATCTGCAGGGAGGGGGCTGATCCAGGGACAAGAAATACCTAGTTGGATGTGCATAGAATCAGGACGTAATGAGCTAATTTGCATCTGGAATTGCAGTTCCATTCTGGCTGTACTGGTCATTCAAAAATGTCTACCTGTGTTTCCCTTTTTTAAAAAAACAACCCCGTTAGTGTCCCTCCTAAAACAAGTCAGGGTGCGATCAGAGGCATTTTTCCTGCTGTTTCGTAGAGTGCTGGGTCAGACTGGTTCGCTACTTTTTCCAGTGATCACACAAAATAAGCACTGGAGCAAACCAGCCCTTCCCCTGAGCACTCCGCCTTGAACCTTTCTGGGTCCCTGTCAGGGGGTTCTACTTTTTTTGGTGTAGGTAAGATTGCTCCATTCTGGTTTGTTTTTCAGCTCATTCGATCACTGGACTCAAACCAAAGTGAGCTTACAGCTGTCAATTTCCCTTCCACTTACAGCTGTCAATTTCCCTTCCACTTGCAGCTGTCAATTTCCCTTCCACTTGCAGCTGTCAATTTGCCAGTTTAGTTAAGGAGCTTAAGAAGAGAGCTTAGCCACTTCATGATATGGGGAAATTAAACACTCCATGGAGGGGCAGAGGCAGTAAAAGGTTAAAAAAAAAAAGGTATAGAATTACAGAGCTGATGTGCTGCATCACTTTGAAAAAATAAAAAAAATGGAAAACTTCTTCCCAGATGTGGGAGGAGACAGGAGGGGGAAAATAGATGGATTTTTGACACAGCAACATACAGAGGTAACAAATACTAAATAGGGAAATTAAAAACTTCCTTCCTCTGTTCCTCTATGTGCTGTGTCATGTACAGAAAAAAGGCATCATATGCCTTTTTAACCCCAGTACTGACAGGGTTTGGAATGAGTACAAGTCTCTTGTGCTGGTGCAACTCTTCTTACTCCAGCTGGAGTCACTCCCCTGAAAAGGACAGAGAAGGGGAGGAAGAGGAGGAGAGCTGAGCTATGCCAGATCCAAACTTCTTTCAGCCCAGATTCACAGCCATGATGCCAACACAGGGTCAGGGTTACCATGCATAATTCCCAACATAATTAGACTAGGACAGGTTTAGATTCAGCACAGCCTCAGCTGGTCTAGTGTCAGCTCAGCCAGGCCCTAGTCATTGACTATTTAGCCCTGTGCCCTTAGCCCTGAAAACCAGAATAATTGAATTATCTATTCTGTCTGTCTGCTTGCTTGCTTGCTTGCGTTTAAAAAAACAGAAAAAGAAAAAACCGTGGAAGTCCTCCTGTCCTCTCAGCTTTCTGTATTTTTAAGATATGTGGATTGATTCAATGGCAGGGGCTGCATTCAATCGATATTCCTCCCTCCCACCAGACCAGCTCTGTTTGTCTCATTGTAATTTGCTGGTATATTTATGAAGCCTTTATTAAGACAAGGGAGATTTATTTTTAATTTGCATTAAATTGTTTATGCTCTTTTAAAATGCACTGTATCCTCTGCACTGAGTTTGCACTGTTATCTGCCTAGTAGTGATAAATGGCTATGTTCTAATGAGTACATTAAGGTCCTGGGCTTTTGCTGTGGTCTGGACTAAATTGCAAGCTGTAAGATGAACAAGGGAAAGGCAAGCAGGACAGAGAATGAATCAGGGAAAGCAGGAGGCTCATGCCTATCAGCTGATTATTGGGATCAAAACCAGTTTAGAAATGATCACATTGAGGCATTTATGGTAGATGGTTTCCATGCTATGCAAAATCACTGGGTGGACTTGGCTAAGGGTGGGTGGGATTTATGTTTTTGATGAGACTTGACTAACATTAGGAAATTTTTTACACACTTGGCGTGGAAACAAACTTGATATTTTAAACAACCTAAGTAGCTGAAATCCTGTTGTCTTGCTACATAAAAGGTATTAACTTTTGGAGGCCAGTTGTTTCAAGTTAAGAAAACTCTGTAGACATTAGCTGTTGTATACTGACTGGCACAACTTGGCATGCAACAGCTAATGTCCATGGCAATTTCTTAGCTTGAGACAATTTGCCTCCAGAAGTTACATCTTTTGCATAGCAACACAACAAGATTTTAGCCAGTTTATAAGAAACAGAAACTAGCAGATTCACCTACCCAAGCTTATGGCTTTTCATGTTTAACTTTAAAAGTCTGGCTTTAAACGCCTGTATATTCAGCCATAGTAGTGCTAAATTTGGGTTGGTTCTTCCTTTTTTCTGATGGACTCATCTATAAAGCCTGTGTGGTATGCACATACATCATGGTCCATTCCATGCTGGGAATACCTGTATCGATAGAATTTATCCACTGCCAAAAGTGGGGGAGATTTGTTTTAAATTTAGTACTGAAGAATTTACCAAAAATCATTAATTTCTTCCTATTTCAGATAGGAAGAAATTGATTTGAAAAAAATTCAAATATAGCATGCAATAGATAGTGTCTATTGAGATTTCTTAACTTGAGACAATTTGCTCACATCACAACCAGTGTGAACAAGGAACTCCCAAATCAATCCACAGCCCCTGTGTGCGATTTCAGATGTAAAACAAGCTGTATGTAAATCAAATCACAGCAAAACTGAATTATTCCACTTTAGCTCTCCAATGCAGCCATACCCATAGTCTAGTAAAAAAATAACCCTTAGAAACAGGTTCCACTAACTTTCAAGAAGAGAAGAGAGTCAGATACTTAGGGATCCAAATCACAAAGAAAACTAGTACATTATTCAAAGATAATTATGTGAAGTTGATTAAAGAGATACAGAATAACTTGGAGAGATGGGACAAATTACAGCTATCATTGATGGGAAGAATAGCAACCATCAAAATGAATGTTCTACCTAAAATTTTATTTTTATTTCAGACAATTCCCATAATATTAAAACAGTCATTTTTTCAAGACCTTAACAAGATAATCATGAGATTTGTGTGGCAAGGTAAAAAACCAAGAATTAAAATCAAAGCAATGCAAGATGCCAAACAAAGAGCACGTTTTGGTCTCCCAGATTGGGTATTGTATTATAGAGCCTGTTTATTAGTCTGAATAAAGGAATGGATAACTTTAGATAATGATAGACTACTCAAGTTGGAAGGACATGATTTACAGTTAGGTTGGCATGCTTTTCTATGGTACAAAAAAGATAAAGAGCAGAAAAGTTTCAACTCACATATGATAAGAAGAGCCCTACTAGGGACTTGGAAAAAGATCATCCAGCAGATTTACCAAAAAATACCAGGCTGGGTATCACCCATAGAGGTCTTTACACAACCTAACCTCATGACAGAAGCGAAACTTTTAAGATATCAAGATCTATTAAAAAATGATTGTGAGTTAAGGTCCAAAGAAGAGTTAGAAACACAAAACATATATCTAGACTGGTGGTCCAGAGCACAAGTGGAATATAGGTATAGAAAAGATAAAATAGAGGACTTTTACACAGAACAAACAATATTTGATAAACGTCTGCTGGGCTCAAATGATAAAGTAATTAAGAAAATGTATGATTATTTGCTTGAAACTAAAATGCAAGATGAGATGGTAAAAGAATGTATGATTAGGTGGGCACAAAATATAGGACATAATATTGATATTGATCAATGGTTGCAAATATGGAAAAATAACATAAAGCTCACAAAATCGGTAAATTTCAAGGAGAACATATATAAGATGTTTTATAGGTGGCATATGACTCCGGAAAAATTGTCAAAGATTTATACAGAAGTGTCAAATGTTTGTTGGAAGTGTGAAGCACAAGAGGGAAGCTTTTACCATATGTGGTGGAGTTGTAGAGTAGTGAAACATTATTGGATAGCAGTACATACTCTGTTACAAAAAAGACTGCTTTGTAATGTTCCACTAACCCCAGAATTGTTTTTACTGAGCATTATACCAGATAATATAGATAAGACAAATAACTACCAAGTTATATATATAGTCACTGCAGCCAGAATTCTTTATGCTAAGAACTGGAAGAAATCGGAGATACCGAAACAAGAGGAACTCATTGAGAAGATATGGGAAGCGACAGAAATGGATATTCTATCAGAAGTGTTGAAAGACTGTCCAATACAAAAGGCAACTGAACGATGGGATTTATTATATAAATGGCTTGAGTCACCAGATAGTGCTTGAATAACATAGAATTAAACTAAGATGTAACTGTAAGTTGAAACCTGGAGGGCAATCAAATTGTAGAAAGGCGAAAAGTCGACTTGATATCGCAACATGAACAGATTGGATGACAGTACATTTTGTGTTCTCCTTCCCCCTCTTCCCCCCCCCCATATCCCCCTCTACCTTTTGTACTCCTTACTTTATCCCTAGTTTTTTTTTAAATAAATTAAAAAAATAGAAACAGGTTCCACCAGATGATCATAGAATAATTGAATTGGAAGGTGTCTATAAGGCCACTGAGTCCAACCCCCTGCTCAGTGCAAAAATCCAAATCAAAGCAGATCTGACCGATGTTTGTCTAATTTTCTCTTGAATGCCTCCGGTGTTGGAGCACTTACGACCTCCCAAGGTAATTGGTTCCATTGTCATGTTGCTGTAACAGTTAAGAAGTTTTTCCTGATATTAAACTGATCTTGGCACCAGTTCTCAAAAGCCCCTCTCAGCATGGCCAGGGATTATGGGCGCAAGGTCCACAAAACCTAGAGAGTGCCAGGTTGCTTAATATGGATATGTATGGTTTGTTAGAGTAATTCGTCAGATGATTGCCATATACCTAACATAAAATGGCAAATTAAAACTTTTACTGTACTCTAGTGTGTTTTCTTTCAAATCTCCATAGAAAGCAAGAAAGAAGAAATGTAATGCTTACATTGATGAAAACAGCCCTGGGATTTTTATTTTTGTTTAGTCCCCAAACAATATTACACTTTCCTTTGTCAAAGTATTAGAGAGCAGTACAATGTGGAATAACACAAATAAAGGATAATTTCTTAGGCAGGGTAACTAAGGCCGTGACTACACTGGCAATTAGTTCTATATTTGCTGCAGAAGTAGAACGGATGAAATCAAACTTCTTTTAAAAAATTGATTACACAACACACAGGCCAGTGCAAATCAACCCAGCCCTTTTTGTATCAGATGTGAAGTTTTTCCGTGCTGCTAGGGCCTTCTAATTTTTTTAAGCCAGAGTAATTCAAATGGTGTTTCTCCCATGTGACCAACTATTTTGTTCTCCAAAAGGACTGGACAGCATGCTTTTTTGGGGTTTGAAATACAGTGCAAAGAAAGGAGTTACACCTCCTTCAATTTGAGCAACTAGGGACATTGTATATATTTTCTTGTCAGTTACAATTTCATTCATATGCCATGCTAAAATAACTTTTAACATGTAAACCACCTAGAGTGGTTTGCACTAAAGGGGTGGCATATAAATCGAATGGAATGAATGGATTTATGGGGGAATCTGGATCCGAGGATAGAGAGGAAGCCCTTTTTGTGGAAAAAGTGGAAGGAACGTGGCATATATATGCTTTAGACCAGTTGATAGATTTGGATGATGAATTTCTAATGTTCTCCACTTTACAGGCTAAATGTCATATCATCTACCTGGGAGTGCAGAATGGCAGTAACTCCAGCTTCAGTATTTGATATGTCTATCTTTGACCTGTCTGCACTGAGTGCTTCAGCATCTCCTAAGTTGTTGGACAGAATTATTGGATCTGTTCAGAAACGTAAGTCCATAACTGTGGTTTGTAAATGTTTAACAGATCCTTAAAAAGAGAGATGTAATTTATTTATTTATTTATTTATTTATTTACATTTTTATACTGCCCCATTAATGTGGCCTGTCTGTGAGCAGTTCACAATATGGATAGTTAGAAGGAATAGAGAATTAGAAGGTAACATACAATATAAACAATGGAAAATTGTATTAGAATATATACAGGATGTTTCCTTAGACAAAAAATAGAGTATATTGGCCTCTGCAAAGGTTGTTTAGGATAGGATTGACAAACTCTGACAAATGTTGGAGATATAATACTGGAAATGCATCCTCAAAACCTACTATGTATTTGAGCTTATCCAGAAATTTTTTCATTTTGGTTTCAAGTTGTTGCATGTAAATGCAGTATTGGGGAAATCTT
Source organism: Intellagama lesueurii (assembly GCA_037013535.1). Classification (NCBI taxonomy): domain Eukaryota; kingdom Metazoa; phylum Chordata; class Lepidosauria; order Squamata; family Agamidae; genus Intellagama; species Intellagama lesueurii. The sequence continues at coordinate 72,468,285 of JBAJHW010000003.1, read as the reverse complement.
TGATATTTGCAGATATTCATGTTCTCTTAAATTATATCCCTGTCCTGTGGGATCTAAGAAATGGGCAACGAACTGGACTTACAAACCCTCATGGTAGCTAAGAGATTTATAATCTGAGTTTGGAAGGACAAACAGCCACCATCCACTACACAATAGTCAGAGGGTCTGTTGGCACTAGCTACATTTGAACGTGTATCATACAGGCACCAATTTCATGAGGACATTTACTTGGACATCTGGAAAGCCTTCACTGATTTATTTGTGTAATTTGAGATGCATGTAGTGATGCGTACAACTATATTCATATTGCAAATGTATAATGATGGTTATAGTGAGTACTAACGTCATTGTATTTACTCTTATTATTTTTGTTCTCTTTTTTGTTTTCCTTTTCTTTATTTTTTCAATTTTTTATGTTAATTCTGCAAAAATAAAAAGTAAAAAAAGGATAGTGGCATGATTGTGGGTGGTTGTCTGGTAACTAAGCTTGGTGTGATGTTTTGGACAGCAGGAACACCCACCCCTGTGATCTTTCTCCCTAGTTTTACCAAAGTTGTTTTTTTTTTCAAAAGACACACTACCAAGTTTAGTCCTAGATCACCTTATCACTCCATTGATACATTAGTTTAGAGCTAGATTACCTTTGCACAGACCAAAAAAGAGAGAGATAAAAATCAATATGAAATAGAAACAACTCCAATGAACTATGTCAGACTACTGTGTTTCCACAATAGAGGTGTATGTGTTTGTACATTATGGAGAACTTTAGAAAATTGTCCCTTTTCCCTAATACCATACAACACTTGAAACAACCCACCGGCTTCACAATGAACCATAAAAGGAGAACTGGAGATTGGCAGAGGGTGGGATAAAAGAAAGGGGGGGTGCGGGCTGTGGTTTCAACCAAGCTGCGTCAGTTTGAAAGGACAGGGTGGATGTTGACACTGAAATGATCCATGGTCTCTGTGTGGTCACCTAATCTGAACAGAAGTGCAAAATAGGCTGTAAATCATGCCATAGCAAAGCAGTATCGCTCCGACTCAGCTTGCCAGTGTAGTTGCTGCCAAAGATGACACGTAGAGTCCTGGAAACAGAGCTTGGAAACGTCTTTAAAAAGCAAATGTTTATTGATGTCGTTCCGACACCCTCCAAAGTAACTATCTAGTTACCTCTGAGGAACGGGAAAGGAATGAATGACTTTTAAACTAGTAATCATAGTGCCATTTAACTACTTTGGGGCTTGGGGTTTAATTTATCAAACTCTGATCGGATTCAGCAGAAAGCAACCCAACATGCTAATGATGCTGCTGTTTTCAAAGAACACAGGGATGGAAATATACGTAGCAAGTCTATCTGATGGAGAAACTTTTATGAAGCTGGGGCAATACAGAGTGAACAAGAAGTCCCTGCAGTAGAGGCCCAGATTTCATCTCTATAATTATATTGCCACATATAACCTGGATATATTTTTAAGAAAAAATTACAAATCCAAACAGCTCTTTAAAGCCTTGCATGATTCAGCAGGGTCATTTAGCAATTACACTCTTCACTTGTGTTATCCGGCATCACAATGCTGCCCTAAACCCAGATGAGCAGCTTGCTGGATTAATGTTGTTCCACTTCTCAGCTGATTCAGTGAAACCTTTTTTTAGCCACCGCTGCCAAGAGGCTAATGCTCTTTGCTTTCAGGCTTTAGCAAACACACAGGGCCAGATCATCCTGTTCCATTTATATTTATATTTATTATTTTGCTCCAGAGAGCAGAAAGCCCACTAATGTATCTCAGCCAATGTGGCCAAACAAGGGTCTTATGCCTAGCTGATGTGACAACAGCTTCTTCCTGCTCTAGTCTGTGTTGCGGAAAACCATCCCATGAGGGAAATTGTGATGCCTGTGTGCCTGGGTGGGATAGAAGCATAAACAAAAGCAGCATGCAGGGCTTTCCTGAATCGGAGCTTAGGAGAGTTAGTTTGGGGAGTATGCTTCTTAGAATTATCTCAGCTAGTGTGGCTAGTGGTTTCACCCGTGACCCTAATGACTGAGGCATTCTGGGAGTTATACTCAAAAAAATAATTTTTTCCCATTACAACAGTTGTAGAGAACCAAGAAGATGCTGAATTAGATGTGTGTGTTTTTTTTACTCTTGATTTAAGTTACCAGTTTTAATATAATACTTGTTGAATTCTTTTTAAATATTTATATACTTACTATTTTTAACTTTTAAATTTTCATTGTAGGCATCCTTCAGTCTCGAGAGACTATGGTAACATGCTTTGTATGGAGGACGTGGAACAGCATCTAGTGTGGCTGAGAAGGCCAATTCGAGAGTGACAATCCCTTCCACACTGAAGACAAATACAATCTGTCCCCTGTCCAGCTCCCTGGTTTTGCTTCGACGCTGTATGCGAAGCTGGAGTGTCCTCTCCAGAGCACGAAGCCTGGGTAAAATAATATGGAGGATAGGCTGTTACCCAAGCAGCAAATCCCCCCTCTCCACATCGCTGAAATAGTCCAATGGAAAGGCAAGAACCAATACAACTGGTTCCAGCGATGTCACAGGAGTTGCCAGAACGACACGAACTGCCTCCGGGACTCCGGCTCCAGATTTTGCATTGAGGTTAACTCCTGAAGCCTTTTCCATCAGTGGATATAGCCACAAGGCAGTGGAGGTTTGAAATCAGAGTTTTCCTTCTCCTAGATGGGCTGCCTTCCAAGGCTGACGAGCCCCACCTACCCGGCCTGCTCCCTAATAGTGCGGAAGTATGATCCTACCCCTAAAGCTTTCCTGCCCCCCAGGTGTATGCAATGCTATTTGGCTTTCCTATTTACCAGATTAGAGTCAAAAATAGAACCAGGGAAAATACATCACCAAAAAAATAAAATGTCCCCCCAAGCACAGCTCACCTCCTGCCTCAGCTTCCTCCTCAGGAAAAGGGCTTAGAGCTTCTGCTCAACTTTTAAATATTATCTTTTTAATTATGTAAGTTGCCTTGGGTCCTTTTAAGGAGAAAGGTGGGGTAAAATATTTTAAATAAATAAAATACTCTTTAAACTTATTGCAGCTGTAGAAACATCTTGTCATGTTGCAGGAGGAATTTCTGCAGGGGGAAAGGGAAACGAGTGAGAGGCTACCTGGATTGAGGCTGATTTGGGATATGTCCAACTCAAATGTAGATAAAGACTTGCCAATCTACAGTAAATCATCAAGAGATGACCCAGGAGAATCCAGGTTACCTTCTGCTCAATGATGCTGTTCAGATCCCTTTGAAGAAGGCCAGAGGCTGAATATCCATTCGTGGTTTGCTCTTATGTGTGGCTCTTTGAAACAAGTTGGGCTTTTCCCTCCATAGGTACAGTCAGCATTGCGACATCCCACACTCTAGTTTGTGAAGGTCAAGAGAGCAACTAAAGGCCATGAGAGCTTGGGCTTCCTCCATTGCTTATGCCCTTAACAAAAGGACCTGAACCAGCAAATTTACATGTCCTTTGGAACTTGTCCTTTTTCCTTTCAGTAGCCACTGTAATCGTGCAGCAGATTTAAGTTGTCCCAAAAAGGTAGCAAACTCTTATTTACTTACCTGGTGACTAGTATGTTTTTATGGCCAAAGATGAGGAGAGGTACCTGAGGAAACGTTAATTCCTTGAATTGGTGTAGACTATGTGGAGCACTGGCATCTGCCACTCTGTCTTGAGCCAGCACTACATATATCATGGCATCATCTGTAATAATAAAAACTGACATTGTGTTAGGATTGGAAGCTCCAAGTTAAATTGTTTTCGATGACCCCTTGTAGAAGAAAAATAAATAAATGATCTCTGGTTGTAATAGGAGTCAGCTGAAATCTCATTTCTTCACTCTTTCAATACTCTTGCTTTACAAAATGGTATGTATGTATTTAATTAGCAGGAAGAACAGCCATTTGGTTGTGTAATCAAATCATTTTTTAAGGTCAGTATGAATGGAAGGCAAGAGAAAGGGACTTTGTTTATCTTTGAATTTTCCACTGACCGCAGAGGTTTTGTGTTTGCTAAATCAGACCATTGCTTAGCAGTGATGGAATATCTTACATAAACTAATTGCCACAGACCACTTAGGCAGATAGATTTTATGCCACAGAATTGGACAGGGCACAACATGATGTACACAGGTCTGTGTGAATTAGAGTTGTTTTTGCAAGCACTGGGCACGTAGTAGACACCTATCTCTTCCTTTTCATGGCCTTACTTTATAAGAAGGAAACAATCCTAAGAGGGCACCTAAGAATTTACTTCAGATGGTAACATCTGTTAAAAATAACATTGATCACAGATGTGATATAAACAAGTATCTCTGCTATGTATAACCTCCACCCATTTTAATATGGGATTGCCAAGAATGCTTTCTAATGCAAATACATAATACACATGTCCATTTTGTCACTTAGTTGTCCTAAGTAGATGTATGATATTGTGTTTGGTTTACCTTACAGCACAATCAGCCCTATCATTGAGCAGAATCAGGTAGCAGTTGCTGAAGGGCTGATTGGGAATGCAAGCGAGATGTTAGAGAACAAGATTGTGTGCTCTACACAAACCTTCTGCCCTCAACTGCATCAAGAGGCGGACTCATTGCCAATGTAGTGACTGAAATATAGCACATACAGGTGTGTGCGTGCATTATCTTGCCTTCCTCAGGCAACAAAATGTGTACCTACTTCATGGAATATCATAAGACATCTGGAAAATGACACATTCTTCTTTTTGTAACTCTCCCGTTCTTACCAAGGAAAGCCACAAAATGTCCAATGTGCTGTTGAGAAAGTTACTGCCTTTTAGATCAAACTATCTGAACTGAATAGGGATTTTAAAATTCTTTTCATCCTATATATATCGATTGACTTACCTAACACTGGATATTTGTAGTACCAGCAGCAACTCTTTTATGAATTGCCACCGTAACTTGATTGTCACTGTTGCACCTTTGTATGTTTCACTACCCATTGACCTCACCATTTGCTGCTCACCGAGGGGTAGTGATAAATAGAGAAATGCATGTCCTCACTGTGACAGTCCTCACAGCTGTACCACCATCGTGGCAATACGGCTGGCGAAACAGCAATATTTCTCCAGCCATATTGCTTCCTCAGAATGTCGTCCAGCAGAGCTGTTTCGGGTGGTCCAGGATCTTCTTCAACTGGGAAATCCGGTGGAGGTCCCGGACTGCTCATCAGCTCACTGTGATGAGTTTGCCATTCATTTTGAGGGGAAAATCGCTCAGATTCGCAGTGGATTGGACTCCACCATTACTGCAGAATCAGAGGATGTGTCCAGTGTGCCGTGCTTAGGTCAAGTATTAATGGATGAGTTTCAATTGTTGAGACCTGAGGATGTGGACAGGGTGCTTGGATCTGTCCGTTCTACCACCACTCCGCTCGACCCTTGCCCATCTTGGCTAATTGGAAGATTGGCCAGGGGGGTTCGCACCTGGGTCCAGGAGGCTGTGAACGCCTCTTTGAGAGAGGGAGTGGTCCCTACCACCTTGAAAGGTAATTTGGCCACTCCTAAAAAGCCTAACCTGGACCCAAGGCTGGTGATTAACTACCGACCAGTGGCGAACCTCCCTTATTTGGGCAAAGTGTTGGAGCGGGTTGTGGCCGGGCAACTCCAGGCGCTGCTGGATGAAACGGATTTTCTGGATCCATTTCAATCGGGTTTCAGGCCGGGTTTTGGTACGGAGACTGCCTTGGTCGCCCTGTACAATGACCTTTGCCGGGAGAGAGACAGGGGGAGTGTGACCCTGTTGATACTCCTGGACCTCTCAGCGGCTTTCGACACCATCGACCATGGTGTCCTTCTGGATAGGCTGGCTGGGTTGGGAGTTGGGGGCACCGCTTTATGGTGGTTCCTCTCCTTCCTGGCTGACCGTGTCCAGAGGGTGGTGCTGGCGGACAGTTGCTCTGTCCCATGGCGTTTATGTCATGGAGTTCCTCAGGGCTCGATACTGTCCCCCATGCTGTTTAACATCTACATGGAACCGCTGGGAGAGGTCATCAGGAGGTTTGGGCTGAGGAGTCAGCAATATGCTGACGACACTCAGCTCTACCTCTCGTTTTCCACCAATCCAGGTGAGGCGATTTCTGTGCTGAACTCGTGTCTGGACCTGATAATGGACTGGATGAGGGTTAATAAATTGAAACTCAATCCAAACAAGATGGAAGTGCTGTTAGTGGGTGCTTCGCCGGACAGGCTGGAGGGCCATTTCCCTGCCCTGAATGGGGTTACACTCCCCCAAGGGACAGGGTCCGCAGCCTGGGGATGCTCCTGGACCCCAGTCTAACTCTGGAAGCCCAGGAGGACTCGGTGGCCAGGGGTGCCTTCCTTCAGCTGCGGAAATTATACCAGCTATGGCCCTACCTGGACGAGCGGAGTCTCATGACAGTTACACACGCACTGGTAACATCTCGTATAGATTACTGCAATGCGCTCTACGTGGGGCTGCCTTTGAAGATGGTCCGGCGACTGCAACTGGTCCAGAATCGAGCTGCGCGGCTGGTGAGTGGTGGGGCCACTAGGGGACATATCAAGCCGATTCTGTTTAAATTACATTGGCTACCAGTTGCTTCCCGGACCCAATTCAAAGTGCTTGTTTTGACATATAAAGCCCTAAACGGCTTGAGCCCTGGATACCTGAAGGACCGCCTCCTTCCATATGAACCTACCCGGCAGTTAAGATCTAGCCAGGGGGCCCTTTTGAAAGAGCCGTCCCTCAAGGAGGTAAGAGGGATGGCTTGTAGACAAAGGGCCTTTTCGGCAGCTGCCCCCAGACTATGGAACGCCCTCCCGAGGGAGATTCGTCTGGTGCCGACGCTGATGACATTTCTGCACCAGGTCAAAACCTTCCTGTTCCAGAAGGCTTTTAATTGAAATAATATCAACTGTAGGTCCTGATGGCAATTTTTAGAGTATATATTTTAATTGTATTTTAATTGTTTTAATTTTTTACTGTATTTTAATTGTTGTAAGCTGCCCAGAGACCTTTGGGTAGTGTGGGCTGCATATAAGTTAAGTTTAATTAATTAATTAATTAATTAATTAGTTGAATGAATGAATGAATGAATGAATGAATAAAAAGAGTCAAAAAATGCAGACAGCTAGATAGATGCATACCAATCACCAAGGAGACAGTCTTTTTGAAAGATAATGGTTCTTAATTACCCATTCAAGCCCAAAGCAGCCTTTAGTACTTTGCATTGTAACAGGGATAAATTGAAGTAATAGATCATTCCTGGGAAGATTAACTTCCCCCCCCCCAACCATCATAAGGACTGCGGCTAAGCTCAGAAGGAAAATGGAAGCCTGAGATGAGTGGCAGATGGTATCATAGAGTCTGATCCTCAGAAAGTCCTAGAACTCTGGCTCTGTAGCCCCTGTCTTCACTACAGCCAACCAAAACATGCACTAAGGATATCACTTCCTGCATTTGATAAAGTGGACTCTATCCCACAAATGATTATGCTACAACCATTTAAATACTACTAGTCTTTAAGGTAGCACAGTGCCTTATGCTTGTGTGTGTGTGTGTAGGAGATGGAAATGGTTACACCCTAGCGTATTGCATGACACTTTCTTGGTACACTATACTCTCTAAGCACTTCTAAGCCAGTTCCTTGAAGCCAGGCCCAATGCCTTTGTGCGTGCACCCTCCTGTGAGCAGGCATCTCAGGATGGCGGAGGACGAGGAGGAGAAGGTGGTGGTGGCAACAGTGTCAGGACCAGATAGAGAGGTGATGGGGGAAGTGGGAAGGGGGTGGGCAGGCATCCCATTTTGCTGAAACAAAATGAAGCACTGAGGGGAAAAACTTCGGTGCTTCTTTTCATTTCAACAAAACAGGATCCTCCAAACCATGTACCGCAGTTTGTAGACTTCTCTAGTTTGTAGTTTAGTTCATGCCCATCTCTACTGTTAACACACCAAAGTGAGTTGTCCTGATAACCATGGGTGACTTGGAATTCAAAATCCAGAAATATAACAGAATCAAATATTGTGGGAGTCAGAAATGAAGCAAGAGACAATTCCATAGAATTCGGTAGCGACAATAAGTTTTTCATTACAAATATATGCTTCACGCAATCTAACAGATGATCACACACATGGATTTCAGTAGATGGCCAATACAGAAATAAGGCAGATACAAGCTTTTGTCATTTCCAGGTGCAAATTAGCTTGCTTGTTTTGTGCTTGTTCTTCACCTGTTAAGCATTCTGAAGTCTGATTTCCTTAACGTGATCGCATGCCTCAGTCCTGTTTCTGCAACACCACTGTCCTTTCAGCTCTAATGGGTTATCGATAATATTTGTTTCTGTCCTAAAAGTCATAATACAGTACATTAAGCCCTTGCCTACTTAATATAGTATATTAAATCCTTGACTTTATATATTTTTTGATTTCTCTCCTGTGGGATTTCTTTTTTTCCCTTTTCCCTTTCTTTTTTGGGAGGGGGACTGCATTATCCAATAAAACTCAGAGCTTGGGACTACCACCCCCCACCCCTCCTCCACAACTAGCATAGTTCTGGGAGCCCAAGTCTCCCAAAGGCGACTATCCCAAGCTTGGGTGTAAATACTCAGGCACAACAGCAGCCTTGTCACTGTGCCTGCCTATCCTTTCTTCCGTTTGTATGACTGCCAGCAAATATACTGCAACCACAGTGAATCCAATTGATTTTGTAGCTTTGGACCAGGATCAAAAAAAGATGAAAATAGGCACCCAATGAATTTGCAGAATCTTGGAGCAATTGTGAGAATTGATATTGCTTCATGCACAATTATTTTTAAATTAACGTTTAATTGTAGCTATAGCGTATAATGATTAGTGCCTGTTGCACCAGTTGGTTTAAAGAGTCTTTAATGAATACTTTCCCTCTTTTTTTTTTCAAGGAAGCTCCCTTAATCCCTTTTTCATTTCTGCTTTTGAAATACACTGAAATAGTTGTGCCCAGACATTGCATGTGTTGCCAACCACTCACTAGATTTTGCATTTTTATTCGTGGTGTGTTTTTGTTTGTGGCAGAAAGAAGAGGAACTCTCAGTGGTCACCATGTACAGTTGATGGGTAGCTGCACCCCAGTAGGTCACATATTTCCCAGGACTGATACAATCTAATGTGGAAGATGGCCTTCTCTTAATTTTATGTGGTCATTGCAACAGATTACCCAGGGACAATTTTAAGATGGAAATAAGTGAAAATAATGCTGGGTCCAGATTTTGCATTTTATTTTGTTTTACTTAAGTAAAGAGAGCCTTTGGACAAGATGGCTTTTGCTTTACTCCATTCCTTGAGTAGGCTCGACTCCTTTCCACTACTCCTCAGTTGCTAGAACATGGAGAAATTAATTTTTTTGGACTACAGTTCTGAGAATTTGACCACCAGTATAGCCAGTGGCTGCTGACTATGGAATTCTGGGAGATGTCACTTTAAAAAGTAACTTCCAAATGACATCCATGTTACTCTATTGCAGCAACAGAAATAAAAAATGCTGTGCCACCTTACAGAATAACATGCTTGACATGGCAGCAACAGAACTTGGGGGTGGGGGGTGCCTCACCCTCATAAGTTCTAGGGTAATACCCCTGCCCTTGTCCTGAGCCATCTGTGGGCATAACTCTTCATGAGTCTCATGCCATGTCATCCTATGCATGAACTGTACTCCACACAAATTTACACCAAATAAAACTTATTAGTCATTAAGGTGTCACAAGACTCTTTATAGTTTCTGCTGCAGCAGATCAGCATGGGTACCCCCGGGATTTTCCAAAATTTATAACAGGCACTATCCTAGTGCAATGCCCCATTAGAGAGCAGGCCCGCTGAATCAATTGCTAAATCGCAAGTCAACAGTAATGTAACACCACTGAGTCCATGGATCTTGCTCTAGTTTGCCTGGCAATAGCGTAGTGGTCAATTCTAACTTCTGCTTGCTTCTGGGTACTGATCAATTGCTGTATGCTTGTTATATGTGCTGCATATCATTTTTTCATTAGTAAATAGTATATATGTTGCTGCTGTTTTCAGAAAGGCAAGTTTTCTAGGCTCTGATTTAGAGAGGCCAAGTGAAGAGGCCACAAAAGCAAGAAAGGAGGAAAAGCAGCAGAAGCAGCCATAGACTCTGGGAACAATAGGGAACAGAAGTTACCCCATCTTGGTGGGTGAATCCTGGTGGATATCTGATGTGTGCCACTCCCTGGTGCCAGCCCTGAAAGAGTTCTTTCCTGACTAAATCTGAATCACCCAGAATGAAAGGCAATGGCAGCCTGACTTGCTTTCCATGTGCTTTAGTCAGAGGAAGTAGGCTACAATCCAAAAAACCTCACACCATGACATATGTTAATGTTAAAGGTGCCATAGGAGTCTTTATTGTTTTAGTCTTAATTGCCACCCATGCCACGCATCAAAAATCTTTGTCTTTTTTGTTCTTGCTTTTCGGTCTATGCCCAGGCATCATAGGCTGTCCTTTTCGATCACAACATGCCCAACCTTTGAAGGTCTTTAAGCACTTGGAAACAGCTGTTAAGCCTTCCAAGACCTTGGTGAGGTTAGAGATTTATCACCGGGGACTTTCTGGACAGATAATCTAAAGTACAAAAAAGCTTAAGGACTGTAACTTCTCCTTCAGGGTCAAAGGCAAAGCAGAAACACACACAGAACTCATCCCCTTCTGGTCTAATTGCCTGGGTAGAATCCCTCTTAAATTTAGATGCCTCTACAGACTTACCTCTGCTCCACCTGTAAACCAGTTTACTTTTGCTTTTCTGTGCACAAGTATCCTGGCTGCTTCTTCTCATCTTTTCAACCAGCAGTGCACCTTCCATTCCCTCATGTGCTGCTTACCTGTGCAAAAAAAAAAAAAAAGGATGGAGGGCAGGTGGGTCAATCCAGGTATAATCCATTGAATAGCCAAGATCCAAAAGGGAAACTTGTCTTTAGTTCAGAGTTCTATTTTTGTCCCCTGGCTGGCTGGAGATTAAGGTCATGGAGAATTGCAGCCTCTGTCCTATTTTGAGTGTAAGTGGATCCTCAATCCTGGATCGGAAGACCAACACTCATATTCTAATGTGAAGAGAGTTTGGAAAGTTACCTTTTAGAAGTCATTATATAACTCATTGTAAAGCTATAAGGTGGTAATTGGCTCCTGCTGTTACTTTATCATTATTTCTCTTGCAAGGGGGGGGGGGACCCCGTAGATAGACTTGATAAGAGAATGGCATAAAGCATGAAAAATTCCACTCAAAACACCCTTTTAAAGTAACTCTATCAGTAACTAGAAAATGATATTCATTAACCCACACCACAATTGTAGCTTTATTCCCACTCATCACATTCTTTTGAAATGTAACTTTATTATGTCCTTGTTACAAAAATTAACAGCCAACACATGAAACACACTCGCTCACTAAACTATATCAACTGAAAATTAACTTAAATATGGCTTTTGTTCAAATCAGTATTTTAAAGCCAGGATGTAACTTGAAGATCAGAAGGAATGTGCTTTGATGACTTGCTTGGGATCCACTGAAATGAGTAGTCAATGTTTTGGATATGTTGTGGGGACCCCCATGCCTACGATAGGCACTGGAGAAAGAAGAACAAATGAATGAGAAGCAGCTTGGAACAAGTCCCCTGAAAGGAAAGGCTGAACAGGTTGTGTTTGCCCTCTTACCCCGGAATAACCACGCGAGACCGAGTGTATGGGTTAAACACGGGTCACACTTTATTAACGTCCATTCTGTTCTCGTGAACATTGCCAATCCTTTGGCAAAGGGGGGTTCTGCTGTAGTGCGGATTCGGATTTCCCTCTTGGGTTCTCGAGTGACCATCGAACAGCCGATAGGCTGAGCTCAGGCCTCCGTTATCCCCTTCTTTATTACCATGGGATAACTACCGGCCTCCAATTTTCCCCAGACCCCCATTCCCTCTCTCTGTGCCGACCGTGGGTCCGGGTGCGTCCCCAGCGCATCTTTCCTTCCAAGCACTGTAATCGCCTGATCGGCAGTGCTGCGAGTTCAGATACGCTGCAATTTCGTGCCATTACCATATAATCCAAGTTCCAATACCTTTCGAATCCGCACTACCCGCCCAGTGTGACCGAATTCTACTACCACCCTTACCGAGGCCAACGCTCCTAATCCAGTGCGGGATAGGCGAAAAATCCCCGCCTCCACTGGCCAATCAGGAGGCGGGTCAAAAATTCCTATCCAGCCCCCAAAGGGCGACCAGCTACTCTCACACTAGAATATAGGGTGGGCTGGTGGTCTGCCAGATAAACATGGAAGGAGGAAGACAATTCGGTGCATGCCCTTAAATGCCCTCTGTTTTCCCCATGCCCCCCCCGGCTGTTCTCGCGAACAGCCTTGTAATGTCGCGTGGTATCCGGGGAGGCTGGCAAAGACACACCTCAATGGGGATTCCTTTGCCCCCCCCTTCAGCGTTAGCATTGCCCTCTTACCCCGGAATAACCACGCGAGACCGAGTGTATGGGTTAAACACGGGCCACACTTTATTAAAGTCCATTCCGTTCTCGTGAACATTGCCAATCCTTTGGCAAAGGGGGGTCCTGCTGTAGTGCGGATTCGGATTTCCCTCTTGGGTTCTCGAGTGACCATCAAACAGCCGATAGGCTGAGCTCAGGCCTCCGTTATCCCCTTCTTTATTACCATGGGATAACTACCGGCCTCCAATTTTCCCCAGACCCCCATTCCCTCTCTCTGTGCCGACCGTGGGTCCGGGTGCGTCCCCAGCGCATCTTTCCTTCCAAGCACTGTGATCGCCTGATCGGCAGTGCTGCGAGTTCAGATACGCTGCAATTTCGTGCCATTACCATATAATCCAAGTTCCAATACCTTTCGAATCCGCACTACCCGCCACAGCAATGGGACTAGACGCCCTATGTCCCATGCTCCCCATCAAGCCGCTCCAGCTCCAGGAGCAGGCCCCCCTTGATGTCCTCCAAAAAGACGTCCAAACCTTGCTCCGACAGGTGCACGCCGTCCGGCCTAAAAAATTCTGGCGTATCGAGCCGAATCCTGTGGTGCCCGACCACTGATCCCAGGCTGCCACGGACTGCTCTGCAGACTTCCCTGTTAACACTCCGCCGGGCAGTGTTTACAGGCCAAAACTGTCTCGCCCCTTTCCAAAACCGTCAAGGGATGATTGTCGACCACATAATCCGCATCTCCGGATATGTGCCTTTCAGCCAGGTGAGATCACGTATCACATCGATTACCAGGGACCTCCCCAGGTACCGAGCCACATCGTTGCCTCCCAGGTGTATCACCAACACGTCTGGCGGGTGTCGGCCAAAGGCAGCCGCTCGACAAAGCTGACTCTACAGCATGCTGCGGCGCCCTCTCCAATCCACGTAAGCCTGCCCATCGAGGCCCAGGTTGTTCCCTCATGGGGATGCGGCAGCGTATCTTTCCACACAAAACACAAAACTGTGGCCCGTCATGATGATGTGTCTCCTCCTCGGTACCAACGGAGCGCCTGTAAAACAGAAAACAGTAGGCTTCCTGCCTACACGTTAGGTAGTGGCCGAACGTATGGGCGATATGATGCTGATGCCCAGCGGCCTATCCGCTTAATGTCCTGTGGTTGATAACCGAGGGCCGCCGCCGTTGAAGCGGCCCCTTGTAATGTTGCGTGGTATCCGGGGAAGCTGGCAAAGACACGCCTCAATGAGGATTCCTTTGGCCCCCCCTTCGGCGTTAGCATTATAATAAAAGACAACGGAGGTAAGTGATGCTTGGCTCAGCATTGGAACTGGGTGTTGCTCTTTGCTGCTCCTAATAGTGGGGCAGAGAAGGCCTTTGTCAGTCTCTGACAAGGCTTTGCCTGCGAGCAGAGCAGCGAGGGGTCAGTGCAATGCCGAGGACCCGGAGAGGGTTCCCATCTCTTAGGCTGACGGGGCCAAGATTACTTGGCGTAATCTGTCTGCACCAGCTCCCATTTTCAGTACACCTTCCCATCCTTTGAACATGCATTAACCTTGACAGTGCACAATAAATGTTCTGTTTCATCTTAAAATTGTGTCTGCCTCACACCAAACCACTTTAAGAACAGAGAGAGAGAGAGAGAAATGAGGCTAAAACAAATGTTTAAGCCAAACAGGGAATTACAGTCATTTTCCAAAAGGCTAGAGAGAGGTTAATAGTCCAATCTGAAGGATTGACACTGGCAGGAATGAGTGGAGTATTCAAGATCACCTGAGGTTTCTTAAAGCAGAGCTGTGATATAAGCCAGGAATTTCTTTAGCAGAGCTGTGATGTAAGTCATGAATTCCATTTCACTGCGTTTGGAACAAGATCATGAATTGTCTCCCTTGCTTTTCCAAACAGGATCTCTGCACTTAATCATATCTCTGTCATTCTACCAATATTCCAATGTGCTGCAACAAGCAAGCTGTGGTTTATTTGCTCCTTTTTGTATCACCTTTCCTCAGACAGATATTCTACGCATTATTTCAATGGTGCACAAAAAGGCTGTACTTGTGCTGCTCGAACGGTTTTTCATTCTCTGGGATATCAGGCCCCAGACTTGAGAGCAGGATTGTGATGTCACAGAGGTAACTTCCCTGTGATGTCACAGAGGCAGATCAGGCAAGGTTTGGAAAGGAGATACGCACAACATACATGCAATCGTTTTTATACTGAGTTAGTGAACTGTACTGGCAGCTGGGAACAGGTGGACATGGCTGTCCAAGCTTTTAAGATGTCTCGCACATAAAAACCTGGAATTCTCCTCCTTTTGTGACACTTGCCCTGAGAGCTCTCTCCCCAGGTGGAATCACAGCAGTTCCCAGAGATTTCACCTGATGCCCTGAGACTTGGTAATCCTAGTTGCTCCTGTGAGCAGAGAAAGCAGTAGCCAAGTTTAGATGTGGATTCAGCCCTATTAATTGGAGTGGTTAGCAGAGCACACTCTCCCTCTTTGGAAAGAAATCACCTCCACACATCTCATTCTAGGAAAACAAGAAAACTAGTGTTTATTAGAGAAATGTATCAAGATAGGAAATGCTATAGAAATCCCAGTTGTAGCTAACTAAGGTGGAAATACAGGAAGCCATAGCTGGCCACTCAGCTCTCAGGAACAAAGGCAAAATGTCTCCTTTGTCCATTGTCAGGAAGGGCGAAGAAGGAGATGTGAGAAGGAAGTGATAACAGCAATCCTAGGAAATATCTGTTTAGGTTTAAGGAAGGTCAGCATAAGTCAGAACTTAGAAAGGACAGTCCAGGAAACCTAGGGAGGACCTTCTCCCTCTATCTACTTCTCTTCATACAGAGATAGTCTTCTAAGCAACCTGAGTTATATCCAGTCACTTCCAATAGCTCCTACCAAAACAGCATGTGATGGAGCCTGGGGTTGATTCCCAACTGTGTCTCCTAAGAGATGAGTCAGATTGGGTGGCCTGGCACAGGCAATAAGGTTCCAGAGCGCCGCTAAAAGAAGGCATTGATAAACCAGTTCTAAGTGCTTTTTATACCTGAAGACAGGTCATTGTGAGTCAGAATTAACATGATGGCAACCAATTATTATTAAATAGGAGCAGGATCATTTTTCCTATGAGGAATGCATCACCTATAGCCCAAAGGCTGGATGAGGCCCACAAAGGCATAATGGGTGGCCCATACCCATTATGGTATAATACAACCCAGGTGGCGTCCGTGGCCCGTTCTGCCTATTTTCATCTATGGCGGATTGCCCAGCTGCAACCCTACCTTGATGGAGGGGCCCTCACCACTCTCGTCCACGCGCTCGTAATCTCGAGATTAGACCACTGTAATGCGCTCTACGTGGGGCTACCTTTGAGACTGATGCGGAAGCTCCAAATGGTGCAGAATGCGGCGGCCAGACTCCTTAGTGGGGTGAGAAAACACCAACATATCTCTCCCACTCTGGCTGCCTTGCATTGGTTGCCCATTCGTTTCTGCATTGACTTCAAAGTGTTAATGATGACGTATAAAGCCCTAAACGGTTTGGGACCTCGATATTTGGCAGATCGCCTTCTCCCACCTAGATCTACCCGAATTACTCGGCACAGGAGGGACAGTTGAGGGGCCTAACGCCGAGAGAGGTCCGGAAAGAAAGAACAAGAAACCAGACCTTCTCGGCAGTGGCCCCTCGACTATGGAACAGCCTTCCAACAGAGGTCCGCCTGGCACCCTCACTGGGTGTTTTTAAGAGCCATTTAAAGACTTGGCTCTTTAGGCAGGCCTTCCCTTCTGTCAATTCTTGAATTCTATCTTCTTGTTTTCTATCATTCCCCATCTTGAATACACCATATTATTGATTTAATTGTTTAATGTTTATGATGTTTTTATGATATTTTATGATATTTTATATTTGTAAGCCGCCCCGAGTAGACGCTGTCTAGGAGGGCGGGGTAGAAATCTAATAAATAAATAAATACGCTTTCCCGATGGCCCATGAGATCCCCTTTCATCCCTACCCCTCTGATCTGCATTGCTGGTTCCATACTAAAGGAAGCCCACAACAGTGACCTGAAAAAAGTCGCTGGATAGTTGACCATGATGTCATGCCAGTCAGGGTTGCTGGGAAGGCAGATCTTTGACTCTAACATTACTTACTTGGACTACAACTCCCATTATCCTCCAGTTAGCATGCCAGTGGTCATGTTAGTCAATAAATTCTGGGCATTTTAGCCCAATGAAAGCAAATTTCCAAGCTCTGCTGAGGTTTAGGAGAGCTGCTGTCAGAACAGATTAGCACCGGGCTAGACAGACAAATAGTCTGATTTTATATAAAGCAGCTTCCTACATATCTTAAAGAGAAATTTTAGGGTGAATCAGTTGCAGTTCAAAAAAAGCTCCATTCTGATCTTTCCCCCTGCAGATTGTAAGTCTAAAGGATATGAGCACAAATGCGTTACCGTCTACTTTGCTTCACTGTCTTGACGCTGAAGCTTAAAATGAGATGAAAACAGAGCTTACATGTAACTATATCAGAGAGCGCTTCAACCTGGAATTGCTTTAAGACCCCTTGAGGTTTTCAGCTGGATTTCCTCTCAGTAAATGAGAGAGGTCATTAGGTTATGTTTCTTTATGGTGCAAGCACTGAAATGGTCTGTTGCCTCCGTTATACTCTGATAATTTTGTTTTCCTAGCTAGTTTACATCGATTTGACATTGCATTACATTTTATCCCCATTATAAAATGAGGCCTAATGCAACTGTTTTTCATTAGGATGTTGAACAAACTGCACAGGAACTTTCTCTGGTCCGGGTCATGGAGGGGTTATGAGGGGCACGGCACTTATTAGTTATTACCTCTTCTTCCTTTGTAGTTATATAGTTTTCCCCAATAGCACCCCCCGTTTTTCAGAGGACCAAGAATGAATTCTATCATGTATACTTTCCCTGAGTCTCTGAAAAGAAGTGTCTTCAATCATGATACAATTTTCTTTGCGGATTTTATGCTGTGAACTGTCAGTCTTAGAAATGAACAAACACACACACATTGATTTCCCTTAAGAGCCTCACACCATGTTGGAACTGAATTCTAGAGGTAAATGACATAAATTTGCCAGGTAATTGGCAAGGTTCCTTCCTCCCATAGATTCAGGCCCTGAATCTGACCATTCTTGCAGAGGGATTCTGGGAACTGTAGTCCAAAAAAGTAGTGACCCCAAGTTTGCTCACTCCTTGGATCAATTAATCCCTCTTTGGTATATGTGCTCCCTTGGTCTGGATGTCCTCATATTAATTTTGCGGCACTTTAAAATGTGTCTCCTTTAGGAGACACATTTCATCTGCCTGTCAAATTGCAGCTAATCTTTCACAAAATAATAAAGCAAGCACAACTATCACTAAATCTATATCTAGTGTTTTAAATGGACAGTCTAATGACAGATCTAATTTTATTCAGTGTATATTTCTGTATTGCTTCAGCCTATAGGAAACCACCTTCTACTGATGCAGACCAGGACTGAACCTTCTACCCCAGTACTATCAGATCTCACTGAGGCAAAATTCTTTCCTGCCATATCTGGAGACCCCTGGTATTCCTTGGTGGTCCCTCATCCAAGTACCAGACAGACCTTGCTTAGCTGTTGATATCATACCAGACTATGGGTGTTCAGGGCATAAGGTAGTATAAGTAACACTTCTTCACCCTCCACTATCCCTGTGCCATTTGGTGAATTTTTATTCTCCACAGTTATATCCTTGGGGGCAGTGAACTAAAGCCAAGTACTAGCTGAAAATGGAAGTCTGAAGAGCCAACCAAAGATACAGTCAGAAACCTGACTATTGCTTATAATGGAACTGTATGTAACACAGTGATGCTCCGTGCAAGGAATACATGTGTCCAATCCTGATTTGCTTTCTAAAAATCTGTTCTGACACGTACAAAGAAACATGATCACATCTCCAGCAATGTGACCAAATGCTCTTGAGGTTTAATCATTTATCAAAAGGATCAGTGAAATGGCCATTTGTTCAGTGACTGAACGTCTGTCATTTCCCCAAATTACCAGTTTGACAGAATGATTAACAGATTATGGGACATGTCACATTCTGTTAATGTTGCCCTTGATGATGCAGGAGAATAAAGGACAGGTTAATAGAGCAAGTTCATAGAAGAGTTTTGCCTCCAGGTCCACTCATTTAACTCTTTGGGCGAGAGCAGAAAACTTCGGAGTTTTCCTCTTCTTTCCTTGATATTAAGAGATTAAGAGTAGTTGTCTCTTATCAGGGTCTGGTGTTGAATGTTCGCATCATATGTAAAAACTGGGAGAGAAATTCTTTATTTTGCATTTTTTAAAAATCTGAGCTTATCTAACAAAACACTTTTGGACCAGAATTGAATTGAATTCTGCACTTCTCTAAATTTTGTAGTAGTTCCTCTTGAAAAGGAACTGTTCTGCATATTATGGAAAGCACACACCAGAATGTATAAAATGCAGAAGGAACAGATGTTTAAGACTGGAAAATGTTTAGAATGGAAAGGTTCAGAAGAAACCAAAAACTGAGAGAAATGGAAAGATTTATCCATCTTTTTATGTGACTTGAACCAACAAAAATTTAGTCTCCTGCCCAGTTTTCATGTTATTTTGGCACACTTTGTTATAGACAGGCTTTCCTGGGGGGAAAAAAAGCATTTCCTGGAAATAAAAACAGTAACACAAAGCAAGTGCTGCTGAGGATGGGAACACATCCTATTTCTATGTGGTACTGAAACTTTACTCAATCATGGTTTAGTCTAGAGTTAGATCTAGTGACAGCCAAGAAAAATTTTAGCTCTTTAAAGATTCAGAAATAGTTCTCTCTAGTTCGTAAATTTTGGATTTGTTCAATTAAGGTTTTCTTCCTTTGTTAAAACTTAGGTAGGAAATCCTGTTTTTAAGAATAAGTAATTCCAAAATCTTGTAGGAACCTTCTCTTCCTGGCTATCTTGAATGTCCACAGATCACTGATACAAACAGTGTGTGGCAGCCACCTGAAATAACAAGCTTGCTATTGTATACAAGCTCACTTATCTCAGGCAAAAAGCTGCCATAGGTTGTTGACTTCAAATGACCTTAGGTCCCTGACGTCACTTCTTGAAAGTGTGAACAAAAAAGTGGATTCACTCTGAAGTGGATTCAGGGTTACATTCCAGGACAAATTATGACAAATATCTTTTGATGCCTGAAAAGTGAAAAGTCAGCCTCATATCTGACTTTCCTCTGAAGCTCATTCATTTTTTAAAATTGTATGCATTGGTAGTAGGAAAAAGGTGCCTTCTCTTCAGTTATCCACACAAAATAATACTTTACATTGCTTCACAGGAAGGTCTGGCCCTTCTACTACTTGTGTAGTGAGTCAACCACCACATGTGGCAGGTGGTGGATAGCACTGGCAATCCCCAGCTGTCTGTCCAGAGACTTCTTGCCATTCCTTTCTTTTGGATGAGAGAGAACTGTGTGCCAAAGAGTCTATTCTGCACCCCCTAAACCAGCTGGTTGACCTCAGGTGCAGAAGATGCTATCTTGTCCACAGTGTTGAAGTAAGGTTCACTTGCCTTTCAGTGGTCTGTACATGGAACAGAGATGAGCATCATCTTTGCCTTCTCCTCGGGCAGCACAATGTTCATAGTAAGAGCAGACCTGACTGGTTGGTTATAAGCCATCATCTTACAGACAGTAATCCCCAACACTAGAAGAGAAATGGGAATATGAAAGCCATACTATCCTCCTGTATGCAAAGCTGGAGTGTCCTCTCTGGCTTTGCATACTGAAACAGCGACGTCTACGTTGGCTTGGGCATGTCGTGAGAATGGCTGACGGTCGGATTCCAAAGGATCTCCTGTATGGAGAATTAGTGCAGGGAAAGCGCCCCAGAGGGAGACCACAGCTGCGATACAAGGATATCTGCAAGCGGGATCTGAAGGCCTTAGGAATGGACCTCAACGGATGGGAAACCTTGACATCTGAGCATTCAGCCTGGAGGCAGGCAGTGTAGCATGGCCTCTCCCAATTTGAAGAGACACTTGTTCAGCAGGCCGAGGCAAAGAGGCAGTCCTGAAAGCAGCAAAATCAGGGAGCTGGACAGGGGACAGATTGTATTTGTCTTCAGTGTGGAAGAGATTTGTCACTCTTGAATTGGCCTTCTCAGCCACACTAGACGCTGTTCCAAGACCTCTATTCAAAGCACGTTACCATAGTCTCTCGAGACTGAAGGATGCCTACAGTGACTATCCTCCCTTCTGATAGTCCTACAAAAGTAGATTTTTACAGATACTGAAAAAAAAGCCACAGACAAAGCTTAGTAATAATGTTATTGAAGCAGAATATAAGTTAATGAATAAAATAAATAATTGCCATATTGGATGCTTATCTAGTCAATTGCAAGATACATCAACTTATTCATTGTTTTTGCTTCTGACTGAAAACTGATGAAGTCAGTGTCTGTATCTTGGCCATCACAGAAACTCTGAAATTATTTTAGTACAACATAGAGAGTAGTCGTGGGCAACTTTGGAGAGTTGAAGGGTAGTTTTCCACACATACCTGGCCTAGAACCACCAAGTGTCATGCCTCCTCCTGTTACTGAAACAAGAAATAGACAGCATTCTACTTCTGTCTTTGACAAATAAACAAAAATTATGTTAAACCTTCAAATTCTAAAATAAGATGCATAGGGTCAGAAGGGGCACCTTAGTTTAATATTGTCCATAATTTGAGATGAGGATGAGCTCTTGCGCCACCAAAAAAGAAAGAAGCAAAAGATGAGAGGCATATGTTGCAGTTCTTTAAGATACACGTTACCACAGTTGTGGCAGGTCACACCTAGGCACCTCTAAGTCAGTGGAGACCAGAGTCATTACTGTATCTTGTACTGGCCATTTGGAAACCAAGCCAGTTATCTGCCCACCCCTTACCCACTTTTCCAGTTTGCCACCCTCTTGATCTTCTTATGATCCCAGTGAAAAGGTATTGTTTGCATGACTGAGGAAAAAAGGGTCTGGGTGGGGGTGGGGGTGGAAGAAGCCATGTTCCCACTTGCATGACCCAATGCGCAGGCATATAATAAAAACTACTAAATGGCAAGTGGGCATTGCTTGATAATAGTGGTGGAGATGCAGAGGTCTAGCCAAGACAATCTTCCTCTGATGTGTTAGATTAGAAGTTCAATAACTCTGGTGAAAAAAAAATTACTTGGCATGGAAAATCAGCAGCATAGAGTTACTCAAGTTGGACTTTGCAATGTCTGTAGTAGATTAGCACAATCTATTGCATAATACTAGCACTACCGGTAGATAGGTGCACATTTGCCCCAGATAATACGGATAAGCTTGAACTTCTCAAGGATCCAGGCAGAATTTTGCAGTGCAAGAGTCTAGGAAGGCTGTCTATTATTTTTGTTGCTTTAAAATCAGTCAATCAATCAATCAATCAATCAATCAATCAATCAATCAATCAATCAATCTTTCTTTCTTTCTTTCTTTCTTTCTTTCTTTCTTTCTTTCTTTCTTTCTTTCTTTCTTTCTTTCTTTCTCTCCCCTCTCTGTCTCATTGGTAATACAATTTGTTTGAGGTGTGATTATATACTGCATTGCAGATTATATATTGTATTTGTCAAACCGCCTCAGTTCTTGTCTTATAGTCCTGAGTGTCCACCATTTGCAAAAACAAACAAACAAACAAAACAAACCCTGACCTAAAGAATGAGTATCTATAAAAACATTGCATTTGGAACTATACCATTGCAAGTTGCACCTCTTTTTTCCTATGTTTTAATCGAGCATACTGCTGTGTGGGTGGGTGTGCTGTGGGCGTGTTGGGAGTTAGGCATGAGGTCATGTGACAAGAATGTCATGCCCTGCTCCTAGCCCCAATTTTTTATTTTTCTAAAAATGGTATTTATGCACATTTTCAGACATGTGGTTTTAAATACAGGTTTTTTTTAAAAGAAAGTGGTTCTCCGCATGTGTGGACAGAGGTATGGGGTGAGGTGAGGTGGGGAAATGGAAGACATGACAGGGAGGATCAAGAGGGTGGTGAACCGGAGAAGTGGGGAAGGGGTGGGCAGACAACTGGCAGGGGAAAGGGAACAGCATGGGTTGCTCTAAACTGTGGTGTATCTGTACAAAACAGAGGCTTGTGTGAAAAGTGGCTTGTGTGCCTGCTGAGCCTGCTGGCCAAGTTCTTGGTGTGAGCCTACAAGGTCTCTGATCTCTCTTGAGCCCTTGAAATGGAGGACACGTCCAAATCAAGAACTGCCCCATGTAAAAGAGGACACATGGCCCAGGGTTTCCTATTTCTTATGTTTGCTCATATTTCCTGTTGTCTTCTTTTTTCCACTTGTTTCCCAACAGCCTGCATTTTTCAAGGTCAAGGTCCACAGAGGAACCACTTTCAAATGGCAGAGGTAAAGCTACAAGTGTCTTCAGTTTGTGGCTTAGACAGGTTGCATAAATTTTAAAGTAGGTGGGCAACAGTGAAGAATAAGGGGCAGCCCAACACCAGTATCTTAATGCTGAGCCACCACTTTGGAAGCTGGAGATAGGACCAGTCCTAACCAATGAGTCTTTAGGCAGAGAGCAAATAGCTTAAAATGATACTGTGTCACATTTGAGCCACACTGACAGATCAAACAATGCTAGATTAGAGCTGGAGAACATGTTGTTGGACCACAACTCCCATCAGGCCAAATCAATATCGCCAATTATGAGCATCATAGTCTAACAGCCTTTGGAGGACCACATATTTCCCATGCTCCTGCTACATGGAGCTGTGAATTGTATATTAAACCCTGCTTTGATTTAAAGAAGGGATGTGAAGATTTAAAGGGGTTTGTGGGTAAGAAACCTTAGTAACTGCTGAGGATGCAGCAAGCTGACATTCTAAGGGAAAAAGGGATGGATGGAGTGTGGTATGTGAGGATTCATTTGTCATCCAGCATCCAGTGGTGGATCTCTAGAAGAAAATGTTTTCTAATTGGCTACTACCTAAGACGCCCAGGGAGAGGGTTTTCCCCTTCCTGAAGTCCTAGAAAAGCTGAAGAGCCACATGGCGCCATGGTTAAACTGCTGTACTGCCGCTAAAACTGCGCTCACAACCCGGGGTTCAATCCCAGGTGGCTGGCTCAAGGTTGACTCAGCCTTCTATCCTTCCGAGGTTGGTAAAATGAGTACCCAGCTCACTGGGGGGTGGAATGTGTAGCCTGCATAGTTAACTTGTAAACCTCCCAGAGAGTGCTTGAAGCACTATGGGACGGTATATAAGCAGCACGCTTTGCTTTGCTTTTTGCTAAGTATCTCCACAACTGTTGCCCCTTTAATTCTGGGATGAGGTACCACCCTTCAGTTCATAAGCAGTATGATCTCATGAAGAAGCCAGAGCTCCCATCAAGTAGTTCCCTGCCTTCACTTTACATATTTCATAATTGCTCATGCTGCGTGGTTTTGGAGTTTTCTTCCTCTCATTCAGAGTTTCCTCACACCGTTTCCAGCACCATGTCGTGGTCATTTCTCTAGGGGCTCATCTCTCACATGAACCCTCCCCCCACCCAAGGGTTTTAATAATCTCTCTCCCTGATTGCCAGCTCCTTCACATTGCCTGCTGTTTAGAGCAGACCACACTGAAGGGATAGGCAGTTTACTAGCACAGCACGTCGGAAATTGGAATGCACATAAACCTTCTCCTGGCTTCATCCTGAAGATATTATTGATACAGCTCAGAGAACTCACTGCAACAAAACAATGTGCCCACCCTCCCACAGATTCATGCAACAAAATACTCTGCCCTCATCCTGCTCACCAAGTTGAAAGTCTCAGCTTTGGGTTCCCAGTCACTGCTGACACCACCATTCAGCCAGAATTCTATGTTTTACATGATAATGTGGCTGCTCCTTCTCAGCAAAGGGCACTAGTCTTCCCTCATCTCTCCTTTTCCTTAGCCTCTCATTGGAGGAAGAGTATAATGATGGCTAGTTGCAACTGAACCAGAAGGGAACAAACAGGCTGTTAACCAGGGAATATGTAACTTCCTGGGTGAAACAAGTGTACTGGTTCCCAGATTGTTTCCTGAATCAATTTGAGCTGCTGTTCAGAGCCTTTTAAAAATCTTCTAATTCTTTGGAATTATCTGAAGGATACTTTGGCAAATTCTATATTTGGATGTAGCTCAGCAGTGCCCCCTAGAGTGGTTGGTAAGTTGGCACAGTGCCAGTGACATTCAATTTATTATTTTCCAAATCAATTCTTTCAATAACAACAAAATCCTCTGGTTTATGAATGTGAGATATTGTGCTTCTTATATCCGCAATTGAAAATGCCAGAAAATGGCCCAATATTACTGCACAATATTGGGCCTGTATTGCTGGCAGTAAAAAGGATACCAAGTATTGCATAGCAAAGGGCAGCCTGAATGGCAGCAGTCAAGATGGTCTACAGGATACCCTCTTCGGTTCATTACCATTCACAAAGTGACACCACGCAAGAGAAAATCCCTGAAGCTGACTTTTTTTCCCCATCACTTAACTGCTTCTCACTCAAACACAAAGCAATTGTCAGAGCTGATTTTTTGGCAAGTGTGAATGGTAGTGAGCACAAAAGGGTATCCTGTAGATCATCTTGACTGCTGCATTCCAATTTTTTTCCCCTCCAGGTCACCCACTGCATTTCACAGCTCATTTCTCCTTGAACTGATTTTGTGAGGAATTTGTCCTGTTGGGTTTTGTTTTTATACAAGGTTGATGACATCAGAATTTCTGAAACCAGTTCGGGTCTTGGAGCTTACTGGATATGCAGCTTATTGAAGAAATTAATTTTTGACTATTCATTATGCAACGTGAAGGGTCATATTGTTTTCAAAAGGGAATCATTAGTGCTCTCAAATCATTTATTTATTTAAAATATTTTTATCCTGCCTTTCTCCTTAAAAAGACTTATGAGTGGTCACAGATTAGAACAAATTGATCTTTATAAATACCTTGGGATTTGGCTTCACACAGCTGTTGCTTGGAGTATGCAAGTTATCTATATACTAAAAAGGTGGTAAATTGTGCAATCATACAGGTGTACAGTACAAACATTGACAGAATTTGGTTGGAGTCTCCTCATGATTTCCACCTCTTCCTTTTTGAGCTCAGTAAGTCACCTGACCTGCATATATTCTATTCATTGTTGGCTTCAGACTTGTTCTGTTACTGATTCCAAGTCACCTTGCATATCTGGTGCTGATGCCCTCTTCAATTTCTTCCAAAGGAGAGTGAAATAAAATTGTGCTACTGATTTCTCTCCCTTCAATTTGCTGTCATTACACAGCTAAATTACAGAACAACTGAGAATAAAAAGTGGAGTGCTAATTCCAAATGCTACTCCATTGGAGTAGACCCCCTGAATCGTTGGGACTTAATAAGTACTACTGTTCAGCAGTTGATTCAATGGGTCTGTTCTAGGTATGGCTAGCAATTAGATGTAGGCTGGAGGTTTAGAAGAACTGAAGCCGTGGTCACACCAACAAAATGTTTTCCAGTTCTTCCTCTTTGATTTTTGCAATTTAAATTTGCAATCACATGACACATGGCCATTAGCGAATCATTTACCTGGCAAGCATGCTAACTGCAGATCATTTCTTGTTTGGAAAGAAGCTTCTACTGTTTTGTTGCGTATCATTAAAAAAAATTTTTGTGTTGCTGCATGTGTGAACGATCTTATCAGAACCTTTTTGAACTACTGCCACCATGCATGTCCTTTAAAAATGTTTTTAATTTTTTTTAAAAAAATTCCATAGTTTTTGTGTAAATACGTCATTAACCTCTGTCAAACGGTTTCAACAAGACGTTCTAGGCCCTTATTGGAAGGAAATGACTCAGTAACCCAAAAACACATTGGGACACACATCCTGGAATAAATGCCACGTGACCTCAAAGCACCACAGTAACGTGATTAAAAGTCGCGTAACCACAGGGAGATATTTCGCTGGAGTGTCCACGGCCTGAATACATAAATCTGGGTGCCATGTTCTTTGTGGTTACAGTGCCTGACAAAGGACGTGACTACACTGCAATATATCCTGTGGCTGATTTGAATTCGGGTTGTTTCAGAGAGGGCTATATCACCGCCTGGCAGTTTCTACTGCTGAAATCACTTTTGGCATTCGCAACAAAATGATAAATTATCCTGGGATAATCTGCAAAAGTTGTTGCAAAAGCCTACATTATCACCTGGAGAATAGCCTCTCATCCTATTAACTCTACTGTCCCTTCACCCCTCCACTTCATCCATCCTCTGTCTATTATGTTGACTACTTCCCTTTTTTCTCCCCTATGACAGATGATACAGCACTAGCACAGAGTATAACTAAGTGGTTTAAAACTCTTTAAAGTTCTTGGAAAGGAAAAGAGAGCAAATGAGTGTGTGTGTTCGTAGATTTATCATTGTTTTCTAGAGATTGTTGCTGTTTTCTATTCTCTTTCACTGAAGAAGAACACACAAATATGCTGGCTTGCATAACGAAGGCCAGTGTCTGTCTTTACAAGCACAATTTTATGCATGCTTACTCTGAAGTAATCCCGCCAACCTAGCGGTTCGAAAGCATGCAAATGCGAGTAGATAAATAGGGACCACCTCGGTGGGAAGGTAACAGCGTTCCGTGTCTAAGTCGCACTGGCCATGTGACCACGGAAGATTGTCTTCGGACAAAATGCTGGCTCTATGGCTTGGAAACGGAGATGAGCACCGCCCCCTAGAGTCGAACACGACTGGACAAATTGTCAAGGGGAACCTTTACCTTTACCTTACTCTGAAGTAAATCCTTCTGTGTTTAGTGATACTTACTCCCAGGAAAGTGTGTACAGGGCTTCAGCTTAAAAAGTACATTCTTTCTATGTGGTTGTAAAATGCCTCTCTGCGGCAGCAATAAGAACAATGGGGTGGAGGATGCGTGTGAACAGATCTGCTTGGAGCCCTTTATTGGCATATGATTTCAGAATCATCTATCACTTCCTGGTGCTAATACAAGCTGGCCCTGTCTACTTGCTGCACCACCCACAAGCTAAAGCTTGGCTCCTGCGTCACCTTCAAGGTCCTGCTTAAAAGGTAGGCTGGCTGTAGAGGGTGGAGCAATGCAAGTTATGTGGGTCAGTTGCCTCACTTCTTGACTGTGGCAGAAATGGCAGAGCAAGTCAGGCACGTAGCCCTCCCACCTGCCCACCCATCGGTTGGCCAATTCCACATGTCACTTCTCCTTACCCATCCTCGCTTTGCCTTGCCTGGTCTCTCCCAAGCCAATTCCTGTTGAGGACTGGGCAGAAGGCTGTATGTACTCTTTACACCAAGCCACACTTTGCCCCTTTGCCTCTCTAGCTATCGACACAGCCAAGGAGACTGCAAGAGATGGAAACTGGCCCACCAGGAGAAGAAGACAAAAGTTCCTCCCCCACTCCAGTCCTAGCTTTCTGCACTGTGGGCAAAGCTACATTAATGTACCTCTGGCTGCCACCAACCCAACCTTGCAGGACCAGTGGACTTGGAATGATGTGGTGCTCCCTTTGTCAGCCAAGTCCTGCCTCTGCAAACCCTCCTCCCTTAGTCTGCTTAAAGTACAAATATCCCTTACAACACCTACGTATGGCTGCACTGCCTGGAATTTACATCTCCTCCAATAGCTTTTAACTGTCTGATTTGCTAGTGTTCCCATTAAAGGTAAATCTTGCCCTAGAAATCACACTGAGATGGAATGGTCATTTGTATGCTTATTAAGGAATGGGTGGTGGTCAGAGGATGTATATTCTGTTCTCTTCGGAGAATCTTTCCAGGTCAGTCCTTATGAATCTCTTTGAATATCTTTTATTGAGGGAATGAACATTTTACTGAGCAGATGGCAACATTTTCAAATATTGTTATGCCTCTGAGAGCTGTTACATTTGCAGTCTCTTAGCTTATCATTTTTTTTCTTTTAATCAGTTTTACTGAGGTTGTAACTCTATAGGCCAAATAGTGCTTTTGTAAGTAAATATGTATTGCCGAATGCCAGTAAGTCTACACATATTTCTTTACAAAGGAAATCAAAGACACTAAGTATTGCAACCCAGAACTTCTCACCACTCTAAGAAGTGAGATGAACACAGCTGCACATACACATACAGAGAGGGGGGGAGAGCAAGGAGAGATGAGATGTTGACTTGAACATATTAAATGTTGAAATGATATTTCTGTAAATAAAGTTTCAGAGCAGATTCAACTCCATGAAAATGTTAGGGGAAATTTCAACTTTGTTGCATTTAATTACAGTAAGACTAATTTCCACAGATGAAAATGTGAGTTCACAAATAATTTGCTTTTCATTGTTTATTCGGTTATTTACGAAACTGTGCTTGAGTGAATTGCAAAGTAATCAAACAATTAGACTAATCTAATGTAACTCCTGGCTTCATTGGAAGTCACTTATCTGATGAAATGGCATGACCCAGGCTTCGCGTCAACAAACAGTACAAGGAAATTGTGTTTTACTTATTGAATTCATGATAGAAAGGTACCAAATTAACAAACATCAGATGAAAATATATTCAAAGTTGGCTTTTAGCCTCTCACTTTTGTAGGACTGCTTTTTTATAAAGCGATGCAGTGTATTTTTATCAGTATTTTATTTAATAATGTATTTCAAATATGTTTTAAACTTTTAAAACTAATGCTGTTTTTAATATACTTTTGATTTAATCCTATTTTAATGATAGTATCTTGATTTATTGTGATTTTATACATGCATTTTTAAATTGTTGTACAACACCTTGTGTTCCTTTATTGGAAGAAAGGTGAGATGAAATGAAATGAAATGTTTGTTAGAGAGGGCCAGGTGACAAACCTGCAAAGTTTCAGGAAGCTAGCTTTGAGTTCACTACACAGCTTTGAATTCACTGTCAGAGAATTATATTGTCTAGGTGGAGAATCTAAAATTTCTAACTTTCCAGTTCTCAGTGAGAATTCTTCCAGATGGGGAAATGTTCTGCCCCAACAGGCTACAGCTGAAGGGCTTACCGGGTTTGTTGTTGTTTAGTCGTTAAGTCGTGTCCGACTCTTCGTGACCCCATGGACCAGAGCACGCCAGGCCCTCCTGTCTTCCACTGCCTCCCGGAGTTTGGTCAAATTCATGTTGGTAGCTTTGATGACACTGTCCAACCATCTTGTCCTCTGTCATCCCCTTCTCCTCTTGCCTTCACACTTTCCCAACATCAGGGTCTTTTCCAGGGAGTCTTCTCTTCTCATGAGATGGCCAAAGTATTGGAGCCTCAGCTTCAGGATCTGTCCTTCCAGTGAGCACTCAGGGTTGATTTCCTTCAGAATGGATAAGTTTGTTCTCCTTGCAGTCCAGGGGACTCTCAAGGGTCTCCTCCAGCACCACAGGAAGCTAGCTTTGAGTTCACTACACAGCTTTTACCGGGTTTAGACCCCAGCTATGCTGTAAAAAATTTCACCACGTCTCCTCAGAACCAACAGCACTTCAGGTCTGTGCTGGAAGGTGAGTGATTCTGAAGAGGCAACATCATTATCCTTGCAGCTACAGTGGAAGAAAAAAATTTCCAGGAGAAAACAGCAGGGAAAGAAGCCTGAGTGGAGATGAGGATCATTTCCACTGATCTCCCCCATTTTAGTAATTTTTTTCAATGTGCCATCAAGTCAATTCTGACTTATGTTGACCCTTTTGAGGGTTTTCCAGGTAGAGAATACTCAGAAGTGGTTTACCATTCCCTTCTTCTGGGGGCGTCCTGGGACTGTGCAGCTTGCCCAAGGCCACACAAGCTGACTCCACTTGCAGGAGGCACAGTGGGGAATTAAACCCCCAACTTCAGGCTCCGCAGCCCGATACCTAAACCACTGAGCTATCCAGTCAGCATTTCAGTAGATGGGGGAAAATATAGAGTTAACTCCCTTCCTTCTATATGGTAGCGCTAAAACCCTTTAAAAACTAAAAACCAAAACTCTTTTAAAAATACAAAAGCAATCCAACATCCTTGATGCAACTTCTCATCAGGGTTTACTCTTTTTAATTACCTGAAAGCAAGTAAATGCTTTTGAGCAGGGGCTGTAACTGCAGAAAGCTGAAGCTTCTTCTGGGAGGCACTCAATTCCTACTCCCAATAAACTAAGGTTTTTTTAAAAAATGCCTCAGGAAGGGTCAACAAAGCATGAGAAGACATGGATTTTGGGACTGTTTTTAATATATATATCTATTAAAAATAATGTTATCTGGATAGTGGGATGAATGCCAAAACGATCTGTGAAAAACCAGGCACTGTTACTCGAAGAAAAGTTCCACCTGGATAAGTCTATGGGCTATCACAGTTGAAATCTAATGCTACTGATGGTAACCTAATGAGAGCCATTTCTTTGTCTGCCTCATTGCTTCTTACAGACAACAAAGCCTTAAGATCACCCTTCACCACTTTTGCTCCACTCTGCCTCTTCCTTACTTTTAACAGCTTGCTTGATGCACTGAGCATACTCTATTTATTTATTTATTTATTTATTTATTTAACTTACATGCCGCCCACACTACCCAGAGGTACAAAGCTTGTGCATTTTTGTGTGTCTCTACATATTTTTAATACCTTTCTAGTTGGCTTATGGTGGTAATCACCTCAGTAAGGAAGCACTTCATGTCAACAAAAATCCTGTGGGTGGGGATGATTAGTTCTTCTTTCCCATATGATTATTTTTTAAAGGAGTATTTCCTGCAAAATAGATGTTTAGCCAAGCTGGCTTAGGGAATTTAGGAAGTTTTAGTCCAAAACAGTAATTTCTCTAGGCTCTTCACCAGTTGGTAATCAAATCCATATGTTTTCTGTTAAGATGTGTTGTTCAATTAGTCATTCTTGATGAGATAGCCTCTCAAAACTTCATTAAGTCTTCTACCTTTATTCTTTAGCCACACAATATACAGAGAGAGGTAGCAGCTAATAGTGTGCATCTACATCAAATGTGCATCCACTCTTTGGCTACCATACCACTCCCCCCCCCCCCAAGATTAAAATCAAGGGGAATAAATTCACAACCTCCCTGAATTCTGGGGGATGGCAGAGAAGAATGCCAGGACTATATTGTGGAAGGAAAGAACAACTCACCTGTTTAAGTGGAAGGAACCACAGGAAAGTCTAGCCTCTGCTCACATGGAAAAAACAGGTTACTGGAAGTCTCTTAATAAACTACAGACTGGAGTTGACAGGACCAAAGTGAACCTAAGAAAATCAGGTTTGTGCACCAACACCAACCTTGCAAGCACAGAGAAGAACAGACAGCCTCCCTTCTATATCAGTGTGTAGTACACCACACCTCAATGTGTACCACGGAAGATTTGGCGAAAACTGTCCCCGATGCTCTTGATAGTGTCCTTTATTGGCCAAAACTACCGTATCTGATATATTTATTCATTATATGGCAGATACTTATGACATGAACAAAAGAAGAAGAAAGAGCCACACAATTTTCATAGTTTGTGTAGTCTGTGCAACTTGGACAAGAAAAGTTCTCACAAAAGCCAAAATATTCATTGATACTGACAGAAAATGCCTCATCATCTGGCGGGCAGGAAGAGAAAGTTTGCAGAGAATAAGGATTCATCTGCCTCGTTGTATCTTAAGGGGTTAGGTTTTTTATATATATTATACTTGTTTGCTAAAAGTGGTGAGAGGGGCCCACTTAAGCTAAAAG
This sequence comes from Intellagama lesueurii, assembly GCA_037013535.1. Lineage (NCBI taxonomy): Eukaryota > Metazoa > Chordata > Lepidosauria > Squamata > Agamidae > Intellagama > Intellagama lesueurii. The sequence goes on along the minus strand of JBAJHW010000003.1, from coordinate 72,436,101 downwards.
CGGACCTGTAATGTGGGTCATATCCTAGACAGGTGAGGTTAGTGGGTACTTGGCAAGGCTGTTCTGTGTTGCACTGCACCAGGTTGTGGAATTCTCACTGGTAAGGCCGCACCTGGAGTATTGCTTACAGTTCTGGTCGCTGCACCTCAAAAAAGACATAGTGGAACTGGAAAAGGTTCAGAAGAGAGTGACTAAAATGATGACTAGGCTGGGGCACCTTTCTTATGAGGAAAGGCTACAGCGTTTGGGGCTCTTTAGTCTAGAGAAAAAGCGCCTGAGGGGGGGACATGATTGAGATGTATAAAATGATACAGGAGATGGATAAAGTGGATAGAGGGAAGCTCTTTTCCCCCTCATGCAATACCAGAACCAGGGGACATCCACTCAGATTGAGTGTCGAGAGAGTGAGAACAGACAAAAGAAAATATTTCTTTAACCAGCGTGTTGTTATTCTGTGGAACTCCTTGCCACAGGATGTGGTAATGGCATCTGGCCTAGATGCCTTTAAAAGGGGATTGGACAGATTCCTGGAGGAAAAGTTCATCGCAGGTTACAAGCCATGATGGGGACGTATAATCTCCAGGCTTAAAAGGAAGGTACCTCAAAATGCCAGATGCAGACGAGTGGTATCAGGAGACAGGTATCTAGTTGTCTTGTGTGCTCCCAGAGGCATCTGGTGGGGCCACTGTGAGATACAGGAAGCTGGACTAGATGGGCCCTTGGCCTGATCCAGCAGGACTCTTCTTATGTTCTTATGAGACACATATAGTTTAATGTCACTGTTGTGGTTAGAATGTTGGATTAGGAGTCAGAAATCTGGATTCAAATTCTCACTAGTCCAGTCCTAGTCTTTCAAGATGACCATCTTCATGGGTTGTTGTGAGGATGGAATAGGGAGGAGAGACGTTCACAGCACCATAACTTAATAGGAGGAAATATGATGATATAGATGTGTTAAATAAAGGAATAAATATACGTACATGTTCAAGAAATGGACCTCTCCATAAAACATGGGAAAGGAGGCTAAATCTATGTTGGGTATTCTAACTGCTAAATCCCTGCAAAAACATGAAAACATGAAACATGCAAAAACATGAAAATAGGCTGTGATGTTCAAATCAAATTACTCAAATGTCCCATGAAAGCAACAGGTTCCAAAAGGTAGAAAGGAAGGAAGGAATAGAGAAAGGAATGTAAACACTGAAGTCAGGAAGTATTTTATGAGGAATTGCAAAATGAGGAGAGAAACTGCCATCCCTTCTTGTCATGTGCAATCAATCGTAAATTAAAAGGTAAATGTAAATTGCATTTTCTGTGTAACACAGGCTCCAACTTTGCCCCTGTACTAAATTTAATGTTATCTTTTTATAAATGTAGGCAAATTCTGTGGAAACAAGGCCAATAAATCAAACTGCTGCCAGCAGAGGTTGTCAAGCTAAGATAAAGTTCAGTGCAGCAACTTGGGCCTACATTTTCTTACACAGAGATGGTGCGGGGAAGAGAATATAAAATTCCTGTTGGACAGTTGAAAAGAGAAAATGTGTTTTGGACATTCAAAACTCAAAACATTTTATGTTTATCTGAATTGTAATGTAACCCTTTGAAATTCTGGTTCAACGTAAAGGGATAGGACTAAGAAAGAGCAGGAGAGCGGAGAAGGACAGTGCTGCTGTTGCCACTTTGACTGCCGAGACCCTTGCCAATTTCTACATGTTGTGCTGGAGGGCTGAATCCACATAGTAAATTCATGAATTGCATACAACTGAACTGATATTTTATGGTTTTGAATATTCCACATGAGGAGTTGATTTTTCTAGGTATTGGACACCCAACCCAGTTGAGGAAGATGTCTTAGATTTTTATCTGAATTTGAATTCAAAGGGAATCTTGAACTTTGCAGTTCTACAAGCAACTTCTGTACTGGTGCTTTTGCCTACGACTTGGATGCACCAATTGTAGCATTTTGTAGTTAATACATTGCTTATGTTGCCTGTTACATAACTGTGAATAAGAATAGACTCATTTTGTGAAACTGTGTTTACCAAGTTCATCAACAGATATCAAAGTATGCAAATAGCCCCATAGAACTTGAAAGAGTTACAAAATAGGTGCCCAATGTGAAATGGGCTTGCAATGAAATTGCAAACACAAAACTGCTGAAATGGAGTTATGCAGGAAGTTGGGGTTTGATATGCATAGAAACAGTGCTGACTGATGTGGACTGTGAGGATAAGAAATTAAGAACACTATAGATTGTGCCCACCACTACTCCTGCAAAAAAATACGGCAGGAGTAGAGATAGGCACAAACTGCTGAACCAGTGGTTTGTGTCAGTTCATTTTTGAGCCAAACAGGCACCCAGTGCTTCCCAGCCCTGTCTCCTTCAGTGGGCACCCACTCGGGCTGTGCCCAGAGGAGATGGGGCAGGTAAACCAGGGCACTGCCTCTGAGTCAGTGCCCACTGGAGGAGACAAGGCTGGGAAGCGCTGAACACCTGTTTGGCCAAAAAATGAACCAGCACATACTGCCAAACTCCCAGTGCAGTTTTCAGAATCAGGAAGGAATGTTAGATGAACAGATAGCATGGGAAATGGGAGGTAATTCCTGTAGATGCAGAAGTAGCAGCATTTTTAGCTGAGGAATTGAGAAAAATTCCAATAGCAACCTTCATGCCAGCAATGTATCTTTTACCTGAATTGCAACAGTAGTTATTAGCTAAAGCTTTGCAAACTGAAAATATAATTAGAATTGCAGCAGCAGATTAAAATGAAAATGAAAATATTTTCAGGAGTCAAACCCAAACCATTTGGAGGAAACAGTCACTCCCTTTGTTCTCAACTCCAAACCAAAACAAGGATTCATGTGCCCTTTAAACATCAAAGGCATAAGACAAAGGACAAGATGATGCTCTGTTCCCCAGATTACACACACAGAAACTAGCCAGACTACTAATTCAACATTGGTGACAAGAGAGCACCTTCCACCACATCACAGGGTGGACTGGACCCAGCAAAGCCACTGAGAGATCTGGAAAGACTAACAGGGTTATAGTAACATTTCTTAATAAGTGCCTCTGTTATTCCTAATTTTAAAAGCGATGAGGAATCTTGCATTTTGCAGCTACATACCTGCTGAAAACCTTGAATGTCCAATTTATACATCTTAAAAGATGCACTTCATTAGCTTTACCCCCTAAGACCAGTAATCAACATTTATTTTGGTTAATATAAGCTAGCCCTCCTATTCTTAGCTAATGTGAAGAGCAAACTTGATGCTCTAACTTTGAGGTCTATTAACCTGATATCCAAACAACAAGTTGTGAAACTGTCGTAAAGCTGAGTCATGTCAGCAGCATTTAGTTCCAGAAAGGCCAACATACAGTAACTGGTGTGATGTCATGCCATTCTCAGTTTCCGGCAGTCCTAAGTGGCAGCAGTAAAATGGAGGGAGAAATGGGTCAGAGTAGATACATAGGTCTTGATGAAATAAATCAAGTGTCCAATGAGTGAGACGTAAATGAGGAGGAAGGATATGTTGAGAGTGTTATGTCTGCATATTTCCTTTCTTTTAAAAGAGTGTCTTAATTTAGTATTGCAAACATTGTTGGATACAAAGAGATTCAAAACTTGAATTTTAAAATATCAGTACCCAAAACTGTCTACCTGGTGAGATGGATCTTTTTGGATTTCCTTTCCCCTACATTGTTTTTTTATTTTAAAAATCTCAAATTCTTTCTGTCCTGCGTATGAAGAACTCTGCCAGTCTGGATACATTATTTTACAAATCCAACAGAAATTAAATGGTCACTTGGCCCCATGTGGAAGGAGAAAGAGGAACTTGGATCATACCCATCTGGCACTATAGTGACTCCTTCCTGCTTCCTGTTGCTTCCTAAACCAACAAAAACGTTCTTATGGCACTTTAAAGACTACCTTAGATTAAGTTTTATTTAGTGTAAATGTTTGTGGGTTGCAGCTCACTTCATCAAATGCAAGTTTACAAAGGTTTGTGCAAAACGGAATCTGTTTGTCTTAAGATGCCACAAGATTCTTTACTGATGTTGCTGCAATAGCTGAACACGTCTCCCCCGCAAAACTTTCTGACCTTGCACATCTTGCTAAATGTCTTTAAGCATGACATATTAATTGGGCGAATGTGACTTTGTACCCCTAAATGCACAGGAAGCTTCTAATGAGTTTATAAGGTCACATTTGAAGATTTCACTGGATGGTACATTATATAGTCAGCAGCTAGTCTCTCCAAAGTCTTCTTTGCTGTGAAACTCTTTGAAGACAGAAGAATATGGAAACACCTACAACAAAGATGGTCTAATCTGGAAGGAAAGGATTGTTATCTCACAAAACAAAAAGGGTACAATTGTACCATTTCCCCCACAAAAAAACTGTAAGTCTCTGTACGTGTTCCTGAGCATATGAAGTATGCACATTTATGACAAAGTTGAAGCAATATTTAGCAGCTTTTTATTTTATCAGAGCATGCGATATGAATTTTAAACGGGGGGAGGAGAGTAAACGGATTTCTCATTAAATGAATGCTGTGCATATTTCTATCTTTGGTTCAGGCTCATTTCTCTCCTCTCCATCCCCTCCCCACTGAGTCCTGTGACCACTCCTCATCACTCGTGGCCAGGCCATTTTGGAATGAAGTGATGGCTATAACTCATGAAAATAAAATACATATGCCACCCTCAGAAGACATGTATTCTATATGAAAATTTGGTTTATGGCTGCCAAAGCCACAAGCCTGAACCCACAAAGTAATTCCACCAGCATGCATCTGTCAGGAAGACAGGCTAAATGAGAGTGAGAATTTATGCCATTCTGCCCTGAATTGGCTACTACTGGTCTTCCATAGCTAAGAAGATTAGAAATGAAACTCATCCTATAGGCAAGGTTTTCTTCCAGCCCTGAGACAGAGAGGATTTGTCCTTCAGTTGGGAGTGGTCCTCACTTTTGCCAAAAATTAAACACGGGACATTTTTTTCCCCTTAAGTGAGCACATATATAAGTGGATGAATATACTATGTGTAAACATCATTTATTCCTGCTGTGTGAAATGCATATTAAATGGTCTCCTGGAGATTCCACCCCTGAAGGGAAAAGGTGGATAGGTTGTTCATGTATGGTTTGTGATTTTTTCTCATACATACATGCATTAGGGCTGTGACTTACATAAAATATGCAGGACTTGCTTCTGTGTAAATGTGCGTAAGATAAGGCAACAAGGATGGAATCTGCCTTTTAATGGGAAATTTGGTTTTGATTAAAATGAGGTGGGTTGAACTCAGTTAGCAAGGTAGTGAGACGCAAATTGCAAGGCCAGGTCATAGACTGAATGGTGTATGTCGCACAGAAGGGCTTTCGGTGAGTGGCAATCTGCAGAGCTGGGTACATGGTTTAATTTTTATTTTTCCTTTTTTTCCCCCTAGCTGCCAGAAGAAAGACTCAGAGATGGTTTTCAGAGGGAGATGCACCATATTCTATAGTTATCTGTCTTAAATTTGGTTTAAACTGGTAATGTTTTTAAAATGGCTGTAGATCCAACTGTATCTTAATATTACTATTCTATTTTGTGTGTGTGTGATTTAAGATATAAGTAATTTTTTTTAGGTACTGGACAGCTTAATGATATCTGACTGTGGAACCAGAAGTTAGGATTACAATTCCCCACTGTGCCTCCTACAAGTAGAGCCAGCCTGTGTAGCCTTGGGCAAGCAGCACAGTCCCAGAGAGTCCCCAGAAGAAGGGAATGGTAAACCACTTCTGAGTATTTTGCACCTGGAAAAGCCTGAAAAGAGTTGCCATGAGTCAGAAATGTCTTGATAGCACATTTATTATCATTATCATTATCTTATCATTATCATTATTTCAGTTGTATGCAGCCTGAGTCCCTTTATTGGGAGAAAGACGGACTATAAATAGAGTAAATAAAGAATAAATAAATAAATGCTAAGCCAGAGGGAAGGGGGCTAGCAAGGGACTTTAGAAAGGGCAACGGGCACCGTCCTCTTTGTTTGCTTCTGAAAAGATAGCCTTCTTTTCTACCCTTTCCACTTCTTACCTCTCCCCTTGCTCTTCCTGTTCCCAAGGTCTGAAATTAATGCTCCTAGGGTCACAAACTTTGATGATTTAATCAATGACTTTGCAGTAGCAAAGGCAAGAAAGATTAACTTCTAAGGTAAAGATCACACTTTTCCTTCCATCACCACCAACTCAGCATCTTCTCCTTTTGCCACTTCTAATCATAATATGCAATGCCATATATAACAAGCATCTGTAGGAGTGCTGTCTTGCCCCATAATTAGTTCTGACTTGACAGTACATAACAACAGAAATTGTGAAAGATCCAGCCACTTCTATTCACTACCGGTTTGTTGAAATTTGCCAGGAGATATTGTATAATCATGTTATAAATGGCTTTTCATCTTGATATCTAATGGAACATCACTCCCTGAAGCAATCTGCCAGCCTCCTTCCGCTCCTCACATGTCATTGGAAGTGCCAATGCTGAGGGGGGGCAGAAACTAGAAATCGAGCATTATCTGCCCTGGCCCTCTTATTGTAGAACAAGCTATTGTTGGTGGTTTGCCAAGCACCATCCTTTCTTACCTTTAGAAAGATACTAAAATCTGAATTATTTAGGACAGCTTTTTATGGTCTTACACCTGAAAACACGTAAGCATTTGTCATAGTGTTCACCATATTATTTTAGGTTTAGGTGGTTAGGAGTTGGGGGTTAATTTTAATAGAATTGTCTTTATTTAGCAGAGGATATTATGCCACTTGTTTTTTATTATTTTTACTATTATTTTTTGTTATTTATTTATTATTAATGTTTAACTGTTACTTCTGTTCTTGTTTGTTATGCGATATCCTAGCTGTGTTTACACCACTCAGAGTGCCTGTGCACTATGGGGCAATACAAAAATATAAATATGATAATAAATAATGCCTCTGGGCTTTTTGCTACACACCGTGGTTACCCTGAAGGCAGTGCACAACTTTACTTCTTACTGTTGAGAGCTTCATTTCCTTAAGAATGGGACCAGGTCTCACTGGTGGGCTGCTGCCAAAGCTGGCCATGGGTGCGGCCAGAGCCCAGAGCAGTTGCCGTTTGCAACAGTGCAGGAGGATTATGTAGTTCTGTCTCGCTTTCAGTGTCACTGTGCTGGTCCATCTCGCTGCCTCTGTAAATGTGTAAGGCATTTTTACTAAGGTGAGCTATGCTATTCCAGAAGCTATGAGCAAGGAAACTAAAATATCTTCTTCCTTCATCTTCTCTCCCTTCCTTGCTCCAGAAGGATGTCTACAAGAGTTGGACTGAACTCAGAAGTCTTCAGATGCAACGTGTTGTGGTCAGTGGAACATATACCTCCTCACAAGTCAACAATATGTTCTGGAGTGATATGTGAACACTAAGGCACAGTTATGTTCCTTGGTTGGGCTATCCTTTTGGGATAGTTTGAGCCACTTTGAGGTAATTGATGAGGATGCTGGCATGTAATTCCCCTCACTGCATAATTCCTGAATGGAAGATAGATCCCTTAATAGATTCACTGAGATAAATTTTAATGGATGAATATCCACCAAGTTGAAGCATATTTGTGTTTATTCACAGGCACTCAAAACAAATTGTATACCAAGGTGCACACAGAGAGATGTTGTTTGAATGCACAGAGATAATGATGGTGACTCCTTACACCCAGATGTTTGCTTTCCACAAGCAATGCAATGGAAAATTAAATGTGATATTTTGGCACTCCGTAGTCACAACAAAACAAACTTTTAAATTCAATCTTGATAGCAGGAAACCAAGAGCACTCAGAATTGGTTCTATTGCTATATCATTATCTGTATATATATTGTACTGTTTTCCTAAGGGAAAAAATACCAGCAGCAAGAAAGAAGACCAACAACAACAACAAGGAATAGCTGCAACCTTTGTACAACTGACCTTCTGTTAATTTGGACCAGGGAGCATAATCCACAGTGGCAAGCCGCATCACTTAGGATTGTGTCTCTTTAGACATGATGCCTCTGAGCAATGTAATTTATATTTCATGCACAATTGAAGCAGCTAATGATATAATTCTCCAAGGGGGGAACAAGTTGTTCCAGTGTTAATTACATTGAAGATTCATTCCTCCTGTTTTTGGAAAGTCCTTTAAGGGTTACAAGTCAGTAAAATAAAATGCTTGGGGGTTACCTAAAAATATAAATTCTAGCAGAACCTTTATATGTCTATTTCCTGGCTTCTCACACAATTGATACTGAAGCTTGCTTGATTTCTATTCTTAGTTTCTGCAGTTGTGGACACCCTCTGTAGCTCTCTCTGAAATTTCCAAGATGGTATAGCTGATTTTTAAGATGATATCTCAGTGCAGGCAAACCAGGTTGTTCCTTCTGCAGGTTATTTCCTAAGACTTGCCAAGATGAGTGCAATCGCCAGAGGTGTGACAATATCAGTCATTGTTTAATATATCTTTCTGCAACCTGCTGCTCTAAAGATGTATGAGACTTCAACTCCCTTTGTCCCCAACCACCACAGCCATAGTTGATGACATAATAGTGGTTGAGGTCCAACTCACCTGAAGGATGCTCGGTTGTGGTGTGCAGTAAGGGCAAATCCTTGTTATCCCTCATCTATGATGGGAGATAACAGGGGCTTTCTTTGTGTGGTTCCTGCTGTCCCAACTGAGACAACGTGAGATGTGCAAGAAACTCGGCTGTAATGTGGAGATGTTCCTTCAAGTGTTCTCCTTTGAGCTCCAGGTATAGCTTTTCAGAGTGAAGTGGGCTTTTCTTGGAAGCTACTCAAACCAAGAGTGCTACCAAAAAGAAATTATTATACTCAGAAATATCTGGTTCCTTCTGCATGAATCTCTTTTGCAACTGGCTCTAGCAAATGATTCTGGAATTAAAACGAAGCCTGCCCCTTCCTGCAAGAGGCTATCTGCAAGGGAATATGTAGTGCTGGTGTGCCAAAGGGGAGATTAGGATCTCACGTTATTATGTGGATTCATGTCTGTGATGTGACAGAAAGAGAAACACAGAGAAAGAAAGGGGTGGAGTCTTTTTTCCCCCCTTTTCTTAATCCAGAGTACTAATGGTAGTGTTTTTCAAAGTGGCTTCCATTATTTGGCTGTCTCAGCATACAAGAAATAAAAAACAAACAAAGACAGAAATAAATCTTTAAGACTAGTAGATTTATTTAAGCATAAATTCTTGTGGGTTATACACTTCCCTAGACATGTTAGGTGAAGTGGATTATAACTCACAAAAGCTTATGCTAAAATTGATTTGCTAGTCTTAAATAGGCTGCAAATACTTTTTCACCAGGTATTGCTGTTGCTGTTGTGGTCATCACCAAGTAACAAGGTTGCCTTGCTGCATTTTGCCATTCAGCTACAATCCAGGGGTACCCTGTTGGCTGAAAATCCTATTTGCTCCACCTACTCCTCCTGCCCAACCTCATATCCTTACATGTACAGTTATTTTGGAAATTTGGGGAACCACATGAAGACACACAGTACCTGTACTTTCAGCTGGCATGCAGAATTGTTAGTGGTTAGAAAGAGATTTGAGTTGACTGTGTAATTCAAACAAACAAACACTTGAACAAAAATGCCATGTTCAGTCCCTGGCATCTGCAGATAAAACTAAGGTATAACCTGGAAAGCAATTATTACAGATCAGTGGTTCCCAACTTGTGAGTCTCCAGGTGTTACTGGACTGCTGCTCCCAGAATCCTTCAACACTAGCTATGATACGAGCTGGGGCTTTGGGGAGCTAAAGGCCAACTGCAGCTGGGAACCAATTTTGAGAGCCACTGTTATCAATGATACTGGTTTAGATTGTTTGACCTGACTCAATGTAAGGCAGTTTTCTGCATCCCTTTATTTTTGTTGAGCTTGCTTTCAGTGTCTCATTACATTTTCAATTTTTGGATTCCAAAAGTCAAATATCACCATCCCTCACCATGGCTTCCACCATTTTGGGAGTCTTTAGATGCAAAGCAGGAAACAAATAAATTTTATTTATTTATATATAACAGTTTTCACTTTAGCCCAGGGTTGGGGGTGATTATTGGACAATCAGATGTATTGTGCAGTTATCAATGTTACTAGGTTCTTGTCTGCTTTATCCCTACCCAAATTAAGCACTGATTTATCTGATCTGTGTCTGGATGTGTCCAAAGCTTGGAAATCCCTTGTTTGGATTAAAATGTCCAAAATTCTCCAGCCAATGTAGTAACATTGATAAGAAAAGTATTAAACCCCTGTGGCAGGAGTTGAGGTAAGGGTGCTGTTGTAAGTGTTGGTGGCGCTACAGGAAAAAGAGTTCCCACCCTCTCTTAACTGGCTGTGAAGTGTACTGGCCCCCTTTACCTGGAAGTGTCCTACAAGTGCCCCTTGGCAGCCACCTTCACTCACCGTTGTCTTCTCTCTCACTGAAGACTGGCAATAATGATGTTGAATGTGATTTGGCTCCTGGATGACAAACATCGATTAATTTATATTGCCACAGGTCACCAAACAGCTGTCAAATGATAACATTCAGTAATCGATATTAGGTTATGCTAGCAATACATAAGCAATTTCTCTGTTAATGTAGAGCTGAAGCATAAATTCAGCCTGACCTGCTTTCCAAATAGAGATATTTCTCCATAACCGATGACAGCTGATTTGCACATAGGAAAAAAAGATACCATAAGAGGCAGACTGAAGAAAGGGCCCTCTGGGGAAAGCATTCCTTTAAGTTTGGCTTGAATTGGATGGTTATAACATATAAACTGTATTCCTGCCCATACTTTACTTACTGGAAGAACATTTCTGCTCATGACTTTTTCTTACACACAGGACTAGCTCAGAGCATTTTGCTAGCTAAAGGAGAAAACCACATGAAGCCTCCTTTCTTCATTCTACACACAGAAATCAACTGGACTGAAGGTCAAGCTAGGTAATTTGCTTAGTATGTATTTAGAAGCAGTGCTCCCTGAAGTGGTGAAAGATGTTTGTCATCACACATGATTTTCCTCACCTCTACATCTTGCATTTAATCAGGCCTCATTTTGTGAAAGGTATTTGGAAGACAAACACTAGCTTCCTTTCCAAGTCTGATTGCTGAGACAAGCATGCCTGAGGAAATTCTTCCACTGGAGGAAGACAGTGCTAATCACAGGGCATATACATTCATCTTAGTGACTAGTTTGACCCCTTCTGTTATACCATACTTCTGTAGTAGGGGCAGAACAGTATGCCCCACCGCACTGTAGGGCAGCAAGTTAGCTTAAAGTGTGCAGGTCAGGCCATGTATGGCACACCCAGCCCTGTCATCCAGCAGCTTGCCACTGCTGTGCATCCTCCTCTATCTGTCACCCAAGGTGGCTGCCTCATTCTGCAAGATGGCAGGAGTGGCCCTGATAATGTGCCTCACTCTCCTTCACCCACACGAGCTATCAAGCTGACAAAGGGCACTTTAACCCCTCCTTCCCAGAGCAAACAGCAACAGTGGCTTCAGACTAGCTTTTGATGCTGAAAAGAGAAGTAGGTTTAAGGGTTGCATTGTTTGTATCTTAGCTGGCAAAGGAGTAAGTTTGTAAGGGCAACCAATGTTGCTAGCCCAAGCTCAGTTCAAAATGCAATCATTATCTAAAATTAATTGCAGACCAAGGCAATAAAACCTCAGTGAACAGAGGTGGCCTTAGGTTGCTTGAGGAAGAAGGGAGGGTGAGAAAGAAAGAAAGAAAGAAAGAAAGAAAGAAAGAAAGAAAGAAAGAAAGAAAGAAAGAAAGAAAGAAAGAAAGAAAGAAAGAAGTGAAACTTCATTGCTCAGTATAATTTGGCCTCTGTCCTACATTGAGCCTTCAGCTCCAGCAAGTGTTCTCTAATAATAACAAATCAAAGTTGCTAATTTGAGAAGAAAATGCATCTCATCTCCAAGTTGCAGAGTGGAATGCCATTCATTATAACATGAAGAATACATTTGGAAAAGCTCCTCTATTACATTCTCTTTTGGAAATGCAAGGGGCAGGGATTGTTCTATATCCATAATGGCTCTACAGGTCTGGGTGAACTTTTGCTTGTGAAGCAGAATAGGAAGGTTCTGAAGACAGAGCAGAGGAAATGATTGGCAGCCCTGTTTTGTTGCCATGGAGAAATCACTCCAAATGCTTCATCAGACAATGGGCTGCACTCTCCGGGTGTTAGCTGCTTGTGCGTGTCAGTCTGACACACGCCTCTGTTCCCTCCACTGACTAAACAGGAGTCCATAGATAATGGAAAGGATCTCTGTCAAGTTGTTTGGGGGGCCCAACTCATTAAGGAACATGGCTAGCATTTCAAGATCATTTGCTGCGGTAAAACAAAAACACAGGAACTGAAAAATGACAGATGGGGGAATCAAATGCCATTAAATGAACAGGACAGTATTAGAATAGCTACATTCCCCCCCCCCCCCCATCATCATTGCAATTATCATCTTGCAATTCTGTACCATCTAATTGCCAAAACCTTTCTCTGGGCAGCTCACAGAATAATCACACAGTTATGGAAGCATGACAAAAGTGGTACTTTCATTAAGCTATCAAGAGTAGTTACAATGTTAAAGACAAGGACTGAGGAGCAAACTATCCATTACAAACAGCATGTTGTGTGAAACAGGGTATTTGTCAGATCGTGGAAAGAATTAGTTACAGGCACTGTAGTTACTTATAACTAGTTATTCCGGGCTAACAAGTCATACAACATGTAGTTACAGGCTGAAATCCTGTTTTGTAAAATATCTGGATGTGGAGCTGGAGGTTGAGAGTTCAATTCTCCACAGTGCCTCCCAAGAGAAGAGCCAACCTGTGTAGCCATTGGCAAGCTGCACAGTCTCAGAGCACCCCCAAAAGAAGGGAATGGTAAACCATTTCTGAGTACTCTCTACCTAGGAAACCCTTAAAAAAGGGTCCCTATAAGTCAGCATTGACTGCCAGCACATAATTATCATTCCATTAATTTGGTTTGTGGAAGGGGGACCACATCACCAGCAGGGAGTGATTTTCTGTAATAAAAAACCTCCTATTTCCGTCCTGCAACTTTTCTGACTTCTATGTAATCCTTTCCATCATTTGAAAGCTGTGGGAACTGCGGGATGGAAGGAAGAATTACCAACAATTTCCCCTTCTGGTAGCATTATGTGGCAGAGGTGATTTCCTGTACCTCCTTCCGCCCCACAACTACCACATAATGAAAGGGACTACACAGGAGTCAGGAAGGCATGGGACAGAAACAGACAAATTTTAAATACCGATCCCATGGACCTCACCTGCCATCAGTCTCTCCCACCATCACAACCTTCTCTAAAGAGATAACACTCGTTCACTAAATGGGGCAGTCACCCCTTTTATTGTGTGCCTGTTGCACCCACAAACTCTTCCCTTTGAAAAGAAGCATATTTTGAGAGCAGGGAACTTGTTTTCAGCCTGAAGGTGTGATCTTGAGGGATACCAGGATGTCTCTATTTAGCCCCAGAACCTGAGTTGCTACTTTTCTGCCTTTTTAGGCCTGGAGAGGGATTCACGTATACACAGCAATTTTGGGACAGAGAAGAGAATACTGCAGAAGGAGGGATAAATATTTCTGCCTCTCCAACAGTATCCTTTCATTTGCTCTTCTGCCACACCCTGCGCTCTACTTCTATGTCTTGCATGGGAGGAGTAGGCACCCATGTTGTTGTTTAGTCGTTTAGTCGTGTCCGACTCTTCGTGACCCCATGGACCAGAGCACGCCAGGCCCTCCTGTCTTCCACTGCCTCCCGGAGTTGGGTCAAATTCATGTTGGTCGCTTTGATGACACTGTCCAACCATCTCGTCCTCTGTCGTCCCCTTCTCCTCTTGCCCTCACACTTTCCCAACATCAGGGTCTTTTCCAGGGAGTCTTCTCTTCTCATGAGATGGCCAAAGTATTGGAGCCTCAGCTTCAGGATCTGTCCTTCCAGTGAGCACTCAGGGTTGATTTCCTTTAGAATGGATAGGTTTGTTCTCCTTGCAGTCCAGGGGACTCTCAAGAGTCTCCTCCAGCACCACAATTCAAAAGCATCAATTCTTCGGCGGTCAGCCTTCCTTATGGTCCAGCTCTCACTTCCATACATCACTACTGGAAAAACCATAGCTTTGACTATGCGGACCTTTGTCGGCAAGGTGATGTCTCTGCTTTTTAAGATGCTGTCTAGGTTTGTCATCGCTTTCCTCCCAAGAAGCAGGCGTCTTTTAATTTCGTGGCTGCTGTCACCCTCTGCAGTGATCGTGGAGCCCAGGAAGGTAAACTCTGTCACTGCCTCCATATCTTCCCCTTCTATTTGCCAGGAGGTGATGGGGCCCGTGGCCATGATCTTAGTTTTTTTTATGTTGAGCTTCAGACCATTTTTTGCGCTCTCCTCTTTCACTCTCATTAAAAGGTTCTTTAATTCCTCCTCACTTTCTGCCATCAGAGCGGTATCATCTGCATATCTGAGGTTGTTGATATTTCTTCTGGCAATCTTAATTCCGGTTTGGGATTCATCCAGTCCAGCCTTTCGCATGATGTATTCTGCATATAAGTTAAATAAGCAGGGGGACAATATACAGCCTTGTCATACTCCTTTCCCAATTTTGAACCAATCAGTTGTTCCATATCCAGTTCTAACTGTTGCTTCCTGTCCCACATAGAGATTTCTCAGGAGATGGATAAGGTGGTCAGGCACTCCCATTTCTTTAAGAACTTGCCATAGTTTGCTGTGGTCCACACAGTCAAAGGCTTTTGCGTAGTCAATGAAGCAGAAGTAGATGTTTTTCTGGAACTCTCTGGCTTTCTCCATAATCCAGCGCATGTTAGCAATTTGGTCTCTAGTTCCTCTGCCCCTTCGAAATCCAGCTTGTACTTCTGGGAGTTCTCAGTCCACATACTGCTGAAGCCTGCCTTGGAGGATTTTGAGCATAACCTTGCTAGCGTGTGAAATGAGTGCAATTGTACGGTAGTTGGAGCATTCTTTAGCACTTCCCTTCTTTGGGATTGGGATGTAGACTGATCTTTTCCAATCCTCTGGCCACTGCTAAGTTTTCCAAACTTGCTGGCATATTGAGTGTAGCACCTTAACAGCGTCATCTTTTAGGATTTTAAATAGTTCAACTGGAGTGCCATCACCTCCACTGGCCTTGCTGTTAGCCATGCTTTCTAAGGCCCACTTGACTTCGCTCTCCAGGATGTCTGGCTCAAGGTCAGCAACCACACTATCTGGGTTGTCCGGGACATCCAGATCTTTCTGGTATAATTCCTCTGTGTATTCTTGCCACCTCTTCTTGATGTCTTCTGCTTCTGTTAGGTCCCTACCATTTTTGTCCTTTATCATGTCCATCTTGAACAGATGGACATGATAAAGTCCATCTGTTTCTTGAACAGATCTCTGGTTTTTCCCTTTCTATTATTTTCCTCTATATCTTTGCACTGTTCATTTAGGAAGGCCCTCTTGTCTCTCCTTGCTATTCTTTGGAAGTCCGCATTCAATATTCTGTAACTTTCCCTATCTCCCTTGCATTTTGTTTCCCTTCTCTTCTCTGCTATTTGTAAGGCCTCGTTGGACAGCCACTTTGCTTTCTTGCATTTCCTTTTCTTTGGGATGGTTTTTCTTGCTGTTTCCTGTACAATGTTACGAGCCTCCATAGTGCCAAGCAAATAGCAACGAGGAACAAGATTGCTGTATATGTATGAGAGGGTGAGAAGGAAAGAAGGGTAACATGGCAAGTATCATCTCCTGGCTTTATCTGTGTGATAAAAAGGGGTTGTTTGAGTCTGCCTTTCTCCTCAAGTCATCTCTCTTCCATGAAATCTTACCTCCATGCCAGGGCTGGCCCTACTAATGGGCAGAGTAAGGAAGCTGCCTCAAATGGCAGGCAGGGCAGTTCTACCCATGGTTCCAATGGTGTTTGCCACACAGACTGTCCTGCATACCTCACTGCTCTTGGGGGCACTGTGAAATGGAGCCCATTGTCCCACCACAAGTATTTAAATTCAATTACCAGCCCAGTCAGCTTCAGGACATGAAATGGGAGTGGGGGGCATCTTGCCTTGTGTCCTAGGCAGCAAAATGTGTTGGTACAGCAATGCAGTTTACAAAGAATGTTAGTTATGACAAACTTCTGTAAAGAAAAATTCCCTGGCTTGGCAAAGTGTGTTTGTGTGGAGAGAGGAGAGATGCATGTTTACACACTGCAACTACTGAATGAATGAGTGATCCAAGTGAAGGTAAACAAACAAACAAAAGTGGAGTGGAAGGAACTGTAGTATAATTTTCACCCTCCTTCTCTCATTCTCCCCACATTCATTTGGCTGAAATGTTCAGATCAGCTCAGGGAGAAGGAACATTAAAACCAACTGCATGTGTATGACCTTTGAGCGCAGCTGCCATGGGGACTGTGAAAAAGTGCCTCAGAAGCAGCTGTTGGACCATGCACCAGGCACGCATGTGTAATGTGCATCCACATCAAAGGTGCTACAGCTAGCCAGAGGTGTGTTTGAACAGGGAGATCCTGCAAATCACATGGGGGGGGGCATGATCAGAGGACTGCATCCTGGGAAAGAAGGGAAGATGGATAGAGAAAAGAAGGGGCAAGATGAAGGCAGGACAGAAATAGAAAGGGGATATTTCATCCTGTTTACGTTCTATTTCTGTGTTAAACTTCAAAACAGAGGTTGATCCACTACCTTCTCTATACCTGGGGGCAAGGCAGTGGACTGTAATGGTTATCATGTAGGACTAAGGCTAAGGAGATCACCCAGACTCAAATCCTCATTCAGTTATAAAGTTCAAACAGACAATATTTATTTAGTTATTTGCTTACTTATTTACTTTGTTTAAATCCCTCCTTTCTCCCAGTTCAGGAGCTGCTGTAATAAACAAGCTCTGATTATTTTTAAATAAACTTGAAATAATAGATTAAAAGGGGTGTGTGTGTGTGTGTGTGTACAGAATATTACTGCCTTAAACAGTTGCATCAGGGCAGCTAAGCAATTCTACTGCTTTAATGGACTGTCCATCATACTTCCCTGCATCCAATGGTTGAATGAAAGCTCATAAGTTCACAACCCAGTCATGCATCTGGCCACACATGTGACAGCAAGTGAAAAAGCTAAACTACTTGTATTATTGCAGTTGCACACACACAGTTTTCTGTGTGTCTGTAGGTGTAAAATTGTAATTTTCTATTACTTTCTTGCCTTTGGTCTGAAAGCTTAACTGCTATACAGTTTTCTTTTAACCTGTTTCCTTTTCCCTTTCTCTTTCTTTCCCTTTCCTTTTTCACATTGTAATGCCCCTCCCCCCATTTTTGCAGGGTTTCTTTCCTTTTCACACTGGACTGTACCATACTTATTATTATTATTATTATTATTATTATTATTATTATTATTATTATTATTATTATTATTATTATTATTATTATTATTATATCACATACAAACATACAAAACAAACAAAAACATATACTTATTAACTGATGGATCACAATGTTTACAAAGAACTCAGTTGGGTTTGAATGGCTGGCTGGAATCTAGTTTGTTCTAAGAAAAGAAGTAACAATACTTACTGGGTCCATGCCTAAACTCTCAACAGTTGTTTTTACTTGCAGGGCTCAGGTCTTCAGTATATGAAACAGTTAGATGAGTGCCCCTAGGAGCCTAAGGGTGCAACTACACAGAGGGGAAAGTATGGTTTGATCCACATATTCACAGTTTATCAGATTGAGTTTACCTGGGTGAATTGCTGCAGCTGCCCAGATTACAACTTGCAGGAGTCAGCAGGACAGAGGCACAAAGCATGGTGCTCCCAACAGCAGAAACTGCCTTAAGCTGCTGATGTTATCTGCCATCAAGCTGGGATCATCCTATAGTGACCCTAAATAGGGCTTTCAAGGTAAGTGAGATATTTATCGAGTGGTTTTACCATTTCCCCATCCCCAATGAGTTTCTATGGCTGAGTGGGGATTCAAACCCAGGCATCCTGAGTCCTCATCCGTCACTCTGTCTCCTACACTGAGTAAGTGTCGTGGATAGAGTGCTAGCAAGGTGCTAGTTGGCAGTTTCCAGCTCTCAGAGAGAGAAAGTGGCACCTCTTCTTTTTTTCTCCATTTAGTTCCGAGTGCCTCAGTGATACTAATTTTCAGCACTTAATTTAAACTTTTTTTTAAAAAAAAGAAAAAAGAATATACTATTTGGAGACTAGGGGCAATTGTTTCAGGGAAACTAACACCCCCCCTCCACAAGCTCCCCTCTGCATTGGAACAGAAAATCATATTGGGCAAAAAAGGGACAAGGGCAATGTCAAATTTAGACTGCTGAGAGGTGATTCCACACTCAGAAGAGACAATTCCACAATTGGAATCAATCCCCTATTGAGCTTTACATCATGGAGTTGCCAGCTTTTAATTCAAATTCATCTGTGTCCAGTCCAATATACATTTCAAGCTAAATGGCCAGTGCACGTGTCTCCTGAGCAAAGCCTGGAAGTTGCTAATTGCAAACAACTAGCTACTTATATAAGTTTGTTTTTCTTTTCCCAACAACAACAGTAAAACAACATCACATTATGATTATAAGTAGGGCTAATTTCATCCTGTTTGGTGTAACTGTAACAGTTAATTAGTTTTATAGTTAGAAGAATGCAGCCTCACAAAATGATAAAGGAAGAATATCACACGGTTGAAATGCAGTTCACATTTTGTTGTGGCCTTGAAGATGACAAAGACAGGAGGACAATATGTTTTGTATCACAGGACAGACTCTCATTTTTTTAAAAAAAACAACAACCCAAAAACTATTTTAGTTAATTTGGAGAACTAGGGAAGGAAAAAGTGGCCTTTTAAAACTTATAATTAGAATGGTAACTAGTTGCTGACTGATGCTGGACCAACACCCACAAACCCTGCCTCTAATGGGCAAGAGAGCTGATGCTTTCTGGCCTGGTTTAGGCTGCTCCTTAGATATTTCAGTGTCAAGAGTTTTGAGCACAGGGAGAACAGAACTGGCTTCCATATTTAAGTAAAAAAATCCAGGGTGCAATCCTAAACACATTATCAGCAAACAATCAGTGGATTTTATGTGCCACAAAAATGATTGGGGAGCTGGTGCCATGGCAGTTACGTGGTTTGTACCCTTCCATTCAGGCTTAGATCCTTGTCCAGGACTAAAGAAAAATAAAAAGGTGCCCATTTCTGGAAATTATGTGGTCCATCACCAGTGAAAAACTGCAGTTGTGAGACAGGTGTATTATACTGACCAGTCAGAACATGTTTGGCACCCATCCCTATGGGACCTATGAATAGGACAATATATTGTTCAGTCAGCAAGCAGGATGTGATCAATAATAAAAGAACCTGATAGGGTGATAGCTGTCCATTAGAGTACAGTGTGTATATATGGGTTGTTATGCTTTGTTATGCTTTATGACCACATTACAGTCAGGAGGAAGCTGAGTCAAGAAAAATGTTTGAAAATGAACCATGTTTTTCTTGCATGTTTGTGTGCAAGGGCCCAGAATAGCAACACTGATCTTAAACTCCGAGCAACTGTAAAGACCAGAGCATCATTGTCAGACTTCCCATTAGCAAAGTAAAAACATTGACCTAAGTATTGAAAGATTAAGGCTGCACTCCTTTGTGCTCTTACTTGAGAGTAAGTGCCTTTTGGCTGAGTGGGACTTGCTATTGAGCAAATATGTGTAGGGTAGGAGATGCACAGATTTTTTTGGGTGGAAGGCAAGGACTGTGAATAGTCGAGTAATAAATTTCGAGAGTGTGGGGCGGACCGTGGAAATATTACTTTATGGACTACAACTCCCAGAATCCCACCCCAATCAGTCTGGCCACTGTGGTTTGGGATAAGAGGCAGGCAATAAAATAACATTAGTATTATCGAGATTTCAAAAAAGTTAGTCTCTTTCAGCATGAAAAACAAAAATAAGAAGCAAAATAATTCTGACAGTTTTAAAGACATGGTCAACTTTCATGGGCTATAATTCACTTCTCTGGACACTTGGAAAATAATATGGAGGCCACAGGTTTATATCCACCATGTATATGGTTGTGGCAAAATCCAATGGAGGCCACCTGGCTGGTGAATTTTCCATTAACATAGCTGTTGATACAGCATTATTTTGCAGCTGTGTTCAATGCATACCAGTCATTTCAAGGGCACTTTCCATAAGCTATGCAAAACATATTGTTTGAAATATATTACCCATCATTAATTTCAGTCATCCATTGACTTCTGTAGGTATGGGGAACAGCTACAGTTAAAAATTTGCTACTGTGACTTATATGAGTCAGAACCTTTCCTCATTTCCTTTACAGACCCAGGTAATTATGGCCTAAATGTTGCATCTGAAAATGGCCTGATTCAAAGGAAAAGTAAATTGGATTAGCAGTTCAATGTGAAAATGTCCCTTACTGTACTCCCATGTCTTTTTCTGAACAGAGAACCCCATTGTTTGGCTCCCCAACCATGTCGTTCCAGTGTCAACATATTTGCCATCATCCTGCAAGCCATTAATGAGGAGACTGCAGGAAAGGTTTGGCTATCTCAGATTGTCTTAAACATGCTTCTTTCCCACCGTTAAAAGTCATCCACCAACTGTTCACCAGACCTGAAAAGCTGCAGGTACGTGCAGCAGCCACAGCTGTGCTTGCCTGATAAATAACTGGTAGCAATATCGGGTGGAAGAATCACATTTGCAACATCCAATTCTGCTACATGAAAAGAAGCCCAAAACTAGCAGCTTGAGGGAGAACGTGTGCTAATCAGACCTATTTTACAGGGAAGACCCTTGCTAGGGAACCATCAAGGCTGCTTTCCAGCCAAGAAACTGAAGGGCTATTATTGTCTGCAGTTGCGGCTTCTGCAAGAAATACCAGCACTCCTGGCTTAATCCGATTTGACTAAATTTTTTCCCTTACATTATTGCAACAGGATACCATTTAGGGAAATGGCAGGTGTTTTGGCAGCCTTTGGCTATTTACATTTTATTTTGGAACCATGCATCTTTCCTGGCTGCCATTTCTTGTGGTGTAATCATTATTTTTTGCAAAATGCGCTGTTATAGTACCAGGCTGCATAATCATGTAACTGGGAATGGCTTCTAATCTTCTAAGTAGGTGTTAATGCCTTTACAACCACCCTCTGAATTTCAGCCTTTTGAGATAATTGAGGTGTCTTGCAACCCAGAGAGAGCAACGGTTTTTTTCAAGCCCCAGTTTGAACCAGCGCTGCTTGAAAACACAAAAGAGCCTAAAGGTCAAATTATGTGTGGCCGATAGCACATCATTGGAAGCTGAAAGCACGTTATTGTTTCAGAGACATAACCCGGTAGAGCTTGGCCTGAGAAGTCTGTGGTTCATCCCACCCTTTTTACAAGCCCCCCCCCCTTTCTGACACAGTGCTAGGGCTGCAGTTTATTTGGTGTGATTGGGAGTGCTCCTGATTATCCTGTTCTGCAGTCTGTGAAGTTGCTGAATTCACTCCCAAATAGAGCTGTGGGCGGTGTTCTCTTTGGTGACAACCCTGTGACATGTGCAGTGGGGTTGTGATAGTAGCAAGAATGGCATTCACACTTGTTGAAAAAAGAGCCCTGGCCGTTGCTTTGTGTTTGGGTGAGAAGTGGTGAACTGATGAAAAAAAGGGAATCACCTTTTGGGATTTTCCCTTGTGTGAACGGTAGTGAGCAGAAGAGGATATCCCGTGTAAACCATCTTGACTGATGCCATGGCTGTTGTCAACATTCAGGCTGCGCTTTGCTGTGTAAAGCTTGGCATCCTTTTTCTGCTGGCTGTGCGGGCACAAGATTGTGCAGCGATATCGAGTCATTTCCTAAGTGTTTTAATCATGGGTACAGAAGCACAATATTCTACATTCATAAACCAGAAGTTTTTTGAAAACTTGCAAAGAAAACATTTGGGCATTATAGCCTTGCCTTGCCTTGCCTTTCTGTATGTGTAAGAATTTTTTTTGGATTATCTATATGCATACATTTTATAGTGCCTTAGGTTCTGTGTAAATTAAAATTTATTAAAATTCAGATGATTTTCCTTGGGAAAGTTCACTTGGCCTTCTTTTCTTTTCTTTTTGAATGAGTTCCACCCTTCTGGCCTCTCCCCCCCCCCTTCAAATGTGAGCTCAAATTACAGTACATTGTATGCTCAAGGGTGTCACTTTCTCTCTCTGAGAGATTGATCATGTGAACTTATGAAGGACTCTTGAGGCCTGGAGTGTGTGAGGAAATGGCACTCTCCAACAGGGTCCTACTCTCATAGGTCCCTGACCTCACAATTCATTAAACAACATTAATGATAGATCTAGAGCTCTGCATATAGTTTTCCTTGGAGGTTAAGAAGCTACACTGATCTCCCTCCTATTTTCTCTAGCAAAAGATGTATTTAAACTGTAGCTTCTAGATTTCCTGAAGGATAATTGTGACATTGTTAATGTTTTTTTTAAAATAATGAAAAGGAGTGTGAAGTTTGGTTAAAGCAAGGAGTGTTGCAAGGTTAGGGCATTTACTGTATTTTTCCATGTATAGGACAATACTTTTGTCTAAAATCTTTAGACTAAAAATTGAGGGTCGTCTTATACACGGAAGTAAGCTGAGGAGAGAACAAAAACAAGTTAAGGGAGAAAGGGATCAAAGCGATCCTGCAGCGCTTTGATACCTGCTTTCCCCCTCCACTTGCTAAGCCCCACAAGCTTAGCAAAAGGAGGGGGAAAGGGATCAAAACAATCCCGTGGCTGCACGAGGGGGAAAGGGATCAAAACGATTGTGCAGCCGTGGAATTGCTTTGATCCCTTTCCTCCTCCTTTTGCTAAGCCCCACTTAGATTTCTTAATTTTGGGTTACAAAAGGGGGGTCTTATACATGGGGGTGTCTTATACACGGGAAATATTTCCCATTAGAATTGTGGTTGAGGGAGGGAGGGTAGCCTTCTCCAGCCTGGTGCCTTCCACAAGATGAAACACAGTTCCCATCATCGTCCACTGCCAGACTGGCTGAAGATGATGGGTACTGTACACAGACATCTCTACTATATGCCAGATTGGAAAAGGCAAAAGTAGAGGCTCCAGCACAGCAAAGACTTGGCAGGGAGGGAGAGAGGGCTGGAGTTTAGGGGTGTATTTTCTCCTAGTCTTTTTGTCCCTTAGCTCTGAGGGATTATGAGCTATAGCTATACCTTTGCTATAGTTCTTGTCTATGCCAGCCATTCTGAACCTTTTTTTGGCCACGGCCATAAACACAATGTAAAAGAAATATAGGCCAATTCAGGGTTGTATAAGTCTCATAATGAACCTTATAAGGTTCTGTGTGAAGAATTTTTTCCAGTCTGTAGCCCCCTTCAAATGTGCCAGGGCCCCCCAGAAGGGCATATGGCCCCCGTTGAGAATGGCTGGTTTACACAATACTATTACGGGATAGTCAGCATGGTTGTACTCTGGGAGTTATAGTTTTAAATTCTGAGAAAGGGAAGACACCCTCAATTAGGAATGCAGATTTAGTCATGTGTTTACATGTTGAAATACTCCTGGGTTTGCATTGGGCTTAGCATGTTTGAAATCAATTTTAAAATATTTGCTTACATGAGGTACAGCTGAGTGCACATTTTTTTTGACTGGGAGGTGTGTGTTTTTGTTCAGAAACCAAGTTTTTAAAAACACTTACTAGGGCCTTTGTTTATTTTAATTTGAATATTAACACAGTTTCTTTTTAATTGTTTTTACATGTGTGCTCACCTGTGTCAGAGTACATTGTGCCTGTGGGGTTTGTCAAGTATTGGATGGGATGCCAGAATCAGGGTTTCCAGGATGGTTTTTTTTTCTGTCTGTAACATGGATCTAGCACTATCCCAGTATTAAAATAATAAATAAATAAATAAAACAAATATCAAAACATGATGAGGGACTGGGAGAAATCATTTTAACCCCTTCTTGTCTGCCTGCTCTTTCTCTCTTCCTCCAGGGAAGTAGAGTGGCTGGGGCAGCTGACTTCTGGCAGAGGAAGGTGAGAGGAGAAGGGGAGTGGAAAGATAACCTTGCTGTCTGATTTGTTATACATTTAAAATCACTAAATCACTGATCTAGTGCTATCCCAATTTAAAAAAAACACACACACTATAAAACAAATGTTAAAAATCACACCTCAGTAGAAGAACATGGCTTTTGTCCATGCCACCCACATTACCTCAACACGAGGAGTGATTGGGCGGTGGCAGAGATAGCGGCAAGTGGCTGTGAGAGGCAGCCAGTGTGAGGATGGGTGGGTGCAGGACAAAACCATCAAAAGTGTTCCAGGATGATGTGCCAGCAATCAGAGTGTCAGCTCATAGATATGGCAGCACTACATAGGTTTTATTTTAATTTTTTGGTGCAGACATTTCACTCCAGGAATGCATAGCCTCAGGAGGGTGAAACACAGGAAGCTGGAGCCCCTGCAGTGCCAATTTTAAATGATTTCAAAAAGCCCATGTAGCTCCCTCAATCGATATACCACACATCATACACCTGGATTAAATGTCGTCCCAAGAGGATGGACATACCAGCTCAAAAACCATGTGACTACCATGTGACTTTAAGCCAGTTTCAAAACCCCCGATCCAGCTCCCAATTTATTTTAATAGTGTAACCATGACCTAATTTAGAATGTTGATCCTGATGGGATTACACCTCCCCCCACAAGCATGTTGGAGGCAGGGTGTGGAGCCAGTGAGGATGTAACAATACAGGTGGAGCTACCCCCCCAGAGAGTTGGAATTACACCAGGAAATAATGTAGGACAAGTGATTAATTTCTTATACTTTCGCCACCTTGGATTTATAATATATGCTTTTTGGTTTTATTGTTTTTAAATTTGTAAACTGCCCAGAGTAGACCTTTGGTCTAGATGGGCGGGATAGAAATCCAATAAATAAATAAATAAAATAAGATTATCACCACAAAGTTGTAAACATCAGAATGGAGAATGCCTAAACAGAGCTCTGGGGAGTAGATGTCCATTTCCCCCCCCCCCCTTGCTCGTAACAACTTTGTTACAAGGCTATAGCATTGTACCCATTTATCAGACTGCAATTTAGAAGCATTTGGGAGCACATGAGAGAATGCATGAGGAAAGGGAGCAAAATAGTTTTGCACCCTCCATTGTCACCTCTCATCAGATGTGGAGTGACAGTCTGAAAAGAAGAGGCTTCGTACATCTGGAGGGTCTCTGTGTGATCATGAGCCCTGACAGTCAGAGGTCTGACTCATCGCTGAGGGTCCTGGTCTATCTCTGTTCACTTGAAGACAGCAAGGACAGAGGAGGAAAGCTTTCTCCCTTTCGCCACATGTTCAGATTAACCCTATATGAGAAACGTGATAAGAGTATAGAGGCTCTCATCGGAGTGCCGTCCATCTCTAAGGTTTCCAGAGAAGTGCAGACCACTCCGCTGCCAACTCCACAAGAGAGGGTACATCAGGGAATAGATACCCGGGAACTAGAAGAAAACCTACGGGGTTTGGCAGTAGCCACTCAGACTGAAGGAGAATTGGCGGGAAAGGAAGAAAGGGGGAGGTCCGTGATTGAGGCGGGAATGGGGGATATAAAACGGGAGAGAGACAACATACCAAGAGGCTGGGAGCTGATCTGGGTAGAAGACCCTTGGACGGGACAATGGGAAAAAGTAAAGGTACCTCGAGAGGAGGTGGATTATAGAAGGAGGAGGGGTTTACCACAACGACCCTCGTACTGGGAAGAGTCCGAGGCCAGGGAGTGGAGAAGGAGGTTGAAGGAAGAGAAGGAACTGGTGGCCAGAGAGGCAGAGGAAAGACGACAATGGCGAGCGGAGGAAGCGAGGAGGAGATTGTGCCACCAGGACCGTGGGGTTCCTTGGGACGAGAGAAGGAGCCGGTTTGGATCCGAGATGGAGGGGAGGAGACCCTACCGTTGTTAGGAGACCAAGACGAGGATCTACGTCCGTTGACTCCTGACCCTTTCCTACCTGGACCTTGGGAAACCAAATCTTTAAACCCGTTTGACCAAGAATCGTGGATACCCCTGAGGCGTCCGTTGATGTCACAGGAGAAGTTAAGATCTGAACCGTTAATCAATGATTTACAGTTAAAAGATATAATAAATCCCAGTTTGAATTTTGAGATGAAACTGACTCCTGGTTTATTTGATAATGAGGCTAAAGCACAAATCGAACCTTCACATATTGGCGCCCAACGTGGGGCCTCATACCCCAGACGGAGAGACAGAGGAGTGGATCAAAAAAATAACGGAAGGCCAAGAAACCCTCATTAAGCAGCTGGCCGAGCAACAACGATTAATAATAGAACAACTAAAGAATTCACACATTCGACCAGATGGCAAGTCAGACCACCAAAGTCCCGCACTACCGATAGCGACACGACCACCTATCAAATTGCAAAAGATGGGACCACAGGATGACCCGGCCGCATTCCTCAATACGTTTGAACGGGTGGCGACGTCGGCACAGTGGCCGCAGGACCAGTGGGCCCTGATCCTCACACCGTATCTGACAGGACTGCCGCAAGAAATAGTGGACACACTTGACCCGTCAGTCGCAAGCGATTACAAAACGGTGAAAACAGCCATTCTGAACACTTTGAATTTAAATGAAGAAGCATACCGTCGGCGATTCAGAGAACTAAAATTGAAACCCGGGTTACACCCGAGAACACTAGCGCAAAAGATGCAAGTTAATGCCACTAGATGGATACAACCCAAAGGGAAATCAGGAGAAGTATTAGAGTTAATTCTATTGGAGCAACTGATATCTACGTTAGGGACGGGACCACGAAACTGGGTGGTGAAGAACAAACCCGCCAACCTAGAGGGCGCTGTAACCTTGCTGGAAGACTTCCTCGAAGTGGAAGACCCGTGGCAATATAAACCGGTGACGCAGTTAGAAAGACCGAGGAGTAGAGAAAAGATGGCGGAAACAACAGTGCACGCGACGGTGCGAGGCCCGATGTCTCAAAGTTTCAAGAAGGCCTGACCAGACCGCGTAGATTTTGTGAACCCGGCGGGAACGAGAGTGCCAAGGCCCCTGATAACGGCGGACCCTGCAGCGAATAAACAACCCGCGACGTGGAACAACAGTAAAGACCGGATGGTGGCGTGCTTCGGATGCAGGCAAGTCGGCCACATAAAAAAGTTCTGCCCAGCGGAGGAGTGTGCGTGGACAGACATCTACGCTCTAACAGCCAAGGTGGGTGACGAAGACCACCCGGGGTGGGCGGTGAAAGCTAAGGTAAATGGACAATGGAAGAGGGCCCTTATCGACACTGGGTGCAGCAAGACCCTGGTGAAAGTGCTACAAGGGGAACGATTACCGGAACCCATGCTTATTAAGTGCGTGCATGGAGATGCTAAGAAATATGAAACGGCGAGGGCCGAAATTGAGATAGGAAACCAAAAGAGAGAACTGGACATAGGAATAGTGCCGGGCCTAGGAAGGGACATGCTACTAGGTAGAGATTGGCCAGGCGTAGAAGAATTAACGTATACAGTGGCCGAAGCGTGTAATGGAGAGTTAGAGGAGGACACTTGGGAATCCGAGATGGTGAACCTGTCCAGGGACCAGTTAAGGAACTGGCAACAAGACGACATGAGCTTAGAGGACTGCAGATTGCAAGCGGTTCCCGAGGGAACCACCAGGGACGGAGAATCGAACTTTGAGATCAGACAGGATCTGATGTACAGGGTGGTCAAGACCAAATTTGGTGAAGAGACACAATTGGTGGTACCCAACTGGCTTCGAGGTTGGATCATGCATCTAGCACACGACGTGCCTCTGGCGGGACATTTAGCCACACAAAAGACGTTGGCCAGAATCCGTCAAAGATTCTTCTGGCCAAAGATGGCCAAAACGGTGGAAGAATACTGCCAATCTTGCCCTGAATGCCAATTGACCCAACCCAAGGCAGGACCGGGAGGGGAGCTGATACCCATGCCCTTAGTGGATAGACCTTTTGATAGGATTGCCATGGACATCGTGGGCCCACTAACCAAATCAGCGGGTGGACACCAATACATCTTGGTCATCATTGATTATGCTACCCGGTACCCGGAAGCTATTCCCCTAAGAACCACATCAGCCAAGGTCTTGGCTAGGGAGCTGTTAGGGGTATTCTCGCAAGTAGGATTTCCCCGGGAAGTCTTGACGGATCAAGGCTCTAATTTTATGAGCTTGACCTTCAAGCAAATGTGGGAATTGTTAGGGGTGAAGCCCATGAAGACCTCTATTTATCACCCTCAAGCCAATGGCCTGGTAGAAAGGTTCAACCGAACGCTAAAGGGGATGCTTAGAAAATTGGTACTACAAAAACCCAAATTGTGGAACACCTTCTTGGCACCCCTAATGTTTGCTGTGAGAGAAGCCCCCCAATCTTCCACAGGTTTTTCGCCATTCGAATAACTATATGGGAGACACCCAAGAGGGGTGCTAGACTTGATAAGGGAGAAGTGGGAGGAAGGAGAAGACCACTCCCAAAATGCATTACAACAAATAATAGATATGAGAAACAGTTTAATGGTGGCCTGGGAGTTGGCTAAAGACAACCTGGGCCAAGCACAGGTTAGGCAAAAGACAGGATACGATAAAAGGGTGAAGCCCAGAGAATTTGAGGCAGATCAAAAGGTGTTAGTATTGTTACCTACCGCATCATCCAAACTCTTTGCCAAGTGGCATGGACCCTATAAGGTAATAAGAAAGGTTAGTGAAGTAGACTATGAGATAGAGACTCCTGATAGAAAAAGGAAAAAACAGGTGCTACATGTAAACTTATTGAAAAGGTGGATAGACAGAGAATGTCTATATGGATCAGAAGTAGAGGAAGAGTTAGGGCCAGAGAGTACCGAAATAACCAGCGATAGTACGTTAGTAATAGATGAACAGGTAGATCAAAATCAAAGGGGACAAATCCTACAGATAGAAAAGGAATTCCCAGAGGTTTTTTCTAAGACTCCAGGGTGCACCCGTTTGGTGGAACATGTTATTGACACCCAACCAGGAGTGATAGTACGCTCGTCAGGGAGAACCTGGCCCAGACAACTAGCTGGGGTCATCGAAGCTGAGGTGGAAGAGATGTTACGATTGGGGGTGATTGAACCCGCCAAAGGTCCCTGGCGCAGCTTCCCAGTGATGGTACCCAAACCAGATGGGTCCTTGCGCTTCTGCATAGATTTTAGGAAAGTCAATGCCGTGTCTAAGTTCGATGCGTACCCCATGCCCAAGGTGTGTGATTTGTTAGACCATTTAGGGAGCGCTACTTACCTGAGTTCCATCGATCTGACTAAGGGTTACTGGCAGATTCCGGTAAGACCCCAAGATCGAGAAAAAACTGCCTTCTGTACCCCAAAGGGTTTGTATCAATTTGTAAAAATGCCTTTTGGGTTGCATGGGGCTGCAGCGACCTTTCAACGACTGATGGACAAAGTACTAGTGCCAGTTCAAGACTGTGCGGCCGCCTATATTGATGACATAATAATATACAGCCATACTTGGGAACAACACTTAAGCCATCTGCGGCGGGTACTCACTGAGTTAAGAAAAGCGGGTTTGACTGTAAATCCCAAAAAATGCAAAATAGCTCTACCTAAAGTAGACTATCTAGGTTTCAAGGTAGGACAGGGAGAAATACAACCTCAGGAAGAAAAAGTGACAAAAATATCTCAATGGTATCGCCCAAAAACAAAGAAGGAAGTTCAACAGTTCCTAGGATTGGTGGGATACTATAGACAGTTTATACCGAGATTTTCAAGTATTGCAGCCCCGTTAACAGATTTGACCCGTAAAAGAGCTAGCCGATGGGTGACTTGGGGAGAAAAACAAGAAAAAGCTTTTGAAACCCTGAAAACTATTATATGTGAGTTGCCCATTAGATTCACCCCAGATTTCGATTATCCCTTTTCTCTGTTCACCGACGCGTCAGAGAAAGGCCTTGGTGCAGTATTGTCCCAGGTAAGAGAGGGGGTGGAATACCCGGTATTATATCTTAGTCGAAAACTCACGCCAAGGGAACAAAAATATGCAGTGATTGAAAAAGAGGCTCTGGCAATTAAATGGGCTACTCATGCCATAAAATATTATCTTCAAGGTGCACCATTCACCTTAATAACTGATCATGCCCCTCTACAGTGGCTATGTAGAATGAAGGAAACCAACCCTTGGCTCACCCGGTGGTATTTGGCATTGCAACCCTTTGCTTTCACGGTCCAGTATAGAAAGGGAACCGAGCATGCTAATGTCGATTATTTTTCTCGGCAGGGACCGTGGGCCAGAAGTGAGGAAGAGACGACGGCCCTCTTGGATGGGGGGGTATGTGAGAGGCGTGATGAGAGTATAGAGGCTCTCATCGGAGTGCCGTCCATCTCTAAGGTTTCCAGAGAAGTGCAGACCACTCCGCCGCCAACTCCACGAGAGAGGGTACATCAGGGAATAGATACCCGGGAACTAGAAGAAAACCTACGGGGTTTGGCAGTAGCCACTCAGACTGAAGGAGAATTGGTGGGAAAGGAAGAAAGGGGGAGGTCCGTGATTGAGGCGGGAATGGGGGATATAAAACGGGAGAGAGACAACATACCAAGAGGCTGGGAGCTGATCTGGGTAGAAGACCCTTGGACGGGACAATGGGAAAAAGTAAAGGTACCTCGAGAGGAGGCGGATTGTAGAAGGAGGAGGGGTTTACCACAACGACCCTCGTACTGGGGAGAGTCCGAGGCCAGGGAGTGGAGAAGGAGGTTGAAGGAAGAGAAGGAACTGGTGGCCAGAGAGGCAGAGGAAAGACGACAATGGCGAGCGGAGGAAGCGAGGAGGAGATTGTGCCACCAGGACCGTGGGGTTCCTTGGGACGAGAGAAGGAGCCGGTTTGGATCCGAGATGGAGGGGAGGAGACCCTACCGTTGTTAGGAGACCAAGACGAGGATCTACGTCCGTTGACTCCTGACCTTTTCCTACCTGAACCTTGGGAAACCAAATCTTTAAACCCGTTTGACCAAGAATCGTGGATACCCCTGAGGTGTCCGTTGATGTCACAGGAGAAGTTAAGATCTGAACCATTAATCAATGATTTACAGTTAAAAGATATAATAAATCCCAGTTTGAATTTTGAGATGAAACTGACTCCTGGTTTATTTGATAATGAGGCTAAAGCACAAATCGAACCTTCACACCCTATCCTAAATGCTTGAATAGGACCATTTTCTTTTGTG
This sequence comes from Intellagama lesueurii, assembly GCA_037013535.1. Classification (NCBI taxonomy): domain Eukaryota; kingdom Metazoa; phylum Chordata; class Lepidosauria; order Squamata; family Agamidae; genus Intellagama; species Intellagama lesueurii. Next base: position 72,404,812 of record JBAJHW010000003.1, on the reverse strand, counting down.
GCTTCTTTCTCAGCTGGAGTATTCATTTCAACAATGAGTGGAGCACGGAATATTGCTCTTATTGGAGAGTTACTATGATGTTGTTAACTCTCAGTAATACAATCACTTTATCCAAGGGCTAACATCTTTTATGTGCAACTTAAAAATAAATTTTAGTAGCTGAATGTTCCTTTGCGCGTAGGACAGGGGTTAAACTGCTGTAAGGTAAAGGTAAAGGTTCCCCTTGACATTTTTAGTCCAGTCATGTCCGACTAGGGCGCGGTGCTCATCCCCGTCTCCAAGCCGTAGAGCCAGCGTTTGTCCATAGACAGTTTCCGTGATGACGTGGCCAGCGCGACTAGACATGGAACGCCGTTACCTTCCCACTGTGGTGGTACCTATTTATCTACACACATTTGCATGCTTTCGAACTGCTAGGTTGGCAGGAGCTGGGACAAGCGACGGGAGCTCACTCCGTCGTGTGGATTCGATCTTATGACTGCTGGTCTTCTGACCTTGCAGCACAGAGGCTTCTGCAGTTTAACCCGCACCGCCACCATGTCCTGACTGCTGTACTGCAGCCAAAACTGTGCTCATGGCCCAGGGTTTAATCCCAGGTAGACAGCTCAAGGTTGACTCAGCCTTCTATCCTTCCAAGGTTGGTAAAATGAGTACCCAGCTCACTGGGGGGTGGAATGTGTAGCCTGCATAGTTAACTTGTAAACCACCCAGAGAGTGCTTTAAGTGCTATGGGACAGTATGTAAGCAGCATGCTTTATTTTGCTTTTGCTTTATCACTCAAGTTCCAGAGTAATGAGCACAAACAAGATTATTCCTCCACCCCCATTTGCAAAGCTTTTGCTTTCACAAGTGTCCCCCTCTTACGTGCTTGTCTCTTTCCATTTATTTATTTATTTAAAATTATAGGTGCAGTAGCTGGGCCAGCATCCTCTGGCAAGTTCAATTTATGCTATTGAACAATCAGCTTTAGAGAATACAGCTGAAAATCTGCAGACAAGAGTTAAGCAACCTAAGACTAGCTTCAGTTTAAATCTGCCCACAAAATTCTTCCACAACTTCTTCCACGGTGCCTCACTTTTAAGGCACATTTATCATTCTCAGGCGGTTCTTGAGTATTTGTAAGAAATTGTCTCATCAGCTGAAGTGGGGAACATTTTTCCCCTAGCACAGAAATGACTCCTGGAGATTTAACAGAGATTTCCCTGTAAAACGGTTAGCAGGAGTTGCCAAATTAGCAGAAACACAGATTTTGGGAAAACAAAGGTTAATCCAGGGCAGATAGCAAAATGGCTGAAAAGTCTTTTTGGGAGTTATCCAAGGGAGCTCTTTCACAGCACTAATAATCACAAGCTGTTACATAGCGATTCCATTTTTCCTCCTAACAGAATTTCTCTGGTTTTAAAAAAGGCAGAGAAATGAGTGAGCAAAAAACAGGAGGAGAATGAATGGAAGATAATATGGTCTGGAGTCACGTAGCACTGGTGGGGAGGGACAGGGTGATTACACAATAAAATGTTTTACCTGGAACCATCCTCTCCAGGTGTGCTTCCAGGAAAACAATGGGAATGTCTAGGCCAGATCTGCTGCCTTCTAGATGTGTTGGGCTGCAGTTCTCAGCATCTCTGGCCAGCATGGCAAACATAACTCTTTTTTAAAAAAAAATGCATTTCATTACAGAATCACATAATATCAGCCATGCAAAATAATGTACACTGCTCAGAATCTTCTTGCAAAATATCACGTGTGTAAGGAACACTGTGCAAGGGCTTTTACAGATTTCTGACTGTTGCACACTTGTTGCACATACAAAGTCAGTGTGTGACCTGGGTCCATTCAAACATGAGAGAGACAAGTTATTCAACATGGAGTTTACATTGCAGAAACCCAGTAGTATTTAGGCCATTGTTAGTTAGTATTAATTCGTACTAATCAATTCTACCTGGAAATACCACCTGCTATGATTTAGTCCAAATTATTTGCCTTGCAAATCACAACTGATTTGCATTGTGCCAGTTTGTAGCCCATCCAATTCGATTTATATCCAAACATTTTGAAATATTTGTGCATATTTGTATTTGTCAGAATAGCAAAGAAACATAAAAATAGGGGAAAATACAGGAATCGTAACAGCTCCATATTACAGTCCACCAAAAACCTGGGAGAAGAACAGATTACACCTGACATTTAGAAGATTACAATAAGTATGTGCAGGAATATATTGTCCAGGGTATCCAATAGATGAGATTTACCCTCCACAGGGAGGGGGGGTGTCACATGGAGCAGACCTTAGCTGACTGTTTCGGTCAAGAGTTCATGCAGGAGAGAGAGCTGTCTGTCGTATACCCCTGGCCTATAGTTGTTTAGTGCTTTATATGACAAAAACCGGTGCTCCAAATTGAACCCGGGGGGGGGGGGGGAACACAATATTTGGGAGCTAATGGCTATGCTAGCTGGTAGATTCTGGGATTCATAGTCCAAAAAGGGAACATATCCAAACAAGCTAGAAGCTTGTGATAATTTGTTAACATTGGAAGTTGTCCTCTGCATATTTCAAAGAGGTAGACATTTTAGTCTGTCAAATAAAATAAAATAAAATAAAAGTACCCACTGGAAGTGCAGAAGACAAACTTTAATCGGTGATGCAGCAGCCCTTCAAATGTTAGAAGATGGATATCATGTCATCTCTGAGCTTTCTCTTTTCCAGGCTAAATATACCCAGCTCCTACAACTGTTCCTCCTATGGCTTGGTTTCTATTTAATTTATCATCTTGATTGTCCTCCTCTATGCACATTCCAGTTTGTCCATGTCCTTAAACTGCGGTGCCCAGAACTGAACAGAGTAGAGCAGGGGTCTCCAAACTGTTTACCCTGCAGACGCACGCACCCCCCCACCCCCACATGCATACACACCCTGCACGGACACCCGCCTTCCCGCACGTGGGCACTGCTACAGTTATAGAAACTAATGTAAGACCATCTCAAGCCACAGACATTTCCAGGGCAATAATTAGGGTTAGACTACACTTATGAACCTTCCTCTTAAGAGGGAGAGTGTTTTACACATCCAGAACAAGCCTAATATCATATTTATGGTCAACTGAACCATTGATTAACAGCATTGCTGCCTCAAATTTCTGTTTCTTAGCCAATCACGGCACTGATCACCAGCCTATCATAATTTCCAGATGTTTGTTCACAGTCACATGTTTATTAGAAGAAAAGGAATAGTACTGCTGCATGTCACCACCCATGCATTGAGGGCACCTCAGCTCAAACCCCTGATTGATCTCATCTTATCTAACAGCTTGATTAAGATGCTCAATTGCACAGGGATAAAAATGCCGTGGGCCAGAACACTAATCTTCCAGCACCACCCTGTGCATTTGTTCTATTAGTCAGGCACTACACAACCACCAGGGCTTGGTTTTCCAAAAGTCCTCTCCTAGACAGGAACTTCAGTGTAGACCATGATCAACAGTACTGAAAGTTGTTCAAAGGAATCATAAACTGGGCTGTAGATCCCCTATTTGTCTCCTAGCAAAGACTCTCTAACGTGGAGACTAAAGATATCAGGAAATATGCAACACAGGAACAAGTTGAAGGAGGTGGAGCCCTCTTTCCTCATATAATACGTCAAATAGACTATTACCTCCAGGCTATCTTACATGTTTTCCTGAGATCTGAGCAGCCATGAAGATTCAGAGCAGTATGTTTGAACAAACATCCTCAAGTTCATATTATAATTGGTCCTGTTACTCCAATATACTTTCAAATAACACGTATGAACCCAAACATATTCTGAGTATACGTGCTTGCAAGCAGTGTTTTGGTCTGGACAGGAGTGTGTCTTGCAACCTATATTCACTTTTGAACTGTAGGATTTCTCAAGACCTACAAGATTTAAGATACACACAGTGATTGCACTGGACAAGAGCCAAGCTATAGAACAGCATAAATGGCAAACATTAAGCAAATATAGCAGGTAACTACATATTCAAATACACTTAATTCAGAAATATTAGAGGGATGTATTGACTAAAAAGAAAGAAACTCGTGATGCTGAGAGGACTCGAAGGCTGGTACTGTGAGGGCCGGGCTGAGCTGTAGGAGGCAGGATTGTAGCTGCAGGAAATGGCAAGGGTTGGGGCTAAGCAGATTCGGGAGCAGAGGTTGCAAGGGCAGGAACTGCACATTTGCCATAATCCACAGCAAAGCTTTTTATTGCAGATTATCTGCAAACTGTCACGAAAGAGCTTGCAACACACCTCCTATGTTAGTGCAATTCCTCTCATTAAAGCAGGACGTGTAGTCTCCAGCCAGCAGGCTCTGGGAGGCTCCCAGGCAGTGACAGCGCTGGAGTCAGAGCAGCAGCTGACAGCAGCAAAAACAAGACCACCGGATCGGCTCCCTCACCTCCGGGCAAGAACAGCATTGCCTGCTGGCCAGTGCAGAGGTAGCTAGGAAGCCTCCCAGCATTGACTGGGTGGTGATGCAGTTCTCACCCAAGGGGCAGCTCCAGTAGCTCAGTTTTCACCACATGTCTAGCAGGCTGCCCAGCTCCTGACACTGTCGATAGCCGGGAGCCTCCCAGCACTAGCCAGCCAGAACAGAAGCCCTAATATGGTTTCTAAAAGTGCACATGGGTATCATTTTTAGACTGTAGTACCCTGTTTCCCCGAAAATAAGACCTAACCTGAAAATAAGCCCTAGTATGATTTTTCAGGATACTTGTAATATAAGCCCTACCCCAAAAATAAGCCCCAGTTAAGTGATGCTCCACCCTCCACCATTGTGCAGCAACCAGAAGAAGAAGACATGACTGTATTTGAATAAATGAAGATTGTTGTACATGAAAAAAATAAAATATCCCCTGAAAATAAGTCCTAATGTGTTTTTTGGAGCAAAAATTAATATAAGACCCTGTCTTATTTTCGGGGAAACACAGTAGGTCATGCATCATGTGCAGTAACCGTAGTCATTGTGAATTCTACCTAGTTTTTTCCCCAGTGTGTAGTTTCAGCCAAGGAGGAGCAGCGGAAAAGAGCAGGGAGTATTACTGGGCTTTCTTTAAGACACACCAAAAGGAGGAAATAGATTAGGGAGGCCCGCTGTGTGGAAAAAATGTTGTTATGTGCCGTCAAGTCACCTCTGACTTATGGCAACCCCATGAATGAGCGCTCTCCGAAATGTCCTGTCCTCAACAGCCCTGCTCAAGTCTTGTAGATACAAGTCTGTGGCCTCCTTTAGAGAATCATTCCATCTTATATTTAGTCCTCATCTTTTCCTGCTGCCTTCCATCTTTCTCAGCATTATTGTCTTTCCCAGACAATCCTGCTTTCTCATAAAGTGCCCAAAAGAGGACAGCCTCAGTTTCAACATTTTTGCCTCCAGAGATAGTTCAGGCTTGATTTGATCTAGGACCACTTTTTTAGGAGCCTCGTGGCGCAGTGGTTAAACTGCTGTACTGCAGCAAGAACTGTGCTCACAACCTGGGGTTCAAGCCCAGGTAGACAGCTCAAGGTTGACAGCCTTCTGTCCTTCCGAGGTTGGTAAAATGAGCACCCAGCTTGTCGGGGGGAGGGGGGGCAATGTCTAGCCTGTGTAATTGTAAACTGCCCAGAGAGTGCTTGAAGCTCTATGGGGCAATATATAAGCAGCACACTTTGCTTTGTCTTTCTAGCAGTCCACGGTATCCACAAAACTGTCCTTGAGTACCAGATTTCAAACAAATCAATTTTTTTTCCTGTCAGCTTTTTAAACTGTTCAGCTTTTGCATCAGTACATGGTGAACAAGAATCCAACAGTGTGGATTGGTCTTGGTCTCCAATGACACATCTTTACATGATGATTTTTTCTAATTCCTTCGTTGCTGCCCTTTCAAGTCTCAGTCTTGGTTGCAGTCTCCATTTTAACTGATGATTAAACCAAGGTATACAAAATCTCTGTTTCAATTTCTTCATTGTCAACATTAAAGTTGAATAGTTGTTCTGTAGTCATGATTTTGGTCTTAGTGTTCAACTACAGTCCTCCTTTGGCACTTTCTTCTTTCACTTTCCCTACCAATCATTTCAAGTCATTGTTGCTTTCTGCCAGTAGTTATCTGTATATCATAAATTATTGATGTTTCTTCCACAAACGTTTAACTCCTTCTTCATCTGAATCTAGTCTGGCTTTCTGTATATGTTCTGCGTACAGATTGAGCAGATAAGGGGATAAAATGCACCCTTGCCTGACATCTTTGGCTATAGGAAACCATTCTGTCTCATGGAGCATACACGAAAATAAATTTGGGCATGGCATAAATTATCTGTCCTTTCACTTTGTTAGACTGTCATGAAGAAAAATTGGGGAACATTACAATTCTAAAATATGAATTTAGAATGCTACACATTACTGTTGTTGTTTCTGTTGTCGTTATATGTTTTAAAATTTTTAAGGTGTTTTGAACTAATTGTTTTAACACTGTTATTTGTTTTGAATGTACTTTTGTGTTTTTAATTGGCTTAGGTTTTTAAAAATAATTTGTGAGCACCTTCACTAGGAGAAATTCTAGTAGAAGTAGTCCAATTCATGAGGACAAATTCTAGCAGAAGCAATTTAAAAGAAGAGAAATCTTGGACAGAGGCCTCAAGAGAGAGCGCACTGGCGAGGTGCTGTGGTCAGGGCTTTAGGAAGGAGAAACAAGCTTTAGAGATCCGTCCTGATTCCTAGGGGTGGGTGAGTCTTACACCTTTTTCCAGGTAGCCTAGCCTGAAAGGATTTCAGCGATAAAAGGAGGTAACTAAAGTCTGGGCAGGAATTTCAGCATTGTTTCAAAAAGGGGCTTCTGGGAGCAGGAAACCTTAATTCCATTTCAAAATCCTCTGCCTCTTTTTGTAAGAATGTGTGAGGCTGCCCATCTCTTTGTTAATGTGTTTTATCTCCCCCTGTGATCATATTTTTTTCCAAAATATCAATGAAATAGGGAAATAACACTTGTGTGAGCTGGGGGATATTATAAGAATCTTTGCTCTGTGAAAAGGGAATAAAGTTTAGGCTGCTCACCCTCTTGAGTTCCAGGAAACCTTACAGCCATAACATAAGAGGTGATTCTCAGTGTAAGTAGGATCTCCTGTTGTCTTCTTACACTTCTTTCCATCTTTCCTCTCTGAGGTTACATCCTGCTTTTTTTATTTAGATCTAGTGAAAGTATTCAGTTTTGCCAGGTTAGAAAGCATTAATCTCCATTCCAATCCATTCTTGTGCTCGATCTCTTTATTCCCATGACCAACATTTTCCATGCTTTTGCTTTTTTCTCTCCCCCACAATAAATACTCAGACCAAAAGTGAACCCAGAATTCAGCTTAGCATTTCATGTAATACCCACTTCCACTCAAGCCAGAAATGGCGTTTCCTATTTAAAGGTTCATAGATATCAATCTCACTCAATCTCAATATATGCATCCAATTTCTGCAATTAAAACAGCAACATTTTCAGCCTACATAATCTGTAAGATTTGTTTGCATCACAGGATGTCATCACCCAAGCCAAATTTTTGAAATGTTGATTGCAGCCCATATAGTTATGTAATAAAACAGAGTGGACAGAATTCTAGCAGACAAGAGAAGAACTACTTAGTTTAGCCAAATGAAAAGAACCTCATAGTTGTAGTTTCTCTGGCATACCTCACGGAAGAGTCCGCCTATGGTTAAATCTATTGACTGAAATCCTGTTGCACAGTTGCATAGGCTCAGCATGCAGCAGGTAATGTCTAGAGAGATTTCTTAATTTATGGCAATTCACACCTAAAACTTACACCGTTTGTGTAACTGAGCAAGAGGATTCCTGCCATTAATCAGAATTGATTCCCTAGTTGGGCCTCTGGGGAACCAATTCTTAGATGTAACTTACTGCTTTTGGATAGAGACCTTTCAGGACAAACAAACTTTCATAAATACTTATAAGAGGTAATCTGAGCACATGGAAATAACCTCTAGGGGTTCTATAATTAACTTTAGGGGTGTTTTCCTTCTGTGCTATTCCTAAAATGTCTTTCCGAATAACAATATCTTCCTTCCTTCCTTCCTTCCTTCCTTCCTTCCTTCCTTCCTTCCTTCCTTCCTTCCTTCCTTCCTTCCTTCCTTCCTTCCTTCCTTCCTTCCTTCCTCACCAGTCTCTGGATAGGGACTTGAGTTGTGCAACTCACTGTCAAGTCGGACTTAAATTGCACTGGCAGCTTGACTCAGACTCAACTCGGGGGGGGGGAGGGGGTTCAATGACTCAGACTTGTCTTGTGGCTTGGAACCCACCCACCCCCTCCCTTTATTCTGGGGGAAAATGTTTGTTTGTAATAGGGACTCAGACTTGTCGCTTGGCACTTGGGACTTGGTACGAAAGACTCAGACTCGGATTTGGGGGCACCAAAGACTTGCCAACATCCATGGTCTCCAGCGTGTTTATCTCTTCTTAATAGTCACAAGCCCAGTAATAGGCCACTGTGCTATGCCAGTAAAAATTCCAAATCGTTGTAACAGAATCAGCATTTAAATTCCCCTTCCACTTCACTATGGAAGCACACAGCCCCATCAGTGCTCAAGAGCCCTTATGCAGAAGGGGAAAAAGAATATTTTTACACAGAGTGAAGTTCAAAGTTGATTTTATATTGCAAAAGTCACACTGGCCACCAGGATGCACTGAATGCTTCTTGTCCTGCTTTTCCTTCCACTGTACACAATCAGATGCTTGAAGTTAAAAGGTGATTTAAGTTTCTTTTGTAAAAATGGTTCCAGTCTCTGTTTCCAACAAAATAAGGCGCTTAGGTTTTTGGCAGAATCATCTTCTGTTATAGAATCCACATGCAACTAAACCTATTGTTGTAGGCATTCTATAGCAACATCACCTGGAGAGTTTGATCCAGTGTTCCCAAAAGTGCATTGGGTTTGCCATTGAACTTTTTTTTTTTAAACTGGCTAATGTAACATAATTGGGTCAATCAGTGTGACATGACATTTTTTAAGAAAAAAAAACCATCATGCTGAGAAACAGGAATGACATATGCTTGTTGTTAGCAACAACACAAACATAAAACAAAAACAAAAGTATAGTGTCACCTTTAACTCTAAAACATCTATTAAATAGCAAGGTTAAATAGCAAACTTAAAGTAAGATTGTTAGTCTTCAAGGTGCCACAATACTGTTGACTTTTTTGTTGTTGTTGCTGAAATAGATTAACATTAATTAGCTACCTCTCTGAAAACTCTTCTTGTTGGCAGAGAGGAACCAATCAGGAGGACAATGGTTTTCACAGTGAGTTCAGGAAATACAGGGTATACACCTGAAAGCCAACCCTAACCACACTGCTGACCTTCAGCACACTGAACTTCTCATGGTGTCAGAAAACACCTCGTAATTCACTCAACACAAGTTATTTAAAAAAAGATACTTGGTGAATGACAGTTAAAATAGGAGTCATAAAAAACAACTTACACATTAACTAAAAGGACAAATACAACAGAACTTCAAAAGCAAGTGTTAGCCAATTGCAGTGCTGTATAGACAATGGACAGAAGTCAGAGCTACTATGTCTGCATATTTCTTGGAACAAACTGGTGCTCAATTACTCATTTATCGTTTCCTTTCCAACTACATTATGTCTGCAGATATTCATTTAAATATATATGTACAACTTTTAAAGATAACTTTTTTGGGGACTATCACTCTCTGCCACTGGATCTTTAAAACACCACAAGCTAAAACGTAATAACTGGAAAACTATAAATACACCCTGAACAAAGATTTAGTTGCAGCTTCCTCCACCCCATTTCCTAGCAGAGGTTAGATGCCATGTTCTGCTGAAATATAATCCAGGTCTATTACTTGCAAGAACTTCAGTAGATGGTCAATCTAGCGTCCATTGTGAAATTCTGTGGGCTGATTGATGGATACCTGATGCCCAGGACAATAAATCAGGACATATATCAGAAGGAGACAACAAAAATAAGAGGAAAGCATGCAGTTTATCAGCAGAAGTGATGTACGCTAAAGCATGGTAGGGGAGTTATTTTGGAGTTATCTCTCTGTGTGAGTGCCTAAAGTATTCAGAGGAAACCTCATGACTGGCTGGACAATTACATTTGGACTTAAGAGGTAAGATTCAGTCAATTTGGGAAATGATTCTTAATCACTCCTCATTTCAGATGAGAAGCAGGAAGACTGAAGGCTACTGACCACAAGTCCACATTGGCAGTTATCTAATGCAAATGAGGCAGGCTGGAAGGCCATCAAAGCAATGGAGGAAAGATTTATGTCTTTTACTGACCATCTGCAAAGCAAAACAAACAAACAAACAAAAAGCTGAAACACCACTTTTCTGCTTTATCGGCTCTGTGAATAAGCATATAAATTTCTACGACATTTCTTTAGGCTTGCTGAAGGGGAAAAAATTCATCCCCCAGGACTGGACCAGCAGCCGTAGCAGCATATGGTCTGTTGGAATCAGTAGCTGCACAGATTTTGTGTGTGTTAGCATCTTTTGGGGCAGAGGAGCGGGGAAGGTGACTTCGTGAGCAATTTCAGAAGCAAGAGTGCTCAAAATTGCTGTCAGAGTCAATATCTCCAAGGTAGGAAAGCTGATCTCCATTTCATGTCTGGAAAGCGGGAAGGCTGGCAGCTTCATTGACAGCTTTCGGCATCCTCAGAGTGGCCCAGTTAGCCTTTGGAGACCAGAGGTCTTTTGGTTAACAAGCTCATCCAGAATGAGAATGCCAGAGAGCATATTAAGGTACCCAAAGCAGCTGGAGGGAAGGGGGAGGAATTGGGACCCTGTGTGCATTTCATTTTCTGAATATGTTTGTTAGATTTTCTCCCTTGCACGCACGCATGAATGTGCACATGCATGCATGCACGCACGTGCACACGCACACACACACACACACACACACACACACACACACACACACACACACACACACAGAGTAAAGAGTTTATCAAAAGAGCTGCAAAGGCTTATAGACTTTTTCCTGCCAGGAAGCAGGTGAGATGCTTCTGCCTCCCATATCAAATAATTGGGGTGGCCTGGGGTATTTGGCACTTTGTGTTGAAAAGAAACAACTCTGTCTGCTGTTTTGCCCCAGGCAGCAAAATGTTTTGAACTACCCCTACGTCCACCTCCAGAAATAAACAAAAATCTCCACATCACCCTGTTGAAAAAGGCTACACTATTCTGTCTAAAGCAGTGACCCACCAACCTTGGGTCCCCAGATGCTCTTAGACTACAACTCCCAGAAATCCTGGCCAGCACAAACTAATGGTGAAGGCTTCTGGGGTTTTTTGTCCAAGAACATCTGGGGACCCATGTTTGGGAACCACTGGTCTAAGGACTGAGCAAATGTGCTGGCAAACAGCCAGGCAGCTGAAGGACAAAGCACCTAGTAGGTTTTCTTAATTCAAAAAAAGAGAGCTGTTTCTTATTTTCCTGACAAGATGGTGTGTTGCAGAAGAACACTGGACACCTTGGGTGGTAGGATCAGCACAAGAAGACCCAGAGAAACAGTGCTGTGAAATAGTTTGCAGCAAAAGTGTTCATGAGAAGATACCGAGTGACAATAAATTAGTCCTCAGTGTTTAGATGTAAACAACCTAACTTTTCCCAAGCATGCAAAGTCATGAAACAGATAAAGTCAGACTCCCCTGTTAAAATTACGTTCTCCAATAGAGAACAAAGAGGTCTTTTGTGTGGGGCTGGGGAAGCAACATTTGCCTTCATTTAGACTAGGGATTTGCATTTGGATTCAGAAATATTCAGAATAATGCTATATTCAGAGAGCTCAGAATATTGCCAAATCCAAATTTGATAGTTCCCAATATCTGTACTAATAATTCCTAATATTCAGAGTCCCATTTACTCCTGTAAATTAAAAAGCAAAAAGCTAGGCTTCTGTTTCCTAGAGGAAGAAGTGAAAGTGAAGTCTATTTTTCAGCCATCCTTGAGTGATTTCTTGAGAAATGAAACTTAAAGACACTTTGACACAGACACTTTGGCACCAAGGGTAATGGAGGTAGAGAACTCAGCATCTCCTGTTTGGGGTTGCCAAGGGTTTCCCAAAGGAACAGGTCTGAAGTGAGAGCAAAACTTATAAATGATGTCTGTCAGCACCAATGAAATATAGATGCCAGCACAGATACCAGAAAGTATTTTTTTCAGACTGGTCCTTTCCAAATGAAAAATGGACATAACTGCTTATAAATCCCCTGAGCATTTCCTGTTTGGATATCCTCTGGTGCAAGCCTGCACTGCAGCAGTTTTCTCTGTGTCCTTTTCTGAACCCCCAACTTATATTTACATTCCCTACATGTCATTGTGTATTGTTTACTTGATATAGTTAGGAATAAGATTTAGGATTAATAAATTCATAGATTATAAATCAACAGAAAAATATTATATTAGACTTGGGATATATCAGACAGGGGGATAAGGTTTTGTTATATATAGATTTATATATATATTATAATATATATTATATTAATAGATTTTGTGTCTGTGTGTGGATATGTGTAGCGGGACGTGGTGGCGCTGTGGGTTAAACCGCAGAAGCCTCTGTGCTGCAGGGTCAGAAGACCAGCAGTCGTAAGATCGAATCCACGCGACGGAGTGAGCTCCCGTCGATTGTCCCAGCTCCTGCCAACCTAGCAGTTTGAAAGCATGCAAATGCAAGTAGATAAATAGGTACCATCTCGGTGGGAAGGTAACGGCGTTCCGTGTCCAGTCGCGCTGGCCACGTGACCACGGAAACTGTCTTCGGACAAAAACACTGGCTCTATGGCTTGGAAACGGGGATGAGCACCGCGCCCTAGAGTGGATATGTGTGATTTTCATTGGAAGAGTTTGTGTTCTGTTGTAGCAGAATCAGATAGTGTTCTTTGGGTAGAGTCCGCAGGCAGTACGAAACATGGCTGTGGTAGATGTAGGCACTTGGCAAAGGCTGCAGTAATGCTGCCTGCATCCACTGCGGCAGCTTCTATTGAGAGGAGTGTGAGAAGGAGAGGGAAAAAGACAGCCTACCACCGCTTTTATGAGCCTCCGCCCCCCCCCCCAAACAAAATATGTCACCCAGCTACCTTGTTCAGCATTAACACTATGAAAGACCAGCAGGCAGCAGTGTATGGTGTGTTTGTCTCTGCCAAGGAGGTGGCAGAGAAGCCTCTGATTTGAGGTGGGATAAACATGAGTGAACCTCAGACATGTTCCAGTTATATCTTCATACAACTCAGCCCATGGCAACCTGGGCAGAAGACCAGAAAAGTTGGCGAAGAAGGCACTTTTATCCCAAAGAACTGGTGTGCCAGAGAAGGATAAGGATGGCATCAGCACTCAGACTGACACTGTTAGCTTGGGCAACAGCAATGTTGCTGATTTTATGGTTGGGAAATAAATTTATGAAGAGCATGAGGCATTGCCTTCCATATCCATACTATGCAACTCCATCATATTCAAGGAAGGGTTTACCTCCACCCCCATTCCCAGCAAATCTCTCCTGTGCAAAGCAGCATTGTGGTTGGTGCAAACTCCCCTTGAAGTGCATACACATCTGATTTGGGGGAGGAGGAGACTTGAGGGGACTCAGGTGGGCACTATTTTAGAACCATGTGACACTCAAACCACCCCTGCCCCTCCAGCTGCACTTGTCCCAACAGTTGCCAGAACTAGTAGCGATGACAAGTAAGCAATCCCTGTTAGGAACATGCAATCAAAAACTGGAGCTCCCATGAAGTCAACCACAGTATAGACTTTGATGACTTAATCAATGACTTTGCAACAAGAGAGACAAGAAAAGTAATTTTCCAAGGTAAAGAACATAATATCTTAGTTTCCCTTAGTCCCCCACTTTCCCCACATTGAATCACTACACTTGAATTTAACAGGAAGGATTTAACAGCTTTAGTAGGAAGCATCAACGTGTGTTGCAACGTGTGCTCTGCAATGTTAATTCCTGTGTGCTCCTTGCTTTGTCTCTTGGGTACCCAAGAAATGCACAAATATCCCTCATTTAGTTTGTGCTGACACATCTATGTGTCACACAGGGTGCTCACCTTTTGTGAGGTGCCACACAATTCCACTTCCAGAGCCTGTGTCTATCCTATTGATGGTCCTTAACATAACAAAGTATCATCTTTGCCCCAGCTTCAGTGTTCCACCCATTTCTGAACCTTCTCTTGAGGGTGAATTTATTTTATTTTATACTTCTTTGGAGGGGTTAATTGAGGCATGCAGTTGCCTATCTCTAGACAGCCATCTTAGCAAGGAATAATATATTTATCAGTAATAATTTCCAGATCTGATATAAATTGCTCAAACATTTCCCCATGGACATGTGTATCCTATTAAAGTTTGCATCACATATCCAAAGGCAGGATTAATGGGTGTTTCCTGAATATATGCCATGTGAGTTATTTATTTGCATAATGTAGGTCACAGACACAGTTTTCTGTGGGTAGAAGGGAGTGTGTACAGTTCTTGCACATGTCTTTGGAAATGTGAAATGTATAGCATGAACCAGAACACATGTCAAGTGGCATAGGTGCCCCTTTCTCAAAACTCAAACTGGAACTAGCTTGGCAGGTCACTCATAGCCCTGCATCCATAAATAGCCCATTTTGAGTAAAAGCTCAGAAAAGCTCAGAAAAGCTACTTGCTAGGACTTCAGCTCCAATAATTTCTCAGCCAACCTTGCTGCTTAGGGGATAGTGGGAATTATAGTCCCAAAAGGACAACTTCCTTAAGCTTTGTTCCTAACTAAGAGCGAGGTTGTAAATAAAAATACTCCTGTTTTTGCCTTGGATTTGACATGACTGAAATTTAACAAAAAAAATCTCCAGCTACACAACATATAGCTAAGTGCACATTTTTTCAGCTTGGGAAGTGGGATCTTTTAAATCCCCACTTTGGGGTTGTTTATTTTTAATAGATTCTGGATGCACTACATTTTACTCAATTTGGCATGTGCAATCACCTGTGTCAGAGTAAATAGTGTTTGTAGGGTCTGCAGGATTTGCAAACTACAACAGGTGTTGGGCTGCAGGATACTCTGCAGTCCAAACTCTCCACCACCACCCCCATCTGTTTCTGTTTTAACACTGTATTGATCTAGTGCTATGCAAGTTCAAAACTTAATATATAAAAAATTAAATATTAAAAAACACGATTTACCAGATATGATTATTTTTAAAGCAATAAAGGAGAGAGGAAACAGCTGTTAGAGTAGTTGTGGGCTGCTGGTGCTGGTTTTGCTGATTAAAAGCTGCTGTGTCTGGTGTCAGCTGACTCAAGGCAGGCAAGCTCCGCCTCAAGAATGGGGTGAAGAATTAAGTTCCAGGTACAGAGCAAAAACTGGGAAAATGGGGATCCAGAATGCCAAAATGCTAGTGCAACACACAGCTTACCACCAAACTAAAGTGGTTCCCTGTAGATGCACACACCAACACAAAAACCACATGATGTTAAATTGATTTCTAAAAACCTGAATCAGCTCCCGATTTAATTCAACAGTGTAGTTGCAGTCTAAGTTGTTTTGCTGTTATGTTATCTTTTAGGTTGTATCAGTTGGTACTAAAGATGGGAACAAATTTAAAAAATGGCGATTCATTTTGATCCGTTATTCGTCAAGGTTAATGGATCAACGAATACGAATATATGAATATTCTTCGATGAATAAACGGATCAATCTGTCGATTCATCTGCACTTTAAACCACTATAAAACTGACCCCTAAGGACCTAGAGACACCACTTTTGCAGGGAAGCTTCCTCAGTCGCTTTTCTACAATTCCTGAAAGTTTGGTGAACTTTGGATCATGGACCCCCAAGTTATATAGTCACAAAGAGGACACCCCAGGAAAGCTCCCCCCAGGTACTTAGAGACTCCAGAATCACAACGGAGCTTCCTATGTCTTTCTTTCCCCAACACGCCTGCCAACTTTGGTGAAGATTGGATATCAGACATCCAAGTTATTCACCCACAAATTGGGTCCCCCCAAGAGAGTTTACCACATGGCACAGAAGCACATTCTGCCTACCGGCCGCTGATCAGAAACCAATAGGCAGCCACCCACACACATAGCCAGCCACCCCAACAGCCTACCCCCACACCCCCTTCTTTTCCCTACCTTAGCCCCCACCCCACTCCCACCGACACCCCCTTACCTTAATAGCTGCTGCTGAGGTCTCCATCAGGCCTTTGCAGCCACGGCGTGTAAAAAGGGAGACTGGCTGCCCTTTGCAAAGATGGCAGCTGTGGCTTCATTTAGGGTAGGGAAGCTGCAGCTGCCATCTTTGCAAAGGGCAGCCTGGATTCCCTTAAGGCAGGCTAAGAGAATGGCCAGAAGATCTCAGCAGCAGCAATTAAGGTAAGAGGGTATCGGTGTGGGTGGGGTGGCATGGGGCCTAAGGTAGGGAAAGGAAGGGGGTGGGGTAGGCTGTGGTATTGGGTGGCTGTGTGGGGTGGTGGCTGCCTTTCTGCTGCCGATCAGCCAGTAGACAGAATGGTGTTTTGTTTTTGGTTTTTTTAAAATACGAAGGACGAATAAAAATGGGTAAATATTCATCCCTTTGTATTCGTGGGGGTCTCTGGAACCCACAAATATGGATCAACGAATATTTAACGAATCGGCTATATCATCGGAAAAAGCGATCCGTTTTTATATTCGTCCCCATCTCTAGTTGGTACTGAGGAGGCATTGTATATGTCCTTTTAAAACGGTGCTGTGCCTGTATATTCTCCTATGAGAATTTGGACCATCCTGGTTCAATGTTACAGAGAAAAAAGTCCTGAAAATAATTTCAAAGGAGGAGAAATTTTGGAGAAGTTCTCATCAGTGAGGCTCAGAAGTGTTGTGTTTCTGCTGTTCATGAAATATCTGAGTAGTGTATGTGGACATCTTTTCCAAGAATGTATCCAGGATTTTTTTCAGAAGGGGACTATAATAATAATTCAATTCTTCAAAAAAAACAAAAAAAAAAAACAAAACCTAGAGTGCTGCACGATTCCTGAAAATGAGCACATGATCTATACTATGATTATTGGGAAAAGACAGAGGCAAGAACAGCTTAGATGTGGCTGTAGTTCCTCTATGCCAAAGTATCTTGAAGGGCTGTTTTGGACTAAATGAAATGGTGAAGCAAATGTGTAAATAGGTACAACACATAAAATGGAGAAACATACAGTACATACCCTTTAACCTCTTGGGTAAACTCATATTATCATGCCCACTCCGCAGAATTCACATGCTGTCTCTCAGCCCTCAGCATCATTCACTTGCATGTTCTCACCATGTGCAACAATATCAAACAGCTATTTACTATCAAGGTTATTTTCATAATCAATTTTTACTTTTGTATGTTTTTAATGGAGGCAGTAGGTTAGAAAAGGCAAGTTTTACACAAACAAGCAAGGGAAATTAAGATTTTGTTCTATGTTTCCTTTTCTTTCTTGCTTTCATTCTTGCTTTCTTGTTTTAACTCTATTTTAACTGCAAAAGATCATAACATTTCTTCAAGCCTTTGTGGACCCCCTGTGAGGACATTGCGGGGGGGGGGCCCCCAGGGGTCTTGCTGCCATAGGTGTTGTCAACATTCAGGTTGCCCTTTGCTTGGCATCTTTTTTTCCTGTTGGCAACCCAGGCACGATATTGTGCAGCAATATCAGGCCATTTCCTGGCATTTGAATTCTGGGCACAGAAGCATAATATCCCACATTCATATACCTGAGGGGTTTTTGTTTGTTTGTTTGTTTTTTGAAGAATTGAATATATTGGCATGTGACAGGTAACACTACATGTTGCTAAAATGTTACTGGCCTTTTTTGTTTTTGTTTTTTGTTTTTGCAGGGGGGGGGTAAAAACAATATGACCAAAAACTATCCACCCCCAAGAATTCCCCAGCTAATATGTCTCCAGTTATTAAAAAATATTATTTGTTTGGGGCAGGGGGACCTAATGTCAACACTGTTGATATTTTAATACCCAGAAGTATTACTGTTGGCCCTTGCTACTAAAAAAAGAAAGAACATTATACTTAACACGTCGCTTCCAAGCTCTGATTTCAACTCACAACATCTGAGGCCCCATCCATTTCCAGGAGGCCCAAGAGTAAGGAGAAAAGCTTTAATCCTTCCATGCAGGCCCACTTTGCAGGGCTGGCATATGACCTCAGTTTTGGGGTGGGGTGGGGAAACAGGAGGGGGGATTAGGTTTTACCCAACCACATCCAGATGAAGAGGGGGTTTGCAGAAATGCAGTTAGGACCAAAAGAAAAGAAGACCTGTGCTCTGGATGTATATGATTAGCCAAAATAACTGCTGTGAAATCTTAAAGAGGGGTGAGGCAAGCTTGCATGGCATGTGCCAGTCAGTCAACATGCACAGTTCGCATGAGGGCAAGGTGTCTGCTTGGTTTGGCACAGCAGACAGCCCTCCCTTTCCTGTGAGCCCCTAACATGGTTAAATATTTGAAACCATTTTAGATAACACTTAGCAGCCTGCGCTGGGAACAAACAATAGATCTTTGTAGTTAAATCTAGGAAGGCTTGGGGGAGGGGTGGCGGAAAGCCTGTTGTCAGCCAAGCCTTCGCAATAAAACAAGCCTGCGAGCATCCTGGGGTTGCCATCTTCTCCCTGGGTGCCCCCAAACATCATACGTGCACCGTGCTACAAAGTGACAGGGCAAAGAGCGCAGATCTGCGGGTGCTAGGGCTTCATCCAAGGGCCTGAATTAACTCGATGAGTCCTCTCTTTTCCATTCATTCTCCCCACCCCTCACAGCCCAGAGACACACACTGAAAAAGACGGCAGCTTCTCAGAAGCGCTGTCTCCTCTCCCTCCCTCCCTTCCTTCCCTCGCCTGCTTGTCAAGCTGACAGGATGACGCCGGCGGTAATATTTGCATTCACAAGGGAACGCCTGGTTCCGCCGCTGCCTGCCTCCACATTTTAAACTGGTCTGACACCATTCAGCAGTGACAGGGTTTCATTTCACCGCGGAACAGCTGCAGGAAGCGGATCCAGGCTCAGGGCTTCGCCGAGGAACCATTCCCTGAGAAGCCAGAGGCTTCCGCCGGTTTGTGTACTTTCCGGGACAGGCGGCACTTCATCCCCACGATGCACGATCACGGGCTGTCTACGTTTTAAAGCCCACTCCATCCCTTCCCGTTCCTTAGCATACCTAGCAGGGCCAATGAGCAAAACCTTCACCCCAGAAGTTTGGGGGGGGGGAAGAGATATATATGACGCCTCCTAAGCTTTCTCCAGTTTCCAGCAGGGCAGAGGAAGGAACTGTCTGGGAAAACAACAATCCACAGCCATTGGGAAGGAGGTTGCCTAAGCTAGCTCTTATTTTAAGAGGGATTCCCCCTCCCTTCCTCCGTTTTTCTGAGGAAGGCAGAGTGGCAACAGAGGAAAGGAGGAGAAAACAGCACAGAGGCCAGTGATCTGAGCAGCATCTACCCAATACAGCCCCCAACCCATGATGAGGACCACCCCACGGTTACATTATATGGCATTTGGAAAGGCTGCTTTTTGGACTACAACTTCCAGCACCCCCAGCCAGTGTATTCTCATCACGATTTTCTGAGTCCCAGGCAGACAAAGTAATTTATCCAAGCTCTGACGTTGTTAATACGATTCCATCGGTATTTACACTTTAAAATGGAACTAGAGTCAAATAGTAGCCCTTTAAAGGGCAAAATATTTGTCCCCTTCCCAAATTATGAGAATAATCATTTTATTTTCCGCCCAGAACTCCTTGGTGCATCAAGCTTTTTTTTTCTTTCTTTTTGGAAATAGAGTTTTTTCCTTCTTCTTTTTGCTTAATTACAGGTTAATCCAAGTCATCGGTGATCACACAGGGAATGGCATGACACTGCAATGTTGCCAGCTTTCTTTACATGCTGATGTCACTCAAGGCAAACTTGTTCCCTCTGCACTCATCTTGGAAAATAGTTTCAACCCTGCAAGTATGAAGATCCTGGGGGAGAAAGAGATGTTCGGAAATGGCCCCATGATCAAATTATTTCTCATTATTAAAACATATAGAACATGCTTTTCAGTCTTGGGTTGGGGGAGGGGACTAAGTGTGTGCAAGGCATAATGATTATTCTCAAAGGCTGAAATCCAGTAGTAAGTCGCAGCTAGAGCAATGGAGATGTGGTGAGTTACCTTAATTCAGTGGGCCTACTGTGGGTGCAATTTACTATTGGATTTCAGTCAATGTCTGCATGTTGAATTTGTAGCATGTGTAGAGTGCTGCTCCTGTACCCTGGTTCATCTGAAGATCCGCACATATTTAAAATCGTTGTACTTTGTATGACTGATTGCTCTACATAACATGGACAGCGGTTTTCAGGACACAGCTGTGCTCCAGCTTCCTTCCTTTCCAGAGTGGAATGGACAGAAGTATTAGTGAAACCTGGGGTGGGCAAAGAAGCTAAGTGATGGCACCACAAAATATATGGGTATAGGAGGTGGGCTGATAGGCAATTCTGGAATTTGGAGCAAGCAGGGGGAGAGAAAACCCACAGAAAAGCCCAGTCCAGAATCCTTTAAAACAAAAGCAACACCTTTGCTAATGCTACAGAACTGCCAGTTTGGTGATAACGATAATGACAATATTGTTATGTTAATATAACATAATATTAACACTAGTGAAAGTTAGACACAGATCCTTGCAGAGATGGACAGCAAAGGAGTACTCTGTCTGTAAAATATGTGAAAAATATTTTTTCCCCAAAAAAATGGCAATGGCATACAGAGAGGGAATAGTTTTTCTTGTCACCAATTAGATCATATTCAATATCTAGCAGATGCCCACAATGATATTAGTAAAATCCCATTCCACGCTGGCATTATGAAATCGATATATTCCAGGGGAGAAGGAAGGTATTTCCCTTGGATTTAAAATACAGCACATCTGCTGGAACAATAAAAGAGATCACTGCAGTGGTAACAACATAACTCCATACAAGAGGAGCATAATCATTTGGGAACACGTCTTGTTTATGCACAACTAATGGGCACTTATTCCTAAACAAAATAGATCATCTGGGAAGGTAATTCCAGAAAGACAAGAAAGCGGTGCAGTGACATATGCCTCCAAAATGTAGTTTCTATATTCCACTAAAACAATTTGTGTGATAGAAAAATCCAAATCTTCCCTTGCCAGGGGAAATGGGCAGGCAATGAATCATGATGGAAGTTAAAATGGGAAGAAGAAGAAAAAATGCAATGTGAATATTTCATGAGCATGATCTTCAGGAGCACATTATATTCTGTGGCAGTCTTCCCTAACCTGGCACCTTGCGTATGGGTTGGATTACAGCTCCAAGCATTTGCAGCTAGCATGTCTAAGGGTCATGCTGGCGAGATGTGAAGAAGGTTTCAGTCCAACATGCTGGAACGGGAATGGTGGCTTGGAGATAGATTGCAACACACCTGAATGGGTGTTCAGGTTAACCTCTTAAATTCAAGGGCAGGAAGATAAGAGGGAGATAGGGTGGTGGAGGGAGGAGGGAATAGGTGTAAGAAGAACATACGGGGGTGGGGGAAGGGAAGATGAAGAAGGAGAAAAGAAGGAGGCTCAGGGAAGCAAAGCAGCAGAAAAGCAGATGAGCGTGAAAATAAAATTAGGATGAAGAGTCAACATGGGAAATAGAATTCCTTTTGTCAAGAATTGAAGTGGTGATTCTGTTCGGAGATAGAATATGTTTTCTTTAGACAAGCTGACTTGGGCACTGAAAGGTACCAGGACTGATACAGCAAAACCTACTTCACTGACCTCTAGAAACCCAAAGTGAAATAAATACAGGCCAATTGTTTGTTAGGCTTTTGAGATTGCACCTGAATTTAATTGCCTGCAATCCTTGTCCAGGAATGCATTACCGCTGAACTGAGAGAGCTGCCGAGAAGAGGTGATTTATATCAGTAAAGCACACAGGGGGGAGGAATCTCATCCAAAGTTTCATTTATGCAATATCATGAACTTTTGTTCCTCTTCAGGATGTGAGTGAGTGAGTGAGTGAGTGAGTGAGGGGGGGCGTATGGGGTGCAAAATAGCTTCTATGTGCACATGTCAAACTGTTAGTAAGAAAATGGATTAAGCACTAACAACACATGGTGCAGGAGTTGGGTGATTACTATGTTTTAAAAACCCCAAATTCAAGAGGTTGGGGGCTAAACTAGACATGAGTTCTCCGTTGCAGCTGGTAGTCCTTTATTTTAAGATGTCCCCTATTTGAAGGCTCTCTAGTCCAAGTTTTTATCTAAGTCTCTTTATCTTTAAAGATAAAGAGACTTAGATAAAGACAGACTTTATTAGATAAAGATAAAGAATTAAAGATAAAGAGACTTTATTAGATAAAGATAAAGAACCAATGGAGGAAAGAGCTTGCAGGGGGAGTGCATTCAGACCTGGACTGTTAGCAATCTTGTCACACATGTTCCCACCATTGTAATATGTATTGTATTTCCACTTAATGTTTATCATTATCAATTATCTAAACATAGGTCTGTATGTTTACACATATGTGTCACCAAAACAGAGGACAAAAAGACTGGATTTTGCTTAAAATTTGCATCTGCTATTTTATATTTCTATGTACCACTGTAAATAATTACTTTAACAGAAATAAAATACATCTCACTGTAGTGGGAAAGACTATCATCAGCTGATATCTTTGCCTGCTGCCCAGCTGATATTGATGGTAGGGTGGCTATGTGCCCTCATTTACAGAGGGCACTTCTCTGCACGGCTGCCCAGTCCACATCTGTTTTAAAGATAAAGAAGCGTGAGGAGGAAAGTCAGGGACCTTGAAGTTGCCCATCTACAGTTAGCACCAGGACAGCAGACTCAGCAGGTGCATAGGTCACCTGCTCACAGCCTTTCTCATTCAGGTGAGAGGCATGATTAATTTTATTTAAATTACATAAATCATTTCTAATTCGACCTCTGTTCATTTGAATCTGCAAAAGCAATTTTATGCAGACTTGTGCCCCCTTTGGTCCTCTTTTAAAAATCATTTTTTTAAACTGTGTTTAAGTGACTGCCCTAACTGATTATTATCTTCAAGGGTCCCTGCTTTCCTTCTCATCATTCTTTATCATCAAAATGGACAGCCATTGAAAATATAACTTTCAGAGCTCTGCATAATGGCTGATGTATGGAGGCCTAAGCCATGGGGGCAGTTGGACTTAAGAGCAACATAAGCAAGTTTAGTGGGTATAGTAACACTCTCGCGTTTGCATCTGTAGTCTACTTCTGCAAGAGACGATGGGGTGGGGGTGGGGCAGGGGGGGGCATTTACCTTGCTTCATAAGACGGATGGCTTCACCCAAAATATTCCTGGTCTTGAAGTTCTTCAGTTCTCTGTGGCTAAAATCCTCTTGGTTAGTGTAGCAAGTTGCACTAGAGTAAGCCCAGTAGTTCAGATTTGATGAGTTAACTTGTCTGTACATTCTGTTGATTCATTGAATCTACTCTAGTTGTGACGTATTACACTAAGCAACAGGATTTCAGTTACTTTATAGCTTACACCTTATATCTGATTTTAATTGTCTATAATCCTTGTCGAAGAACGCCGGTGGGCAAAACCCAAAATTCTGCCCACTGGTGTTTTAAATGCTATCTAAGAAAGCACTCATCTATATGTCTAAAACAATATGTCCTATATAGATATATGCTAAGAAGAAGACAAAGAGTATTCTAAAATAGTTTTGCTGGGAAACAGCTAACACAGAGTGAACAAAGTCCATCTCTTAAACTCTAAGCCTTAGGAGACTGGAAATTCTGTAAATAAATAAGAGAAGATATGAGATAAAGAGTTGAAACAAAATACCAAAAGAAGACCTTGGGTTCTTCGCAACATGAAGGACACTGAATTTTGTGTTACACAATGCAACTCCGCATTTATGTAGAAGTGTCCTCAAATCTGCATTCCCAAAAAAGTTTTGAAGTGCTGCTTTTGAGATTCGTCATAATTTTGATCAGATTCTTGAAAGCTTGGCGCAATCCACTGAAACTGATTGTCAGTACCAATGATGTGCCACTTGTAGTCTTCTGCATGTGGTTGGACTGCAGCTCCCAGCAGTTCTCACCATTGCCTGTGCTGATTAGGGCTAATGAGAGGGTGCAGTCTCATATCAATTGGAGGAGCACATCCCTGATCTGTACAGCCTATTAGGTTGAAAGCAACCTCACCTGGCTGCATTCCACAGCATCCACCCAAATGCCACTTCTACACAAGTTCCTCAGCTTCAAAGTACAATAGAATAGAATAGGTTATTTCAAAAAAAGCAGAAGCGGTGATACAACTTGGCTGTCAAGGTGACAGATTAGTATGGGGCAACCAAGTCAACCTCCATAATCATGGATATACCACTGACTGGAAAAGTGACTACAACTCCCAGAATCCCATAGGTAATGGGAGTTATAGGGTGTGTGTTTTTAAAGTAACATTTCCTAGTTCTGAGATAGATTAGCTACATAAAATAATAATAATCTGAGAGCCGAAGAGCTGGAAGGGACCCTATGGATTATCAAGTCCAGCCCCTGTCATGGAGGCACAATGGGGAATTGAACTCCCAACCTCAGACACCTAAACCACTGAACTATCCAACAGTTAGGTGTGCTCATTGTACAGTGTGGTACAGCTGAAGTGAGAAACAAAAATGGGAGTGTTAGCTTGCAAGGAGTGCTGCTTGGGAGTCCCAGACTCAAGTTACATGGAGCTTGATTTATGTACCTCCAGTTAAGCTGAATATTGGACTCTAAGTAGGTCATGGATAGGAAAGGTAGAGACCATTGGTTCTGTCTCTCCCACAACTCTTCTCCCCAGTCTTTATAGCTCTGTGCTGCCACCATGTGTCAACTCTCCACAGGCTGATCCTTTTAGAAGAAGCAGGGTATCCTGTCACACCTTTGAGAATGCAGCAGCTGAAACATGTCCCGTGTAAGGCAAGGATGTTTTTAAACACTATGAAAAAAGAAAATAAAGAAACATACCGATGAATATCCATTAGTTTGATCTGAGCGGTGGCAAGTGGGTAGTGGTGAAATATTTAATACTTTTTTCCAGATCAAAATTGCTCCTCAGGCTGTTGCTTGTCTGAGGAATGGTGTGGACGGAGAGAATAAAAGTGCCAGTAACAACAGCAACAATAACGTTTAATATGAAGAGATGACGGGAGTAAACTCTGAATATGCTGAGAAGGGCCTTTTGTCATTTCCCAAGTAACAACAAGGTGTCCTGGTGCTGATGCTAGATTCTGCGCCAGGTACCAATGAGCTGATGGCACTAATTAAGTTATACTCCAAAGATGGAATGCTTCCAGCCCATGGACCAAAATGCATTCAACAGAGATTCCCCATCCAGCCTGCAAGCTTCTTCTGTTACTATCTGCAGGCAGCAACCAGACAAGATTTCCACTTTAAATACTCTGTGCGGGGCTGAGCTGAGCTTTGCAGACAAGAAAACTGTTGCATGAAACTAAATTGTGATTTACAGGCCTGGAAAAGTGTTTAGCTGGTGTTCACTCCTGAGCAGATCTGTCTAGAATTTCACTGTGCTCTGTATGTTTGCTGGGGTAATCCTCCAAATGAAAGGAATTACATCTCTCCCTTCCTACTTTGCTTTGATCTTACCTATTCTTCCCATATTATTAGCCCTACCCTCTGCCAGGATGTGGTCCCTGAGATGTTCTTAAATAGGAATAAGACCCTGGTGCTGAAAAAGATTACCCCAACTCAGAGGAGAATGGAATTTGATTTATAGATTAAAATCTATCCCATAAACCCAGATCAATCCCTTTCTTAATGTTTCATTGAGAAAATGCCTTTTATGAATTAGATTGGTTTCCAATTATTATGGTGTAATGTTATGACTAGCTCTCAATCAGCACTAACAAGAATTCCATATTTTTGATTAACACAGGTCTTTTACAAATTGCACTCTAGATAATGCAAACTGTGTGAATGTAGACTGAAGAGATAGTGTGGTTTGCATTTTGTTAATGTTGAAGCTTAACACTGAACGTCAATGAGTCATAAATAATTTTTTATAATTAAAGGTCCCTCTTAGGCAGGTTAATATGTTTGCAGTCCCAAAGATAAGCATTTTTAAGGACTAAATTCACTTCCCCTTTAACACAGAAATCTCTAAATATATTGGGGGTCTGTTTTTGGACCTGGGGTTAAAGAGTTTGACCTTTTCTCTTGTATGGAGGTAAAAATGAAACCACTCACAATGCTGTAAACTTAAACATATTTCTCCCCAGGAAATACAGTACATGGCTTTTGGCAGGTTATAGTGAATTCAGGATTAGGAATCAAGGGCTCCATCCAACATTAGGTCTAAGAATTTCTGCCCATGACATACAACTTCCCCCCTCACCTTCCTGAAGGTTCATGCCTCCTAAATCTGTCCCCATACCTTCTGTGGTGAGGTCCCGTCATTGTTTCAGACAAAGGTTAAAAATACTTTAATGTAAAGAATAGCACACAAAAATGTTTTCTTTCATAGAATGCATGAGAGACATGTATCATTGGCTGAGGTGACCCCCCCCCATGAGGTGAGGCTCAGGCCATATGGTCCTGCTGTCTGTCTCCCCGCCCACCTGCCCCCCAGTACAGGCAGAATATTCCCCAATCCTCCATAGCAGATTTAATTTTATATGCAAAATACTTCAGCAGTAAACCATGTTGCTACCAAATAATATTCTGCTGGTAGATAGATGCAAACCCACATTGGGATGTGTGGTTTGTTCATTTGTTTTAAACCAGCTCCTTTTTTACCTTATATACATTGAAAGGCAAACATAGGCAGCCCATGGTCTAAGGAGGGGTATGGGGGGCACTTCAGCCTGAAATTCTGAGATGAGACATTCCCCTTCTCAGACCATGATCTGTGCTGAAGACAATCCATAGTCTTCCATGGCTTGAATCAAATCAGCATTTTCAACGATTGTATTGGATCAACAGGGCTTACATACAATAAGTGTTAACTCACCATTCAGCAGTTTAATCAAAGTGTCTAACTGGATTAACCAATTTGATTAAGGCCCATGTTAGAGATGTTCAGATTTATATTTTTGGTCTACAGTGCCCCACACAGCTCTGCTGGGAGTTGTAGTTCATACAACAAATCTGTACATCTCCAGCCATTATGTTAACATAGAACATAGTAATATTAGTGGCATTAGTAGCTTACTGTAGAAGATGGTTGTAATGTATGAAAGATTTTACGTTTATGCTAGAGCTATATCCAGTTATTTGCTTGTTTGTTTTTTCGTATGGTAATAAAACCTGTTGTATAAATTGTTTGCGGATTTCACTTTC
Organism: Intellagama lesueurii; assembly: GCA_037013535.1. Classification (NCBI taxonomy): domain Eukaryota; kingdom Metazoa; phylum Chordata; class Lepidosauria; order Squamata; family Agamidae; genus Intellagama; species Intellagama lesueurii. The sequence goes on along the minus strand of JBAJHW010000003.1, from coordinate 72,377,464 downwards.
TTCATTATATTACACATTCCAACTGGACTGGTGAGGGCTTGTTATTTTTGTTTGGTTTGTTTCAATCTTCTTTTCTTTTCTTTTCTTTTCTTTGGATCAAGACTTAGAGCCTGCTTACACTGGCATATAGTTCTGATATACGGTTCCTGTTTGGCATGGAAAAAAGGACCTTGTCTGCTTGTGTTTCTACTTAAAACAATTCATCCTTCCCCTTTAAGAGCTAGCCCATATCTTTCTGGCAGAGGGCTAGGGCATGCAATATTTTTGGGATGATTCATTGATATATAAATAGCTCTTCGTTCTACCTTTGCAGATGGGTACCAAGAGTTAGAATAGATTGAAGATAAGGACCTTTTAAGCACCAGCCAGATCACACCAAATTTCACAGTGTGGACAGGTCCTTAGCAATCTTGCTGGTTTTTGGGTGCAAGATGGTTAGAAAATCCCTGTGATGGCTTTCCTCACTTCTATCCAAAATAGTCACATGAAAATCTCTGTTCCTGAAAGGTAGTAGTCAAGATGGATTCACCATCTCACCTCCAAAATTGCTTGTTTTTGTTAAATGCCGTCAAGTTGCCTCCAACTTATGGTGACCCTATGAATGAGATAATCAAGCCTGTTGAAATGTAAATTGGTGCACTTATAGTATCCATCATGAAAACAGATAGCTAGTAGAGATTAGTGGAACAACTTTAAAACGTTTATAAAACAGGATGGCTCAAGTCTTTGCAAAACAGCTTATGGGTGACACATTTCCAATGATTGCATTCCTATAGTTGATAGTCCAGTCTACAGGGTTGCAGGGAGGACATTTCACATAACCCAAGGGATACCTCATAAGAACATAAGAAGAGCCCTGCTGGATCAGGCCAAGGGCCCATCTAGTCCAGCTTCCTGTATTTCACAGTGGCCCCACCAGATGCCTCTGGAAGCACACGAGACAACTAGATACCTATCTCCTGATACCCCTCCCCTGCATCTGGCATTTTAGGTACCTTCCTTTTAAGCCTGGAGATTATGCATCCCCATCATGGCTTGTAACCTGTGATGGACTTTTCCTCCAGGAATCTGTCCAATCCCCTTTTAAAGACATCTAGGACAGATGCCATCACCACATCCTGTGGCAAGGAGTTCCACAGACTAACACCACGCTAGGTAAATAAATATTTTCTTTTGTCTGTTCTCACTCTCCCAACACTCAATTTGAGTGGATGTCCCCTGGTTCTAGTATTACATGAGGGGGAAAAGAGCTTCCCTCTATCCACTTTATCCATCCCCTGCATAACCTCCTATTCTCCAGAAACACAACAAGTGCTCTTGTGATGGTGGTGTGCATGGTTTAGTGTCACAAATACGTTTTGGTTAGTATTCATGGACTGAAGTAGATAAAACTAGATTACAGTTTGGAGATAAAATATTTCACTTCAAAGCTGCAGTCTTTCAAAGCTGTTGTATCTGCACTGTCAACCTAAAATAAACTATCATGCTTATTTCCAAATGACCAGCCAACAAACAAAAACAACTTGTGGAGCTGAGAATCTCATGGCTTGGAGAATCAAGCAAATTTAACCTCTTAAGGGAGGTTTCCTTCTATTGGTAGCTCACAGTTTTGTCTCTGCAGTGATGACACTAGGGATTGGGTGAGCCCTTCCTTCAGTTCAATTTTTTTGTAAGAACTTCCCCATATTTGCAAGTTTCTTTATAAAATCAGTGGAAATGTCTGGATGGAAGGGAAAATTTTCCACACTCTTGAATGCTTCTTTGGGGCTAAATCAGGAACCCAGTTTACACCTAGGGGTGTAAATAACCACAGTTATTAGAAAGTGTTTTCTTAAAAAGGCAAAAGATTTTAAACTGTCCAATATATACACAATATACTGTGTAGTCTAGCTCTTAGCTGCTAAGAAAAAAAGGAACCTGGGAACTACAGGCCAGTCAGTCTGACATCAATCCCAGGCAAAATTCTGGAACAGATCATAAAGCAGTCATTGTGCAACTACCTAGAAAACAATGCAGTAATAACTAGAAGCCAACATGGATTTGTCAAGAACAAATCCTGACAAACTAATTTGATCTCGTTTTTTGATCAGGTCACCTCCCAGATAGACAGAGGGAATGCTGTAGATGTAATATATCTTGACTTCAGCAAAGCTTTTGACAAAGTGCCCCATGATATTCTGATTAGCAAGCTAACTAGGCGTGGACTGGATAGATCAAGTGTCAGATGGATACACAATTGGCTACAGAATCATATTCAGAGGGTGATGATTAATGGGTCCTTCTCTAACTGGGAGGAGGTAATAAGTGGGGTACCCCAAGGCTCAGTCCTGGGCCCAGTGTTCTTCAATATTTTTATTAATGACTTGGATGAGGGAGTGCAGTGAATGCTTGTCAAATTTGCAGATGATTACAAAATTGGGCGGAATAGCTAATACCCTAGAACAGTGGTCCCCAACCTTTTTGGGACTGTAGACTGGTTGGGGTGGGTGGGCTCCGTGCGCAGGAGAGGTGGGGACACGCCCCCACATGAGCGCGACATGTCCCCGCGCGAGCTCGACACGCCCCGCGCGAGTGCGACATGCCCACCGTGCGAGCAGGCAGGGGGGCGGAGATCCATCTCTGCGGCCCAGTTCCAGGAAGCCCACAGAGCGGCACTGGGCTGCGGACTGGGGGTTGGGGACCCCTGCCCTAGAAAACAGAAACAAAATTCAAAATGACCTTGATAGGATGGAGGGAGCACTGGGCTGAAAGCAACAGAATGAAATTCAACAGGGATAAGTGCAAAGTCCTGCACCTGGGAAAAAGAAACCAATTGCACAGTTACAAGATGGGGATACCTGGCTCAGCAAAACTACGAGCATGAAGAATCTTAGAACTGTCGTAGATCACAAGCTAAATATGAGCCAACAGTGTGATGTGGCTACAAAAAAGGCAAATGCTATTATAGGCTGCATTAATAGAAGTATAGTTTCCAAATCCCGCAATGTGTTTGTCCCCCTCTATTCAGCACTGGTTAGGCCTCACCTTGAGTATTGTGTCTGGACACCACACTTCAAGAAGGATGCTAACAAATTGGAACAAGTTCAGAGGAGGGCGACAAGGATGATCAGGGGGCTGGAAACCAAGCCTTATGAGGAAAGGCTGAAAGAATTGGGCATGTTTAGCCTTGAGAAAAGAAGACTGAGGGGTGATATGATAGCACTTTTCAAATATATGAAAGGCTGTCATCCAGAGGAGGGGCAAGATCTGTTCTCGATCATCCTAGAGTGCAAGACATGCAACAATGGGCTCACGTTAAAGGAAGTCAGATTTCGGTTGAATATCAGGAAAAACTTCCTAACTGTTAGAGCAGTATGACAGTGGAACCAGTTACCTCAGGAGTTGGTGAGTGCTCCAACACTGGAGGCATTCAAGAAAAACTTAGATAATCACCTGGCAGATATGCTTTGATTGTATTCCTGCATTGAGCAGGGGGTTGGACTTGATGGCCTTGTAGGCCCCTTCCAACTTCACTTTTCTATGATTTCTGTGATTCTATGATGGAATGTGACAACACGGCATGTGACTAATGGGGAACAGATAACAAGATTCAGGGGTGTAAATAGATAATTCCCTGACTACAATGATCATGTTATTGCTGGAGGATTGGGGACAACACCACAGTCAAACCGAAGGGAATGTTACTTCCCTCCCTTTCTCCCACTCCTTGTCCCACAAAACAAGGGACAGCCTACAGATCATCTTGCATGCAGATCCATTGTGCAAGCCATTCAGCATGAACGTGCCTATATGCATGGAGAAAAGTACAGCAACCAGTTTAAAATATTGACCTTACACTTCTACTAATACTGAACGTTTGAGTGTTAGTAGAAGTGAACTCCCCATTTTTCGAGGCACAGGCTGTGATCAAGTGAAATCATTTTCCTGCTGTATAACCCTCATATTTCATGCTGAGTTAATAATAGATGGCTTAGTAATATTCAGCAAAGCACTATACTTTATAATGTTTGCATGAAAGCTTTATGCATTGGGAGGGCCCTCAGCTTTATTTCATCTTAAAAAAAAAGAATGCACTTTTAAACATACATAAGGTATGCAATGTATACTCCTGTTTTTATTTGCTTTCCAAATTTTATGATTAAAAAAAAGAATTAGAGGAATTATAGAGATCTGCAAGTGTCCAGCCCTGGTATAATGTAACAAAAACCCTCTAAGTATACTTGCATGTCCAGAATATGATTGAAATACAGTAATGTTTTAGACCCATGATATCTTAATGAAAATTTGTAAATTTTTCAAAATGCCATTTCTTTCCAAAAGATGGATGGTTTCTGTGAGGATTTCATCTATCTAATTATTTCTCCCTGATGACATAGCTACTCCAGATTTTTCATCTTACTCTAATCACAGCCAACGAGATGGAGGTGGGTTATTAGCAAATAGATAAATGGCACTTGTTTGTATGTATGTGTGTGTATGCAAAAACACACGTGTGTGCATGGAGTTTTAGGTTTCTGTTAGCTAACAAGCAAAATTGTTTATGATGTTGTTGTAGGATAGACGGAAAATATTGGTGGCTATAGATGGTTGCTGTTATGTGCCAGCAAAAGATGTCTGCCTTAGGTTGACCCTATGAATTAATGAAATTCAAAAGACCATTAACAGTCCTCCTCAGTTCTTGCAAACTAAAGTCTGTGGCTTTCTTCATTGTGTCAATCCACTTCATGTTCTGACTTCCTCTTTCCTTCTACTTTTCCTAGCAGTGATTGTCTTTTCCAATGAGTCTTGTCTTCTTCTATATCCACAGCACATTAGCCTCGGTTTAGTCATTTTAGCTTCCAATAAGTGTTCAGGCTTGATTGCATCTCAGGGCAGACTACAATTTTATTTATTTATTTATTTATTTATTTATTTATTTATTTATTTATTGACCAATTAGTGCAGAGCACTATTTTGGGTGGTTTACATAATAACAGCAAGATAAACAAAAACCTCAAGCATAGCATAAAACAATGCCGAAAACCCAGTGTGAACTCAGATGGTGCTAAGAGGTAGAGCGGTGGAACAGGGACAGAAAAGTTCAAAAAAGGTTGCTTTTGGAAGTCTCCCAAAAGAGAAACATCTTCGACAGCCTCTTAAAACTAGGGAGGGACAGGGTGAGGTGTATCTCCACTGCTGAAAAGGTCCATTTTCTTGCAGAAGATTTCCTGGCCTCTTCTGGCATAGCCACCCAGAGGTGCATAGCCTAAGAGGATCGAGTGGCACAGGAAGATGACCTTGGGGGAAAATGTTCCAACAGATAGCATGGTCCCAAACCATGCAGGGCTTTATAGGTTAGCATCAATACCTTGAATGTGACCTGGGACGCAACTGGAAGCCAGTACAAGTGAGCCAGAACTGGGGAGATGTGATCAGATCTGCTCACACTGGCCACCGGCCTGGCTGCCGCATTCTGGACCTGCTACAGTCTCTGGGTCAACCTGAAGGGAAACAGTACATAAAGAGCATTGCAATAGTTGATCCTGAAGACCATCAATGCACGAACCAACATCTTGAGGGCTCCCTCACCTAGGTAGGGGAAATGAGCCTCAATAAAAGAGTATCAAACAAGAAGGGTGGTTTATAGTAAAAGGAGGATGGAAGAAGGGAGTCAGGAATCAGCCACTGGAACTGCAATGAACTGAGAGAGAGAGAGAGAGAGAGAGAGAGAGAGAGAAGAGACAACTGTATCATCCGAGAGACAGAGAGTGTTGGTTACCTTCAAATGGTCCTCCAGTTCTGGTACTCAGAATAGCCTTGGAGATGGTCCCCCTGGGCTGATAGGGGGGTCATTTCTGTGAATGGGGAAACACCAGTCATCTAGGTCCTGATCCTAGATGAATGTCTTGCCTATATTACAGAGATCTTGCCGGATGAAGCTGGGATGGGGCCAGAGGGGTCAGTCTCATTCAGTTTTGTCTGCCTGAGTTGTCTAGACAACAGCAACTGAGATTTGGAGTTCAGGCAGGTGGATCTGCAACTGTCTATTATGACGCCTCCAGCCTCACCAGGTGCCCCATCTTACAGTCCACTGGGTTTATGTGTGTATATTTGAGAGTGGGAACCGGAAACAGAATAGGGGTTCTGTTGTTCACTATTCACCTTATTGGTCAACAGTCTCCCTTCCTGAGTTCGCCAAGCTCATCTTGGGAGTGGTGCCAGATTCACAGTAGATATCTATGGAGGATAAAGGGAGGATTTGCTCTTCTAAATTACAAGCCCATAGATTTGAGATTTTGGGTCAACCACTTCCAAAGTTCGCTTGTTTTCTCCTCTCCATCCCCCTTTTCCTTTCCATCAATATGCTGCTGTTTGCTGTTCAGTGCGGATAGCTGGGTCTGTGAGTTGGGGGAAGTGTTTGACTTCATGCGATAGCAGAAGGAAAGCAGTGGGCCCTCTTCCCTTGCCACAGGAGAAATTTGATAGCTAGTGCCCTGAGTGACAAGCAGAAAATGGCAAGCAATTTTGTCTGTTGGGACATACAAGAAAGGGAACTGGTTTTCAATGGAATTTTCTAATCTACATCATTGCACCTGTACTAGGGAAGCATGCATATGAACTAAAATGTTATTCCTTTTCGCCATTGATTTAGGAAGGTCGAGGCTTGGTGATATTCTGTCAAGATGCTGCTCCACATAAGGTAGCCATAGTAGCAGTTATAGTAGTCCTGCACTAGGTTTGCTAATTGAGGATTTGTCTAGATGGACTCATTCGAAACTGGTTGGTGTGGGCTACATAGGGTCACTTAAGGTCAAGTAGAGTTACTGTATACCATTTGGTGTGATCCTTGTATCCAAATGGCATACACACTTCAAGCAACCTTATTTGCTCTGAGTCCTTTAAGAAAGCAAAAGAAAAGAAAAATATCTGTCCTAATACATTTCTTCTATCCCTCCATGGAGCATTTTTACTTCCTCCCTCTGCTCCATAGAACGGCTGGTAAAAGCAAAGCAAAGTGTGCTGCTTATATATTGCCCATAGTACTTAAAGCACTCTCTGGGCAGTTTACAATTTAATTATGCAGGCTACACATTGGCAACCTCCCCCACCCCTCCCAGCAAACTGGGTACTTAATTTACTGACCTTGGAAGGATGGAAAGCTGAGTGAACCTTGAACTGGCTATCTGGGATTGAACCCAGGTCGTGAGCAGAGTTTTTGCTGCAGTATGATAGTTTAACCACTGTGCCATGAGGTTTCTTGAGGTTCCTGGTACTCAGCGGTGGATTTGCCCATGGGTGGTTCTCACCCAGATATTTAAGGAAAAAGAAAAAAAATCCCCCTTTTTGCCCTCTTGTCTTTCCTCCCAATTTTGAGAGGGTGTTCTGAATTTTTCTTTTCTTTTTTTCAAAGTGATACAGTGAATCAGCACTGTCCTAATACACTTTTTAAATTTTTTTACTTCCTCTGCCCTTCCATGGAGCAGTGGAAGTGTTTAACTTTCCAATATTATTAAGTGGCCCTGTAGTCTTATTGAGATGAAAAATTGAAAGAGAAAGGCAAATTTAAAGTTGCAAGCTCTGCTTTGGTTCATTTTCAGCAATCACATGTACTGGGAAATGAACTAAAATAGAGCAGTCCGACCCATACCAAAAAAGTTGTAGTCCCTGACAGGGACTAAGAAAGGTGTGAGCAGGAATGCTCTGGGGACAGATTAGTTCACTCCAGCATTACATCATGTGATTGCTGGCAAAAGGAGCAAATGAGCCTGTCCCCATAGTGAACCATCTGTTTGCATGCTGAGTAACCAAACAGAATATGGAAGACTGTATAAACACCACTCGTGGATGCTCCTACACTCTATGTGGTTGGAGAGGGCAAGATAGCTTGTCAGTCTTCGTGGGTGATGAAGCTTTCAGTCATCTTCTCTGCTGTCAACTGGAACCAGCTCAGCCTCTGCCTTATATGGTACTGTTATTTTCTTTTTCCCTTTTTCTGCTTTTCCATTTCATATCTGAGCAGTCTCTGGATATGACCATCAATCAGCCATAAATCCACCTCAACACAGTACATGTCTCACCCATATTTTACCTGCTTCAATACAAGAATATCAGGTGGATCTTTTCAAAACTGAAATCTAAATATACTTCAGGCACAGCTTTACCCTGACCTACCAATGTTAGCAACTATGTCAAGAGAGAGAGAGAGAAGAAAAGAGAAGTGTGGCATGGCTTGTTTTGGAAGAATCCATGTGGATTCTTGGTGGTCACAGTGTCTTTTCCTAAGTGTTCACAGACTGCCTGTTTAATAATCTGTTCCAGAACCTTTCCTGGTATCAATGCCAAACTGACTGGCTTTATCTACCTCTTTAACTACTTGAGTGGCAGCTCTCTTATTGCCCCTGTTAGTTGAGCCTACCTCCTACCAGAAGCAAAGAGCTAGGCTGGAATTATGTTCCTCTTGTCCATTCTCTCATTCTCTCCCTCTCTCTCTTTCTGTATGTGTGCATGTGAATAACTACTTTCAATGTGGTTCTGCCCATCTGTGTTATGCCTGCCGAGCTATCAACAATAGTGGGCACCATTTTCAGAATGGAAAATTGAGTCAGAACTGTCAGCTTTTCCTGTGTGCTGAAAAATGTGGTTGCTGGCAACTCATTCCTTCAAGTTCACCTCAACTGCTGACTGTTCCCGTTATCATTCTTCTCCGTTTAGTGAGAGAGTATACTCAAAAGCCATCTCCTGCTCGGCACACCTGTCAAAGCAGCAAATTATTTTGTGAAGGGGTACCTAACTGCCCTTTAGTTGATCCTGGGGCTTGGAAGCGTGCCAGGCTGTCCCATCTGGAGCCTTTGAAACCGTATTCTGCTGAGTGGAAGCAGCCTCTTCTTTAACCTTGACGAGCTTGATGTTCGCTTCTAGTCCCCAGCAGTAAAGGATGGGATCATGAGGAGAGCATTCTCCGGTCACATGGCTGGAGGGCTCCTGGTTCTTGTTACATGTGGGTATAAAGAAGCATTTGTTAGGAACTGGTGAACTGCAGCTAAAGTGGGGATTTGGCATTTACGGGGACTGTAGTTATCAGCTTGATCAGTTTCCTCTTTTCTTTTTTCTTTTTCTTTTTAGATTTCCAGTTGGCAGAAGCTGTTCATGTGAATTAAATATATATATATTCTCCTGACTGTCTGGCATCAGATACAGAAACATTCACTGTGAATTATTCTAAAGCCAGTGATTTTGTTCCAATGAGTTATCAAAGTATCAACTCTCCAGTCATTAAAAATCTTATTCCTTGAAATAAATAAGTTCCCAAAGTGGTGCGGGGGGGGGGGGGATCTCACAGAAAGATTGTCTGTGAAATTGTGCTTTTTTAGTTACTTTATTTATTTATTATATAAGTTACTTTATTATCACTCTATACTTTGGAACATATGGAATATGTTACCAGCATGGGCAAGGTAAGCAAAGCACATTAATTGTCTCATAATATCTACAAGTTTTCTCAGAAGGAGGAAGGACCAGGCACTCAGTGTTTTGGTCTGGACACAAATTGACAGCACTTGGGAAAATCACTTTTTTGGATAACGGGTCCCAGAATCCCACATCCTGCATTGTTAGGTTGGCTTTGAGAGTTGGGGTGCTATCATCAAAAAGGGGGGGCTCTTCCAAGTCCTGTAAATGGGCAGCCAAAGGAATGTGGGTGTCACATCACTTGTTCTAATAATGGATTGTGCAGACAGGACTATAGCCAGAACAAGGCCATTTTAGAAGCACCAATTAATGAATATATCAAATAATTTCTGCCCAATAATGGGCAAGATGAAGAGCATGTGGATAGAGTGGCAGATTAGGACTCTAGAGGCCTGAGTTCAAATTCCTGCTTGGCCATGTAAGCTCATTGGGTGTGTGGAACTGGTAAAAGCACTCCTTAAATATCTCACTTACCTTGAAAGCCCTATTTGAGTTATTAGAAGTTGATTCTGGCTTGACAACTCATAACTAACTTCAAATTTCCCATAATACATGTTGAGGGGCACAGACTACACTGACATGAAGGTGAAATTGCCTGTTCTTCTCTGTTTATGCAGAGAACTGTGTTGGTGTGAAAACCCCATTTTCTTAGGTTCGTATTGATTCTACTGACTCTAGTCTGTAGCCTATTGACTTCCAAATAACTCACTTAACTGAGTCCATCCATCTCATATTTGGTCTTCCTCTTCTCCTGCTATCTTCAAATTTCCCTAAGCATTATTGTCTTTTCTAGTGAATCTTGTCTTTCACAATGTGCCCAAAGTATGATAGTTGAATGCGACTATATTGTTAAGAATGATTGGTTGGATACAGATTTAGTTCTCTTATGGAGTAGATTCATGGTAATTAGTGGGACTTTTTAGGCATGGTTGATGTAAGTTTCATTGATTTCAGACTGGATCCAACCAATTAAATTTAATAATTCTGTTGTTTAAAGCAGTTTAAAAAAAAAAAAAACACCTATTAATATAGATATACTCAAAGATAATTGTTTCTGTTGGCTTACTTGTTGTGATGTGATTTCTGAAGTTGATTTCCTTTCTTCATTCTATATAGCCAGGTGAAACTGCTAGACAAATGAAGTAAGAAGTTAAAGCAACGAAATTAAAACTAATTTTCATACCACAATTATTGTATGTTAGGGAAGTTGGTTGTGCATGGTGGTGTGTGCATTGTGCAAATTATGCCCTCTGCTGTCCAAGTGTGATTTTGTACACTATTTAGCCCATCCCTGGAAGCCCAAGATGAATGAGTGAACACTGGAAACCATGCAATAGTCTCCCCATTTGGTGCAGAACTATGTATGACATAATGAATGAAGGAGAGGAACAAATTCTATTTCTGTGAACCAGCAGGATGATATATGCCAAAACAAAATATAAGGACTCAAAAGTCCCAAATACCAGAGATATAATCCAGACTAATCATTCATGGAGTTTCTTTCCAATTATTTTACAATTGGCATGAGAAAAATGAGATGTTGCTTTATTGCCTGTCAGCCAAAAGACAAGGATGTTACTGTCATTCAGCCACAGAAAGCATTTAGACTCCCTTGGGGTCAAACTATACATTATACACGGTGCATCACTAGGAGAGGGGATTCTTTAAATAGTGACGACATCTGATCATCACAGGAGGATCTCTTCACACCTTCTGCAATTTGGAAATTGGCCTGCTTTGCTTTGTGTTTAGTGTTTGGGGCATTAAGCATGGACTGCATTTGCAAGTCTCTGGAACACTAGCATGATTTCTGCTTCTAATGATGTGTTATCTGTAACCTCTGGTTTGACCTGTAGATTGAAGGAGTTGGAAGCTGAGATGTTGTAGGAAATACTTACATCTGTTATTATCTATGGTGTCTGATAAGCAACGATGGGCTTTGTTCTTTTGCAATACCAAAATCACACACCTCGTGGTGACTCTCTTTATACTCTCTCAATGCCTCTCCTTTCATACTTCCTCAATGTCCAAGTTTTATATTGCTTGTCATTAGCTAGAGTTAGCAGCTAATGAAACTAACAGGGTACCTAAACTGTGTAATGGCATCCTCTCTACCCCTGCCTCATTTTTCTTCTTTTTCTATCTGGTGCCAATGAACATATGGCAATACTGTTCCTTTCTCCCAGGGATTTTGGGCACTGTCTACATTCATTTACCTGGAAAATATGCACCATCCCATTGCAGAAGACTGGAGGATCTTGATAGAGGGCTGGTGCAGCTGCTGTTTCTGTTAATCTCGTGCTTTATCTGCACAATCATATCTAGTTTTATTGTGCTCACATGATTTGGACAGAAGTGGGAGCAGAGCTAAAGCAATCCATCCCACATAGATTTACAAGGTAGTTATTGTCAACCCTCGGCAGATATGCATGGATGTTTAAGTGCACAGTTCCATAAACAGTTATGGTCGCTCATACTGGAGTATATGTAGCTGTTGGGAACAGCAGGTACTCAGACTCCTGATAGCCATTAGATGGCATCTGACTGTTGGACTAATGACTTGCAATACTTTCAGGTACATTGAAAGATACAGTCCCATTGCCAATGCTAAAGTAAAAATTGAGCACCAGTCCAATTCCTTACATGGAATAGGGGTGCCATCCTTTCCTTTGTCTCAGTCAGCAAAACATCCTGTGCTGGCCCTGAATATTTTAATAATTACCTGTATGCAATTTTGGGTTTGTTCTGAAAGAAGTGGGTGTGTCTCAGCACTTGATTGTCCTTATACATAACTTCTATTGTAGACAATAAGCTCCTGTTAAGACAGAATATGGAGAGACTAGAGGTGGGCACGAACTGCCACTTTGGCCGTTCATGCTGTTTTTTCCTTCAGACGAACAGATGTTCGGTGGTTCCCAGCCCCACCTCCTCTGGCAGGTGGCCACTCAGAGGCAGCACCCAGAGGAGGTGGGGCAGGGAAGGTGGGGTGCTGCCTCTGAGTGGGCATCCAACTGAGGAGGCAGGGGTTGGAACTACTGAATATTTATTCGTCCAAATGATGAACCAACGCAAACCAATGGTTCATGCTCATCTCTAGGAGAGACAGAATGGTTTCCTGTAAGCAAAGTTGTCAGACAAGGTGCATTTTATCCCCTTACCTGTTCACTCTTTACACAGAACATATCATATGGAAAGCCAGACTAGATTCAGATGAAGAATCAGTGAAAACTGGTGGAAGAAGTATCAATAATTCAAGATATACAGATGATACCATCTTACTGGCAGAAAGCAGCAAAGACGTGAAATGACTTTTAGGGAAAGTGTACAAAGAAAATGTTAAAGCAGGACTTCAGTTGAACCCGAAGAAACAAATATCACTATTACAGAAGACCTACACAACTTTAACATCAGGCCAAAACAAAACAAAAATAAAAAATAGAGAAGACAAAAATGTTGTGGCAGTTAAAGACTAACTGCTATGTTTTACTGTGTGCTTTCACACAGTCTACTTCCTCAGTCTGACTGTTGGACCAATGACAGTCTGAGGAAGTGGACAATCTCACATTGAAATAGAGCAGTTAGCCATTAAGGTACCACAATGTTTTTGTCTTTATTTTTTATTTTTATTTTGTTTTTACTTGACATACAGCCAAGAAATCAGAAGACTGAAACTCAGAAGGGCATCAATGAAGGGATTAGAAAAGATCATCAAGTGTAAGGACGTGTCACTGGAACCAAAGCCAAGATTATCCACACTTTTGTGTTCTCGACCACCATGTATGGGCGTGAAAGCTGGACAGTAAAGAAAGCTGACAGGGGGAAAAAATGATTCATTTGAAATATGGTCTTGGAGGAGATCTTTGTGGATAGCCTGGGCTGCCAAAAAGATGAAAAAGTGGGTCCTAGATCAAATCAAGCCTGAATTATCTCTGGAGGCAAAAAGACTGAAACTCAGGCTGCCCTACTTTGGGCACATCAGGAGAAGGCAAGATAAACTGGAAAAGACGGTAATGATGGGAAAAGTTGAAGACAGTAGGAAAAGAGGAAGACCAAACACAAGATGGATTAACTCCCTGAAGAAAACCACATATTTGAGTTTACAAGAGCTGAACGGGGATGTAGAAGACAGGGCCTTTTGGGGATCTCTTATTCACAGAGTTGTCATAGGTCGGAGGTAACTTAATGGCATTTAACAACAACAAACGGGGGGGGGGGGGGGAGTCCACCTTGACTACCACCTGTCAAGGACAGAAATTTTCATGTGACTGTTTTAGTAAGCCTGCACAGGTTTTCTTTGGTTACCTGGGTAAGCATTGTGTTTCTCTTGCTTTGAGTGGACATTCTTTAAAACAAGAGGAGAAAAATAAAGAAATAATAGGTTTTATTATATTCATCCATGAAGGGGGCCTAGAGTGTTTTAGCAGAAGTATTCAAACCTGTGATGTAGTTTCCAGAACATTCATACTATTTTGTGCTGAGGTGGGGTGTTAACAAAAGCCAAATGTTCTGCATTCATCTGTCACCCATGACCCCATTCAATTTAGTGGCTCTTGTTTTAATTTATATGCCTAAAATGAAACAGGCTGAATTGCAACCTCCTTGCTTTTCTAGTTAGAAATTTTAGTCATAGATTGTGTATTGCACTAGAAGGAAAAAGAACAAGCAACAACCAAATTTCCCCCTATCCTTGGTATATTTGTTTTTTCTACCTTTCTCAGCTATAGGTCAGAGACTGCAGAATATCTGGAGGAGGGGTAGAAAGCACAGCTAAGATCCAACACCCTTTCTCTGTTTTATTTCAAGTGCATTGGTCCACACCTGTTTATTTTACATGACATGCATTAGCAGTAAAAGCAAATGTGACCTTATGTGTTGCTGACTGTGAACTTTGTTTTAAAAAATGAAAGTTGACGTACCCTTTTTACAAGTAAGCCTACTGAAATTTATAGGCCAAGTTTTCAAACTCCTATGGCCAGATGTATTCTCCATAGGGTGATTCCATAATAATTGGAAAGCCCTGTGGCATTGGAGTGGGAGCTTGCCATCCCTCACCCAGCTCACATAATCAGTTGGAAGCCAACATAGCTCTGATGAAAGACATGCATCTCTGTTTCCCCCAGTGAGTGAGGTGCATAAGACAGAGATACCGAAGGGTTCCTTCTCTGCTGTGGTGCCCTGGTTGTAGAATGCCTTACCCATGAAGGTCTGACTGGTACCAGCGTTGTCTTCATTTTGGCACCCAGTGAAATTTTGGTCTTCACCAAAGCCTTTTTAGTCTAAGGATCTTAGACTGGACAGAAGGGTTGTGTGTATATTCTAAACAGTTTTAAAATGTTCTGAATCCTTCTAAAACTGTTTCATATTCTTCTGAGTCTTTTTTTCCAACAGTTTAAAACTGTTTCAGTTTGTTTTGTATCTGCATCCTGCCCCGAGATCTTGTGAAACAGGGAATGATATAAATAGTCATAGAATGATCACAGAATAATGGAGTTGGAAGGGGCCCACATGTCCATTGAGTCCAGCCCCCCGGCTCAATGCAGGAACCCAAATAAATAAAGAAATAAATGCATACACACATGCATGCACTGAAATAATGCATGTGAGATTTGCTGGGTTTGGCTGGATTCATTGATCCATAGGGTCCCTTCCAGCTCTTCATTTCTAAGATGATTGCTGTTGTTATTGTTGTTGATAGCAAGCCCTTCTTCCCCAATACACACCAACATTATGTCCCATCTTGTTGTCTCCTGCCAACACACACACCTCCCTACTGTCTCCATGGTCAGTTGGCAGAGGGAAGTACTATAACCAGGTACTCATTTATGCAAAATGGATGTCTTCATGAAGGATGAATTCTAATGGGAAGACCTGTACATGTACATGCCACTGTTGAGTCTATTTCCACCCGGGGTTAATACATGTGCAATGGGGAGTTGTTTGGGCATTGGAAGGAGGGATGTAGCCTTGGCTTATATCCTCAGCAGGGCCCATGGTCTTGCCCACTGGAGCGGGGTGCATCTATGCTATATCAACCTCACTGTGTGTGTTTTTGTTTTTTTAAGAGACACACTTCAGGACTTATAGGACTGTACCACTGCAGGGGATGCATGGAGATCTGCTAGTGTAGATGCTAATATACTTATATGGCAGAACCATTTTCTCTTCCATGCTCAATGTTTGCATTCAGAGGGTTTCTGAAATGGACAGGCATTCAGCCCCTTTGTTTCTTACCAATATTTTAAAGTCTAAAGAAAACTCTTCCCTGCTTGTTTCTTAACATGTATACAGACTAGAGATGGGGACGACTCACCATTTTGGTGAGTCGTCCCGCTTCGTGAGTCGTCAAAAGTTGACGACTCACGAAGCAGGAAGTTGCCCCCATGAAGCGACAAATAATGAATAAATTCATCGATTCGTGGGAAGGGTTATTATAAAAAACCACCCCGCCCCCCGCTGCCACCGCCACCCCCCCCACCCTTAAGGGAATCCAGGCTGCCTTTTGCAAAGATGGCAGCTGCAGCTTCCCTACCCTAAATGATGCCGCAGTTGCTATCTTTGCAAAGGGCAGCCAGTTTCCCTTTTTACATGCCGTGGCTGCGGAGGCCTGATGAAGACCTTGGCAGCGGCGGTGACGATTACAGTAAGGGGGTGTCAGCAGGGGTGGGGGGCTAAGGTAGGGAGAGAAAGGGGTGGGGGTAGGCTGTGGGGCTGGGTGGCTGTGGGGGTGGGTGGCTGCCTATCAGCCCGCCGGTCAGCTGATCGGTGGCCGGTAGGCAGAATATTTTTTGGGGGGGTATGAAGGGATGAATAAAATGGGGAAATATTCATCCCTTTGTATTCGTGGGGGGTCTCTGGAACTCACAAATATGAAGGGATGAATAGTTAACGGATCAGCAATTTTCCACAAATATCGTGATCCGTTTTTTTATTCGTACCCATGTCTAATACAGACCCATGGGCAACAGATATTAACTAGTGACAAGCAGAGGACTTGATGAACCTGTTTCCACTGGCATGTTTTGCTGCATGGAAGAAGGATTTGCTTCTGTGGTTGACTGGTATTACTGGTAACTGCTGGATAGCTCAGTGGTTTATGTATCTGGCTGTGGAGCCAGAGGTTGGGAGTTTGTTAACACGTGAACCCGCGAAAGTCTGGCAGAATGATATTTCAGGTCCTGATGGCAGAAAAATAACTCACGCAGACACGTTCAGCTTCTTCCAGCACGGCACGTGTATTTACAGCATATACATATATACAAAGCAGCAGCACGACAGCATGGAATCATCAGAGGGAAGGGTGGTACATCTTCTCTGTACAGTTCATATATATACACTTAAGCATCTGCTCTTGCCCAATCAGAACAGATGTTGCATCATCCAGGCACCACCTTTCCAGAGTCACTGTGACTCAGCATTTTACACACCTGGATATCATGGCAGCTCATTAATGCTTCTGTTCTGTTCTGTTCAGGCCTGTAAATTTTTAATACTCTGACAGAGTTCAATTCCCCACTGGGCCTCCTTGACAGGGCCTGGACTTGATGATCCATAGAGCCCTTTCCAGCTCTGCAGTTCTAAGATCATACAAACAAGGGACTGAGCCACATGTGGAGTTGTCATGTGTTAAACAACAGGGCTGGCCCTATTACGAAGCAGGTTGAGACAACCTCCTCAGGTGGCAACTGTGGCAGCCCCCTAACTCTTCTCTGTTAGAAAACAGAGTCACAGAGCAAAGAGATTCTGTAACAACAATAACAGATGCCCACACTTCTACAGGGGTGCTTGTACAGTTCTCTCTTCTGTAAACTGTTAACATTTAGAGCTTGGGGAAGAAGCTGGTCTTCTTTGCACCAGTGCCATGATTAGTTTCTCCTGCCTGAAACTGGTCTATGTTAATCAGCTTCTTAAATAATACCTTCTATCTCTTCCAGCGACACATACAAGCATACACCACCCCACACTTCTATCTTAACGTTATAAAGCCAGTGTGGCATAACAGTTATAGTGTTAGATTAGAACTGAGGACATCCAATTTCAAGTTCTCCCTCAGCAGTGAAGGTCACTGATTAGTCCCCATGTCTCAGCCTCACTTATCTCACAGCTTAATGTGAGAATAAAATAGGAGGACCACTTTGAGCTTTCCATCCAAAGCTATACATGAATATACATTCCCCACATGTACTTGTCTATCCCCCCACATCTTTCTGTCACTGAACCATCTCTTCTGTTTTTTTAATGTTTTAACCCATGAACATCTGTCTCGTTCCTTCAGTGGCTTCTGTATCTCAAGTCATTTAAATTGTAAATATTTTATAGAGAAGGGACTATTTGTATCTGGGCCATTCAGCACATGGTGATCGCTGTGAGATAAAGCCCTAAGCCAATGCTGTAATATAAATAACAAACAATAATAATTCAAAAATATTTTAAACAGCCTAAAGAGACTGGTTGCAATAAAACGTCCCCGAGACTTTCCTGGAAGGGTCATAAATTATAGAACTGATAATAATAAAAAAAATACAGTAACTACCTTTGCTCTGCAAGAAATAGAACAGAAAAGAAAAGAAAACTCTGGGCCTCAGCAGTCTAGAAGTAGCATAGGAGCAGTTTTTAAAAGAACAGCACAGATAGAACAAGGGCAAAGCAAATGATGGCCCATTTCGTTATCCATGAAAGTGTACTCTTCAGATACCACAAGCTGGACCTTGCTTGGCCTCTTCCTGTTTTGTGGATGTAGATGTTAGCTTCAGGAAAACCAGATCTCCCACATTTTGCTGGGCTTTGCTACCCAGCACATCAGAATATCAGAGGGGGTAGTTCCCCCCCCCCAACTTTCAACAATTCTCTGGAAACGGAGGTTCTATGCAATGTTATTTTTTTTCAGTGCTGGGCATTTAATATAGCACTATTTAATGTAAACATTCTGTTTCTAGAGCTGAGATCTACCTACTAGTATATACTGTCTACCCGTGAGTACAATTCATTCAGCAAAGATCTTTTCTAGTGGAAATTGAAAGCTTTTCAGTGGCAGGTGGAGCCAGGATCTGTTGTTTATGTAGTTTGCAGAGCTTGGGGAAGAAATGCTGAATTGTGCTTGAATTATCTCTGATTTGGTGAGTTCTCTCCTCATCCTGTGGGGTAGAGTAAGGATATAATTACTCATTTCTTTCCATTACAGTAAACCAGTTCTACTTTACTATAGAAAGAAAAGACAGGGAGCTGGCTTTAAAAAGAAGCATTTAAACAGCCATTCAACCCTAATTTTCCAGTATTACTCAACAGGGAGGAAGTATAGCAAGCTAAACATGGGGACAGGAAGCTATCAAATTAAAGGAACTGTTTTGCCTTCAAGGTCCTAATACTGCAGACTTCATCAGCCAAGCACTCACTACAACATCCATGATCCCCAACTAGAGAGATGGCGGAAATTATAGCCCAATACATCTGGAGGTCATTAAGTTGGAGAGGTCTGAAAAACTGTTTTGCTAAATTGGACTAGCTACCATTGCAATTATATTTCATTGCAAAATATTTAAGTCTCAGTAGTCACAGAATGGCCTCACACTGCAATGCCACCATTTAAAAGTGATGATGTTTGCACTCTCCATACAAAGCAAGGAGGGGGAAAGACAGCAAATCTGGCGAAAAAGAGGAAGGAAGCAGTTATCAGAGAAGGATAAAGCACTCTGGCTGAAATTCTGTTGCTTAGCATAGTTAGTCACACTGCAGGAAGTCCATTAAATCAGTGGAGATTTTATGAGTCAACTCCTCTCTAAGTTCCATCAATTCAACTAGGTCCACTCTAGTTGCAACTTACTTTAGTATAGTAAGCCACAATTACAGTAGACCCATTTGAATCAATGGAACATACAGAGGAGTTGACTAACCAAATCCCCACTCATTTAGTGGTCCTACTCTAGTTTGACTTACTACGCTAACCAACAGGATTTCAACCAATGGGATTGAGAAGTAAGACTTGGTGAGATGATGTGACTCCCACTGGGGTTTTATTAATTCAGTTGTGAACAGTTGCATCATCAACACAGCACTGTGAATGCTCTTGCTGAACAGTGTGTGGACAACCTGTGGCCCTCAAGGTATTGATAGACTGGTAAAAATCACAGTACAACAACACCTTGTGGACCCCATCACAGAACAAGAACATTGTGTAAAGCAGTGCAGTGCAGTGGTTAAACTGAGAGATTTGTGAGCTCCAAGTTCTAATCCCCATGCAGTCACAAAACTCATGGACCAAAATCCTCTTGCATAGTTACACAAACTTCTGGAAACAGATTGCTCCAATTTAAGAAATCATAGTTGCATGCTGAGCCATTCAACTCAGTTTGCCACTCACTGTGTCTCCAGAGATTTCTTTGTTTAAGGCAACATACTTCTAAAACATATGCTGTTTATGTTATGCCAGTGTTAACTAGGCAAGAGGATTTTGACCACTAGGTAGCTTTGGGCCAGTCACACTCTCAGCCCGACCTTCTTACAGGATTGTTGGGGTGATGCAATGGGAAGAAGAAGTCTCATTAATACTTCCTTGAACTTGTAGGAGAAGAGGCAAGATATAAATGTCTGCATAAATCAAATGCTGCTTAACTAGGTATCATCAGACATTTAAATCAAAGAGAAAGTACAGCTCCAAGACAGGAAATACCTGCATTCTATGACCTAGGAATTTCAGCTGTTTTCTGGGCAGGACACGCATCCTGTGAATGACAGCAGTGTTATTTTTCTCTGACAGTCTCTAGAAACCAGGTCATTCTTATTGAAAATCTGTCTGGGATTAGCCAGCCTGCTGAAAGGTGGCCGCGTACAGTATTCATCAGCTGTCCCTAGAACAAACGTCTCTGCATCACGCATTTCAAAGTGAGCTGCCAACATATTTTTCCTGGTAATATCTCAGATGAAGGAAAAGGTTGCTATGGCACAAGTCAACACGTGCCATTCCCGAGAACTTTAGCAACAATACCCAGAGAAATCTTCTGGCGCCGTGGAACAGGATTTAAATAAAAAGGAATGAATGACACCAGCTTTCACCTTTGCATAATTATGTTGCGGCACAAGAAGCTTTCTGCCTTAGTAAAGAAACAATTATATATGGATCACTTTAAGAAAAGAATGAGTCAATCTGCAGGGATCTTCTGGACTATATCTCTGCATGCAGCCTATATTGATGCCGCATTAACCTGACCACGTTTGATGGACATTGGTGCTAAAAAGGCTGGGGGAATGAAGAGATCCTTTCATGCTGCATTTTATTGTATTCGGTTGGCTGATTCTTGCTAGTGCTCAGCTCTTTTCTTCTCTAGCAGACCGGCACAGCTGCAAGGACAGAAGACTTACAAATCAACCCCAATTTAAATCTTCTAAGCAACATGTGCTCCCTGACCAAAACTAATCAGAAAAGCAAAAATCAAATCAAAAATAAGTTTAGCGGCAGCAGTGGTGGTTTAAAATAACCCATTTCCATGAGGTATAAGGGAGGGAAATTAAATTGTTGAAATTCTTGAGAACTCCATGTCTGGTTAGTTGATTAACAACTAGAGGTGACTCATGGTCTAACCAGTGAGGGCCTAACTTCTAAAATTTGAAGGAAGATAACCACTTACCTAAAATCACTGTTCACCTGTGCTAGCAATAAAAAATCACTAACATCATTTTAAAAATGTTTAATCATCATCATCATCATCATCATTCTGTCATGTTGATTTTGATCCTTTTTAAAGTTTTCCAGCTAGAGAATACTCAGAAGTGGTTTACCACTCCCTTCTTCTGGGTGCGCCCTGGGACTGTGCAGCTTGCCCAAGGCCACACAGGCTGGCTGTACTCACAGGAGACGCCATGGGGAATCAAACTCTCAACCTCTAGCTCCACAGCCAGAGACCTAAACCACTCCTGATAACTGCGGCTTTTCCATAGCTGGACTCCTGTGTACATTTACCTGCACAAAAGTTCTATTTTACTCTGTGAGATTTATTTCTGAGTAGGCCTACAAAGATTTATGCTGAAAATGATAAAAATAAGTGTATCAAGCCAGAAGAAGAGCAACATAGCTTACGGTATATCCATGATTACTTTTTGCCTGCTTTAAGTATTTGGACTTTGAAGCCTTAAACAAAATATTCAGACCATGTATATTATATAAATGTGAACGAGAATAAAGTGACAGAAAATTCATAAACATCATTTTTAATACTAGCTTGTGTTCTACAAACTATCATTTTAGTCAGGATATGACAAAATATTTTACATAATAAAGCAAAAAATAAATCACAAATAGATGGGGTGCTAGACCAAGCAATTCTCCTTAGTAGGGGCCTACTTACCTCACACTGAGGTGCTCGCTTATATATACTGGTGCGACAGCATTTGAATGTTTGAAAAGTGGAAGAGAGTAAAAGCTGATCCTGTGAGAGGCACACCCCTGAGCATGCGCACTGTAATGCCATGTTCACAACACATTGTTTAGGAAGGCACTCCCCACCATTTCCCAAAATAACTAAGGGAACAAGGCTTTTCTCAAGATTAAATAACAAAGAAAATCCACCCATCATAGTGTTCAATTAATTACACAGCTTTTGAATTATATATTGTCTTACACTGTTGATGTGTGTACCTTTTCCTACCATTATTCTTTTTATTTTCCACATACCCCTAAATGTTGTGGTTAATACCCTTGGGGGTGCACGTACCCCAGTTTGGGAATCACTGTTGTAGTGTATCTTTAAATATGTAGGACAGAAGAAATGTAATTTAACAGTACAGTCCTGAGAATTATGTCGTACTGAATTAAACAAGGCTTATTCCCAGGTAAGGAGGTACAGGAATGCTGCTCTATGTGAGAAGTGTACATGATGGCCACAATCCTGATAGTAACACATGTTGGTGCAGCGCAGTCAACATAAATATCAGCAGCAAATTGGCACACATTAAGGAGTCAGTGTAAACATTTACTGTTGTGCACCATGTCACATGATTCAGAGCACAGCAGTAAATGTTTAAGCTGACTTCTTAACTTGCAGCAATTTTCCACTAAGATTTACACGGATTGTGTTACACAACCGTGAAGCCAAGATAGCCAGGATCCTGTTCCACAGATCTGCCAGTACAATGGGAATGATGTTACTGGCAATGGCAGATTGCTACTAATTAAAGAGTTTCTGCATTGATTCTGGTTTGTGCACAATTCACAGGCAACCTGAAATCAAAGCAGGATTAATTAGTAGCAGCCTGCTGCTGCCAGCAATGTCACTCCCATTGAACCAGTGGAGTTGTGCAAGAGGATCTTGACTAATGGGATTTTGACCATGATACATTTTTTAAAAAAACATGCAAGCATTCTTGTTGTCCTCTGCACCCTAGGTTCTAGCAGAAAGACCCCAATACTACTGGTATTTGCATAAATTTTGTGTAACTTCCTGTGACTAATTGCAGCTCATTTCCAAGGAGCCAGGGCATGTCTCAGTCAGAAACTTTATGCAACCACCAATACGATTCTGCCCAATGTTTGGATAGCTACATTGTTGTTTGCCTGCTAAATTCTGAAACATGCTCTCAAGAAACATAGCTAGAACTACTATGATAGGGATTTTTCATTATTATAAATATAGGAAAAATATGAAAATATATTGAAAATGCAACAGGCTTTAATATAAATCAAATCTACCCTGGTATTTTCTCATAAACTCAATAACCAAAGTCTATTTAATCCAAGAAGTATCCAAACATTGCCTGCCATCTCTCCATGGAATGAATTCTGTAAATTTTAGTATTTTTTCCATAATCCAGATTTAATGGACTGTTATTGGGAGATGCATTTGAGAACAAGAGGGTAATGAAACACCTTGGTATATACAATGCTAACAGAGTTGGAAATCTCTTTGAATTTATCTTAACTGTGGCCTTCTTTTCCAGTGCAGAATTTTGTGAGTTCTAGTCCAACCTCTTCATGTAGCATTGGTTTCATAGGAACTGCTGGATAGCTCAGAGGTTTAAGTATCTGGTTGTAGAGCCAGAGGTTGGTTTGCTTCCCCACTGTGCCTCCTTGACAGGGGCTGGTCCATAAAGTCCCCTCCAGCTCTGCAGTTCTAAGCTTATTATTATTATTACTATTTCAGTGGTTTAGGTTATCTGGCTGTGAAGACAGAGGTTGCAGTTTGATTCCCCACTTGATGGGGACTTAACTCTATGATCTGCAGTTCTGAGATGATGATGGTGGTGGTGATGATTCAAAAATACCAGGCACAGTCAATCAAAATTACAAAAACATTGACTGGTATTATATAACAGATACAAGTTTTAACCAGAAACCTAAGTATCTGTTAAATATCAGTGCAGTATGTATGCTATTCCTAATATTGTCATTTTTTGTAGCTCTGATGGTGCTATTTCTGAGATCTGCAACTACTTATAATACTATGTGAAATTTCTTGATACTGTTCCCAAAGCCAATGATGATGATGATGACAATGATGAAGATGATGGCTGTAAACTAGACTCCTGGGAGCTCTGGCTACATGGGGGACAGGTTTTGTGAGCTGCTTGTTGTCCAAGCTAGAAAGCAAGCAGTGCACAAAGGGCATCTTCACTGACAGAATTAATCCCTGCTCAGGAATAACAGCAAGAATTCCACTCTCAGCTATTCTCCTGGGGGGCAGGCTCAACAGAGACCCTCTTGGAGCCAGATGGGGAAATTTGCGGGCCATATTAGACCTGTGAACTAGAAGGACTCTAGAGAAACAACCAACACATACTTGGAACCCTTCTTCTGAGCAAGGAGGTGCCACCACCTAGCTTCCTCTTGCCAAATTCTACATATACAAGAGCAGATTTGCCACTTGTTAAATTGGCCAAACAAACTTTCTAGAACTCAGGACATGACATAATGTGGTCCACCATGCCCAGACCTAAGTTTTGTTTGTGCATGTGCAACAAAATCCAAAAACCCAAGACAGCGGTTCTCCTTATTCTTCCTCCATTCCGCTCACCTGTTTCCATGTTCAAGGCCACTGTCACATGCTGGATGCCACCCCTTCCCACATCATTATTCCCTGGATGGTCTTGGCAGAGATTACTGATCTGTGTTTTGTGAAAAATTGTGGAGTCGTTCTTAATTGCCATAGCTGGGACTTCCACCAATAATGCCAAGCGTTACAACAACTTTCTGAGGAGAGAAAGTGAATCCATTCCTTGTGTCCTTAGCCTATTATCTCTCATTTACATCTAAACTAGTTTTCCAAACCACTTTAAATGCTGCTCCTTTCCGCTTTTATTTCAATGCAAATGCATGAAAACTTTTTTCATTCTTTGCTCAAATCTTGCATGCTTTCTTTTTCCTCTTGTTTCAATCATTCGTTGTTTTGAATTAAACCTTTTTTTGCCAAGTAATTATTATTTCTGGTGTGTTTTCCAGAGCATTCCAAAAATGGCTTCTGATTATATGTAAAGAATCAGAATAGAGCACCGTCCCCCCTCCCCCCGCCTTCATTAAGGACGTAGAGGATTCCTGCATGAGGCAAACAACACTTTGGTAATTTAATACAGCTTTATATTCTAAATCACTGCCTTGCTCTTTGCAAAGCAGATTCTGGAGTGAATCGATGTGTTTTCTTGCTGCCAGCAAACGCTCTTTGCTAACTTCAGCCAATTCTGCCACTTCACAGAATTAGCATCTGATTAAGCAGCCCCAGTGCATACAGGACATTGCCATCATGTGCATTTTAGGCTACGGTAATCCCTGTGGAGTATCAGGAAGGTAAGAGAGTAAGAACACAATTTTTCTGCGAGGAGAAAAATCATAGGACCCATCAGCAAATGAGAGAAAATCATGTCCTAATTATTCTAAAGGCTGCTTTTTCCTGCAAGATGTTTTACTAAAGCAGAGCCACATTAAGACATGCTGAGGCCCTAAACTATGTCATGTTTAAAAAGCAACCCAGCATGAACCCTCAAAGATTCATTATTATTCTAACATTCACCCAAAACAGTTTTTTAAAATTAGAGACTTGTAATAATCTGATGGGCTAAACTGTAGTGTCCTTTGCACTTAAATCCAGCACTGCACTAATGTTTGGGTGTACCTATTTTTCATAACTACAACTCTTAACGCAGGGAGCACCTCTACATTTACCAAAGTCCTAGAGAGTTTGGCACAGAACTGGAGTTACTCGTCTTTGGAAATAATAAATTTACCCAATGTTGGGTTAAGTCTATGAGTGTACTGATCAACCATTTGTTTTACATACACAGATTCTAAGTATGTTGAATGTCACATGTGAACACCCTCATTTTCATGTGGATATGCTCTGTTAATGAGTAGCTTGAATCCTCTGCCTTGGGGTCGGAAGCTGAATGGAGTGCCAAGCTGAACTTGGCAACCCAATTTTTTTGTGGGTATACTGTCCACAGTTGTTGTTGTTGTTGTTGTTTTCTTAAAGGGCAGGGAAAAGTCAGCAAGTGCTTTTAATTTTCTTCCACAGAGTTTGGAGTTCCAATGATATAGGTGCTCTTCAATCTTTTTGTAAATTCTTCCAATTTTGAAATAAGTATGCACATTAAGTTTCATCACTTCTCTTCATCTGTTTCTTTTTCAGTTTCCTGATTGATGTAATTTCTTCTAGATGAAAATTGGCAGAACAGGCCTTTATTTTAATGTGACATTAACAAGCACTATGGTGTGAAGAGCTGGTAAAAGAAAGCTGTAACTGAACTGGATGGGCAGCATTCTTTGTCCAAACTAATGTTTATCCCAAAATATGGGGAAGTTTTTCTTTTGGACTACAAGCTCCAGAATTCTCCCATATAGCATCCTGACCCTCTAGTACAACTTTGTGCACTGTTTATGAGGAGAGGCAGGTGCATTCCCACATGCAATTATTCAAAGTTTGAATCAGAAAATCCCTGTTCAGTTATTCTGAAAACCCATGGAGAGCATATATGATGAGAGGTGTGTGCTAGCCCTGTTGCCAAATAATAATTTTAATCATGGTCATGCTACCTATGTCAGCCAGGAATGAAAAACCAGTGTTCTGATTCAAGTGGAAAGCCTACACGGATAAAATGGCCTTCCCCTTTTGCACTGTGACTTTTGCATGATTAAAGTGACCACAGAAGGAGCTAATGTGCTCCTCTAATTGCATGTGCTCTCCTCATGTTTTCAGAATGACAGAACAGGGCTAAAGACTGCTCAAGGAATGGAGAGCTTAGTTTGCCGAAGGGGAACTCGTCAGATCTATTGTAGTTCTTTCTCGCACACAACAGCCTAAATCCAAGACTAGATCCATTGTATCAATGAAATTTACATAGTGGTGTGTGGTGTTTTTGGGTTTTTTTTTAACTCTGTCTCCAGTGATTCAGTGGGTCTCCTCTACCTGAGACTAACAATTGAAGAAGAGGCACAGCTTTTCCCACTGCCCCTGCTTTCCACCCTATGAGGAAATTCCTTCCTCTTTGTGGAAGCTTTTGTCTTGCGCCCAATGCTCAGAGACTGGTTTTACTGTATTGTTTTTTCATACTGTGACTGTCAGTGTCTCCTGCTACTGCTTTTTGTGAGGACACGTACACATTTTTTGTGTAATTGTTTGGGTTTTTGTTTAATTCTTGAATTACACTCAAACCGCAGAAGCCTCTGTGCTGCACGGTCAGAAGACCAGCCGTCGTAAGATCAAATGCACGCAACAGAGTGAGCTCCCATCGCTTGTCCCAGCTCCTGCCAACCTAGCAGTTCAAAAGCATGTAAAAATGCAAGTAGATAAATAGGTACCACCTCAGTGGGAAGGTAACGGCGTTCCGTGTCTAGTCGCGCTGGCCACGTGACCACGGAAACTGTCTTCGGACAAACACTGACTCTATGGCTTGGAAACAGGGATGAGCACCACGCCCTAGAGTCGGACACAACTGGACTAAATGTCAAGGGGAACCTTTACCTTTTCCTTTATGTACATGCACACACATGCAAAAATTCTGTTGTGCAAGTTATGCCTGTGGAAGGATGAGGCTATACTGGTGTGGGGAGATTTTTGGTAAAGACTTCCTCCTTCCATCTAACGGTTTCCATGTTGCTAAAAAATATCCTTGTTTTGCCTGCTGAAAGAACTGCCATTATTTCATCTGTTCATTTCATTCTGATTTAAAGCTTTAACCATTCTGCTTGCTTAGCATGGTTAACCAAGGCGTGCACATAGCAAAATGGTTGTTTTTCCTGTCAAGCGTAACACATCAAATCCCATCCCTAACAAAATGCTGCTGCCTCTTTTGAGATAATGATGGAGAGATCCTTGCTCTTTATTGTAAGCACAATCTCTGCATTGTAGTTGAATGGAGAGATTTGTCTGCCTCTCTGGATTCATTTTATTTTTTTTATTTTTTTTGCCATTTCTGTGAAGAAAAGATTGAAACAATCCCCACTTCCGACTCAAGGGCTATAAGGAACAATGGAGAGTAATACATTCAGATGTCAAAAACAGTTAGGATCAAAATAGATAATGATGAGCATGTTTTTAGAAGAGGTGGTTCCTCAAGTTTGGAAAGACATATGTTTGTCATAGTACTGGACTTTCCTCAGCAGTGTGTCTTAGTTTTAGCTATGTTTCCTTTTCTGATTGGTCATTAGAAGATAAACATGGGGTTAATTTGCAAGTTTGATTACTGAGGAAGTGAGGTAATTGGTTAATATACTGGTTTATGGTCAGTTTGAACTGCAGTCTTGTATACCAGCTTTCCCTGATGTGTTGTGCTACAACTCCATCAACCCGAGCCAACAAGGCCATGGCTAAACTGAGGACGATATTTCTCTTGATGAATTTCAGCAGGGACAGTTTATGAAGAAGGTAGATCCTACTTCCTCATTGTAACTAGGCAAAGGAAGAAACAGAAGGTGACCTTAGAAGGAATGGGAAGCAGGCAAAGTGTATCAGTCTGAACATGTACATTCACAAATGACAGGTGAGGAAAGAGGTGAGAAAAACACTTTTACTATCTACCTGCCTGTTTCTCCCACCAGCACCACTGATTCTCATCACAAACTCTGTGCGTTGGTATCCTACATGCTTCATGCTTATGGCTTAAAGTGCTGTTTTTTAAAAGTATAATGACTGTACTATTTTAACTTAACCTATTTAAGCCGCCCAGAGTGGTAGAATATACCAGATGGGCGGGATATAAATCAAATTAATAATAATAATAATAATAATAATAATAATAATAATAATAATAATAATAATAATAATAATAATAATAATAATAATAATAATTTTATAACAAACAGAAAAAACCTGATGATACACAAAATGCTATTTACACTTTATCTAAAATATGATGTTCAGAAACAGGAAGTTTTGTTTTATCTTTCTTAGAAAGAAGATTTGTTTTGGGGAGTCTGTTGAAACACCATACATACATACATACATACATACATACATACATACATACATACATACATACATACATACATACATACATACATACATACATACATACATACATATTTCCAGAGACTCCCCAACATAAATCTTCTAAGAAATAAAATAAAACTTCCTATTTCAGAACATCATATTTCAGATAAGGTGTAAACAGCATTTTGTGTATCATCAGGTTTGTGTATCATCATATATATACTGGTCATCATATATATACTGGTCCCTCCTTAGGACTATCTCTGCCACACAGCAGGGTGCTTCATGTGACACCATGAGAAGTGAGACGATAAGAAGAGTCTATGTTCGAACAGCGCATTAAATTTTTTCCAAATGTACGCCCTAATTGGGGGGAAGAGGGTGGTGGTATTTGGGCTACACTTGAGACAATAAAATGTCTTAGGGCAGCACTGTTTCTTCCTTGCCTTCTTCTTCCCACTCCTCTACTAGCCCGACATTCTTGTTTTGCCTTTTATTCCTTCTTTTTCTGCTGCAGCAGACATTGCTGAGAAAAGAGCCTGTTGGGTTGCTCAACTCAACCAGCAGTTGTTTAGCTGCATCTCACAGTGTTCTGTTCCAAACGTCTTCGTAATTGCAGGATTTCAGGCAAAAAGGAGCTGCGAGTCATGAACTGCTAATGAGAGGGTGTCGGTGGAAGGGCTTCCAGAGTCCAGTGTGTCACACTTCTGGCTGACAATACGACACAGCCGGTTGGCCTTTGAGTGCCTCTGTGTCACAGCCAGGGCATTGACTTTTCTGCTTCATCAAAGCCGGGAAATGTATCAGAGCTATGCCACAAGTAAGAGCAGAAGGAGAAAAAGAATCCTTACGCACAGGCCACTGTGCACATCTCTGCACTTGAGAGGTAATAATCTTTAATTTGTCACACCTGTAATGCTCCTTGATTTTTCCCCCTTCCTGCCCCCTCCATCAGCCTGGCTTTTATTGAGTGTGACATCCTGGCATGCCTGCTGTCGGTGCGCTGCGTTTCGTTCCAATTACCATCTTGTTTTTCTGTAGAAGCATCCTTCATAGCCTTTAAAAACATATATGTACAATGTCCAGATACTGTTCCTGTGAAAGCTTATCATGTTAGATGACCCTGGAATTGCCCAGCTAAAGGAGAGGAGTGTGACTCCTCCAGTGGCATTCTGCATTAACTAGTACCCCCTGTTTCGTGTCCACTGTGTTATCTCTCTCACAGAATCCACCATTCTTAGATTACTTTACTATAATTACCTAGACATGCAGATAAACCAGGAAGGGAAAAAGCAGTTGTGGGGTCCCTTAGTTTCCAGATGGAACAAGACCATCAGTTTATGCACTCAGAAAATATTAGCAACTATTCTAGAATGGAAGGATATTCATTTTCATACTTTAATCCTAGAATACTGTATTATATACCAGTTCTCTGCATACTCCCTCGGTGGCTGAAATTCTGTTGCTCAGTATAGTAAGTCAGACTAGGTTAGGCCCACTGAATCAGCGGGGATTTGGTGAGTCAGCACCTCTGTAAGTTCCACTGATTCAAATGAGGTTACTCTAGCTATTACATACTACACTAAAGAAAGTTGCAACTATTGTAGGGCCATCTGAATCAATGGAACTTATGGAGGAGTTGACTCACCAAATCTCCAATGATTCAATGGCCCTACTTTAGTGCAACTTACTATACTAAGCAAAATAATTTCTGCCAGTAAAGAACTGCTTTGATGGCCAGAAAGGATTAGATTGCAATATTAGAAGCTCCATGTATCCTTGTTGGTGGGCCCTTGGATTGTTGATATGCTGGATCTGTATGTAAAAGAGAAAAACAACCTGTTGATATCTTTTGGATTAATGTACCCTGTTTCCTCGAAAATAAGACCTACCCTGAAAATAAGCCCTAGTATGATTTTTCAGGATGCTCGTAATATAAGCCCTACGCCAAAAATAAGACCCAGTTAAGTGAAACCCCGCCCTCCACCATTGTGCAGCAACCAGATTTGAATAAATGTAGATTGTTGTACATGAAAAAAATAAAACATGAAAATAAGCCCTAATGCATTCTTTGGAGCAAAAAATTAGTATAGGACCCTATCTTATTTTCAGGGAAACATGGTATCATTGTTTTATCTGTCAGGCATTGTCTGTTAGTAGGAACGGAACCTTAATAAGGGCTGTGAAAAGGCATTCACTCAAAGTGCTTTGCACTGCATTTCCGTAAGCATCTACTCAGAGGCACGTCCCACTGAATGCAGTGGGGGTTTCTGCCAGATAAGTAAGTATAGAAATGTCATCTTTTTCTCCAAATACAGTGTCATGCCACAGGTTAGAAGCTTATGTATCCTTTGCCTAAACAAATGCATGACATTGTGGAAACTGTTTTATGACATGTGGAGTATAAGCTTATCGATGCTTACTGAGAAGCAAGTCCTGTTTGGTGCTTACTCTCAAATAATTACACATAGGATTACAGCCTCCATGTGTTCACAGAAATATCTCTATTTGCAGGGAAAAGAACCATTTTGTCAGTTTGCTAAAAACAAGTGATAAGGATTAAAAACATAGAACTAATCTGGAGACACACATTGTCAGGCTAAAGATGCCAGTCAAAGGGATCTTTCCAGAAGCTCTAGGAGAATGAAGCATGACTCCTTGTGCAAATTTAATCAATATGGATCAACCTTGTCTGGGTCAAAGTCCCAAAAGACCATTGAAACAAAACAAGAAGCATCAAATAACTGGATCAAGAGTGACACAATTCATGAAGTGGAACAGATCAAAAGAGCAGTCTATATGATTCTTTACGCAACCCTGATCAAAATTATTTCATTAGCACACAGGTAAAATGCAGGACCGTAAACTGAAAGTTAAAGGGGGAAGGCAGAAAGTCCACATCGTAGATGTAATGAATAAGTGTGCATCCAGAAAATATACTAAAGGTAATATCATAGGATTGATTGTCAGTCATGCATGCAGAAGCCTCCTGAAAAGGTTACATGAACAGGTGGTCACACTGTTCTAAGCTCTCTCGCTCATGCCTAAATAAGAGGATCTCAAAGGAAGTTCAAAAGGTTCAGGCTTCAGCATCCACCACATTAAACTGAACAATATGCCATTTAATGGACACAAAAAAGCACTGTCTCCCTAGGTGCTGGTGTATGTGCTGGCCACACACATTAGCCAACAGAACCAGCACCACAATGAAGGCAGCTCACATATATACAAATGTCAATATTGATTCTTGTATCTGTGGAGGAAGTCCAATGTGCATCATCCATGTGCATGCAGGCCCCCTTCAGACTAGTACCAATCATGTTGATTAGGAGTCATGATGAGTGCCCACATTCACCTCTAGGGGGCAGAGCTAGCCAGCATGTTTTTAGAGAGTCCTCTTCATGGCACAGAGATGGGTCACAATTTAACTTCAGTTTGTTTTTGATAAGAATGTAATGAAGGCTGCATTCCCTCCCTCAATCCTCCATGATTTGAAATATTAAATATTCGGGATTTTTTTCATATTTAAAAAAGTTACCAAAACTGCTATTTTTGCTCCATTGCCAAAGCTGACCAATTTGTCTGGTCTTCTGAGTGTTTAGCTCTTGAAAGTAAGTGTCTGAATAATTATACAGACAATCATTTTAGTATCAAGTTAAGGTTACCATCTCTCTTTCTCTTCCCTGATAGGTTTTGCATCTTAAACATTTATAAGGCAAGCCAGTACAACATGGTCCTCTCCATGCTGGAAATAGCTGTACTTAAGGAATGAGTCAATGTGGCAAGTACGGTCACGTCATTTGAATTTAGTTTTGAAAAAATCCCCAAAATTCACAAACCACATATCTGGGACAGAAAGACCCTGAGATTTAAACAATTTAAATGTTGGAGAAAGTTTAAATGATGGATTTTCCTATTCTGTGTTGTGTGTGATTAATACTGTCAGTTTAATATGGTAAGCCGCCTTGTGTTCTCTTCTGGAGAAAGGCATTTAAATACGTTTGTAAAAGTGATTTATATAAAATATGTGAATATGTCAAATATGAACTCTATACTGATTCACAGATACTGCAGTAGGAATAATGATGCAACATAGCTGAACATGAAAGGTAACATAATACTAAAGTATGTTGAAAAGTCTTTGTGTCTTTTTTTAATCTATTTTCTCAAATACGAACAGTTAACACATTCATTGTCAATATATGTTACAATATATATCATGGAACTGTTATCAGGCTACCATGAGATACATTAATCACTACTTGTCTAATTATATTGAGATTTTTTTAAAAAAATAGGCGCACAGACTTTTCAATGCGCCCTCTTAAAATCATGCATGCACACACACTGAAACATGCCAACCTGTGAACTTGTTCTTAAAGAGTTAAACCAAGAGAACTTAAGCCATTTTTATGTAACAGTCTTCTGTAGTGAGCTGCAGTTGGGGATTTTTCTTCTCTTTAAATTGTATCCTGGTGTGTTATACCATAAAAGTTAAGATTTACATTGCTGGGGCATCTGAGACCCTGCTGAAAGCAGCCATAATTAGCACTGGTGCTTGGTCTTGTTGTGCGCTGCTGCTGCTGCTGCAAGAAAAAAAGAGAGAAAAAGGATTTAAAAGATCTTCTGATCTTGCCTTTGTTGCCATATATTAGAAAACCATGAAGTGGCTGCATCTTCTTTGGGCTAGAAATGAACATAGTGATCCAGCAGTGAAGAATTTTAAAGGAATAGCATTTCAAAGTTAAAAGAGAATACCTACATGGAGGGCATAAAGGAATTAAACAGCTTAAAAGAGTTCTCACTTTGGGCTCAAAGGCATGCAGTAAAAAACTGGAGTGTCAAAGGGGAATATTTCCCTTTCTTACCTCCACGGTTACCAACAAGGAAAGGGATTTGTAAGTGCTGCTCTCTGCCTGGTTTTTTCAGCCTGCCCCAGTTAGCGATCTGTTGTAAGTAACAGAATTCGCTTGATTCAAGCTATGGGAAAATTCTCCATTTCCAAAATAATGTCCAGGTGCTATGTGAGATCTTAGGGCAATTTTCATACTATAGCCCTGTCTGGAAATCGGTTCCCCTCGCAGTAACTCTTTTCTTGTTCTGGATTGTATGTATGGATTGTCCCTCCTTATTTTGTCTTTTGGAGAAATGCTCCCTCTCTAAAAGTTGAATCTTGAAGTATGTGTGGCCAGGTGTCGGGGAGGGAGAGAAAAGACACACGGGTGCATCTTGATAGCATACGTACACAAATATGGATTTCAAATACTGCTTCACCACTTCTCTTACAACTTCTCCTAAAACATATTTGTAACAGAATGTTTTAGTTGTAGTTATTCCATAATGTACTATCAGATTCATTACAACATTAATTATTCTTAAGGTTTTTTTAAAATGCACTGGGATATAGCTTTTAAAAAGTAATTAGTAGTTAGAATTGTTAGAAGTTATTAATAAATAACTTAGTTAAATAACTAATAAATAGTTAGTTATTGTTAGAAGGCCAGAAAAAGTAGTTAATCATTATTATAGTTATTAAAAGAAAATGTACTTTTCTATTTCTCAAAAGTTACTAAACTGTTTATGTGGGTGGGTTTGTAGTGGATTATAGTCATTGAATTCAGGAGGAATTGAAATCTGAATAGTATCAACATTGATTGCCAGCACTGGCTTTTAACAAGCAGTGGCTGAAATCCCGTTGTGTACTTCCATGTGCACAACAGGGATGGTGTCATCATCAGTGGGAAATAGCCACTGATTAAAAGTGATTATGGGTGCATGTGATTTGTATACAATATGATGAACATGCATGCAACCCAAAATTGCCAAAGGAAACCTTTAATCAGCACCAATTTGTTGATGATTATGACAGTATCCCTGTTGCACATGCAGAGCTACACAACAGAATTTCAGCCCATAGCTGTTATTTGCCATCATGTCAGAAGCAACTTGACAGCTCACAACAGCAGCAGCAGTTGGGTCACAATACTAGCATACTTGCACAAATAACATACGAAATGTGATGTTCAGACCACACATATGGCCTGTAATTTTTTAGAAGTTGTCTGCTTCAGAGATAAAATGTGCTATTTATTATGTATTTTGATGTGCTGAATTCAAATATGACAATTAAAACAACTGATTGGCTACTGATTCCAATATATTAAAGTTTTTACCTTTTGTGTCAATGTATATTGTGTAGAGATAGTAGAGTTTTAATCATAAATTGTAAACCTAGGTCTTTTCATGTGTTTATGGTTGCTTTGCATGATAATATTTCACCTGTCCTGTTTATGGAACACTTTAAAAATCAGCAAAAGGGTTATATAAATAAAATTTATTATGAAACAAAAGACAAAAAACTATTATGTACATACTTTAGACCTACTTAGTGGTTCTTGGCTTGTCTCTTGTATTCATTAAATGGAGCATCTCTTGTCACTGTCCAGCAATAGTGTGCAAGCATTAATGGGCTTCATTTGCCCTGATAGTGTTTCTCCATTGTTGCAATGTCCTGATGAAATCACTCGCCATGCTCATCGCTCACTGCTCTGGAGTTCGGTGGAAAAAAATCTAGATGAGAGTGATAAATTGTATCTTTAGTGACATGTTGCAACCAAGTCTTTTGTATGCCTTTAGGAGGTTTTCCACCAGTTGTCTGCCTTGTTGTTTCCAAGAAAATTTATTGGCACTAACTGGAAGGCTTTCCATGCCATCTTTTCCTTGCCATGCAGTGCATGATCAAATGCATCATGTCAAAGAAGTTCATGAATTTTAGGACCAACAAAGACACCTTCCTTTTTTCTTATTCACTTAACCTTGGAAATTTTCCATGGAGGTACTTGAAAGCTGTTTGTGTTTTGTCCATGGCCTTGACAAAGCTCTTCATCAGACCCAGCTTGATGTGTATGGGTGGTAACAAAATCTTCCTTGTTTCAACAAGTGGTGGATGCTGAACACTTTTTCTTCCAAGCTCCAACATCTGTTGGAGTGGCCAGTCTATCTTGATGTAGTGGAAATCTCTTGCATTACTATCACATTTACAGAGAAAACAGCAGTACTTTGAATATCCAATCTGCAGACCAAGCAAGACAGCAACGACCTTCAAATCACCACAAAGTTGCCAATGATGTTGGTCATAGTTTACGCACCTCAAAAGTTGTTTCATGCATTTCCTTCATATGGACTGCTTGATCAACTGGATATTGCCATTATGCAGCAAAACATCTTTAAGACTCTTCTTCAATGTATCAATGAACAGTCTCCACTCATTTGGATCGTGAACAACGTTGAAGGCTGCCATCACACTATAGACATTATTGCAGGTTACAAGATCACCTTCCATGAAGAAAAATGGGACAAGATCCTTTTGATGGTCAAAGAACATGGAAACCCTAACATCACCTGCAAGGAGATTCCACTGCTGTAGTCCGGGGCCCAACAGCTCTGCCTTATTGTTGGGTAGTTATAAGGTGTGGTTCAGAGGAGGAGAATAAGAAAACATGTGGGTTCTGTGACATTGGTGGTTCAGGACTAAAAGTTTTATCCTCTTTTGACTCAAGTGAGAATGATTCTGGTGCATCAGGAACTAGCAGTCCTTCTCCATGGGGTACTGGGCATATAGGTGATGGAATGTTTGGCTAATGCACAGTCCACTTTTACTTCTTTGAAACACTTTTCCCAAGTGGAGGCACCATGAAGAAGTAACAATTGCTGGCATGATCTGTTGGCTCTCTCCAAATCATCGGCACTGCAAAAGGCATAGATTTCTTTTTCCTGTTCAACTACTGGTGAACATTTGTTGAACAGGTGTTGCAGCATATGTATGGGACCCACCTCTTGTCTTGATCTCTAGTCTTGCAGCCAAAATAAAGGTGATAAAGTTTCTTAACTGTAGTGGTTATACTAAGCTTTTGTGATGCAAAAGTCACTTCACCACAAACATGGCAGAAGTTATCTGCATTATTCACACAAGTACAAGGCATCTCTGCTCACTTTGGCTAAACAGAAATGTGCCCCTTTGTAAAACCAAACACCGACAAATAAGAAAGCATGAGACTGTATGATTTCTAGGGCAATTTGATCAGCAGAGTGATGTAAGCTTCATTATGATTGCATTATCCATGACTTCTAGGAATAACATGATGCAATTCATATCATGTATGATGCAATGCCAGCTTCAGATTGTGTCATGTTTTGCCTGAAAAGCAAGTACTGTCCAAGCCCAGTCATCAATTTATTCATAGATCCCTAACTCTTTTTAGTAACTTAGCACGATTACATAGAATGTTGTGAGAATTCAGATAGGATACTAGTTACCTAATCGCCACTAGGATTGGCCGGAGAAACCCTTTGATCTAACTCTCTAACTCTAAGCAGAAAGGCAGAATGAGAGGTCACCCCGCCCGCTGGGAGCTGCTGCTTCTCTGCCAGGAGTGTTTGCACTCACTGAAACAGATAACAGCTAACGGCCTTGGGCAGAAGCTTCCCACAATTTTCGTTCTCAATGACCTAGAATTAGTAACGTTTGACTACATTTATTTCAGAAGCATTTTGGCTGTTGACCGAGATGAAACCAGGTGCTGAGAGGCATCACATCCCAAAATTCTGTGGCAGACATGACCTGTTCAAGTCACAAGCTGCCTATTGTTGAAAACCCAAATGAATTCTTATTCAACAGTTTTGTGTTAATATCCATCTCTGAAGTACTTTTGTTCAATTATGGGGTCAGAGGCAGGGTGCCCTGGGAGGCAGAATTCTTTCCCCATGTTTTATTGAATATTGTCACATTGGACACCAAAAATATGTCCATTTATTATTTTGTACAGAGACTGACCTGCCTGTAAAATGCAGAATACAGTGGGACATATTATGGCAAACCATGATATTTATCACACTGGGAGGTGTTATGAAGCCCCACCTTGGCAGATGACATGGCACAAGCATCCTGGAAGTTGCTGTGAATATGAAAACAACTTGCAGTACAGATATGGCTCAATAAAAAAATATTTATGTGCAGAAATGCACCCCTCAGAGTTCTGCTGCTTTCACCCTTTTGTCTACAAATTAGGCAATTATATGGAGACCATGGATTTTTTAGAAGCTGGTGTTCCCACTGGCTCCTCAATCCAATGTGGTTTGACCCATGCCACAACCCACAGAATCCTCCCTTTAATCCCACCCTCTGCCAATCTCCAGTTCTCCTTTTATGGTTCACGGTAAAGCTGTTGGACTGTTTAAAGTGTTGCATAGTGTTAGGGAAAGGGGACAGTTTTCCAAAGTTCCCCATAGGGTACAAACACATACACTCATATCGTGGAAACAGAGTAGTCCACTGTAGTCCATTGAAGTTGTTTCTATTTCATATTGATTTTTATCTTTCTTTTTGTCCATGCAGAGGTAATTTAGCACTAGACTAATATTTCAGTGCAGTGATAAGGCAATCTAGTGGCTAAACTCAGTCATTTGTCTAAAATGTATATATTTTTAAAATACTTTGGTGCAACCAGGCGGAAAGATTGCAGGAGTGGGTGTTCCCACTGTTGAAAACATCAGACACTGCTTAGCACATCACCAGAATACCACCCACAGTCACAACCCATTCTTTTGGAAAACAAAGTAACTGATCACATGGGGAAAACAGAGTTTGAATTGTTCTGCCTTTTAAAAAGCTGAAGCCCTCAGGGAAAAGAAGCCCTCCACATCAGAAACAAAAAGGGTCTGGCTGATTCACATTAGCCTTTGCATCTTGTGATCAGTTTTTTAAAAAATTGAATTCCTCCATTCTACTTCCGCAACAAATCCCATACTATTTGCTAGTGTAGTCGCAGCTTAAGTTCCAAGTTTTATCTGATTCCACAAAGAATGTCTGGCAGAGATGCCTATTTCTCTGGGATAAGCAATGGTTCAAAGTAGAGATGGGGGTATTCGTATTCATATACGAATATCCCCCCACAGGTGGAAATAATGAGGGTCCGGCCCCATGGGGCCGGACTGTCCACTCACCATTCCGCTGCGGACACACGCTCGACTGAGCCTTCCTATCGTGCCGTTGTCCGCAATGGATTAGCCACTCCTGGCAGGAGGCGGGATGACAACCCTCTCTGCCAGGTCTCAGAGTGGCTAATCCATTGCGGACAATGGCGCGATAGGAAGGCTCCATTGAGTGTGTGTCCATGGTGGAATGGTGAGTGGACAGTCCAGCCCCATGGGGCCGGACCCTCATTATTTCCACCTGCGGGGGGATATTCGTATTCGTATACGAATACCCCCATCTCTAATTCAAAGTCTTGTTATTCTATGTGCATGCTAGACTTAGGGAGCACCCAAATCCCATCTGATTGGATATTTATCTCTACTTGCCAATCATCTCCCCTTCCAGACTATTTAATAAGAATGAGGTCCTTCTATATTTCCTGGCTCTCCTTTTCCCGTAAGCAACTCTGCTTACTCCCCTCAGTGAAGGGCTCTGTGCATCTTAGCACATTAAAAAATCTTGAGCTTTATAAGTGCTGCATTAACTGAGGGAGTGTATTTATAAAATTAGCAACAGTGCCTGCCTAAGGCATTTTGTTGTCTGAGGGAAAGGACAAGATGGCACCCTCCCTTCAACATATAGAAGCTGACTTAGGGTTGCCAGATACATGGGTACCAAAAGGAGGACATAGAAAGACAAAAGAAGAGGACAGAGGAGGACGTATTGAATGTTTCATTTGAATCGTTCCAGCTCAAACCCACAATCAATACAATTTTATTACAATAGCTGCCAATAAATGTCTCTTAGTGAACCGACCAAGAAACAGTCATGTTAAATACCAAAAAACATTATTTAAACAGCCAATTGTACAATTATTACCTTATAATTTTTATTAATTACACGACATATCCCGGTGCCTGCTGTTGTTGCTCCTTCACTTGCGCCAAGGAGAGCTCTGCGAGAAGGTTCCCCTTTCTTTCCCGCCTCCTTTTGCCATCACCGCCACGGCAGCTGCCACCTCTTCTCCCTCTTTCTCTGGCAGGCGCCTGGCACGGAGCCCTGCTCTTGCTCTGGCTCCCCTTCACTGCAGCTTCACTACTTCTCCGACAGCCTTCCTCAATCTTTTCTAGCTGCTGCTGCCATCTCTCCTTTCTCGACTCCTGCTGCTCGCTCAAATACCTCCAGGCAAACCCACAAACCTTTTTTTCCCCTTAAAAAAAAAGATCCTGCCCTTCTCGGGCCGCTGCTCTCGCTCGACTCTCTCCTTTTGTTTTGCCCATTCCCTCTCACTCGTGGTGTGTGTGTGTGTATATATATGTATGTATATATCTTGCTCTCCTTTCCTTGCTAATCTTTACTTTTTTCCTTGCTAATCTTTTATCTTTTGCTTGCTCAAAACGAAGCAGGAAGTCACCTCCAGAAGCAAAGGCTCCACGTGGGCATGGCTGATTTACAGCCCGAAGCGGTGTCTTAGATTGTGACTACATCAGAGACTGCTTTCCACCTTCCACCTCTCCCCCTCCCATCCAAAATTATAACATAAAATATTACAAAAGCCGGACACTTTAAAGGTTTTTAGCTTTGCCTGCCGGACGGAGGACATTAGGCTAAAAAGGAGGACATGTCCTCCTTTTGCTGGATGTCTGGCAACCCTAAGCTGACTGGACCAGCAGCTGCATCTAACTTTAACACTGCTTGTAGAAGTAACTATTTAGCTGGATAGTAAATAGTAAAGAGTTCCTTCTTTGAAACTGCAACTGTAAGAGCAACTAACAACTTCAGAGGTCATTGGTATTAACCAATTACTTTTTTAATGTATCTGTATTTACAAACTTTGTTTAGATGTGTTGTGTGTGATCAGCCTCAACACTTAAGCCATGCACTATAGTCATTCCAGTTTTTGCTATAAGGTCTCCTCCCTCTTCTGTGTGTACAGTAGGGCTTAGCCTACCTCCTGATGGGTTCTTTAAGTGGATAACAAAAAATAACATCCAGAGTGGAAATGCAAATAAAAAAGAGTTGAACTGGGCCAAGAGGAAAGGCTCTCAGGCTGATTCACTGCTTTCATATGTAGATGTCGTGACCACATCCACCATGCTTCCAGCCTCTTTGTCCCTTGAGTGTTTCTGTTTTCTTTAACTGGTGAGAAGGAAACAGGGGAAAAAATCACATTCCCGTGCATGAGCATTTATAGCAAGAAACTTACAGCAGCATGAAATGCACAATGCTGTTAAGCAAAGTCTCACTTTCTTTAGTTTCCTGATGAATACCAGGCCTGCTGTGGTGCTTGGAGCCAAAATCAGTATGGTGCCTTTTGCAAAGTCAGATGAAAGTACATGAGACCACATCCCATGGTGCAGCCACATCTGGAGTATGTAGAGGGGATATATTTAATCACATCCCACTTTCTGACACTTTTCTGACATTTTTAACTACATGAGAACAGTCACTGGACAGCTTTTTCCCCAAGAAGCTGGTCAAGTGGTATGACTGAAAGGTGTAGGTGTAGTGAACAGTGCGTGAGGGGACAGGGGTTCAAATTTAATTTAGCTTTTGCTAACTTTGGCCTGTGTACCATCTCTCAGGGCTAATCTACCTCACAGAGTTGTTGTGAGAACAAAACTGGAAGGGTGGAGCATGATGTCTCCTTCCATGAGCTGTTTGGTGGATAGAGGTAGGATTAAAATAGAATATTAAAATAAAATTACATGAGTGCAAAAACAATCTCAATGCCACATATTTGAACTTCCCAGATGTTCTCTGTGATGAAGGGGCCACACACTTCCCTTTTCCTTATGATGAGGAAGAAAAGGATGAGAATTGTTTTGTTTTTGTTCTTGTTAAAGCATGACCAGCTGCCACAACTTCCATTAACCTCAATACAGGATAATTAAATTCGTGAGAAAATACCTTAGCCTGAATACATTGAAATTCAACCCTAGAACAAGAGAGAGAATGTTCTCTCTCTCTCTCTCTTGCTCTCTTGCTCTCTGGGAGTAACAGATCTTTCAGCTCCCTATAAATAACCAAATAGGAACAGCTAGTAAATGGCTATGAATAGGTAAGGCTTGATGGAAAAAGACAACAATCTAGGGGAAAAATGAAGGCAACAGGAAAAGAGGAAGACGAAATAAGAGATGGGTTGACTCAATAAGCCACAAATCAAACAATTAGTTTCCAACTGCTCTCATTGGGTAGGGTAAGGCTACCACCTCCAACAGCAGATACTGAGGGGTGAGGAGCAGCTATTGTTCCTAGCCTGCTGTACTTTGAAGTTGAAAACATCTGAATAGTGAACAAGCCAGTGCTTGCACTGTGTGATTTTTTTTTGCTGCACTATTCAGTGAGACCACACTAATTTAACTATAAAAGTAACTAGAAGTTACAGTTATACGACAAAAGG
The DNA here is from genome assembly GCA_037013535.1 of Intellagama lesueurii. Classification (NCBI taxonomy): domain Eukaryota; kingdom Metazoa; phylum Chordata; class Lepidosauria; order Squamata; family Agamidae; genus Intellagama; species Intellagama lesueurii. Next base: position 72,335,241 of record JBAJHW010000003.1, on the reverse strand, counting down.
AGTGATGTTATCCTTTGCTGAGTTACAGTTATCTTAGTTATACCTTTTTTAGAAAAAGGAACTAATAAATAGTAACAAGTTACTTTCACACTTGGCATTCCAATCCTTCAATATTCTGACTATAGTACAAAAATATGGCAGAAGAATATTCTGCCCAATATTTCATAGAGCTAGAAATCATGAGGTGGAGCAGTAATTTTGCCTGCCAGCATCTAAATCAAGGCAGTTAACACCCAGGGTGACAAAATGGAAGGCAGAAGCTGTGGTACACAAACTGAAAATTTAATGATACAATCTCCAAAGAGGAGGAAGGAGCCAGGAGGAAGAAAATTGTTACTTAAATGTTTAATTAGAGCTCTTCTTTTAAGATAATGAGAGAGAATAATGAGCTCCCTCTGGTTCTTGGTCTGGAATTTTCTGTGCCAAGGATACCACCAAGAAATTATCTGGAATGATCTCTGTCCTGACAAGTGTTTTTGCTGTTATCACATCCCCAGCTCTACACCACCATAAACCAATTTTGTCCACATGTAGCCACACATGTGGTGGCTATCACTCCTCTCCCCTCCATCCAGTTCTGCCCTTGAAATCTTCCAATCTGTGAATAGCAAGCGATTCCTCATCCTGAACCAAAGAGTGACTAGCTTACATTTTCCTGTGTTTGGCAAAAATAATCAACTCGGATTCTTTCCTTTGAGAATGAGGGGCAACCCATATAGGCTCTGAACAGAATGAACTCAGTTTTCTGGTCTGCTATCTTGCTCATTCACTCTGGGTGTACACAGAAATCCTTGTTTAGGGGTTTGGTCTGGTCTGGTTTGGTCTGTTGCTCCGTACATTCAGTGGACTCTAGTTCCACCTTCCTTTTCTTAGAGCAGAGCTTGAAAAAGTGCATTTTAGGAGCAGAGAGCAAGCAAGAGAGAGAGTGGAGAGAAGTAATGTTTCCCAGTTCTGTACAGAAATTAGCACAGACTTGGACCAGAGACTTGTTTGTAGCAGTGGGAGTGTGGACAGTAAATAGTGGAATATTGGGTTGCTCTTGACCAAGCATGCAGAGCTAAAATGCTTTCTAGTTTTTGGTACAAAAAAAAAAGGAAGGGCACCCCCAGTGGAGGCAGTTTACCTTCCTTTCAGCAGTAGCTACCAATACTATATTTCTGGCCACTCCAATCATGTTGGCAACATTCCTGCTTTGAAGTGTTAGTAGGGCATCAGAGTTTTTGTGCTTCCAATCTGTTTGAAATCTGCTTTGGATTTTTTTAAATTATTTTTTTAGAAGCCTTGAGTCTGGCTGTGATCTCAGGGATGTTGGATTGCTTCCAGGAAAATTAATCCTCCTTTTCCACCACCATTTTTGGCCATAGGAATTCAGCCCACTGCAGTTATTTTCAGCTTTGAAAATAACTGCAACTTTTTCCTGGAAGGGATCCTAATCAATTAACACTGGTCCTATAAGCCTGCACACACACATACCTGGCAAAGACATGGGCATCTGGGTATCTGATTGAGCTTTGCCCAGAGCCCTCAATTTCTTCAGGTGGACTTCTTCACATTTTTTTCATAAAATGCCAGGTTTATTTATGTTCTTGAATGAGTACCTTATGTGTACAGATGTACAGATGATATTAATCATTTTAATAAAGAAAATAAAGCATAGCTGGAAAGGAAGTGTAAATTCCCAATTGTAAAATCCACAGATGGACAATATTTCCATAAGGATACCTATAGCTGTAAATTCACAAAGGTCAGTATCCTAAGTCCCAACTAGAATAAGCCCATTCACTCTATGGGATTTACAGAATCGTTGTTGACCTATTGTTCAGCAGTTGATTCAATGGGTCTAGGTTGGACTAGCAATAAAAAAAACTGGCCAAAATATGCATGTTTTCAAGTTCTCTGGAACTCTTCATGAGGCTGGTGACTTTAAAACAAAATGGAGGGAAAGAATGGAAGTCCAAAAATGCCTATTGTCCCTTTGAAAGTATCCAACAAAAACGCTTTTTCACAACTCTTCATATTGCTTGAAAATATGCTAGTCTGTGCAATTCTAAGCTATAGCCCTGCCTGGGGAGGCTGACATGTTCCTCCTTTCCCCCTCAGAACACTCTATACTCCTTTTCTTCTCTCATTCTCCCATGCGCCCAAGGAAATGACTGCACAAGGTAAAATTCATTTAAGATATATGATAAGCATTTACTGTTGAGGCTTTCATGGTTTACTTCTGAAGTATCTTTCAAAAGTTCCCCTAATGATACTCCAAAAGCCCTGGTTCAAAAGGATGCCTCATGCTCCAGAAGCCAACTTGAGAGAAATGCAGGCAATGTGCTCACTGTAGTGACATGTTTTGATTGATGCAGCTATTTAGCTGTGCATATAATTGTGCAGATAGCAGTGCCTTATGCTGTCAAAACAACAAGTTACTTGTCCCATACTGTACAATACCAACATTTCATCAGTTAAACTTTCCCAAGTGGTCGAAGAGTTCAATACTTGTCTTCCGTCATGAATGTTTGCCCATTTAGGTGGCCCAAAAGCGCCTAAAGGGCCACCCACAATGAGTCTAGACATAACATATAGAAACAGGGCCTATAAATCAAAGTGCATTGGTGAAAAAAGTTATTTAATCTTTGCTTCATTCATGCATGGTGGGAACACTATGAATGGATAAAGAACCTCTTTATGTGCTACGTGTTTTATACCTCTCTATAAGTAAACTTTGTAAACTAAGAATGCATCTAAAAGCATAACATATTAATGTGACAGAACAACTGTTTGAAAATGCTTTTATCATATAGATAAAAAAAACCGGAGTCAGCTGGCATTGACAATTTGGACTTAGTCTCTGTCAGGTGTCAAACATTACCATCATTCACATATGAAGCTGTCTTAAGAGTCAGGTGCACAGTAGACAAACTGAGCAGACTGTGAATGGGGTGCTAAGTGAAGGCTTCTGTTTAGATCAATATTGCCATGATCATTCTCAGAGTACTTAAGAACCAATCTATGGTAGAGTGTACATGTAAAGCATATAAAACATGTCCTTTTAGGAGACTGTGTACCTTTGAGGAATAAATCCTAATCTAACCATTGTTTTTTAAAACAAAATCTGCAGAAGGCAGGGAAATTATAATCTTTGCTGGAATTCTCTGCAGACTGCCAGAAGTGGCTAGGATTTCTCTAGTGAGTTAGTAAAGTTTCTTCCTAAGCATTTGGGAGATTTTGGGTTAACATAATAGTATCAAATTGCATCTGATTGTTTTGATGTTTAAAAGGGAGCAAGAGTTCCAGAGCATGCAGAGTTAACCAGAGTTATAATAACTTCAGTTGTTAAAATTCATGAGGTGTAAGAAAACAAATTGCACAGGTTAGATGAGCTGTCTTTAACATGTATATATTACTTCCTCTTTCCCTTTCCTCTCAGCACCTCCACCCACCCAGCCACCCAAAAAATGCCATTGCACAAGCTAATTAGAACTCACAAAAGGGAACAGCATATATTCTTGGTAAGGGACAGATACTATGTGAAGACCTGCGTGTGCTCAGTCTAGACTGTTTATGGATGTTTGACTGAGGGAAGCCAAGAGAAACCCATATCACACCCATGCATGAACAATCACAGTTAGAATAGTTCACATTCATTTCTTCCCCTTTGCTTTTTTTTTTTTTTTGCTTTTTAAAGAGATAGCTCACTATCCTTTGAAATGTATTCTCTTTTATTTAATTACTTCTGCAACTCAAATTTCAGAAGATTTCCTTTGAACAGCATCAACACATTAAGTTTAAAACAATTCGGTAAGGAACTTTTTAATTTACCGGTATTTATTTTTTAAATTCAAGGCTTTCATTTAATATAACTCTTCTCTTTCTCCAGTAATTTGAACCATAAAAATGTTCCAGAAAAACATTTTTGTAAAAAAACAAAAAAACAAAAACAAAAAAAACTAAACGAACCAATGTTGTTCCATTCCTCTTGTTATCATAAGGCCTTTTAGAAAGACTGTCAGTTTTAAAATGGGTTGAACACATTCAAATAAAGAGACTTGGGTTCAAATTACTGTGTGGTCACAAAAATTCACTGGAGGGGTGACAATGGTCAAACACTCATCAGACATCTCACATACCATGAAATTCATACTCAAGTCAGCATAAGTCAGAAACAACTTAATGGCACATAACAACAATCTATCACATGGGCTGGTGTCAAACAGCACATCTAATATAATACTGTAAATGCAACCAGCTTTGTGAGGGAGTATCTCCTCCTCCTCCTCCTGCAGGTGGCCATGCGTGCCCCAAACAGTCAACTGAGTTAGGCTTTTTTTCCTACCACAGCAAAAAGCTAAAGCACACAAAGAAGACTAACCTTGAGGGTTACTTTGCAATTTATTTTCTCCAACCTCCAAGACAGTTGGGCTCACAGAGTTGTCCATGGCTACTTGAGACCAAAATGCACTCTGTTTTTTGTTCTTTCTCCTGCAAATGTCTCAGAGTGAGCTACAGAGACATTAGGTGCCAGTTAATGAAAAAGGGATGGACTCTGTAGCTATTCTTCTCTGTCGATCTGCTGTGTAGCAAAAAGAGAGAGAGAGAATTTCACCTGAAATCCAAAACTCTTCAACAAAAACAACCATAGGTGGGGTTCAGTTATAGATCCCATAGTAATCTCATAAATGGGGCAGATTGATAAAGCAGATTATGTAAGTGATTTAGAGGGCCCACAATAAACTCATACTGTAGATAAATCCTAAATCTTGCTTTTGTGGATCTATTTGTTTTATTCATTCACTTTGTTTATATCTTGTTTCTTTCCTTCACATTGCTCAGAGGAAGTTTACAGATTTCATCTGTAACTATACCTGTTGGATATCTGCATTCTCTGCAGCTGCTAAGAGCTTCTGAGGAGGAAAGGTGGTTAAAAAGTGAAGTAGACTGTTCAGGGGAGCACCCAAAACTGTGCAGTAAATGGTGCCCCTGTATTACATGGAATGTGTGCCTCAATTGCATCCCTATCCATGTGCCCAGTTGGGGAAGTAAGAGGCGCCCTGGCCCCTCATCAATTGATCACAATTATCTATAGCACCTTAGGCAGACCTTAGGCAAACACCAAAGGGGTTCTGGCCATTGTTACCACTCGTCATCTCAGGGAAAATAAATGGGGAAGAAGTACAGGAAGGAGAAACATTTACTGGCTGAAGAACCTCAGAGAGTGGCTTGGATGCAATGCAATGTTGTTGCTGGATGGCTGGATAGTATCTGCTGAGCCAGAGATTGGGAACACGGCCACATACAAAGTCAGTATCAGTGAAGGCTGGGTAAATGGGTCACTGCCCTACACTAAGTTCAAGGCTACCCCAGCCAGCCCATTGCTGCTTGCTTCCTTCCCCCCCGCCCCGCCTCTCTCTGTGTGCAAAACAGAGAGAGAGAGAGAGAGAGAGAGAGAGAGAGAGAGAGAGAGAGAGAGAGAGAGAGAGAGAGAGAGAAATGTGTTGTTCTCAGTGTGAATGTCTGTATGCCTATATGTGCATGAACTGTGTTCCTGGCTCTGCCCATCACTCTTGGCTCTGTCCAGGAATGGGCCAAGCGTTCCCACCACTTCAGGCAGGAAGCAAAGTCCTGCCCCACTATCAGTATCACACACACCCTGGGCCTTGGCAGTGCAGGCAGCTTGGAGAGCTTCCCATAGCAGCAGCTTTCTGAAACAGAAGGGGCTCCTCTGGGGAGGCAGCAACAAGAGGGAGCAGCACCTTTGCTGCCCCTGACTACCCTCCACCACCTGAGGCAACTGCCTTGGGGTGGCTGATTCCTGGGCTGGCTCCGAATTGGCCCGCGATGGGCCAGTGTACGCCTTCTGCCCCACCGGCAACAGCAGGCTTCAGCCAGCACTGCGTGACATCTACGTAATCTCTAGCAGAAGAGGAACAAGGAAGAGCAGAAAGAGAGGGAGGTGTGGATCAGACCGAGACCCGCTTGGCTTTGAGAAAGAAAACAGTACAGTCTCGTTCTTAGGCTTGCAAATAGGGCTGTCTAATAGCAGATGATGGAAGCCCTTCCAGTGTTTTCTAGAGGGGGACACCGAGCATCTTTGTGTGACTCATGGATCATTTGTGGCTGGAAAAAGCAGTCTTCACACACTCCCTACAGTGAAGGATAAGTGTTCTTGGCACTATGAGCCACATGAAACAAGAGGCTATTAAGCCGCTTTAAGAGGCAGTCGGGGAGAGATCCATGCTGACTGAAGTTGTACAGAGGGATTTTAAAAACCAGGCTCCAGAGGCCAGGGAGTGGGGGAGGAATCGCTCCAAAGTGTCTTATAAGAAACAATTCTGTTTATGAGTAAATAATATGTTTGGTTGAGAAATGGTATTTCTGGTCATGTAATATTCATTGCTCATTTATATATTTCCAAATGCATGAATAGGATTGCCAACCATCTTTTTGCCTTTTTTATTTTTTATTTTTTTGTGGTGCTTCAGAGCATTAACAGAAGCCCTGCTAATCTGGAAATTCAGCTTTATGTATAGTCACTGGATGTGAAAATACAACTTCATTTACTGAACTTCTGCAGGTTGGATTACTATTAAAGACAAAGGGTAGGGCAAAAGAAACAAAATGGAACAAAGTTGCCTATCCTTAAAGTAATTGGAATGTCCCATAACTCTACCAGAAAGAAAGTTGTAACAGTCATTACTAATAAATGGGACAAGCCATAGACCCAGGGTTAGAGCCAACATTCTGCTAGCAACTGCAGCCCCTGATCTTCCTTCATCTCTCCTCCAACCCTAGATGTTGCACAAAAAAATGACTCCAAAGGGCTTCTGAACATTCCAGAGCCTGTTTGAGGGATGGATGGGGGGCTGCAGTGAGGAGATGAGATTGAGCACTTTCAGTTACATTGAATCGCATCATTCTACCAGTAGAGCACCATCCACTAATTGCAGCTGACTGTCATTTATAGGGGCTTCTATGTCTTGTAATTAGAGATAGGCATGAACCAGAAAATCAGTGGTACATGATGGTTCATGGTTTGTGGATAGCCATGAACCACAAACCACAAATTACAAACTATCATGAACTCTCCGAAAAACAAACCGGTTTGCAGTTCACTTTTCAGATTCATGCTGGGGGATAACCACCTGCCTGCCCCTCGTCTCCCACTGTCTCCATTGCCTCCCTACCTTTTCGTGAAGCTGCTGATGCCTCCACCTCCACCACCACCACCATCCTGAGAGGCCGGCCTCTCAGGATGGCAGTGGCGGTGGCTTAAAGACAAATTCAGGAGGCAACAGGGGCAGGGGGAGGGGCAGACATCCTGTTTCACTGAAGCGATATGAAAATCCAAGGGGGAAAAAAGTTCAGCTTCATTTTGTTTTGGAAAAATGGGATCCCCGAACGGAACCAGGAACCAGCCCAGTTCGTGCTTCTGTTCTCATTCATGCCCATCTCTACTTGCAGTATAATACAGGTGGTTCCGCAAATCAATTGGAAGTCTGCTTCTGTGAAGTGGAACAGAGAAAGCTCCTCTTGTACTAGGTCAGATCATTGTTCTCTCTCAGTTTGTGATGAAATAGTGGTGGGTTCTTGTTTTGTCACAGGGAAAAGCAGACAAGGGGCAGGGAAGGTCAGGTTTATTGAGGTCTTGAACCACTTCTGAGACAGCTTGTGCAACAAAAAGGCTCATGAGTCATCACTCGGATGCTGCACCCCCTGCTTTGCTCTATAATGGGTCCAACAACACTATGAAAAAAACCAGGGGGAAGGCACTGGGAAGAGAGCCAGTGCTTGCCTGGACTTAAAGCCTTTGTGCCATTTGGAGCAACATAGACTCCTTCAAACTGAGCCAGTGAGCCCTGACAGGAGATACTAATGGGCAGAAAGAGGTCTCCAGGCTTTAAAGCCACCTCACACATAAAAATCAAACTATTTCCTCCTCCAAGGTTGCTTGCCTTCAGATTTATTTCTTAGCCTGGAAACCTGGAGAAGCAGAGCATTTCCCTGATGCTTCAATGGATGCCCTAAAGCATAACAACCCTATCCATGTCACCTACTGTCTTTTAAATGAAGCTGCCAAGGACTGTGTCTTGAACCATCTGCATGGAAAACATGTGATCTACCACTACCCTAGGATCTCTCTTCATGAGTCCCTAAGTCCATCTGTAGCTACTGCAGCCCCTCCCCTTCCAGAGGGAAGAGTCTGAAATCTGGACTCTCATTAAAAGTGAATGAAAGGTAGGAATCTCTTCTCCACCATCCCCTTCTCCTTACCAAATATAATTCTAATTGTACTATACTTGAGTGTGGATTTTAACTGTATATGCTTTAGGAGGGGATTTCTAGTCAGGGAGTCTTTTGAGGCATTTGGGCAGGGAATTTATTTGCTTTTTTGTGTTCGTGTATGTATGTCTGTAAATTATTTGTTTGAATCTAAATCAATCTGTAAATAAATAATGCACTCTAACACTGACATGTGGCGCCCATAGTGGCTGGCGAGAGGAAAGACACAGCAAACAATGGTGGGTGGAGTCAGGGACAAGAGCTGATTTTCTCTGTCTCTCTGTCTCTTTCTCTCTCTTTCTCTCACACAAGCAGAAAAGTAAGCAGTCACATATTCAGACTTACACAAATACAGAAACCTTACCTGTCTTGAGGGCTATTTTTTTAGTGGAAAGGTGGAAAATAAATAAATAAATGAATAAATAAATAAATAAAGTCTGCCTCTGGGGAATAGCCTGAGCTTGAGGTGGGGCAGTGCCCTACATGTTTTAATAGTGGACAAACTGCCACTGTGCTGACCCTAAACATGACAGTGGTGGACAAGATGGCTGACAGCATCATAAACCTGACCTTCAAACCACATTATTTCTCATCCATTTTTGATAAAACATTATCCCACAGATTTTTTTCTAAAAAAACCATATGCTGGAACATTACAAAATTGTCATTTAAAATCTGCTTTGGGCAACATAAACTCTACACAAAATAGGTCATGGAGGCTAGGAGATGTTCATGTCCTAATGTTATAAAATTTTACCTAGAAAGTCTCTAGGATGAGATCCACAAGGTAGTCAAATTTCTTTTGAAACAGGCTAAGAAGTTATGCAGCCATTTACAGGCTTTTCTTTGTTCTCTTGGAAGTGCCCAGTTTTTTGCACACCCATACTATGTCTCCAGTTTTCTTTCTTTTGTTGGTTTATATTTCATTAAACATAAGGGAAAGAACAGCTGTTTGATTTTTGTTAAATGGTCATAGCATCCTATTGTTTTGCCTTTACTAGATATTAAATAATAATACAGTAGAACCACTTCATTCACAGAATCAATACCCGAGTTTCACATATCTACTGCCTGAAAATATTAATTTTTTTAAAAAATGCATATTTCCAAGGTGTATTTCCAGAACTGGCCACTAGAGGGTACCAGAGACTATGCTATATATAGCATTTCTATACCGGCACTTTTCAACATCTGAGAGAGGGGGTGTGCTTGGAACTGATTCCCACAGATAGCATGGTCGTACTGTAATAATCATCTTGTGCCATCAGGTCAGTTCTGCCTTATGACAATCCTTTTCAGGGTTTTTCAGATAGAAATTGTTCAGAAGTGGTTTACCATTCTCTTATTCTAGGACCTTCCTGGGACTCTGCAGCTTGCCCAAGGCCACACATTGTGGCTGTATTCATAGGAGGCACAGTGGGGAATTGAACTCTCAACCTCTGGCTCCACAGCCAGATGCCTAAACCACTGAGCTATCCAGCCAGCATACCAGATCTTAAGTATAAATGTTTAACATTGCCAACATCCAGGCCGATATAAAAAGCAGATGTAAAAGCAACTGGAAGTCATAAACCCTTATTCTAAGATAATATCAGGAGCTACTTCAATAGTTGTAAACCTTCATTGTTGTTATAATGATAGAATGTTGCAGATATTTCAGTTTTAATTGGGTTGTAGTGATTTTGGCTAACATTTTATATTTTTAACTTAACTTTCTATATTCTCAGGATTAGAGTAGCACAGAAGATTGAGTTATACACCAAACAATGTGTCATTTAATGTTCAATGTCCAAAACCTGTTGATAATTAAATTGTACAGATGTTAAAATAATAATTATGTGCCAGCAAGTGGATTTGGACTGATGGCAACCCTCCCAGGGTTTTCTGGGTTTAAAACACTCAAACGTCCTTCACCAGACTCTCCTTCTGGTAGTGCTCTGGGACCGTGAGGCTTGTGCAAGGCCACACAGATGGCAGGGTACATATCTCCATTAACCATATACACTCCATGTGATCTCAACTGATCCGAATCCTTGGAGGCACAGTGGGGATTGGAACTCTGCTTTCTGCATTCCAGCTTGCTAAGGTATACTAGTTCATCACAGATTTTATCGTGCTGCGCAAAACAAATTTCATACGATGTATCTCCATAGTTGCCCAAAATAAATGTCATGCAGTAGGTCTCTATAGAATAGACTGGAAACCATTCTCCAGTGTTGAAGAGAGAACTCAGAAGAGGTTATCTGAGCTTGAGCACATCCCTTGTCCCACACAAAGCTCTGTGGCTCTCACTTCTCCAGCACTGGAGCTTAGCTATCAGAGAGGGGAAGGGCACATGACCAGACATGCAATTGGCAAGCTACAACTTGCCACTGAAACTTAAGCAATTTTACTTACTCCAGAGTAAAAGCCCAGGGGAATTCTGAGCAACAGCTTTGCAGGAAGAAAAGCTAGGAAGGTTCATTTCATAAAGAGCACACTCTCTTTTTCCATAGGTGCTAAATCAGCATCTTCCTTAGGTTCACTTTCTTTTTCCCTGCTGACAGTTGCATTACATTATGGCTGAAATCCAGAAATACGTTGCAACTAGAATAAGCCAATTGAATCAATGGGTTGCAACTTACTGTTAGATTTCAACCAATTTTTTCTTAAACACGCAAATGCCACATTTAATATGAGATGGTGCTTCTCTCTTTCATGAGTGCCTCTGGGCTCTTTGTCCCATCCTGAGGTCACCTCAGAAACACACCTATACCCTAGAGATTTACACTAGGGATGGGGGTATTCGTATTTGTATATTTCTCTCTACTGTGATGAGTGGGATACACCTCTAATCCCATTCCCATATACCTCCCCTTTGGGCAAATATGACCATCAACTATTTGTCCGGTGGGGAACTACGCCTGAGGAATGATCGTTAGCACAGTTTTTTAAATTATTATTTTCTTACATGTATATTCTGCCTTTCCTCCAGTAAGCTCACATCAGCATCCAAGGCTCTCTTCACTTTGTCCTCACAATAATCTTGTAAAGTCCATCAGGGTGAGAGCATGTGATGGGGGCTCCAATGATATGATAAAATACTGTACAATTTGCTGCAGCCATAAAACATATGAATTCACTTTTTTTTTCTGATCACACAACACAAGAGCCAGTTCAAATCAGTCTGGACGTTTCTGCATCTTTTTTTCAAACTGGAACAATTGAAGCAGACTTCTCCCCATGTAATCAGTTATTTCATCCTCTAAAAGGACGGGGGCTGTAACTATGTGTGGTATTCTGGTGATGTACTATGCTGGGTGTGATGTTTTGGAGAGCAGGAACACCCACCCAGGCAGTTGTTCTTCCAAATCACGTTGAAGTATTTTTAAAATATTTAAAAGCAAACTACCAAGTTTAGCGCTAGATCACCTTATCACTACATAGATATACTAGTGTAGCACTAAACCACCTCTGCATGGACAAAAAGAGAGAGAGATAAAAATCGATATGAAATAGAAACAACTCCAATGAACTATAGCAGACTACTGTTTCTGTAGCATGTGTGCATGCGTTTGTATGTTATGCAGAACTTTTGAAAACCGTCTCTTTCCCAGAATGCCCTGCAACACTTTAAA